>JALMGJ010000054.1:870000-1470000 GCA_023362775.1 Charina bottae | reverse complement strand
TCGAAAGCATGCAAATGCAAGTAGATGAATAGGTACCACTTTGGTGGGTAGGTAACAGCGTTCCGTGTGCGTCATGACCACATGACCGTGGAAGTGTCTTCAGACAGCGCTGGTTCTTCGGCTAAGAAGTGGAGATGAGCACCGGCCCCTAGAGTCAGACACGACTGCACAAATGTGCGGGGGGAACGTTTACCTTTTTTACCTTCAAGTCGAGCAAAGAATCTTTTTTCCCCCAAATTTTATTAGAGTTTTAAATATACATAGTTAAAAGGGTGAAAATGAAAAAGAAATAGAAATATTTCCCCGTGGGGGGAGATGGGCGGTTATAGAAATTAAATAAATAAATACAAATCAAAGAAAGAAGTAAAAGTGTATAGAAAAGTAAAGAAAAAAAGAAAAAAGATAAAGCATAGAATAGTCAACTTCCGATTTATCTCTGGTCTTAGTAATTAAAAAAAAAAGTTTTCTTACATGCTAGCTCTATATATAACATACAAAAAGTTTTCCTGTCTAATATATCAATTTATATATATTTTAATCTACAAAACCCCAAGTAAGCTTTTCTCCACCTGCATGTTGCAAATAGTCCATTAATGGTTTCCATTCTTTAAGATAGTAACAATTTGAGTTTTCTTTTAATAAGCATGTCAATTTATCATTTTCTGCCATCTCCATCAATTTTAACATCCAATCTTGTATCGTAGGTAAAATCTGGTTTTTCCAATTTTGCGCATATACAAGTCGTGCTGCAGTAATCATATATTGCATAATTCTTACAAATTGTTTTCCCATTTGTTCTTCCCATATTCCCAATAAAAATAATTCCGGTTTAAATGGGACTCGAATTTGTAAAATATTTTGCATTAATGAATGTATCTGAGTCCAAAACTTCTTTGCAATTTCACAAGTCCACCACATATGGTAAAAAGACCCCTCTTTTTTTTTTACATTTCCAACACAAGTTGGAAACATTCCCATACATTTTAGCAAGTTTTTGTGGGGTCATATACCATCTATACATCATCTTATAAAAGTTTTCCTTCAAGTTATAGCACAAAGTAAAATTTAACCCTTTATTCCACATATCTTCCCATTGCTGCATTTGTATATTATGTCCAATATTTTTTGCCCATTTTATCATACAATCTTTGACTTGTTCCTCTACCATTTCTCCTTTTAACAATCATTTATACATTTTTGCAATTAAATGTTCATCTGTCTCACATAATTGTTTCTCAAATTCGGATTTAGTTTGTTCAAATTCAAATTTTTTAAAATCTAATTTAAATTTTTCTACAAGTTGCATATATGAAAGCCATTGAAATGTATATCCTTCTAGAGCAAGTTCTTCTTTGGTTTTAATTATATATTGTCCTTGTTCTTTCTTTAGAAGGTCTTTATAAGTCAGCCATTTCTCTTTATTTCTTACTTCTGTTCTATGAAATGTTTCTTGCGTGGAAATCCATAAAGGTCTTTTATAACACAAAGTTAGTTTATATTTATTCCAATTCTTAACAATGATCTTCTAATATAATGGTTTTTAAAGTCTACATTGACTTTTACTTTCTCTAAAAGGTGTATTGAGAATTTGTTCTCCCCCCCCCCCTTTTTTTTTTAAGGGGATAAAATTGCTCTCTTATTTTTATTATTTTTTATTGTTATGGAAAAGATTTTTACTTAATTAAGAGACTCTGTTGGATTTGAGACTGAACCTATTTTTAGACTGTATGAGAAAGTTTTGTTGTGGCTAGCTTTTTAAGCTGTGATTGGATACTGTTCCAAAATATTGACGTTGGAAACCCTGTGTTTTCAATATTGACAATAAGAAGCTCAAGTTTCAACTCAAGGCTTGTGATTGGATAATTTTTACTACTTATAAAGTATACATTTTTCCCTCCCTGTAATTACACTATTTGGACACTAGATGGGGCTGTAATTCTAAAGTTTAAACTATTGGGACTTAAATATTGAAAGATTGAAACCATATAATTTTTATATTAAAAATTTTGTTTTATAAAAAAAAAGAGGAGGAATTTTGACTACCAGAAAGCAAACAAGACATGGGTCTGGGGGACCTGAAACTGTTATTTGAGGAGTTCACATAAAAAACCACACAATCTATTGCTCAGTTTTTTCAAGATATGAATGAACAAGAGGATAAAAGTTTTGCTGAATTTGAGAAAAGATTTGATCAGGAACTGGAAAAAATGGAAACCAAATTTGAGGGAGGAATTAAAAACGTTGACAATAGAGTTGATGCATTAGAGAGAGGAAGAGAAAATGATTTGGACATAATGGCATTACTGGAATCGAGAGATAAGGAATTTTGTTTAAAGCTTAGGGGGAACCCTGAAGAAAGAGAGGAAAACCTTAAAGATAAAATTACCCAGGCCTTGGCAGTTTTAATTGATTGGGAGGAAGATAAAATGACAGAGGAGATGGAAAAAGTCTTTCGGATTAATTTAAGATATGCAGATATTAATAATAACCCCAGAGATGTATTGGCTCAGTTTGCTAGGAGAAAAACAAGGGATTTGTTTCTCCCAGCTCATTTTGATACTAAACTTAATATTGGAAATGTGGATATAACAGTGTTGAAAGAAATTCCTGTGAGAATACTGAGAAAGAGAAAAGAACATACTTTCTTGACAGATGTACTGAAGAAAAAATAAGTTTCCTTTTTGTTGGGTGAAATTGGAAGGGGTGAGTTTTACCTTTCAACAACAAAGGTTTAGATTAACTTCAACCCTCAAGGCTAAGGAATTTTTGACAAAATACAGAGCTAAGTTGGATCAGCAGCTATCTGAACTACAATACAGAGATCCTACATCTCAAGAAGAGGAGACTGCTGCTACATCTAAAGACTGTGGTGAGTTAGAATGATAAAGGTGGCTTTAAACTTACCTGGAATATAAATGGGGCAAATGCTCCTCAAAAAAGAAAAAAAGTTTTTCATTATTTGAACAAATTGAAATGTGATGTGATATGTCTGTAGCTTGAATCATGTCAACTGGATTTCTATTTTCTCAGTGGAAACGTTTTGCTCCTTATCCAAGGAGCGAAACGTTTCCACTGAGAAAATAGAAATCCAGTTGACATGATTCAAGCTACAGACAATTCCACCTGGATGACTGAGAACCTTCATAGACGTGATGTGATATGCTTACAAGAAACACATGTAAAGAAAAAAGACATAAAATATTTAATAAACAAGAATTTAGGTTAAGAATTTATTTCAGCAAATACAAAGAAGTTTAATGGACTTCTATTATATATTAATCATATTTGAAACCACGTTTGTTACTAACTGATGACCATGGTAGATATGTAGCAGTTGAAATTGAACTGTATGGAATAAAAACAATTATTGTGGACTTTATGCACCAAATGAAGATAAGAGTAAATTCTTTACACAACTTTTGAGTGATTTGTCAGCTTTTTCATATCAAAGTTGGTGTTTAATGGGCGACTGGAATGGAGTTACGTCCCCATTAATTGACAGAACATCTGAGAAACAAATTAAAATAAAACAAGGTAGATTACCAAAATATTTTTTTGATTTGATCGATAATTTGTCTTTGGTGGATTCATGGGGATATAAAAATGGCTTGGCAAAAGAATATACATTTTACTCAGAGAGACATAAATCCTTTTCTAGAATTGACATGATATGGGTCTCGAAGGATTTGGTGAATAAAATTTCTAAGGTGGATATTTTACCAAGGAATTGGTAAATTGAATTGAAAGAAATAGTTACAGAAAAAAAATCAGATAACAATATTCTATATCAATTTAGATTATTACATCAACAAGTGTCAATGTTGACTGTGAAAGAAATTGAAACTGTAACTATACAAAGAAAACCAGAACTTTTTCTTTTGGGATTGATGGAAAAAGAATTAGAGAAACAATATGGAGTTTTGCTGTTATATATGATTACGGCTGCAAGATTGTTATATGTACAACGATGGAAAGATCCACAAATACCTACGGTTGAAGATTGGATTGTTAAATTAATGGACTTGGCTCAGATGGCTAAATTAACAGCTTTAATAAGAGAGCATTCTGTTTCTGCATTTATATTAACTTGGCAACCACTTTTAGAGTATTTGCTTGTAATAGAAAAAATGAGGTTTTGATTTGGGGTTTTAGAGATTAAATGGTTTGTTGTAATAGAAATAATGTTATGATGGGTTAATTAATTGTAAGAGATTAGACTTGTAAATTTACCTATATCTGTATCGGAGAAAGTCGGAAGTCGCTTTCCGTTTCTTTTCTTTCTATTGAAACTTTTATAGCTTGTTCTTTTTTCTTTAGTTCTTTTTTCTATCTATTCTATAGCCTTTTTTGTATCCTAATTATATCTTGAAAATAAAAAAAGTTTTAAACAGCACAGCACCCCCCGCCGCCAGCACTCTGTAGCACATGCCTGCCCGCCCATGCTTGCACCGTGCCATAGCGCACCCTCCCTGCCCACACTCGTGCCACACCACAGCACCCCTCTGCCTGGCCGCCCTCGTGCTGGGCCGCAGCACCCCCCGCCTACCCACACACTGCAGCACCCACCCCCTACCTGCCCACATTTGCACCATGCCACAGGAGCCCCCCCTGCCTGGCCATACTCCATAGCATTCGCCTGCCTGCCTGCCTGCCGGCCTGTAATCCACCTAAGGAAAGGCTTGTTGTGACTGGGACATGCAACTTCTTACTGGGTTCCTCACTGACTTTGCTTGCTGGAAGCCAGCAGGAAGTCGCAAGTTGCGGTCACATGAGGTCCTCACTTAATGACTTGTGATCCTTGCTTAATGACAGCAATGGGGACTGCTGAGATTGCCGGCGCTAAGCAATGCGATCATGTGATGTCGCACTTTATGATTGCATTGCTTAGCGATGGAAATTCCAGTCCCAATTGCCATTGTAACCCAAGGACTACCTGTATATGGATAAGGTAGTGATTCCACATACATTCTACCCTAAAATCACTGGGCTTTGGGGTCCAAATAGATCAGAAAACGATCGCTTTATTAAAAACATGATTTTGAGTTCTCCATTTAATTGCCCTACATTTTCTCTGCATTAGAGAAAATGGCCATTTTAAGCAAAACAAATGCAATGTTATTTAGACAAGACTATACGACTACCTGGGGGCGTGGTGGCTCAGCGGGTAAGATGCCAGGCTTGTCGATCGGAAGATCGCAAGTTCGGAGGTTCGAATCCCTAGCCCTGCGTGTGGAGTGAGCTCCCGCACTCGCCCCAGCTCTTGCCAACCTAGCAATTCGAAAGCATGCAAATGCAAGTAGATTAATAGGTACCACTTCGGTGGGTAGGTAACAGCGTTCCGCGCGTGTCATGCGGCCACATGACCGTGGAAGCGTCTTCGGACAGCGCTGGCTCTTCGGCTAACAAACGGAGATGAGCACCGGCCCCTAGAGTCGGACACGACTGCACAACTGTGCGGGGGGAACCTTTACCTTTACTATACGACTACCTAGCTGTCCTTTTATTTTTCTAAGTTTATCTTCTTTTAAAAAAATAAAGTTGAAGCAGGAGAACAAGTAAAGCTAAAGCAGAACAAAGCCAGCCAGTTCCCATGATATGATCTTGAGCATAAACCCACCATTTTCAAGGAATCACTTTGAAGTCCTGAACCTCATTGATAGGGAACCAGAGGAACTGTGGAATGCAATCAAAGAAGTCGTTAAGGATGAATATGAAAAGACGCTGCGTAAGACCAAGAGACAGATGAAAGCAAACTGGAAATCGCCAGGAAGAGAAGCAAAGCCAAGAAAGATAAAGATCTCAGGAAGGAACCTAACAATTTAAAAGAAATGCTAGAAGAGAAAAGAAGAGTATTACAACATCATCTGTAAAGACATAGAAGATGGAAACAAACATAGAAAAACAAGGAAAGTCTCCCAAAAGAGCTCTGAGCTCGAACTGATATGCTAAAGGATGCCAGCGAACAGACAGAAACTGATTTCAAACTAGTTTGAAATTTCACATCAATTTCAGACTTCACCAAGTAGACCATGGATGTTGTATTTCAAATTATTAACTCTGGAAGTGCCATTTTTGGAAACAGTAGCATTTTGAGGCTTATAATGCTGGAACCATTTGTTTTTTGTTAGTTAACTGTTACTTTGAGGACACTTACCTCAAGTAAATACTACTTGTTTGATGATATGGATGTTCCCACCCAGAGACGCATGGGACTTCAAAATCTCTAAATGCTTTCAATGCAAGTAGATGAATAGCCACTTTGGTGGGTAGGTAACAGCGTTCCGCATGCATCATGCTGGCCACATGACCATGGAAGCGTCTTCGGACAGCGCTGGCTCTTCAGCTAACAAACGGAGATGAGCACCGGCCCCTAGAGTCGGACACGACTGCACAAATGTGCGGGGGGAACCTGTACTGTAATGCTACATGGAAAAAAGTATACAAATATATGTGGTGTATAGGGATGTATGTGTTCGTGTGCACGTGTTTACACCTATGTGTGTGTGTGTGTGTAAGGATTCTATGGCAGAGATTCAATGTTTGCTGGAACAATACTTGTCCCACTGTCCTCTGTTTGCTGTATCCAACCGCTGTGTATTCAGTCCAGGGTGAAGAATTTAGAAAACATAATTTCACCCCTGAGGCTTGCTTGAGGACAATGTCAGAAGGGATTCTTAACACATTTTTATTTTATTTATTTATTTATCATATTTATACCCCGCCTATCCCCTCCCTATTGGAGGACTCTAGGCGGCTTACAGCATTTCAATATATATTTAACAATTCATATACATATCATTTAACCGCGCGCACAGGAAGGAGGTAGGGGAACCGACTCTTCTTCCGTAGGCATTGGACTACATGTCCCAGCATGCCTCGCTTCCGAGTCGGCTGCTGACGTCCTGGATGTTCGCCGATCGGGCTCCGTCGTCCTCCGCCGCCATTTAATGGGATTCCCTGGATCTTCTTCGCTCCGAGGGTGACCCCCGATCACAGGACGCCGGCAAATTCTCCCACTTTAACGTGGTACCCATTTATCTACTCGCCTTAGCTTTCGAATTGCTGGCTTGGCAGAAGGTGGGGTGAATGACGAGAGCTCACCTCGCCACGCCACGCGGGGATTAGAACTGCTGACCATCAGATCTTTACAGGCAGTCTTCCGGCTCAGCGGTTTAACCCGCTGAGCTACCGCGCCCACATGTTATTTCTCCCTTAAAAATCCATCTCTTTCTGTATCATCCGCCTGACATCTCTGGAGGACACGAAGGTAAAACCTGAACATCTTTAGAAACAAATTGCCCAGTCTTTTAAATTTGCACTTCTCTGAATTATGCAGTGCAATTTGCCAATTAAAAAAATGTATGCATAAAACTGCACAGACACACATACATTAGTTAAAAACAGGCATAGGTATATTAGGGTCCCTCCTGTGGGGGAGATGGGCGGGATATAAATAGGACAAATAAATAAATAAATAAATAACTGCAAAATATGTATGCATTTTTGTGTAACCGTTCTTTTAAAAACCTCATTGAGAAAAACGGAATTGAAGATTGGAAAAAGGAGAAACAGAAACCAATATCGACAGATTTATTCAGTGTTCTAGACCAGGGCAAAGAGGGCATCAGCTGCCTCTCGAGGCACCTTCTACAGCTGCACATAACAGAAGGAGCAGCCCCTTTCCTGGTGGAGAAAACCAGAGATGGGCCTTTCAGCCATCTGAAGAGCATAATTCTACGCTCGATGCATCTACAGCCCAACTTTTAATAAAAGTTCCCGCCAGGAATGAAATGCCAAGGAATCCCTCCCTATTGCAGCTCGTTCTTGGGTAAATAGATGCTTTGTTCACCTTGGATGGTGGACCGGCCTGCTGATTGACTTCTTTGAACTGGATAGTTGAATGTTCCAACAACTCCATCATTCACACTCTCACCACCATCACAGCAGGAAGAAACCGTAGTGTGTAGCTGTATTTCAGAAAAACCAGATTGCTGTTATTTATTTTCTCATTGAGGGACCTTCTGTAAATAAATAAGAACCTACTCAGTGTGAAAACTTTCACTCCAGCGAATATTGACCCTTGAAAGAGGATTCTGCATTACAGTATTTGTCCCCCAATGCTATTTGCTTTCTCTGCCAATAGAGGGCGATCTTGGCTCAGGAATCCTCCATGAACATCCTTCTTCAAGATAGGTGGTCCCATTACCCAAATTCTAAGCGAGCTAAGCAGTGGCCTAATAAAACAAGGCAGCAGTTCTTATTTTTCTTGTCCTACAAGGCAGAGGAACTATAGACATCCAAGATCAAGAGAAGGGACTCTGGAAAAAAAAAACTGCTTTGGAACTTCTAATTTAAGAGACGGTGGGCAGAGCCACACCAGTCATTAATGCTGCTTTTGATGAATTTTCTTTAAAGAAAGGAGAAAGAAAAGAGCATTTTTCTTCACTCACACAACTTAAATGCCCCACTTGCTACAAGAAGAATGACCAGAGGGATCATTTCAAGGTTAGGTTTCCAATCCAAATCATTTCAGGACAGGAAGGTCCAAAGAATGCTGAACAAGAGAAGGTTCTGTTCTCCTTCCAATTTGTAATCAAATTGTAATCATTTGTAATCAATCAAAGATTCTGAAGTTGGTCCTGCCAGATATATAGGAGAACTCAAAACACTAGAGTTTTGTGACATGTTTCTAAATGAGAAAATATTTTATTTAAAGTTCATTGGAGAAAATGTCTGTAGTAGAAAAAAAATCTATTCAAAGATGCATTTTCTGCCAAAAATGGGCACGCCGGGAAATCCACATGATGTTTTGTCTCTGCTTAAACTTTAAAACATTGAGTTAGTTTAGAATTTCATGAGAACATGATCCTGCTTTCCACAGATCAGATAGACATCTCAGCTGGGAGATAAGTTCACAACAAGGACATGAACCTCGCTCTGCGACAGGAAGAACTGCAGCTTCATTATTTCAGTCTATGATTCTATTCTAACCCACATGAGCCATTCCTGTGTTACAGTAGTGACTAATTGTACCAGTTACCCATCTATGTGAAAAGACATAACTGAATTATGATTGTACCATCAGAAACTGCTAGAAACTAAACATGAAATATTTTAAATACATATTAAATGAGACATACTGTATCTGGGCTGCAAAACCTAGGAAGACCACTTGATGGCAGCAAAGGATTTTCGGAACCTCTGTGCTGCCCTCTAGCCTTGTCCAACTCTTTGCAGACCAGATAGGGTGACGCTACTTGTACAACAAGACACTGGCATTTCTTGCAAGCCAGACGGTTCTTCTTTCCGTATTTCTAATGAAATTCTATGACGGTTGGATAATTCTTCTGTGTTTTTGCAGTTGGTGTATGTCAGAGCTTTCCTGTGTGTCGCGACACAAAAGTGTGTCGCCACACACAGTCTGGTGTGTCGTCACACAACCCGGAAGCGCTGATCATCATCAGCGCTTCCGGGTTTTCCCGCGGCGACACCAATGGCGGCGCGCAAAAACCGAAAGCGGCAGCAGCGCTTCCGGGTTTTTGCGCGCTGCCACAACGGCGGCACTTCCGGGTTTTCCCGCGGTGACACACCAACGGCGGTTGGTGTGTCGCCGCGGGAAGACTTTGGAAAGCCCTGGTGTATGTTTATGCAGGCCAAACAAGTGTGTCAGGTGGTAGGGATACATATGCACAGAAAAGTCGAGAGGGTGGCCGTGACTGTACAATCAGAGCTCTGCCTCCTTTTCGCTTTGATTGCACCCACCATCTTGACTTGGCTGACCCCTGTGGTGGACACCGCTGCAAAGCCCATACACCCTGCACCTGATGAAGCGTTCAAGGTTCATATGGAACCTTGTAACATGGAAAAACATGTTACATGTTTATCTGCTGCTACAAAGCCAGTTTGGTGTAGTGGTTAAGGCAACGGGCTAGAAACCAGGAGACTGAGAGTTCTAGTCCCACCTTAGGCACGGAGCCAGCGGGCTGACCTTGGGCCAGTCACTCTTTCTCAGCCCTGGGAAGCAGGCAATGGCAAACCACTTCTGAAATCTTGCCAAGAAAGCTGCAGGGACATGTCCAGGCAGTTGCCAGGAGTCAACACTGATTCGAAGGCACGCACAGACAAAAAAAACCACCTAGACTTTTTATTGTGTTTGCTACAAAAATAGCTTGAAACTCCCCCGTGGAAGTTCAGGACGCAGAGCCAGCCGAAGGGCCCACCCTTGCCGAAGATGGCCCCTCCAGCACTCAGCTCCTGTGGGGAGTGCAGAATTACACACAGTGGCCCATTCTGTTTCTCCTGTAATTAGCTGAAGAGCGTACGGCACTGCCAGGTATTTTTAAATATTCTTTTTGGCAGAATCGCCAGCTGGAAGATAGAAAGCATACACTGTGCACACGGAGGACCTTGCCAGAATTATGCAGGTGGGAAAGAGGTCGTGGGCCGCTGCTGTGATCCAACTCGGTCCCAGTGGTGGCTTTAGGGGGAGGAAAACCGGGCCATCGCTCTGGCCTTGGCACGGCACTGGGAGGGCGACCTCGTTACACCGCTACGGTAACGAACAAGGGTGCAAGCCCGGCCACGTCTGACACTCAGCCCCAGGACAACCACCTCCGCTCAGGCTCAGCTGATCTGAAGAGAGGGCAGGAGCCTTTTCGGGACTATTTTGGGGTTCCCTCCATTTTCAGCCTCACCCCTGCATTTCTCCGGGGCTGTTGATGAGAAGGGACAAACTATTAAGATCACCTGCAACGTTAACCTCCCCGAGCCCTTTCCGCTTTCATTACCTGGTAGAACGTGGAATAGAAATGCGCATTAGAGTGTCCTGGTTCAGGACATGGTGTATTTGATGTCCTTCAGATTCCGCTGTTTCTTTCTCCTCAAGTTTCCTCCCAGGCCTGAAGGGACAGATGATCCTCGTAGATTTCAGCATGTTGGGCAGGAAGTGGTTTATCTCATCTTGCAGTTTCTATTCTAAGGGTAACGTTTGCCCCAGAGCAGTGTTGTGCCCGCCTCTTTGAACACCATCCCTTCCACCGGACAGCAGAGCCAACGAAATTTTGCCTCCCCTGCGGGATACTTGAAACCTCTGCAAAGACCATTTCGCAGCCCAAATGCTGACCGTTTGGACTGATGATTCCTCCTTGGCAGGCATTCTCACGTCAAACTCTTCCCTTGCCCTCTGTTGAGCTTCAGGCACCATGGTTCCATGCCAGCCTTTATCCATCCCTCTTGAAAGGAGCAGAGAAGTTGCGATAAAGACCCTTTTGTGGCAACCGGCTGAATTGTCTGAAGTAGCCAAGGAAATCAAAGGAAGAAGGATGAGAATGGGCCAAGGGAGGATGCTTGGACAGATGCTGACCTTTGCACTCCCCAGCTGACCACCTAGAAAAAAAACTCCTCTGGGGTTCTCTGGGCTGGGAGGAGGGTGGTGGCAAAGATAATCATGACCCACTTTCAAAATGTTTCTCAGGAGGGGGAAGAAATCATGTCTGCGAGGAAGTACCTTGAATATCGGTGCTCGGTTCCATTTCACAAAGCAGAGACAGGAAAAAACACCTCTTTTTGTAAGGCAAAATACTGCTTACACATGTGCATAATTTGCAAAAAAACTAAAAGATAGTCCTATTGAGCCAAAATGGGGTGGAGATGGGAAGTTTCATGAAAACATTAATCTTGGCACTTTTTCATTGCATAAAGGTTGAGAAAAGGTTTGATACTCTGAATGATTCTTGAACATCTAGACCCGTGTTTCTCAACCTTGGCAGCTTGAAGAGGTGTGGACTTCAACTCCCAGAATTCCCCAGCCAGCATGGCTGGCTGGGGAATTCTGGGAGTTGAAGTCCACACCTCTTCAAGCTGCCAAGGTTGAGAAACACGGGTCTAGCTCATCCAAGGCTAATAAGAATGATCCAAGATTCACTTGCCCCGGGAGGCGTCCGTATATCCCTAAGCACTCTGACAGTAGCAACATCTCCAAGCAACATCTCTACAGCTCTGGCTGCAGCAACCTAAGGAGAAAACACATTGGAATCAACTAGCTGGAAGACTGTTATCACAGTGAGGGCCATGTGATTATGCTGCGCTCAGACCAGTGGGCAGTCCCAGAGAAGCCCAGAATCTGCTTGGTGCAGAATTGACTGATCCACGAACTTCCCCGCCCTCTCCTTGCCATTGTAAGGCCCAGCTCTGCTTTTCCCCTCGCCCGCGATCTCCTTCGCCATCAGCCTTTGATGGGAAGAGGAAGTCATTCAGATGAGAAAACCCAGCTGGCATTTCTTTCCAATTCCCCATACAATTGCCCACCTGTAGGAGGAGGAGTACCGGAAGTAACGGGAGTGAGATGGATCTCCAAAACTAGTGACATACAAGGAAAGGCCATGGACAGGAGTGTACTGGTTCAAGGGTGGTCGAGAATCCTTCTGCTGGATGTGCAGAGCAAGGAGCTGCAATCTTCAAACCTTTTGCCATGGGCTAATGCCTGCTCCTTGGAAGGACAGATGCTGAAGCTGAAGCTCCAATACTTTGGCCACCTAATGCGAAGAGAAGAGAGGACTCCCTGGAAAAGACCCTGATGCTGGGAAAGACTGAAGGCAAAAGGAGAAGGGGACGGCAGAGGATGAGATGGTTAGATAGCATCACCGATGTAATGAACATGAATTTGAGTAAACTCCGGGAGACAGTGGAGGACAGGAAGGCCTGGCGTGCTATGGTCCATGGGGTCACGAAGAGTCGGACACGACTTAACGACTGAATAACAAACAACAAACAACAGCAACAAATGCAGGAGACACCAGACATTGCTAAGACTGTGGCATCTGCCCACATAAGGCCTTGCCGGTCCTTTCTGAATAGGGTGACCATACGTCCCGTTTTGAACGGGACAGTCCCATTATTTTAGCATTTTTCAACTGTCCCGTCGTTTTGATCAAAATCTCAATTTTGTCCCTTTTTAAAACCCGGTGGGAAGGAGGACAGGAAGACAGGAAGGAGGACTGGAGCCGGACTTGCCATTGGAGGCAGCCCGGAAGAGGCCCTATCAGCGCGGCAACTGGAAGCCCAGTTGCCACGTGCGAGCCCAGCAGCAGACACAGCACCACAGTCCAGGTTCCTGCCTCCTTACCTGATCCTGAGATTGTCTGCCCAGCAGTGGTGAGGCCAGGGAAAGCAGGCACGGGAAGGTTGTGGAAAGAGGGTGCGTGCGTTTGTGTGTGTGTGTGTGTGTGTGCGCGCGCGTGCGCGTGCGCAGATTACTTGCTCAGCGTGCGCACACACAAGGGAGGAGAGTTGTCGGGCCGCCGAGCAGGAGAAGCAGGAGCCGGCCACCCTGGGGAGCTTCAGCGGGCAGCAAGGGGCGGAGTGGTGTGGCTGAAGCAGCCGAGCGCAGCCGGATCCTCCTGCTTCTCCTGCTCTGCGGCGGTGGCAGCAGCAGCGACTCTCCTCCCTCCCTCGGCCAAGCCCGAGGGGGATGGGGCAGTGGTGGGCCTCCATCCCCTCCATCCCTGCCCCTTGTTCCCCTTGTTCCCCGGCCGATGACGGTGCTGTGTGCACAGTGTGTGCGCACACACACACGCACACACGCACACACCTCACACCCTCTTTCTCCAGCCTCCCTGCAACAGGTGCGGGTGCATTTGGTCATGGGGAGGCTGGAGAAAGAGGGTGTGGGGTGCGTGTGTGTGTATGTGTGCGCATCTGATCGGGCTTGGCCGAGGGAGGAGAGTTGTCGGGCCGCCGAGCAGGAGAAGCCGGCTGCGCTCGGCTGCTTCAGCCACACCACTCCGCCCCTTGCTGCCCGCTGAAGCTCCCCAGGGTGGCCGCTCCTGCTTCTCCTGCTCGGCAGCCCGACAACTCTCCTCCCTCAGCCAAGCCAGATCAGATGCACACACACACACACACACACACTCACAGGACAGACTGCCCTCGGCAGGAGCCAGCTGTGCTGGGAGGCTTCAGCCACACCACTCCGCCCCTCGTCACCCGCTGAAGCCCCCCAGCATGGACAGCTCCTGCCAGGGCAGTCTGTCCTGTGAGTGTGTGTGTGTGTGTGTGTGTGTGTGCATCTGATCGGGCTTGGCCGAGGGAGGAGAGTTGTTGGGCCGCCGAGCAGGAGCCGGCCGCACTGGGGGGCTTCAGCGGGTGGCGAGGGGTGGAGTGGTGTGGCTGAAGCCCCTCAGCGCGGCCGGCTCCTGCCGAGGGCAGTCTGTCCTGTGAGTGTGTGTGTGTGTGTGTGTGTGTGCATTTGATCGGGCTTGGCCGAGGGAGGAGAGTTGTTGCCGCTGCCGCTGCCGAAGCAGGAGCCGGCTACGCTGGGGGGCTTCAGCCACACCACTCCTCCCCTTGCCACCCGCTGAAGTCCCCCAGTGCGGCCGGCTCCTGCTCGGCGGCCCGACAACTCTCCTCCCTCGGCCAAGCCCGATCAGATGCACACACACACACACACACACTCACAGGACAGACTGCCCTGGCAGGAGCTGTCCATGCTGGGGGGCTTCAGCGGGTGACGAGGGGCGGAGTGGTGTGGCTGAAGCCTCCCAGCACAGCTGGCTCCTGCCGAGGGCAGTCTGTCCTGTGAGTGTGTGAGTGTGTGTATGTGCATCTGATCGGGCTTGGCCAAGGGAGGAGAGTTGTCGGGCCGCCGAGCAGGAGAAGCAGGAGCCGGCCACCCTGGGGAGCTTCAGCAGGCAGCAAGGGGCAGAGTGGTGTGGCTGAAGCAGCCGAGCGCAGCCGGATCCTCCTGCTTCTCCTGCTCTGCGGCGGTGGCAGCAGCAGCGACTCTCCTCCCTCCCTCGGCCAAGCCGGAGGGGAATGGGGCAGTGGTGGGCCTCCATCCCCTCCATCCCCGCCCCTTGTTCCCCGGCCGATGACGGTGCTGTGTGCACAGTGTGTGTACTCCGGCCTCCCCCAAACACACCAGCTCTGCCGCACCATTTACTGCTAGAAGAAAAAAAAAATCTTTAAAAATCGAAAAAAAAAATTAAAATCCGAGCCAATCACGCTGATGGGGCGGGGTTTGCAGGCGGGAGCCAATCGTGTGGGTTGGGGGCGGGTTTGCAGGTGGGAGCCAATTGCGTGGACTGGGGGGCGGGGTTTGGAGGCCGGCATGGTGGCATAAGACCCTGTCCCGTTTTGCCATCCCAAAAGTCCCGTTTTTGTCTGAAGGAAATATGGTCAGCCTATTTCTGAAGCTCTTCTCAAATCCTATGCAAGCACTTCATAAACACAGGTTTAGCACCCTCTTGAAAGAGCACTGGACCATGTTTAAAAAAGCAGGGCTAGGATTAGTGCTCCACAGAAGGTTGATTAAAATTCGGAAAGGGAGTCAGGTCCTATCATCTGGGTGTTGGTGGTTCCGTCACCAATGAGGGCTGTCCACCGTTCATGCCAACAAGAAGTTTTGTGTGGCCATTCTCTCTACTGCTTTTATTACTTCGATGGGTGGCCTCCTGGCTATTCTGGAATCCACCAGACAGACAGGTGGAGAGGGCAACTCATGACCCGTGCTGTCATTCCCTTGCAGTATTATTTTGCTCAAAGATGAGTGGATTACAGTCACAGCGCAGGTAGCAAGATTCTGCGCAGCCGCACTAAAGAGCCGATGTAACTTGGTGAAAAACTTACCGTAAATATTTTACTTTCTTTTATAACTATACATTTAAAACTTTGATATTAACACTTAATTTTAATAGTTAATAATTAATAACCATAGGATGCCACAATATATGGAACTCAACATAATGTAAAATAGGCTGTCTTCTTGATTTTATATGCAAATGTTAAGTATCTTGCTAAACTAATTTTAGATATGGATTTTACTTCTTTTATTATAGCTGAGAACTTTTATTGGATACATATGGAGTATTTTTATTTGTACTGGTCTATGACTGTAATAAATTGAAATTGAATTGAATTGAAATTGAAACCCTTGCAGTATTAAAGAATGGAGCTCCCTATTTCCACCAAACTCTTTTGTAAGTTTTCTGGTCACCCTGATCACCTCACGTAACCATGGTGCCAGTCCCAGCATGCCCAATTTAATCAGCTGGGAAGGTGGGGGAAAGGATTGGTGGCCCTCATTTCTCCACATTCTCTGTCCATGTCTTCAAGATGTACAAGTTGAGAAGAACCTTGACTCTCTCTCTCTCCCCCTCCTGTTAAAGAAAAAACTTTAGAGGGAGGTGTTGTGAAGGCAGCAATGGCACCATTCTATATTACAACTTAGTACAAATGAGGGCTTAGTTGGAAATCTTTAGGAGTCACATCATTGTGATGTTCATGGATGTTCTTATCAAGAATTCTCATGCAAATGCAGCCATGAAGGCTAACAAGTTGTGACACTGGAATGTCCTTCCTTTTCTAAGTCCCTCGTCCATCTCTAGAGGGAATCACAGCTATTAGGTGACAAATGGGTTCTCACGTTTCCTCTGCAACTGCCTCTCCATCATGAGTCTTTTTTAGGAACTGATAATGAGAACCATACCCTATAGCAGTATTTCTCAACCTTAGCATGGCTGGCTAGGGAATTCTGGGAGTTGAAGTCCACACATCTTCAAGCTGCCAAGGTTGAGAAACACTGCCCTATAGACTAGAAACCTCAGGAGCTTGATCATAATGAAATATTCCCATTATTCCATTAACCTTTTTTGTAAACTTCTCAATCTCTAAAAATGGATAATTTTCATATGTTCTCATACAGTGTTTTTTGTCCTTTATTTTTTTTAAAAGAATAGTATTAAACTCCACAAAGCCAAAAGTTAAATTAAATAAACTGGCATTGTACCTAAAAGGGGATAAAAAATACAAACTTGTGGTATAGTAAAAACTAACCAATGTATTAAGGCATAAGCATTCATGGACTACAGTCCAAGTAGAGAAGATTTGGAAGGTAAGTCGGTAAGGGGTTAGACCTCACAGAGGTTTATTTATTTTATTTATTTATACTGATATTTATACCCCGCCTATCCCCTCCCTAACGGAGGACTCTAGGTGGCTTCCATACATATACATATTCAATTATACAATTCATCAAATACAGTACATTAAACCGCGCGCGTAAGGGAAGGGGGTTAGGGAACCGACTCTTCTAAGGCTCCGGACTACATATCCCAAGATGCCTTGAGCCGGCTGCTGACGTCCTTGTAGATGTTACTTCTGGGTCCGTCGTAACCGCCGCCATTCGATCTTTCCTCCGATCTTTTTCCTCCGGTGGAACCGACTCCCGACAGGATGCCAGCAAATTTCCCCACTTAAGGTGGTACCCATTTATCTACTTGCTAAGCTTTCGAACTTGACAGGAGGTTAGCCTTTCCTTCAGAGATTCCCTGAACTGGACCATGGCTTGGACAGAAGCGGAACTTAATCTTCCTCTGTTTTTCAGATCTAAATCATTCCTACAACCTGTCACCTCTTCAAGGTAGGCTAGACTAGAAAACCCAAGTTAAGAATGCTATGTAATACCACTTTCATTATAAGATTACAGTAACAGAATCGTGGAAGTTTGAATCCACTTCCCCCGCCTCCCTTTATCATAATGAGCACTAGGGAAGGTCTTGTCCAGGATGCTTACGTGGATTACACCTCTGGCCCAGACTCAGGTTTCTTTTATCTGACTGTTGTCTTGGTAGCGGCTCTTCCTCCTGTCCCTCGAGGTCATTCTGTCTGCCCATTACCGACCCTAAAGCCACTCCCTGCCCCCAGGTGGGGTGGGGGAAAAGAGGAGGGGGACAACAGAGATATGTATCATAAAAGCCAAGTCTCCTTTGAGTTGACTTCAACTCCTTGTGGCCTCAAGGACACTTCCATGGGGTTTTCTTGGCCTCAGTACAGAAGTGGTTTCCCAACTTCTCAGTCTAGCCTAGGAAAGGTAAAGGTTCCCCCCGCACAGTTGTGCAGTCATGTCCGACTCTAGGGGCCAGTGCTCATCTCCGTTTGTTAGCCGAAGAGCCAGCGTTGTCCAAAGACGCTTCCACGGTCATGTGGCCGGCATGACGCGTGCGGAACGCTGTTACCTTCCCACCGAAGTGGTACCTATTAATCTACTTGCATTTGCATGCTTTCGAATTGCTAGGTTGGCAAGAGCTGGGGCGAGTGTGGGAGCTCACTCCGTCACGCGGGGCTGGGGATTCGAACCTCCGATCTTCCGATCGACAAGCCTGGCATCTTACCCGCTGAGCCACCTCAGTCTAGCCTACAGCCCTGCATTTCTCTGGTGGCCTCTCTTCCAAATACTAATCAGGCCTAGCCCCATTTAGCTTCTGAGGCGAAATCATCTAGGAGCTCACACTTGTCAAGGCATAGAACAGGTTCATAGTTCTGCTCATCTGGCCTTTAGCCTAATTGGATCCCTTGAATTGCTCCTAGAGATGCCTTGCACAGCAAATGGGTTAGATAAATATTTCAGCTTACGAAGGAGATTAGGAATTGATGGATTGCTTCTTTTTCATTCAGCAAATAGACAAATTAAAAATCCCACAATCTTCTTTATCTTGCCAGAAGCTGGAAAGCAACTTTTGACTTCCACATCCCTCAAATGTATTATGCAAAATTCAGAGAAATATCTATCATGAAACTGGATTACTCAAACAAGCAATGTACTAATGGGTTTGAACACTATATTTTTAGATGTATCATTGATTCCGAGGCTAATTTGGGCAATGCTAGATGGCCTGTGGAATGTGGAACCATTCTCTAAAATAATAACCCAGAGAACACTAGATTACATGAGATGAGCAGAAATCTGGAAGAACGTGTTGAGCATGTTAGAATTCCCTGTCCCCTTTTCATCTGTTCTGACAAATGGATATTTCATAAACATTTCCTAGCACCTTTGCAAGTGAACAGCATTACTTCAACACTCAAACCCCAGGAGTTTGAGTATTGCCATCTGAAAACGGCCTTCTCTGCTCACTCCAAACATTTTATCCTGCTTATCGGATTTGGAGGAGGCCCAGAGCAATTCAATTTGATGTGTGGTGGGTGGGTTTTGTGTCGATCTGTCCCCATAGATTTGCAGGGACTAGTGCCCTAGCAGATGAAACAAACTATTTTGACTTCTCACAAAGAGAAGCTTGGATGCAAACTGTATTTCTTGCGTCTCGCCATGTTCCATAAAAATGCATTGTTTTAAAAAGTGCAAGCAGCGATCAAGGCTGGTCTCATAGAGAGATTCAAGCCAAAACAAACCAGCGGAACATAAAACATTTTCTTCTTCTGATTCGCCCTTAATCAACCATTCCTTGATATCACCGGGGGCGGGGGGGGGGGGAGGAGAACACACAGGGTGGGACCGCAGCCTCTCTTCATTTCCCTGCCCTTGAGCCACGATTTCTGATTTCATGCCATTTAGACTCCTTTTTTCCTAATTGGTGGCCTCAGCTTCTCATGCCTAGCCAGTGATCTTCAACACTCATTTTGGTAATTAGTCCTGACTAGGTCAACACCGCCTCCCCGCTTGGACAGGCAGAGCTCAAGGGGTTCGGCTGCGGAGCCAAAAACTGTCTCTGATGACCTCAGCAAAATGTCAGCTTTGGCTCCGAGTCCCCCGGAGGAGTGTCCAGCAGCAGCAGATGGACGCGGAGCCTTTCGCCTTGTCTAGCAACATGCTGTGCTTGGGCCTATCTCGGCAGGGAGGGAGAGATTACTAACAGGGATTTTCCATCTCTGGTGGATGTGAACTGTTGCTCTCCACCGAATCTTAAGCCCAGGTCAGGGCCTGCTTTTCTGCTGCTCCCATTGTTCGACTGACTCCATTGTGGTGGAGCAAGAAGTCCTCCTAATCCAGATAAGGTGGTCCAAGTACAACAAAAGCCTTCCACAACACTGGTGAGCTAAATGCCAGAGCCAGTGGGAAAGTTGAGTTCACACGGCTTTTTGCCCCTGAAGCTGATGAAACAGAAGGAAGAAAACCAAGCAAAGGAAATTCAAAAACAGCTGGGCTGTTGTAAGGAAGATGCCCATTGTGTTTGCCCACATACGGCTCTCAAAATAAGGGATGTTGTTTTAAAGTTGGATTGATTGACAGGCCAAATAATGAGAACCAGGCTGCAGAACTGCCTCCTGCCCTCTGGAAACTCTCTTCTGAAGTCAGCGTTACAGGATGTGCAGGGTGTCCTTGTCGCTTGCCAGCTGAGATTGTTGGTGTAAAATAGTTTCCCTATCTTTTCCTTTTCTTATCTTAGACTTTCAGTTTCTTTCGCTTGTTGCTGCTTTCCTTTTCTGCACTTTGCATAACGTTGCTTACCCCCCAAAGCAGGGAGCGTGTGATGAGTATGTTGGTAGTAGGTTAGGGTTAGGGTTAGGGTTAGGGTTTACTGGCATTACAGTAAATTGTCTCACAGAAATGTCCCCAGTTTCTGCAGAGTTTGTAGGATGTTTGTATAAATTGTAAGAGAAGTGGACTGAAAACAATGGAATGAAACTTAGAAGCAATGCGTGCAAAGTCCTTCAGTTTGGAAAAACAAAGGACAAATGCAGAGGTACTAAATGTGTGTGTGGGGGGGATGCCTGCCTTGGTAATAGATCTTGTGAAAAAGATCTCAGAACAGAGGTTGATCCCAAGCTGAACATCTGCCAGCGGTGCGACATTCTTTATTGTTGCCGTGTGCTAGACACAGAAAAATGGATTTAAGTCACAGGAAGGCAGATTCCATCTGGATGTGAGGAAGAACTCCCTAAGAGTTTGAGCAGTTTAGCAATGACCCGGAGAGATGGAGCAGCCCCCTTCATTCTAAAAAAAAAAAAAGGTAAAGGTTCCCCCCGCACATTTGTGCAGTCGTGTCCGACTCTAGGGGCCGGTGCTCATCTCCGTTTGTTAGCCGAAGAGCCAGCGCTGTCCGAAGACGCTTCCACGGTCATGTGGCCACATGACGCGCGCGGAACGCTGTTACCATCCCACCGAAGTGGCACCTATTCATCTACTTGCATTTGCATGCTTTCGAATTGCTAGGTTGGCAAGAGCTGGGGCGAGTGCGGGAGCTCACTCCGTCACGCGGGGCTAGGGATTCGAACCTCCGAACTTGTGATCCAACATCAACTAAAGTTCTTCATGAGCTTGTCCTCAGTGCATATGCACCGAATATCTGTTTACCAAATCACCGTCTTAAATATACATGACTTAAATACGAGATGAGCTCTTAAATTTTACAGGAAGCCCTTCTCATGCACTCAGATCAAGAACACATCCTATTCCCCTCGGGTTTGAAAGCTAAGATTCCATAAGGAACGAGTAACTGCATTCTTTTGGAGAAAAAAATAAATAAAAGGTGACTGGATGCAGATAATTAGGTATGAAATAGCTTCCCTGCCACAAAGACCATGGGCATTTTATGCCAAAGGTTCTTTTCTTTTCCTCAGAACCAAAGAACCTGATTCAGGAATGCAAATATTCTGCCGCCTTGCCTGAGACGAGGGAGGTGATAGTTCCTCCTGGGGATGGCTGGCCCCATAGTGTCCTCCCTTTTCGATGAGATTTTTACCATCACTTGGATCTTTATTTATTTATCTTATTAGATGGGTTGATTGTATTTTATTTTTATAGGTTTTAATTGTTGAGTGTCTTGTAAACCGCCCAGAGTCCCCCATAGGGGGAGATGGGCAGTGATAAATTTGAATAATAAATAAATAAAATGTTCCCAGTTGCAACTGGGAGTGACTACCATATCTCCATATTTTGAACCTGCTGCATTTGCATTTGGAAGGGAGGAGTTGGAGACATTTATTTATTTATTTATTTATTTAATTTATATGACCGCCCATCTCCCCCCATGGGGAACTCTGGGCAGTTCAAAATAAACAAGTTAAAATAAAGTCTAAAATATCTAAAATCACAGTTATACAATAAAATACATATTCTAAAATCCAGATGGTGATGGAATAATGAAAAGAAGGACAATTATAAAATTAGGGGATTAGCCACCCCCATGAGGAACTATCCCTTCCTCCTTCCCACGCCAGGCGGCAGAACCAGGTCTTCAGCTCTTTCCTAAAAGTCGGGAGGGAGGAAATCTGTCTCAACTCTGGGGGCAAGATGTTCCATAGAGTGGGCGCTGTCACAGAGAAAGCCCGCCTCCTAGACCCCATCAGATGACATAACTCCATTGTGTGTTCATAACAACTGCAATTATGTATACATTGCACATACCGTCGTCATCGTCATCATCGTCATCGTCATCATCCAACCTATTTCAGTTGATAGAATGATAGAATTAAGGGATTAACCACCCCCATGAGGAACTGTCATTTCCTCCTTCCCACGCCAGGCGGCAGAACCAGGTCTTCAGCTCTTTCCTAAAAGTCGGGAGGGAGGAAATCTGTCTCAACTCTGGGGGCAAGATGTTCCATAGAGTGGGCGCTGTCACAGAGAAAGCCCGCCTCCTAGACCCCATCAGATGACATAACTCCATTGTGTGTTCATAACAACTGCAATTATGTATACATTGCACATACCGTCGTCATCGTCATCATCGTCATCGTCATCATCCAACCTATTTCAGTTGTAGATCCACTCATAGCCAAGGGCGGTCACAGGGGGAGATCAAAATAATCAATATGGAGGCTGGACCTGTGTGTGGGGTGGGGTGGGGTGTCCATCACACAGTTGCTGCTGCCATCTTGACTTCTTCACAAAATCCACAGATGTGCCTGCTCATACTACTATACATTTTATTTTTATGGCCACCGGTTGAAAGTTAATATATTTTATTATGCCCAAAGTTAACAGAAATTGGTAAGTTTTCAAGAAAACTGTTATTTTCCTGTGCTACCTGAATAATTCTAACAATTGTGGTAGTGTTAAACATAAAAAAACGATTCCCTAATTAATATACATAGTTCAACTACTTTCTTTAGCAGTGATTCTAGCAAGTATTAACTAACTGATGATTATTTCCCAATCTACTTGAGATATTTCATCCCTTGTATCCCCAAAAGGAGAATAATAAATGAGTCATAATTTGAGCTCTACCTTGTTATTCTACTAATAAACTTTTTAGGGGATTAGATGTCATCTAAGGATCAGTTTATAAAAACACTCTGTAAAATTCAAGAGGAGATTTCTTTGGAAGTATACAAATGTTTCTCAGATCTCTTCCATCTTTGTCCTAACTATTGATATAAATTATGGCGTACCAATAGCATATTCTTGCATAATACAACTTCTGTTTAACATAATAAAAATATTAATTTACCACAATAACTGTCCAGATCAAACTTTCAATGAATTAGTAACTTACTGATTTGGAAAGTGGAAAACCATGTATTGTATATCTGCCCACAAATACTGCCCAGAAACATTGTTATATGTCTGCATTATTCCACTTGGTACCATCTCCTCAGGAAAACTGGTTGCTCTTTCCTGCATCTTCATTTCTGCTGATCCCAGAGTGCGGCAGTGGATGTGGATATGATGCAGCTCCATCATAATGTGAATGCTTTCATTTGGCCTCCTGCCCCGAACAGGAGCGTGGACTGAGGATGCTGGGATCAGAGGGGCCAAGTTTCTTGGATCCTTTGGTTTTGGTGGTTGAGGTTCTGGAGGGCAGTGTCAGTCAAATTGGATCCACAAAGTCTCCATGAGATTAAAAACACTGATTTGGGGACTTGTCTTGTCAAAAAGGCGGGGAAGTGTATCACTATAAACCCTTATTTTGCTGCCAAATTTCAGCAGCACAAACTTAGGAGACTCTGGAGGGCACAAAATGGGGCTGGATCCAACTTAGAAGGTAGGGGTTGCAGACCCCTGACTTCAGTTATCCTTGTTCCGCAATTGCTTTAGAAGGCATCTAATGACTACTTGGACATCTAATGACAGGGATATTTCTACAGGCCCTCTCAAGCTATTATGTACATCTTTAGGAGAACTTCTTGTTTCATGGACCCAGGAATTATCTACCCACAGGCCCTTCATGTTATCCAGATGTCCTCATACAAATGATACAACTGACACAAATTTCATAATTCCCATCATTGCATGATGACATCATTTGGTGTCATCATGGCTTTGAATGGATGGCTACGGTTAGTATGAAAGCATTGTATGCCTAAATCTTCCTAAATCTTTGCTGGATTGGTTCTAATCTTCTGCAGATGCAAAAAAATTGTACCAATTCTTGGCTATCCCCAATATCAAATAATGATCCCGTTCTTGGGGATTATAATGATGTCATGCATCAGTTACGACATTGCTCTCCAAAGATCTGTGGGAGTTTACCCATTCAGGTCTCCTGGGCTCCATAGAATATCCAAATAAGGATTCTCTGCCAGTATTTTATTTATTTTGCTAAAAGAAAAAGAAAGTTTCTAATTTGTATTTGGGGCCAAACACACCACAAAAGTGTCTTATTACACTCAGTTGCCCAGTTCTAAACGCACAAAGTCCGTCTGTTTTTTTAATTAATTGGACGGAACAAATGATATATTGTCTTTCATTATTATTGCCGCCCCTTCCATTTTTATCCTTTCCCATGAAGGATAAACTTTCTCCAATTTCATCATTTCCAAACAAACAAATTATTCTCCAGTTTGCATAGAACTTTCTGGCAAAGATAAAATCACCTAGAACTCGGGTGAGACATTCAGCCAAATTTAATGCGTGAGGTTGAAGAAAGATGCAAGACATCAAAACAGAGATCCTTTGGCAGATTTCCCAAGACAGTCAAAGTGGGCAGTGATCGAAATGAAACCCAGAACATGGATCAGGTTGAGACCTAACCCACATTTAAGCCCTTCGGACATGCCAGTCTTTAGGACACTGGGAAAATATTCACTTGCAAGCAAACCTGCTTCTCAATCCCACATCACAGCCCAGTTCAATTGATATGAATGACCCACCCTCAATCACTTTATAGCAGTGTTTCTCAACCTTGACCACTTTAAGATGTGTGGCAGCAAACAACAGCCCAATCAAGGAACTCCTAAGGGGAGAACAACACCTCCACCAACATGAGCAGGACAAGCCAAGGTATATAAACAGAGAGCAAGTCCCACTCCCTTTTCGCACTGAAGATGTTGCCTAGCCTGGCAATGAAACGTCTGCAAGAAAACAACGAGGCTCAGAGAGCACCAAGGGCTCCATGGTTCAACCCTGAGCTACAAATATTCTCTTCGACTGGTACATCTTAAAGTGGCCAAGGTTGAGAAACGAAGCTTTACAGTTTATCCAGCTGCTGAAGGCTGCCATTTCCTGTTTTACTTTGCTTTTCTTCTTTTTCCTAAGCCAGAGCAAAAAAAAAAAAAAAAATCAAGAAAGAATACACCATGGTATATCACCACAAACGTTTTGAAGTATGGCTGATCTACCTTCAACACATTTCTGCTTGTCACTACACTCCCTTGCGGCTGAGGAGATGAAGCTACAGAGATAAAGTGCTCAAGGCCGTTTTTTCAGGGTCTCTCTAGCACAGAGCTTTCCAAACTGTGTGTCGCAACATGTTAGTGTGTCGGCTGCAGTGTCTGGGTGTGTCGCGGCTGCTGCTGCCTCCGAGCCCTGGCAGGATTCCGCGCAGGTCCTAGTGCCTGCCTGGTGCCCTGCTGTCTCCAAACCTGCCCTGCCAGGATTCCGCACAGGTCCTAGTGCCTGCTTTGTGCCTGGCTGCCTCCAAACCTGCTGTGCTTCTGTGCAGGTCCTAGTGCCTGCCTTGGGCCTGGCTGCCTCCAAACCTGCTGTGATTCTGTGCAGGTCCTAGTGCCTGCCTTGTGCCTTGCTGCCTCCAAACCTGCTGTGATTCCGCACAGGTCCTAGTGCCTGCCTTGTGCCTGGCTGCCTCCAAACCTGCTGTGATTCCATGCAGGTCCTAGTGCCTGCCTTGTGCCTGGCTGCCTCCAAACCTGCTGTGATTCCGTGCAGGTCCTAGTGCCTGCCTTGTGCCTGGCTGCCTCCAAACCTGCTGTGATTCTGTGCAGGTCCTAGTGCCTGCCTTGTGCCCTGCTGTAAGAGTGTGTCGCGAAATGATACATGTCTAAAAAGTGTGTCACCAACATGAAAAGTTTGGAAAGCTCTGGCTCTAGCATTTTGTCTCAATCTTGGGAGGGGTGAGGTTAGTTGATTCTGCCATCAACAATTCCCACTGACTCAAGGACTCAGCTTAACCTTCAGCATCTCTGGAATTTTTTAGGATTACATCCACCTCTTTAGCTGATTAATCCCCTTTATGAGTTCCTGTAACACTGTCCCACCCCAGTTGAATCAGATAAACACCCACAACGGTGTTAACTCAGCACATTCAACCAGACCAATTAAAAGCTGGCAGATGCATTCACACTGCATGCTAAATTTGGCAAGTTTTACATTTTCTGTGGCTTGTGTAAACACAGCCAATCTGGTTAATTCTGTAAACGCAGAGAATGGGCTACTTAATCCGCACGGGCTGCCTGTGGTCCTATTGTAGTATCCTGCCTTTGTCCCTGGAGTCAACCTTGAAAAGGCAGTTTCTTGCCTCAGAGTTGTCTGAATTTGGGCCTTTAGGGGATCCGAACATCTGAGCTTTAATCCTGAGTTTTGCAGAGCTTACTCCACATCTTTCGTCTGGAGGAGGACATGACATTTATTTCCAAAATTCAAGTGCATTGCAGGCCAAGACATACACTTTGGGGCACAAGAGAGAAAAAGAAAAGGGAAGAAATAACCAAGCACCCTCCTCACCTCCATATATAGAATGAAAAAAACTAGAACCATGACTTTTAAGTTTAAAGAATTCCTCAGACTGATTTTTAATCAAATGGTGAGGTGGGGGGTGGGGAAAGAGAAGATAGTTTGCAAGGCAGAAAAAGTCTGCCATGGCAGTGATTTGCTAGCAGATTCCATGACTGAAATAACAATAATGATGATAAAATAAATCCAGAAAATCAGAGAGTCATGGTCGTTTACATCAAAAACTTGATAAAAAAACTATCAGGATACAAAAGGTATCAAAATTAAACAATGCTTTGGGGAAGTAGATAAAAAAACCGTCTCAATCACCCTTCATCACTATTGTCTATTGGAAGAGAAAACAGGAGATGGATAAGCAAACAATTTAGCCTCATAAAGCAGGCAGAAGATACTCTCAGCAATAGAATAGGCAATAACCTTTAAAAAGGTTAAAAAAGGTTTTCCCCGCACATTTGTGCAGTCGTGTCTGACTCTAGGGGCCGGTGCTCATCTCCGTTTGTTAGCCGAAGAGCCAGCGTTGTCCGAAGACGCTTCCGCGGTCATGTGGCCGGCATGACACACGCGGAACGCTGTTACCTACCCACCGAAGTGGTACCTATTCATCTACTTGCATTTGCATGCTTTCAAATTGCTAGGTTGGCAAGAGCTGTAGCTAGTGCGGGAGCTCACTCCGCATGCAGGGCTAGGGATTCGAACCTCCGAACTTGCGACCTTCCGATCGACAAGCCTGGTATCTTACCCGCTGAGCCACACACCAATCATAAATAAATAAATAACTTTAGGGACCAGCAAAAGGCTGTTAAGTTTACAAGCAACCAGAATGTTGCAGGAAATTAATGCATAGCTGGTCTTTTCAGTGGGGAGGAGATGAGACTTACAAGATTATGAACAGACATAAAATTCATCTCAGCAGTAGACTGTTCACTCAGCCAGCTTAAAACCTCAACCCATTCCCCCCACCCACAATAAGCTTCCTTAAGATCTTTGTGATGTATCCCAAAAGGCAGAGTTTGTAGTGCATTTTGTTCTATTCCTTGATCCCATGCTTGCCAGTTGGGTTTATCATAAGCCAGGAATTTGTATTTTCTTCCTTCACCCTGCAACCCCCCAGGGGTGTCAGAACTCTTTTCTTGCCAGCCTGTATTCTTCCTGTATTCTTTCTCTCATCCCCGCTTCCCTCAAGTTGACCTATGTCGATGAAGGTTCTCAGTCATCCAGGTGGAACAGTCTGTAGCTTGAATCATGTCAACTGGATTTCTATTTTCTCAGTGGAAACGTTTCGCTCCTTATCCAAGAAGCTTCTTCAGTCTGAGCAAAGTTAGTAAGGGAATCCTTAAATATGTTTCTAGGGTGGCTGTGTCCACATTTTAGACAGAGAAGATAGGTGGTTTGAGAGAGGGGTCAAGGAGTCCATTTATGCCAACTTGGAAAATCCTTCCTTGAATAGAGGTGGGGGCCTCAGGCACAATCTTTCCCCTATTTTCCTCCCTGCTTTGTCTTCTGTGCCTAGGAAGATTAAGACCAATTCGCAAGCTCAACAGCAGCATGGTAATCTTAACGATCCTCCTTTGGATGATAAAGGGACTTAGAAATAAACATCTCAAATAACCATGACCTAGCCCCAGGTGCAAGGTCACACATCCACCCTAGAAACATATTTAAGGATTCCCTTACTAACTTTGCTCAGACTGAAGAAGCTCCTTGGATAAAGAGCGAAACGTTTCCACTGAGAAAATAGAAATCCAGTTGACATGATTCAAGCTACAGACTCAAGTTGACCTGTTTCCTTCTTTTATTCTCTAACTGTGAAAGTGGTTGTGGGATCCTTTCTCCTCCTTCTTGGGCAGCCAACTATCCTGAATTTCTCTAGGAGAATTCTGTATGGGCAGGCTGTAGCTGACACTACAGAAGCTGCTCGCCCAGAAGCCTGATTCTGCAACGTTCCTCCAGTCTCTGGGGACAAGTTGAACAGTCTGGTCCTTTCTGTACAGAAGGGAGGAGGGGCCCCTTCTGAAGCCCCTTCAGAGCACCCAGTCTAGTGACAGCCACACTGTCGTTTCCCCAGCTGGTCTGAATCAGGCACCACATCCTCTTTAGACCATAGCCACTGATTGCTCCAACCATCCCTGCTTCACTTCTTGATCTTTCTGGTGGACCCCTGTACTGTCCCTCATGCCAGCAAGGCTTTGTCTGTGGTCACTCAATACTGTATATCCCAAAGATGGAAACTGGAGTAACCAACTGGGTCTGACTTCAAGGATCACTTCACTTTGATATAAGATCGTTATGGAATCCAGTATCACTGCCGAACAAAATGTTTTGCATGACCAAAAGGTCTTATTTCACACACACACGCACACACACACTTTTTGAACGAGGACAAAGAAGATTAGAGCGACCTGCTCTGTTTTAGGAGGGTAAAAGTCAATCCTGAATTGTCCCAAAGGACATCAGATGTGGACTTCATCCTGAGTTGGAACCCACTTCCACTCCCTCTCCTTGGGAAGCCATCGGAGTGACTGACAGACGGAGAAGGCAAGTCTGCTGCTACGTTCCTGTCCACACACCTCCTCTCCCGTCTCAGAGCCACTTCAGACTAGCTTGGCTCCCTAGTAACGGGTGTCAAATGCTTGTGAGCCATTTCTCAATCCACTTGCTATGAAGTCATTTCCACCACTGACATCTTGGCCAGCACAAAATTAGAAGTTAATTTATAATCTTATGTAGTGAACGTACAGTTGCTTCCCCCAAGAGTTTCTTGCATTCCTAGCTTATCCCCAAACTCCCCTCCCTGTGGCATGGCTCACAGTTTGCCGCTTGGCAGCAGCCTTCTCGGCCATGGCCTTGTCTGGAATGAGCTCTTGTGCTGACATGCTTGAAGCAGCTTTTCAAAGTGGACCTTCTCAATCTCGTGTCTTTTAATATAATTTATTTATTTATTATTTATTATTTAAATTTGTATCACCGCCCATCTCCTCCATACCTGGGGACTCTGGGCGGTTCACAACAAGTTAAAAATATAAAATTACAGCAACAATAATTTACATATAAAATCCAAACAGAAAGATGTTAATAATAAGGCAGGTTTCATGGCACCCGCCACTCCCAAGAGGAACTATTGGCATTCCCGTCCCAAGCCAGGCGGCAGAACCAGGTCTTCAAGTCTTTCCGGAAGGTCGGGAGCGAAGAAACCCGCCTCAGCTCCAGGGGCAAGGTATTCCAAAGGGCGGGCGCTGCTGCAGAGAAGGCCCGCCTCCTGGACCCCGCTAGATGGAACTCTTTTGCCGATGGGATCCGTAGCATGCCCTCTCTGCATGACCGAGTGGGGCGGGTCGATGTTCCGGGGATGAGACGGTCCCTCAGGTAACCTGGTCCCATGCCATGTAGGGCTAATAATACTTTTCTTCTAGGTTTTGCTACATTTGTAAAGTGCTTCAGTTCTCAGAAGTAACAAAACGTCGCAGGAGGAGTGGGTAAGATGGGGCCACAGCTCCTTCTGCCCATGGGTAAAGTGCTTTGTAGATGGCAGCCATGCTCCAAGCCAGCCTGACCCACCAACCATGGACCATAATAGGTCCTTCTACAAACCTTCTAGTTTGCTTCCGCTGCCCAAACGTTGGTAGATTGGAGTCAGGGCCAGTGGCTGCGCGGGATTTGGTAAGGCCCAAATTGTGCAGGCTGCAGCTAACATGGCAACGTGCCTTGTCCTCTCAATCTCTCTACCATCACCCGTGACTCTAACGGTGGTTCTAGTCACAGGGACTTCAGCCCATCAGAAGCCAGTGGGACACAACCTGCTGGACAGGGAGTTGTTTAAGGAATGGGAGGTTGAGGGAAGATGGTTCTCTGCCTAGAACGCCCTTCCTTTGAAAGACGAAAAGGTATTACTTTACAAGGCAGGATTTTTGCCTTTCCACTTCCATATTCATGCAAGTGAATATGATCCAAGTTACTTCTGACAGGAGGCCTGAAGCTACCACTCGCCAGAAGGAGACCTTTCCAAAAAGGCAATTGGTTAATATAAGTAGTCAGGAATTACCCTTTCAAGAGATAAAGGCAGGGGAAGGGGCAGTGGAGGCAATTCTGCCCTGAAGCCAGTTTTAAGGAAGGGGACTAAGCTTGCTTTGGCCCACTGCCATCACACACGCTCAGTCTTCACCTGTGGAGCCCGTCAGACATGAGAAAAGCGCTTATTATCCAGAATGACACAAAAAGTCATTATGTTCCAGCCCCATCCTTCAGGAGTGACAATGTCACTCAAAGCATTAACACCGAGGGCAGAATTCACCGTCTTTCCTTCAAGCCCTTTTCTAGTCATAGAAGCATGGGTGCATTCTTTTCGGTTCAGTGGACGTTCGTAAGGGAGACGATGCTGGGAAATTGAAATGGGGAGAAGAGAAGAAATCTGCTTAGGGTTCACCCCAGAAGTGTCTAGATGGCTTCCAGAGGAGGAAAAGGCATTTGAGTGGCCTTCAAAAGACTAGAAGTGATTCCCTTTCTGGTTCTGCTGTTCAATTACAGCAAGTCAGAATACCCCAATTTTGGGAAAACAAATCGTTCCACACAACTGATTCTTCAATCCACTCTTAACTAGGATTCAAATCTTTTTGTGATAAAGTTTTGTGAATCAGTTTTGTGATAAAGGAAAGAGCGATTCCCTCTCTTTTAGCTGTGGTGCTGTAAAAATAAGCACAAAATCAAGAAGTTAATTTTTTTTCCTCCTCAGTAAAGACCCACTTCTGTAAAAGTTAGAAAGGAGTGCAATCCATTCTGATTTCCTTTGCTCGTTGGTCGTAACACTTTGGCTCAGCAGAATGGAGGTCATCATTCAGTGGTTAGAAATAGATTGACAGACTGAGGCATTTGGCCATTTATGCATCTGGCTTCTCAGAAGAACTGTTATACCCAAGGGAATATTCACAGCACCTAGATTATCCTGATTAGGACATGTTTTAAAGACAATACATATTCTAAACACCTTGAAGATCACATAATGTCATCTGTGACATGAAACTGTGGTAAATAATTTTTTTTAATTTTTTAGGTTTTTTAGTTTTTTTACCCTGAGACTTCTGGTGGGAACATGGCCGACTGAGCAGCTGTGTATGCGGGCTCCGCGGACAGAACTGGCATTGTGGAGGTTTTTTTCGGGCTCAGGCTGGTTCCTCCTGAAGCCCAGGAGCGCTTTTTCAGAGTAAGGAAAACGCTCGGAATCATCCCATCCGTCCTCCAGAACAGCGACTTGTAATCCGAGAATCGCAAACAGTGTTTGTGCCGATCGGGTAAGAGCCGCCGGGAGGCTGGGACATCATCATTTCCAAGCCATGCTGCAGCCTTAAAGAGACTCTAAGTTGAGCCACCCCATTTCTAAATCACCCAATTTATATTTTTTAAAGTTAAGAGAGGCTTTCTACAGCAAGGAGAAGTGAAATCTCTTGGTGCCTATTGTTATTTCTGGATTAATTTCTAAATTTTATTTAAAGCTTTGGCTTGTTTTCCCATTTAAATACTAAGGAGGACTGAGAATAAATAATTACCTCCCTGCTATTATTTTTGTATTGAATTTGAAGGATTTAATATTTTCCTACACATTGAATCTGCTGTTTTGAGTTTTCAGCTTTCTGTTCACTTTCCCTGGGAGCTGCCTGTTAGCATACTTTCTCTTGTGTCAACAACTTTTGGAGATTTTCCATTAACTCATTAACTCCTTCTCTCGCTAGTCAAGTATCTAGGGCAGAGCTTTCCAAACTTTTCATGTTGGTGACACACTTTTTAGACATGCATCAATTCGCGACACACTCTTACAGCAGGGCACAAGGCAGGCACTAGGACCTGCGCAGAATCACAGCAGGTTTGGAGGCAGCAAGGCACAAGGCAGATACTAGGACCTGCGCAGAATCCTGGCAGGGCAGGTTTGGAGGCAGCCAGGCACAAGGCAGGCACTGGGACCTGTGCGGAATCCCAGCAGGTTTGGAGGCAGCCAGGCACAAGGCAGGCACTAGGACCTGTAGGGAATCCTGGCAGGGCTCGGAGGCAGCAGCCGCGACACACCCAGACACTGCAGCTGACACACTAACGTGTTCCGACACACAGTTTGGAAAGCTCTGATCTAGGGGGTGCCATAATCTACTGCCTGAAACATGGAGGATTTCAAGGAGATTTTCTCAGAGTCCCGTTGTGAGCTTCATTGTGAGTTTAAACAGTTTTTTTCATGATGCCCGTCAAGCTATTTTGCAAGATATTGCAGAAAATATCAGCTTTAAAATGTGTAATCCGTCTGAGGACGTTGTGGAAGAAGATGAAGATTTTAACAAAGATAGAGATGTGTCTACTGACAGCGAGATTGAAGCCTTTGTTGAAATGCCAGGCGACAATTACATTTTGGTGTTGAAGGGGTTAAAGGGACACTCTGAGTTGCAAATTAAAAATGGAGGGGTTTTTTTTGGATGGAATGTTGTGGGAAAGAAGTGGCTCTGTTTTGCGGCAGGTTTTTTGCTGAGAAGTCTGAGTTTCTAAGGGGGGCAGTTGGGCTGTTTGATTTCTGCATGAAAAATGCCTTGTGTGTAATATGGATATATGTAAATGCTTTAGTATATTTTGAAGTCGGGTAAAGATTTACGAATGTTTATCAGGATTGATATTAAGGCTTGTATGATTCCATTTTTCTTTAATTATTTGGATTAAGATTTACTGGATTGCTTTTAAGATTAGTTTGATTTTTAAGATATATAAGGTATCATAATAATTGCTTGGTTTTAGGTTTAATAGGGTTAAGATTGTTATAGTATTATTAATTATAAAAGTAGACAATTTATATGTTTTTATAATTTGATTTTAATTGTAGTGGACAGCAATGTATAGAATAGTGGTAGGAAGGAAATAGTTGAATGAATGCTGTTTTTTTGTGGGGGGAGTTGATTTGGGGATATATATATATATATTCTTTTTTTAATATAAGGGGAAGGAGCAATTGTATTTAGTGATTTTTATAATGTGTTAATGGAATGATTTATAGAAATAATGTGATCTTGGTTTGATATAGAGCAAGGGATTGATTATGGAAATTGCTGTATATTCTTGTTGTTGAAAGTCGGAAGTCATTTCTTTACATAATCTTCAAAATTCTTTTTTCTTGTGTTTCACACTTTTTAGTTTTTTCCCTTTTTTGTAGCTTTTTTTCTTTGTTTCAAACTTAATAAAATTCTTATAAAAACTGTTTTTTTTCTATTTTTGGTTTGCTGGAGATGATAGTCAGGGGTTATGGGACTCCATTTTGTTTACCATACAAATGTTCAGAGGTCTTAGGGCTCAACAATAGCCATTATGCAAGAACTGTATCACATCACATTATCTGCTTTCAAATAATCTAGCAGAAAGAACCTTGAATGAGGGGCTGAAGAAAGAACATGAGGCAGTTTAGAAACTAAGTTGAGCGATTTTCTTTGAATTCTTCTGCTGTACTTCATCCCACTAAAGAAAAGTCACTACCTGAACTCTAGTGGGTAGGAAATTATATCTGGACATACTATGTCCTGGTGAGGTTACTAAGGTATATGAGTAGCAGAAAAAGAACAACAACCCTACAACTGACTTAGAAGACACCTGCAGTCTAAGACTTTCAACTTTTGGAATAGACTTTTTGGGTTGTCAGGTTATGTTGCAGCCCCCATTTTCCTCCAGGGACGTTGCAAGAGACATTTATGCTATTGCCTCTTAAGTTCACCAGGCAGAGTGCTTTCTTTTGCAAAACAGTGATTTATCGCATCATAGCTGTGACAGCATAATGCCCGAGTGTATTTCTGATCTATCGCCATGGCAATGGGGGATGGTGCTATAAATTGTCAGATCGGGGAGCCTCTCCTCTTTAGGGTGGGGTTCCAAGATGGAGGCCAGACTGAGATGAAAAGAAAGCACGAAATAAAACCACAGTAGAGTCAATTATTTAGTGAATAGTGTCTTAGCAAGTGGCTGACATTTTTGTGGATCAGACGTTAATTAGAGGCTGGCCTGGTTAGTCCTTGGAGGGGAGACCACCAGGGGATCCCAATGCTTTAAGCTAGACTGGAAGTCAGAAAACATCCCATGGCAAACTGTGGCCAAGGAAATGGAAAATCCATACCCAGGGCTGTGTGTGAAGGACTTGAAGTATTTTGCACTTCAGAGAAGGACAGTATCCCTTCGCTATTCATTAACCAGCCCGATGTTTTTCAGGTTTCCTTGCAAACCAGGGCTGTGTGTGTGTGTGTGTGTGTGTGTGTGTGTGTGAGAGAGAGAGAGAGAGAGAGAGAGAGAGAGAGAGAATAAGTCAAGTCTATATTGTCTTTAGGCTCCAAAATATCTCAGGAAGCTCCTGGTGAAGATGCAAGAAGATGCTGAACCTTAAACTGTATGGTTGTGTGAACCCGTTGTCATTGTAAACTATGGTTTGTCTCTTAGCAGAAGTCCCTATATGTATATATGCCTTAACAGAGCTTAGAGAAGGGATCTGGCTTTTGTGGTCCTGAAAATATCTATATCTTAAAGCCACACTGCAGAAAGAGAGTCAGTAAGTGTGCTTCTCTCCCTTCTGGAGATCCACGGACTTTGCCAAACCTTCTGAGCTTATTCCAGAATAAAACCAACTTGATCTTAATCCCTGGAAGTGTTCTATGTAGCTTACAAGCACCTTTGGGTGGGAACTTTTGGTCCTTTTGCATGACCCGGTGGAAGGGTTGGGGAGCTGCAACTCCGAGAAGCTGAAGTTCAAAACCCTTTGGCTGTAGGATTTCTTTGAAACATTAGTCATGCTTGCAAAAACAACACAGTCTTTGAAAGGCAGCGAGGAAGTAACTGTAGAAGAAGGCTGAGCATGTCTATGTTCATCACCCTGATAATTTAGCAGCCCTGCTCTTAAAGGTGAAAGAACGATATCTAATCTCTTCCATTAGATCCCCTTTCTTGCTTCCATGGGCCACCGCTCCACCGCTCCCCTGTTGGCACCAGCACGTCCTGAAAAGGACGGGGCACCCCAAGGAAAATACCCGAGGAAGAGTAAACACGGCCCCGCCTGCCCGCCGATCGGCGAGCCTCTTTCGGCCCGGCTTCGTCACGGCTCGCTCGCGGATGACCTGCCCGCCTGAGACCCACCTCAGAGAACGTCTGTTTGCTTTGGCCGTTCCTTCCACGCTGGGCAACGCAAGCCGATGGCTGAGCCGTGCCCAGGGCTTTTACAGAAACAGGAACACATGTTTTTTTGTTTCAAGAGACATTACTTAAAATAACTCTGTTTCTAGAAAGTTGGAGCTGAAACTGATTCCCCCTGCCCCCCTTGCTTTCTCTCCTGCTATTTCATCTTTGGACTGTGCATAAAACGAATCCTTCACACACAGGGAAATCTACTGAAATCTGTTGCTGTACTTTCCACACAGCCCATCTTGACAGGCCCCAACACCGAACTCAAACTGACTCACAGTAGCCGCCATCCTGACCTTTCCGACCCTACCCTATGGACACCCCTGCCGTCTGTCTCTCTGTCTCCCCAGGTTTAGGGCTGGCTTCCTGAATGTTCCCACCAAACATTTCACTTGTCTCAATCTATCACTTTTTCAGTCAGGCTAAGATTTTTGTTGAAAAGCTGATGACAGGTTTAAGAAACAAAGTCCTCCAGGTTTCAGATTTTCTTTTCATTTGCTTCTAAGAATGAAGCAAACCTTAATATGTACTGCAAAAAGAAAGTCACTTGCTTCTAATAAGATAATTTAAATGGCTTCATTAATCTTTACACCTTCTTTTTAGAGAGGCTAGCATCTACATTTTTCTTTGTATAATCATCATTTTTGATTCTGTGGATCCTTTTCGCAGGATTGAGATACTGTCCTCCTGTTGCCTGCCACTTGTATCACTACGCTGGTATTTTCTTAAGATGTCTTGCAATTTTTCTTGGCATGTTCTAACAGGTTTATTAAAAGTCAAAAGAGTAAAAAGAAATGCTATAGAATATGCAGAGAAAAATGCATTCCATAACAGTTGACCCTGGACTGAGGCAAATCTGAATCCTTTGCAGAAGGTGTTTTGGAACAGCGAGGCAGCATTCCCAGGCAGAGAAAGTGTGAAAGGAACTGGATTTTCTGACAGACAGACAGGGATCCTCTCAAAGCAGAATCATCCACGTGACTCACAGTCACCCCAGATACACAGGTACAAGGTAGGTGGTACTGTTGGAAATATGGGGTTTCAACCAAGCCTGTCTCACATGAACACAAGGGAGGGGCGGCTCTGCTGCAACCTAGCTTTGCTGCTTTGTGCGGGAGGGGCTTAAATCCCAGTTTCCTGTTTCCTCTTTCTCTTCTCTCCATGGACCTGCATGAGGCATGAGGGGAATCCTCCTCTCTCCTCGTGGCTCATACTTGCACCCAGCAAATCCGCCAAAAGCGGGTTTGGTCAGAACAACTCGCTTGCACACATGGGACAGTTTCTACAATGAAACTGCTTTGTATCGAGATCTGCAATAAATGTAAGCTATGTTTATTTCTCTTTTACACAAATTAATGTGTGAAGAGTCTTTATTTCTCTGAACTTAATTAAGCCTTTGTGCAAGCTGGGACACGCTTCCACTCTCCTAAATCTAGATAAACGCTGCATGGGATTTTTCTGTTACTAATATTTCAGAACCCCTACAGGCACCAGGTCCAATAGCTGTACTTGTGAGAAGGGCCTGAGGGTCCTGGTAGACCTCCAGTTAAGCATGATCCAGCAGTATGCTGCAGCTGCCAAAGGATCGATGCAGTCTTGGACTGGATCAATACAGGTATAATGTCGAGATCACAGGAAGTGATCGTTCTCCTCTCTGCTGCACTGGTCAGACCACGCCTGGAATAGTGTGTCCAGTTTTGGTCACCACATACAAGAAGAAGGCTGAGGACCTGGAAAGAGTGCAGAGAAGAGCAACAAAGGTGGTAGGAAGCTTGGAGGCCAAATCCTCTGAGGAATGGTTGAAATAGCTGGAAATGTTTGGCCTAAAGAAGAGAAGGCCAAGGGATGACATGATAACAGTCTTCCAATACTTGCCACAGGGAACAGGGTGTGGTTGTATTATCCATAATGTCTGAGGGTAGGACAAGAACCAGTGGTAGAAGTTCTACAGAGAGAAATCCGAACTTGAAATCAGGAGGAATTTTCTGGGTATGGAGCAGTGGAACATCCTCCCTTCTGGAGTGGTGAGGGATCCATCACTGGAGGTTTTCAAGCAAAGCTTGGATAGCCCTTGGTCTGGGATGGCCTGAGGATCCCTTCCCTGGGCAGGTGGTTGGACCAGAGGACCTCCATGGTCCCTTCCAACCTTATGTTTCTATAACTGATTCAATCACATTTCTTGGAGTATTGGATGTTGATCTCTTTATTACAATCCTCTCCATGTGTTTCTTCCTTATTTTTTGGCTGTGTATGTTGTGAACAATTGTGGTCTGAGATTTTAGCCAATAATTAAGGTTCGGTAGCAGCTGTTAGACTCGGCTTGGTGCATAATATAAAATTTGATTTTCCCCCCCAAAACTCCTTCACCTTTTAGTTCAATTCCGCTTAAGTGACTGATTGTGGAAATCTGTCCTCATGCAGAGGAATCTCTTCAACAGCCATCCCTCCACATCAGCTCTGCCAAATTCAGGTGTCTTGGCAGACAGGATTAGGACACTTTTTCCTTCACACCAGTCCTTTTCTGCTGTTGTTAAAGACCCTTTCCATTCAAAGCAGAAGAATTTTAAGGACTGAAGCTTGAAAACGGTTGCATCCAACTCTGCAAAATTTGGCAAGCTTTCTTTTCTCACAAGGGTCTGCAAAATTCTCATGTTATAAAATAAACAAGTTAGACTCCATTTTTTGTCATATTAGACAACAGGAGGAATGCAATTCCATTTTCCAAATTTTGCTTTGGATTTGGATAAACGATTGAAGTCTATACAAATGATTAGGCTTGGAAGCTAAGCAGGGCTGGACGTGACCTGATTAATATTGGATAGGAGACCACCAGAGAATTCCAGACATGTAAACTAGACTGGAAAGTCAAAAAAACATCCTCAAAGACGATAATGGCGAATCATTTACATACTGTTGCCAAGAAAATAACATGGGTGTGTTCATGAAACTAGGAGTCAAGCTCTTTATCTTAAAAAGTTGAAGCAAACTGTCTCAAATTCAGTACAGCTCAAAGTAAGGCATTTGTAAAGCAGGCCATCCTTTGGCCTATGTCAGAGGCTAAAGGCTTTTGTGATATGATACTCCGTTCCTGGGAAATTATGGAAAATTTGATAAGCTTCCTAAAGCAAATTGTTGTTTGTCTTGTTTCTCTTGTCCAATTATGCTCTACTTTTCTGGCATTATATATGTTTTCCTCCTGTGGAGGTTCAGGGCTAATTGTTTACTAGGGATTCCACATGGCTGAATGTTTGATCATGCACAGGGACAAGAAAACATTATAGATTCAAATGGAGGTCAACAGGTTTATAACCATGGAGAGACTTGACTCAAACTGAGAAGATGTTAATGGAAAAGAAGGGAATTTGGTTGAGGTGTGTGTTTGTGAAGCTGAGGGCAATCATCAAGGTAGGACTTTGGGTAGCTGAGAGGCTGTAAGGGGCAGAATTTTATCAGGAGGACATATCAGCAAGTTCATTTACGTTCTGAGCTTTCCCTGCAAAATCTTTTCCTATTAAGCCAACCAGATGTGTCAAGATCTATCTCTGCTCCTAGGTTTTTGTTATGGTATCCAGCCATGGATGGTCATTTTGGAGACAATCTAGCCTGAAATCAAACCGCAAGCATAAATAAATATAAACAAAGCAATACTTAACTGCCTAAGATATTACCACTAAAAGAAGAAAATGCTATCCTCAAAACTCACAAATGGCCTTGGGAATCTGCAGAGGGTGGTCAAAAAAGGCATCTTCTTGAATTTTTTGACTCCCCTCCCCTCCATATGTCCCTATTTGGGATCCAGCTATATTTTTTTCTATGGGAGGGACTTGAATTCATGTAATATGATAATCCAGTGGCAAAACTGCAGATCTATAAAAGGATTACTGTGAGTGTACCTGGTGATATATATTTTGAGTCACAATGCAGAAGGGAGGATTAAACTTTTGGCTTCTCAGAGAAAAAATGACATCCAATTTTAGTATATCTATTAAAATGTGGGGACTCTTCTTGAGCTCTCTCCCAGCCCGTTTTTCTTCTGTTCTAAAATATCCTGTGACTTTCTCCGTAAATAACATCATAATGCTCTGACCAGCGTCTCACAAGGAGATATTTCTATCTTAAATAGCTGGAAAAATAGGCGAAGCTGTCACTAGAAATCACATACATTGATCCTCATTCTGTGAAAATCTGCTATCTCACCGCTGACAAGGTAGCGATGCATGATTTGCCTTAAATCTGGACTAGGAGGACTCAACCCTCACTTGTCTACAGCCTGTCCGGGACAACCTTCATGCTTTCAGAGCAACATCTAGTTCATCTGTTTTATAAACCGAAACATATTTCCATGCAATTATTCTGAACATGAATATAATATGTATCACAATGCACTTTGCGCATGGAAAGTGCTGCCCCAATCATAGACAGGGACTTGGAATAAATTGCTTGGAACATCTGCTGATATTCATTTACCACCTCTTGTTTCCGTGCATTGCTGGCAACAAGCCCACACAGCAATCAGTCTGTGGCAATAGGTGCTTGTACCTGAGAATTAGGAATAGGTTAACCCAGTGTTTCTCAGCCTTGGGAACTTTAAGATGGATGGACTTCAACTCCTAGAATTCCCCAGCCAGACAATTCTGGGAGTTGAAGTCTGTTGGAGAGTGTGTTTTCTTGCACGTGCAGAGTAGCAGAAGCTTTAGCAGTTGTTGTTGTTGTTCAGTCATTAAGTTGTGTCCGACTCTTCATGACCCCATGGACCATATCACGCCAGGCCTTCCTGTCCTCCACTGCCTCCCGGAGTTTACTCAAGTTCATGTTCATCACATCGGTGATGCTATCTAACGATTTCATCCTCTGCCGACCCCTTCTCCATTTGCCTTCAGTCTTTCCCAGCATCAGGGTCTTTTCCAGTGAGTCCTCTCTTCACATTAGGTGGCCAAAGTATTTGAGCTTCAGCTTCAGTATCTGTCCTTCCAATGAGCAGTCAGGGTTGATTTCCTTTAGGATTGACTGATTTGACCTCCTTGCAGTCCAAGGGACTCTCAAGAGTCTTCTCCAGCACCACAGTTCGAAAGCATCAATTCTTTAATTAATCAATGCTTTAGCAGTAGAGACCAATAAAGACGCCAGTCTTTATAGTATACAGTATATAGTAAATTAGTTGCAGTTATATTTGTTACTGATACAAACAGATATTTAGAGTCCTCTTCCAGATCCCTGAAAGTATTACAATTCCACATGCCAGATAGTAGTAACAAGCAAACAGAAAGAAACAGAAACAGAGTAAGCAGGGTGGGGTAGGCAGGCTCTTTTATACTCTTCAGCCTGGATCACATGCTGCCTGACCTTTTAAAGTTTGCAGGTGTTTACCTAATAAGATTATATTGCTGTGACTTACCCTCAAGGAATAATACACCAACACTCCTCTTATTATGATAGAGGTGTAAGTCTCAATCCAATTTTTTCAGTTAACTCCTTGTGTTTTACTGCACCAAGGGGTTTTGTTAGAAAATCAGCAATCATGTCTTTTGAGTCACAATACTTTAACATGATTTCACCGTTGGCTATTAAATCCTTGAGATGATAGCATCATATGCCAATATGCTTAGTTCTGTTCCTACAACCCTCAGACTGAGCTATATGAATACAAGCCTGATTATCTTCAAAAACAGTTACAGGCTGATGCAATTCCATGCCTATATCTTTTAATAATTGTTTAAACCATACAATCTCATTACAGATTTGTGCTAGACTATAAATTTCTGCTTCTGCTGTAGAAAGAGCAACAAGTGTCTGTTTCTTAGAATGCCAGGCTGTTGTGGAGCCATCATACCATATTATAGCTCCAGAAGTTGACTTATGATCAGTGAGGTCTGATCCCCAGTCTGAATCAGCATTTGCTTGTAATTATTCTGTCCCAGAAGCAGAAAGCCTCAGACAGTAAGTTTTTGTTCCTTGCAAATATCTAAACAATCTTTTCAATCCTGCTTTCCCAGTAGAAGTTGGTTTTTCTACTTGTCTGCTTAAAATTGAAACAGCATTAGATATATCTTGGCGAGAATGATTTGCAATGTACAATAAACTTCCAATTGCAGATCTAAACCCATCTGATTCAGATAACTCAGGTTCCCCAACTCCTTCTGGAATTCAGGAAGCATAGGGGTTAAGACTGATTTACATTCCTGCATGTTAAATTCCTCTAGAAGTCTCTTGATCTTATTACTTTGACTTACCAGGGAACTACCATTTTTTTCCTCTGTACAGTATATTTCCAAGCCTAAGAAATTTGTCACTATGCCAAGATTCTTTAACGTAAAATTGTTCTTCATGTACTTTTCAAAACCATGTTGCTGTTTATCTGATGAAGTAAGTAACAGTAAATCATCAACATACAAACACAAATACATAAACCTTTGTTTGTCTTTCTTAACATAAACACATGGATCTGCTTTTCCTTTTCCAAAACCAAAACTTTACAGTTTTTCATCTAATTTTAGGTTCCAGCAGTGAGCTGCTTGTTTCAAACCATAGACTGATTTTTGTAGTTCACATACTAGATTTTTACCTTGTTCAAAACCAGGTGGTTGTTGCATGTACAATTTCTGGTCTAACTCACCATACAAAAATGCAGTTTGAATATCATAATGATGAACTGACATCCCTTTCAATGCAGCAACCTTCAGCAACAATCTGATTGATTCACCCTTTGTAACAGGTGAAAGGTTATGTCAAAATCCAAATCTTTTCTTTGAGAAAATCCTTTTAGCAACTAATATTGCTTTCTATTTTTGAATTTTCCCACTAGCATCCTTTTTCAGTTTGAAAACCCATCTACAACCCAGACAACATTCATTGGGAGGTAGATTAACAAATTTCCATGTTTTATTTTCTTTCAAGGAATCTAATTCTTGTTGCATTGCATTATACCAGCATTTTGCAGTCTCAGGTGGCATATCATTTATTTGCTGTAAAGACTCTGGTTCAGAGTAAACATGGAAAGCTTTAACTATATCCACCTCAAAACATTGAGGAGAAACACCTTTATTACTCCTCTGTGACCTGCGAGGTAGGACAGGACTAACAGGATTAACAACCTGTCTTCCATCACTTTCCTGAGTATCATCTGTCTCATCAGACAGATGTTCAGCTTGCTCCTCTTGTTTAATGAACTCATCTGGTGAAGAATCTTCCAGAATACTATCAGCAAGTTCTTCCCTTTGCCCTAGTTTCAAGTCAACTTGTATTAAGTGTATGCAGTGATCATGAATTGCCAATTATAGCTTTTGCAGCTTTTTGCAGTTTTTGTTGTTTATTCATTCAGTCGCTTCCGACTCTTCGTGACTTCATGGACCAGCCCACGCCAGAGCTTCCTGTCAGCCATCACCATCCCCAGCTCCCCCGTGGTTAAGTCTGTCACCTCCAGAATATCATCCATCCATTTTGCCCTTGGTCGGCCCCTCTTCCTTTTGCCTTCCACTTTCCCTAGCATCAGCTTCAGTTTTGCCTTTAATATCATTCCCTCAAGTGAGCAGTCTGGCTTTATTTCCTGGAGTATGGACTGGTTTGATCTTCTTGCAGTCCAAGGCACTCTCAGAATTTTCCTCCAACACCACAGTTCAAAAGCATCTCTCTTCCTTCACTCAGCCTTCCTTATGGTCCAGCTCTCACAGCCATAGGTTACTACAGGGAATACCATTGCTTCAACTATGTGGACCTTTGTTGTCAGTGTGATGTCTCTGCTCTTAACCATTTTATCAAGATTTGCCATTGCTCTCCTCCCAAGAAGTAGACGTCTTCTGATTTCCTGGCTGCAGTCAGCATCTGCAGGAATCTTTGTGCCTAGAAATACAAAATCTGTCACTGCCTCCACTTTTTCTCCCTCTATTTGCCAGTTATCAATCAAGCTCATTGCCATAATCTTGGTTTTTTTGAGGTTTAACTGCAACCCAGCTTTTGCACTTTCTTCTTTCACCTTCGTCATAAGGCTCCTCAACTCCTCCTCGCTTTCAGCCATCAAAGTGGTATCATCTGCATATCTGAGATTGTTAATGTTTCTTCCAGCGATTTTAACTCCAGCCTTGGATTCCTCAAGCCCAGCACGTCGCATGATGTGTTCTGCGTACAGGTTGAATAGGTAGGGTGAGAGTATACAGCCCTGCCGTACTCCTTTCCCAATCTTAAACCAGTCCGTTGTTCCGTGCTCTGTTCTTACCGTTGCTACTTGGTCGTTATAGAGATTCCTCAGGAGGCAGACAAGATGACTTGGTATCCCCATACCACCAAGAACTTGCCACAATTTGTTATGATCCACACAGTCAAAGGCTTCAGAATAGTCAATAAAACAAAAATAGATGTTTTTCTGAAACTCCCTGGTTTTCTCCATTATCCAGCGGATATTGGCAATTTGGTCTCTAGTTCCTCTGCCTTTTCTAAACCCAGCTTGTACATCTGGCAATTCTCGCTCCATGAATTGCTGGAGTCTACCTTGCAAGATCTTGAGCATTACCTTACTGGCATGTGAAATAAGTGCCACTGTTCGATAGTTTGAACATTCTTTAGTGCTTCCCTTTTTTGGTATGGGGATATAAGTTGATTTTTTCCAATCTGATGGCCATTCTTGTGTTTTCCAAATTTGCTGGCATATGGCATGCATCACCTTGACAGCATCATCTTGCAAGATTTTAAACAGTTCAGCTGGGATACCGTCGTCTCCTGCTGCCTTGTTATTAGCAATGCTTCTTAAGGCCCATTCAACCTCACTCTTCAGGATGTCTGGCTCTAACTCACTGACCACACCGTCAAAGCTATCTCCAATATTATTATCCTTCCTGTACAGATCTTCCGTATATTCTTGCCACCTTTTCTTGATCTCTTCTGCTTCTGTTAGGTCCTTACCATCTTTGTCTTTGATCATACCCATTTTTGCCTGGAATTTACCTCCGATGATTCTAATTTTCTGGAAGAGGTCTCTTGTCCTTCCTATTCTATTGTCTTCTTCCACTTCCGCACATTGCTTATTTAAAAATAATTCCTTATCTCTTCTGGCTAACCTCTGGAATTTTGCATTTAATTGGGCATATCTCCCCCTATCACTGTTGCCTTTTGCTTTCCTTCTTTCTTGGGCTACTTCCAGTGTCTCAGCAGACAGCCATCTTGCCTTCTTGGTTTTATTTTTCTTTGGGACGTTTTTTGTTGCCGCCTCCTGAACAAAGTTGCGAAATTCTGTCCATAGTTCTTCCGGGACCCTATCTACTAAATCTAGTCCCTGAAATCTATTCTTCACCTCCACTGCATATTCCTTAGGAATATTAGTGAGCTCATATCTAACTGATCTGTGGGTCTTTAGTCTGATTCTAAATTTTGCAATAAGAAGTTCGTGATCTGAACTACAGTCAGCTCCAGGTCTTGTTTTTACCGACTGTATAGATGTCCTCCACCTTTGGCTGCAAAGTATGTAGTCAATCTGATTTCGGTGTCAACCATCTGGTGAAGTCCATGTATAAAGTCGTCTTTTAGGTTGCTGGAAGAGAGTGTTTGTTATGCACAGTGAGTTGTCTTGGCAAAATTCTATCAGCCTATGTCCTGCTTCATTTTGTTCTCCCAGACCATGCTTGCCTGTAATTCCAGGTGTCGTCTGACTACCCACCTTAGCATTCCAGTCTCCTGTAATGAAAATAACATCTCTTTTTGGTGTATTATCCAGTAGGTGCTGCAGATCCTCATAGAACTGGTCTACTTCTGCTTCTTCAGCATCTGTGGTTGGGGCGTATATTTGGATCACTGTGATGTTAAATGGCTTACCCTGAATTCGAATTGAGATCATTCTATCGTTTTTTGGATTGTATCCAAGCACTGCTTTAGCCACTTTATTAATTATGAAGGCTACTCCATTTCTTCTGTGGTCCTCTTGTCCACAGTAGTAGATCTGGTGGTCATCTGATGTGAAGTGGCCCATTCCAGTCCATTTCAGTTCACTGACACCTAAAATGTCTATATTTAATCTTGACATCTCACCAATAACCACATCCAATTTGCCCTGGCTCATAGATCTTACATTCCAGGTTCCTATGGTGTGTTGATCTTTAGAACATCGGATTCGTCGTTCACCACCAGCACCGTCGGCCGCTAGCCGTCCTTTCGGCTTTGAGCTAGCTGCGTCATCACATCTGGGGCTAGTTGAACGTATCCTCTGTTCCTCCCCAGTAGCATTTTGACCATCTTCCGACCTGGGAGTCCCATCTTCCGATGGTATACCGACATATCTCTGGTTGTACTGATCCATTTAGTTTTCACGGCAAGAATACTGGGGTGGGTTGCCATTACCTTCCCCGGGGATCGTATTTAGTCTGACCTCTCTGCCACGACCTTCCCGTCTTGGGTGTCCCTTCACGGTTTAGCTCATGGTTTCATTGAGGTGCTCAAGCTCCAGCACCATGACAAGGTAACAATCTCCTTTGCTAGAGTTTTTGCAGTTTGACAAATGACAATTAGCACCAGAATCTAACACCCAGAAATCAGAATCATATTTTTCATGAACTCGTGCAATATGTGTTATTTGAAGAGCCTTCTTCCGTAATTGCCTCTTTGTTCTTTTTTCCTGTCTTTCGCTCTTTGGGTAATAAATTACAGTCTTTCTGTAAATGTGTAGCTGAGCCACAATTAAAGCATCTGCAAGTGGCTAATGCTGTTGCCTCAGCTTGGTTGCTGCCTTTCCCTTCCTTCGCTCTCTCATGTGGTAGCTTACTAGAAGAAATGGGTGGAGCCGAGTGCCATTCCTTTCATTTCTCCCACTCAGCAAGTAGCCATCCCAAAACAAACAAAGGAGTAAGTTCAGCCTTGGGCATTGCTTCTAGAGTACAAATTAACATATCCCACGTTTCATTCAGTGAGGATAAAATAATGTATGCTTTTGTTAGAGGTGTAAACTCCATTCCTCTCTCTTGCAGTTCTACAAATAGCTGCTGAATGTGGTTTAAATGTTCAGGCAGGCTGCATTCTTCCGACAGATAAGCCTTATACAGCTTTCTAGTTAGAGAAACTTTACTGCCAGCTGTTGCTTTGATATGCAAATCTCTTAATGCTTCCCACAGCTGTTTGGCAGATTGTAAACCATGCACATTAACTAACTGATTGTCTTCAACTCCCAAAATAATGGACGCTTTGGCACATTCGTGTTTTCTGGTCAATGCTGGAGCTGCATTCCTAAGGACTGAGAATCGGGCATGGCTCTATCTTCAGTAAGCACCTCATAAATTCCGCAGCTTCGCTTTTCTGCAAACAGATAGCTGCTAGAAAACCTCCTGATAAACTTCAAAGAAAAGCACTTCACTTGCCTTGTTTACTTGTCTTCAAATGCAAACGAGCTGCCACTGAGCTGGTCTCTCTTCGTGCCGTCTGGGCCTATAACCTGTTGGAAAGTGTGTTTTCTAGCACACGCAGAGTAGCAGAAGCTTTAGCAGTAGAGACCAATAAAGACACCAGTCATTGTAGTAAATTAGTTGCAGTTATATTTGTTATACTGTTTGTCATACAAACAGATATTTACAGTCCTCTTCCAGATCCCTGGAAGTATTACAATTCCACATACCAGATAGTAGTAACAAGCAAACAGAAAGAAACAGAAACAGAGTAAGCGGGGTGGGGAAGGCAGGCTCTTTTATACTCTTCAGCCTGGATCACATGCTGCCTGACCTTTTAAAGTTTGCAGGTGTTTACCTAATAAGGTTATATTGCTGTGACTTACCCTCAAGGAATAATACACCAATACCCTCCAGGAATAAGTCCACCCATCTTAAAGTTCCCAAGGTTGAGAAACACAGGGTTAAACTTTTAAAATTTAAATCTATAGACCATTTCATCAAGCTCTCAAACATGCTTAATAATAAGATTATAAGAATAATAAGATAGCCATGAACACAGAGTAAGCAATTTAAATTATATCTCAAGAGTGGTTAAGGTAGTCAGAATCAGAAGATCCAGCCAATGCCAAGGAAAACAAGGAAGCCTTTAATTAAAACGAGAACACTCCACATTGGAAGCCTCCCTTATGTCAGAGAGGAGAGATTATTTCACATTGTCGGCACCCCCAACAAGAATCCTTTCCCTCATGACGGGAACATCGGCAGGACCTCCTTTATAAAGGTTCACACAGCAAAAGAGCCGTGTAAAGCCTGGTAAACATAAAGACAGGCACGGAAATTGGTCAGTAATTAACTGAGAGCAAACCAGAGTAAGATGGTTGTGGGAAAAGACCCAGCTGAGCCTCACTGCTTCTCTTCTAACTGCAGCTTCCAAACCACCCTTGGATGAAACTTTTAGGAATAGGAGTCCCTTATGAAGGGTGACAATGTTCAGACCAACAGTTAACGAGTCTTTTGTTGGATCGGCCATTTCATTTTCTAAAGAGAACCCTTAATAACGTCTTTATTTCTTGGATGAAGTGTGCTAACAACATTACCTTTCGTGAGAGTCAGCTGACGAAGTCTGGCAAGTTTCCAATGATTTTCTGCAAGGGCAGAAGCTACATCGTGAGAGGTTTTTGGTAGGTGAATATTATTTTGCAAAATTTCAGCAAGATCCTGGGGGTACTTCTCGGGTGTAATGGGATATTTCAAACTGGGGGGCAGGAGAAAGTGAATCCTTTCCCCTTCTTTATTGTAATCATTTGGGCAGATTGTAGGAAATTAGCATAAATCCTGGATATGTGTCTATTTGTAGGCATTGTTTGCAGGCATCGAAAATGGGCCAATGGCAAAACAAAAACAAACCCCCCCCCACAAACACAAATCAGAAAAACTGGTAGAAGGTTAAGGGAGCCATGATGGAAAATAGGTTCAAGCACTGGTATGTGTCTTGATTAGTTGGCATCCAAGCTCAGGAAATGCCATGTAATCTGGGGAGACAAAGACATTACAAGTCTACCATTTTCCAAGCAAGCATCCAGCGCCACACTCTCAGCTCCCAGGGACTCCACAAAAAACATTTTTGCTCTTCTTGATCCTGAGAAAACCCCATAAATATAGAACAATCCTCTGTCTTATTAATTCAACTGCCTCCCTCCATAGGCCAGTAAGCCCTGTTAAAATAATTAACCCCAACTAGAAGTTATTAAGTGCAATCACAAAACTCCTTGGCTCCTCTCTCTGTACTCCTTTACCATCCCAGTGTTATTCTTCCACAGGTTGGTAGGGGAGAAAGTATCCATTTCCACAGCCACTCTGTACTTCTGTTTCCTTACACATTTCCACAAGAGTAACCAAACTATGGAAGGGTACAACTCGACAGCTGATCTGCTTCTGAAGGGCCTTGCTTCAATTCACCATTGAAAGTCAGCCCAGTTCAGATTGGACTTGGCTACATCCGGTCCATCTCTGTAGATAGGATATCACCAAGACATTGAAGGTCCACTTGCACTTTTTGCATCCTAGAAGAGAGAGAAAACTTGCAGAGACACAGCATCCAAAGAGAAGGGGCAAGCCCAATGGATTTTGGCTTGGGACTCCAATTCTCTTTAATCCTCTCAAACTAACAAGCATGAGCAGAATAACTAGATTTTCTCTCTAGCCAGAAAGAAAAGGGTTATCCTCTATAAACACTGTTGAGTCCCTAGTATGATCTGGGGTACAGTACATGGAACTGATGAAGCCCAGGATCAGGTTCAGTGGATTTAAGGTTGAATAATGTCTTGCTAATTTACCCCAACTGACTGTTCTCAACCCTGACTGCTCCTTGGAAGAACAGATACTGAAGCTGAAGCTCAAATACTTTGGCCACCTAATGCGAAGAGAGGACTCCCTGGAAAAGACCCTGATGCTGGGAAAGACTGAAGGCAAAAGGAGGAGGGGACGGCAGAGGATGAGATGGTTAGATAGCATCACCAATGCAATGAACATGAATTTTAGTAAACTCCGGGAGACAGTGGAGGACAGGAAGGCCTGGCGTGCTATGGTCCATGAGGTCACGAAGAGTCGGACATGACTAAACGGCTGAACAACAACAACAATTTACCCCATTCCCCCCTTGTGTTATTACTTTATATTTGGCTGAGCTGGATGGGTGTTGGGATGGAAGTTGGGGTCAAGAGTTGAACCTTGATAAGGATCGGGGTGGGGTGGGGGAATCCCAATTTACAAAGGCTGTTTAAATCCCATGTCTTTGCATGCTATAAGTATTGCTGCAACTTTTTGGCTGTTCCCGTGGGCTTCGGCAGTGGGACTTATTTTATCTTCTGCTGATCCCATTGGCCAAATACCTGTTCTTGCTTTGGCTTCTGCAGCTGCTGCCTAGTGAGTGGAATGAATCTCACAACATTTTTAATGCAAATATAAGTGAAACCCTTTTATAGAATAGGAAAAAGGAGATTGAGTTTCCCCCATTCCTTCATGCAATCAATCATCTGTTGCCCAGTTCCCAAGAACCAGTTTTCTTCTAAGGCCAAGCCAGGGGTATTGGAAACACCATCCTCTCAGTTAGAACTTTGCTCCATGCAGTCCTGCCGAAGGTTCTCTACTCAGAGCGGCAGCAATTTTTCAGCTTTCATGTCAGAGAGTTTCTCATCTTTTCTTTCGGATGAAACATACGAGAAACTGCATGTGGGGTCTTGCATACGTCTTCACTTGGCTTGGGGTTTCACAATGAGAATATGGCTGGAAGCCTGGACTTGAGGCGCTAGAGGGCTACAGGTGAAGAGCAGGCAAACTGCAAAGGGACAGAATTGGAAGTTGAAGCACACACTCACACTCTCTGTCTTTGAACAGCTGCCCATTCAAGTATATACAGTAACGTGCTTATATATTAGAACTGACATCAGTAAGAAACATTGTAAACCGCCCAGAGTCGCTTTAAGCGAGAGGGGCGGTGACGAAAATTGAAATATAAATAAATAAATAAATAAAACAACCTTCCTTGATTGCTATAGAAAGTTGGCACACAATAGGAAGGTTCTTCTGAGAGCAGATGTGACGGACCATCAGCTTCGAGCAGGGAAAAGCGAAGCCTCCTTTTATTCTTACCGCCCAGACTATACAACCATGCCCTGACGTGACAAGCAGAGACTGGCATAATTAAAATGGCTCCTCTGTCTGTCTATGACTAAATCTCAGGAGAAACAGAAAGGACATTTCATCCCTCCAACAACAGCAAACAAACACAAAATCAGAATGAAGTAGTGGAGTTTTATAACATGGGACTTGGAGGTGGTCCATGCACGTTGGGACACATTTTTGAAATTATTTTTCCAAATTTATTTCCTGTGGCCCTTTTTCTGAATTCAGCTCATAAAGTGGATCCCTGGATTCAGATCCCAGGCAAAGCAGAGTGCCATTTTTCGGCAGGACTACTCAAGGCTCCTAAGATTTGGTTGTCCTTCTTCTTGGTGTCACCACCAGCATGGGGTACATAATATGGACACATTGGGTAGATGTTTGGAGGCCATCCCAATTTGCTCTCAATCCAGTGTTCCACGTAGATTTTGAAGAAGAAAGGGCAGCTTTTCCTACAAAATATATTCAGAAAGCATGTCCCTATCTTTTCCAGTGAGGAGAAAGAAGTGGGTGGTACTCATGGCCATTGACCAGCTATGAGACAGCAAATCTTTGGCTGCAAAAGGTGCTGTATTTATTTACACAGTTTTACTGGTACATACACCCAAACACACATGCTTTCATGGAAACTTTGGGTATATGGCTGTATTAACTTTGGCTGAAGATTTGAAACTATTTTCAGAAACTTTCATACATTTGCAGGAAGTACCTTTTCTTTTTCTTTGGGTTTGGTATTATTGTTAATTTTATGTATTAAATAAACAGAGAGCACTTTTAGCTTTGCTTCCCCCAACCTTTGTGCCAAGCAAAAAAAAAAAAAAAAAAGGAGGGGGGAGGGAAGCACTGAAATATAATGATTTTAAAAGAACCCCTAGAACTGCCTTGTTCTTTCTAGAGAAACCCTCCATGTATCTCCAACAAAATCTTCTGGCTTGCAGCATGGCCGAAAGGAAAGCAAACAAACGGAGCAAAGTTTAGACAGCAAGTGTCCACTGAGAGATTCAGATCGCACTGTCTTCATGAGTAATGAAGTGGCTGACCACACAGACTTGGAAAACGTGTAAGGCTCGCCTAACCCCCAGGTTTCCAAGCAGGCCAAGCACAGGGTTATGGAGATACATTTGGCAGCCTTGGAGAATCAATTAGAGGGGCCTTCAAGGGAGACCAGTCATTTTAGTAACCCACCCACCAACTCCCAAAGAAATCCACATAGAGGAATAGCCAACAAATCTTCTTTCCTTGTAACCAGAAGTATATGTGGGCAGGAACTTTAGTATACAAACTGATTCATAGCATATGTCTGGGAAGAAATGGACCTTGCCCGTTCCCCGTCTTGAGTTTTCAAATCATGGAACACCTTAATGAGTCCAAATTTAATTTTCAGCAGCAGTGGTGATTGGTAAATCTGAACTCAGCAGATTGAAATAAATTACCCTAACCTGAGTAGTCTGTGGTCTTTAAAAACAGGGGCCATTTTATTGAGAAACAATAAAAATGTAAAACAGAATTAATGTTAACCAGCACAGATTCCTCCTCCTCCTCCTCTTCTTTCTTCCTTTACTGTTATTGTTTCCACCATCTTTGTCACAAAACTTAAAGTGTTCATAATCATTGGCATAAACAAAAGTTCTTTCAACTATAATATGCATGATTTCTTCATGTTGTTGCTTATTCGTTCAGTCACTTCCGACTCTTCGTGACTTCATGGACCAGCCCACGCCAGAGCTTCCTGTTGGCCGTCACCATCCCCAGCTCCCCCATGGTTGAGTCTGTCACCTCCAGAATATCATCCATCCATCTTGCCCTTGGTCGGCCCCTCTTCCTTTTGCCTTCCACTTTCCCCAGCATCAGCATCTTCTCCAGGGTATCCTGTCTTCGCATTATGTGGCCAAAGTACTTCAGTTTTGCCTTTAATATCATTCCCTCAAGTGAGCAGTCTGGCTTTATTTCCTGGAGTATGGACTGGTTTGATCTTCTTGCAGTCCAAGGCACTCTCAGAATTTTCCTCCAACACCACAGTTCAAAAGCATCTATCTTCCTTCGCTCAGCCTTCCTTATGGTCCAGCTCTCGCAGCCATAGGTTACTACGGGGAATACCATTGCTTTAACTATGCGGACCTTTGTTGTCAGTGTGATGTCTCTGCTCTTAACTATTTTATCAAGATTTGCCATTGCTCTCCTCCCAAGAAGTAGACGTCTTCTGATTTCCTGGCTGCAGTCAGCGTCTGCAGTAATCTTTGCGCCTAGACATACGAAGTCTGTCACTGCCTCCACTTTTTCTCCCTCTACTTGCCAGTCATCAATCAAGCTGTTTGCCATAATCTTGGGTTTTTTGAGGTTTAACTGCAACCCAGCTTTTGCACTTTCTTCTTTCACCTTCGTCATAAGGCTCCTCAACTCCTCCTCGCTTTCAGCCATCAAAGTGGTATCATCTGCATATCTGAGATTGTTAATGTTTCTTCCAGAGATTTTAACTCCAGCCTTGGATTCCTCAAGCCCAGCACGTCGCATGATGTGTTCTGCGTACAGGTTGAATAGGTAGGGTGAGAGTATACAGCCCTGTCGTACTCCTTTCCCAATCTTAAACCAGTCCGTTGTTCCGTGATCTGTTCTTACCGTTGCTACTTGGTCGTTATACAGATTCCTCAGGAGGCAGACAAGATGACTTGGTATCCCCATACCACCAAGAACTTGCCACAATTTGTTATGATCCACACAGTCAAAGGCTTCAGAATAGTCAATAAAACAAAAATAGATGTTTTTCTGAAACTCCCTGGTTTTCTCCATTATCCAGCGGATATTGGCAATTTGGTCTCTAGTTCCTCTGCCTTTTCTAAACCCAGCTTGTACATCTGGCAATTCTCGCTCCATGAATTGCTGGAGTCTACCTTGCAAGATCTTGAGCATTACCTTACTGGCATGTGAAATAAGTGCCACTGTTCGATAGTTTGAACATTCTTTAGTGCTTCCCTTTTTTGGTATGGGGATATAAGTTGATTTTTTCCAATCTGATGGCCATTCTTGTGTTTTCCAAATTTGCTGGCATATGGCATGCATCACCTTGACAGCATCATCTTGCAAGATTTTAAACAGTTCAGCTGGGATTTCTTCATACAAGAACATAAAATTGCCTTCTAGATCCAGATTAACCTGGTATTGATGTAGAGAAGACAGTTGTTCTCTGAAGAGGCTGCCCTTCTGAAACATCAAGGACGCAGCTGAAGAATAGATCTGGTGCCACCCAGAGACTAAATTCTAACAAAATTATGTCAGATGTCCAGATCTGGGTCCTCCATGACTACTCATTTCTCCCTGTTCAAGGATGTGGCAATCCTCTTGGGAAAAGTGGGAAGGACAAAAATGGGTAGTCCATGCACGTTCTTCCCCATAAGGTTCACATGCTCACAATGAATGAATAGGAGACTCATTCTGTTAAGATAATTTGTTTTTCAAATTATTGTTCTCCGACTGCAAACAAACAAACACATAAATAAATTGGGATTCATTTGAAGAAGTGTTATTAGAAGAAAATACACTTGGTGATATTGTATAATGATAAAATGTATATAGATATGTACGTAAGCCGCCTAGAGTCCTCCGTTAGGGAGGGGATAGGCGGGGTATAAATACCACTATAAATAAAAATAAATAAATAAAAATAGACAAAATGACAAATCATGCCTTTGGCTGCATCCAGACGAAACCAGTACAATGCTTCCTTAAAGGTATCACAGAAAGTTGACATAGCACAACATGTGGCCACGAGAACACACTTGGAAGCAAACCCATTACACTTACTCTATACGGGTTACAGTGGTTGCCAACTCACTTCCCATCATAGTTCACAATTCTGGTCGTGAGTGTCAAAGCCAGGAAGAACTATAAAGAATTGTCAGGTCACTTAAAATGTCAGTTGATAATACTTTCAACATAACTGAGGTTTCTGGGTAGAAAAATTCTCAATTAGAAAATCAGTGGGTTTTTGTTTGTTTTATCCATGTATATATTTTAAATATTATACAATTTATGAAACACAAACACACACATGATAGTTGCAAATGCAGAAGTCTGGGGGCTTATCTCCTCTTATCATAATTTGTCCACCCAACAACTTTCACTAGAAGATTTTTTTCTAGAAGAAATGCACATTTTTCAGAAGACTGTCAGCTTCACATTGAAAGCCTCAACAGATCACTGCTCCCCTCTCGTTCTGCTGACCAGTTTCCACTTTTCAGTGTAAAACACTCTTTAAATATCTTTTGAAGCACGCCAAAAGAAAATGTAAATAGGCCAAAAAGTAGTCCTGCGTGATGATCTTTCCAGATTGCTTTCTAGATTTTTTTTTAAAAGTTATTCTTTTTCATGCTTTGAATAATTGGTGATGAGAGTAATTTGGAGCAGTTTGAGCATGTGCAGATTGTCATTTTTTTAAATCAAAATGAGTTTGCATTGTAAAAAAAAAGGGGGATAATTTAAGGCAGTCTTTAATTTTTTTTCTTGTTTTCTTGTTTTTCATATTTGTTATCTTGAAATATGATTCTGTATTGGTGACTGCCACTGGATATATGCCAGGGAAGGCTTTGATGTTTTCTGATTTTCCTGCTCTTTTTTGGTTCGGAGTTAGTTATATCTGTGGGCTCCTTTATCTAGGACAGCGTTACCATCCTGGATCATCATTCTCTTTTGGGCTTTGACTATATTCCCGTTTTCATTTGCGGATAAGGTAAGCAGGAATGTCCACAGGGTGGGATCGAAAAATCAAAGACGGTGACCAGGACAGTGTGATCAAAGCTCTGCCTGTTTTTTTTTTTTATGTACTCAGGACTATAGGCTAGACTAGAAACTTTAAAAATAAAGAAATCCAACAAGAAGGCAGCGGGGAACCGCATCTCTACTTGGTCAAGAAAACTGTGTGTGGACACGTCCATGAAAATACCAGGGCGGAACTTAACTCAAAGGAGACTTAACATTTAAAAAGAGTTTATAGGATGTTTTCTCATTTGCTATTTAAATCTTTCTGTTTGTGAAAATGAAATATGATTTAGCTCTGTAAAAAGGTAAAGGTAAAGGTACCCCCCCGCACATTTGTGCAGTCGTGTCCGACTCTAGGGGCCGGTGCTCATCTCCGTTTGTTAGCCAAAGAGCCAGCGTTGTCCGAAGACACTTCCACGGTCATGTGGCCGCATGACACGCGCGGAACGCTGTTACCTACCCACCGAAGTGGTACCTATTCATCTACTTGCATTTGCATGCTTTCGAATTGCTAGGTTGGCAAGAGCTGGAGCTAGTGCGGGAGCTCACTCCGCACGCAGGGCTAGGGATTCGAACCTCCGAACTTGCAATCTTCCGATCGACAAGCCTGGCATCTTACCCGCTGAGCCACCACGCCCCTGATTTAGCTCTGTAGTTCCACAATTTTATTACAGCTTTAGGTTTAGAGCATAGCTTTCCAAACTGTGTCGCGACACTTTAGTTTGTCGCAACACACAGTTTAGTGTGTCGCGACAGAACCCGGAAGTGGCAGCGGGGGTGCGCATGGCGGCAGTGGTGTGTATGGCGGCGGCAGCAGCGACAACGGCAGCGGCGCGCCATCAGCGCTTCCGCGTTTTAGCGGAAAACACGAGGCCGCCACCACTGCCACTGCCGCCACCGCCGTGCACGCCCCTGCGCCGCTGCCGCCGTTGGTGTGTCGCCAACGGCGGCAGTTTGGAAAGCACTGGTTTAGAGAATACATCAATTTAGTGCCAGGATTAACTTAAATTTTAAGAGGTTTTCCGATCTTTATTCTTGTATTTTATTTCAAGCAATGTGATATATGTCAATAATTTTCTTTAGCAAGGATAATCATCAAGGAAGGTGAGTTTACACTTCCACATTTACAAGTTTATAACTGGGTGTATATTTTAGCATTTCTTATGATTAGAAGAAAGAGCTCCAGAGTTCAGTTTTTATCAGAGCTCTTCATATTAATTGTTTCCACTGAAATCTTAGTAAGTACAAATCTTATTTATTCAGGGAAATATATCTTATTTCCTCAGGGACCTCTTCAATTATCTAATGGGTTCCAAAAAATGATCTCCTGGAAGATAAAATATGAAATGCCTAATCAATTGGGAGGAAGCTATCAAAGATACTCCAAGTGTTGGCAATAAAGAAATAAAGGGTTAAAAAAGAAAGAAAAAGGAAGGAAACAGTGGGTCAATTCTCTCTCTCTCTCTCCATCCTATCTTCATCTATTCCTGCTTGTGTTAACTTGGCACTTTGGAGGACAACATCTCTGAGAAAATAGACTGACTAAATCTCAATTATTTGGGCTGCAAGATGGTAACAGGATTTGTACTGAGTTTTGTTTTCAGTAAAAACAATTAATTCACATTATTAGGAATGCAACTATGTTCAAGGGGTAAAATTGAATTAAGATGAGATTTTCCAACTAACAAGACATTTCTCTCTGATATTAAGAAAAAAAATATCTATGGCCAGAAATCTGTATGTAAAAAATCACCTTTAAAATCTAGAAAAGTTGGAAATAACTTCCAGATCTTTTTTTCTCCTCCCATTCCTCAATTGCCTATTTGTTAACATAAATATATAATACATACTAATATGCTATTTCCTTTCAGGCTAAGCAACAAGTACACAAAAAATGTAATGGAGTAAGAAATAGTAAGAGGCAATAGTAAATGCATGAATAGACTTAGGCTTAACCACATTTTTAAAACAAACAAGACCGTTTTTTACCATAGAATCATTCATTCCTGGGTCTCTGAATGGCCCCATCACTTTTTCTGTACCCTCTCAACTGTTTCATACCTATCCATTCATGTCATCTATTCTGTTATCCCAACTATTTACAATCATGAATCACATTCATTCAGAATCTTGCACAATTTCCCCCAAAGTCATCTCTAGCAGTTCCATTATGCCCAAGCTATGGATTCCTACCGTCACAGCTATCTCGAAGGCACCAATTCATGCATACATTTCTGATACACATTTTAACCTTTCGATTTATAATTAAACTTACATTTTCACTTTTATACATTTATGTTAATAGTTCCACACACAAGATCTGGCCACCTTTGTATTCTTTTATTCTTTCATTCTGTTCTCTTTTGTTCTTGTTTACATATTTTCTTCAAAGGGTTTAATAAAAACCTTCATTCAAATTTATTACATTATTCTCCTTTCATGGACACACAGTGTACCCATTTTTCTTTCATTTCTTTCATGAATTCATGCTTTTTACAATACACTCATCTCACATTAAAATTTGCAAATTTCAACATGACAAGGTCATCACCAGACAGAATGTAGAGGGTAAAGAATATGACTTTGGCAGGGATATGCAGGCTCCATTACCAAAATGGCAAGGAGTGAAACATGTCTGAAGTCCACAACAGACAAATAATATTTGGAGGAGGATCAGACAGAAACCTCCCTAATTCACAGGAGTATAAGAAGGGGAGGAGGAGGTACAACACAACACAACACAATCAGACAGGGAATTTACTATTGTCAGCCCCACTAAGTAGACCAGACCAGGAAATCAACTCCACAAGAAGGTTAACACAACTTGTATTGAGATTGGGTACAATAACAGAATCTTGCAAGTTTGGACCCCAGGTTAAAAACCCATGGGTAGATTTAGGGGGTCTGTGAACTTAGATGGGAAAAAACAACAACTTTATTTTCACTAACCTCTAAATGAAATTTAGCTTTTCATTCAATAATGTACATAGGCAACAAAGTATAGTCTCTATACTCCAAAAATGTTTGTTAACTTCAATCAAAGCCACTATCTAAAATTATCATACCCCAAAAGAGTGAATTGTCTTGTTTTATATATTTATTAAATTTATATAGCCGCCCATCTCACATATGTGACTCTGGGTGGCTCCCACAATTTAAACAAAACCCTTAAAAACCATTAACACAATTGTTACTGATTGAATGGATTAATAAAGAAGCACATATATTACTATATTACATTTTTTATTTTTTAACATTTTGATAACTGTATTTGAACATAATTGGTTTTCTTTGCAAGAAAATCTATATCTATGTATTTTATGCATTTAAACCCATTTTTCTCAAGGGTCCCTTGGCACAATAAAGTTAAGAATCCTGGTCTAGAGCATATTCAGTCAAACTGGCATAAGGAGACGAAAACAAAACTGAGACTATTTCAATGGAAAGCCATCCGGTCACCATAACAACACTTTCTCAAGCCTGTCTCCGACTCAGCCAATAGAAATAAGGAACCTTGTCCTAGTTACTCTGTTTGGGCACTCAAACAGATGCTGACAGCTGGAGATTGCTTACCCCACCTCTTCTGGACCAGCACTCTTATATCCTCATTTTGGAAAGAAGGAGTAATAAGCATCAAGTTGATCTTATCCTAGTCTGTTACATTTCTCAAGGCTATCATAGAGCAGGAGCCTTTGAAATGTAGCAGGAGAAGTTGATTAGTTGGTTTTACAGGGTGATAGTCCTTGCCAAACCAAGGTATTGGATTACAGAGATGGAAACCCACCAGATACCTTGATGTTAACCGTTATGCAAAGACCTTCTGAAGCCTGGATCTCATGAATAAATGCTTTACTTAAAAATAGGGAGGGAATATTCGTTTCTACATGTCTGGCATGAGATTTAAGAGCCCTGGACAATTCATTATTCACTCCTTCAATGCCATTTTTTTTTGCTGTTTTCTTTCTTCTTACTTTATTTTTAAACTTCCTCTATTCCTTTTTCATCATTCTTTCCCTTCGTTTCTTTCTTCCAGAAATCCAGAACAGACAATCAGTAGGTGTGAAAGTGATCTTATACGTACGTAAGACACAAAACTGAACATGTAAAAGGGGCAAGGAAGGAAACGAAGGGTGTTTGTTTTGTAATTGTGTAACTGAGAAGGGAACAGGGGATTTATCTGGCAAAAGGAAATAATACTGATCCCAGATTTCATTCCCTGCGAAGTTGCAAGAACTGAGAGCCCCCAAGTGGGGGCCGTGGGGTAAAAATATCTTGACAGAAAAGTCAAGATGGCAGTTGCCAACATGTGCTCAAAGCCCCACCCCCTTTTATGTGAGATGTGGCTGCCATAGTAACTTTGTTGACTCCCTGCTGAGGACATCTATGGCAGCATGTCTAGATTTGAAGGGTCGAAAGCCCTCCCAACCCTTGGCAAACCAGCTGCTTCTTCCTGGCTTCTGGCTTGCTCCCTGTCAGCAGAGAAGAGTCTCAATTCAACAGGGCCTCTGTGCTGCCCCTGGGACTTAAATTTGGTCTCTGCTCCAGCTGAGGACAAAGGGGCCAAGTAAAAACTGAAAGTGAGCTAAGGAGAGCCGCTGGACGAAGCAAGTTACAAAATACTTCCTTTGAAGATGATTCAAAAAGGAGCTGGTACCCCAAAGCCATATTAGGTTCTCCCTCTATCCTCTGACGTGTTTAATATCAGCGCTCAGAATTGGGCCTCGCCGTCCACTGCTCACAAGCCTTGTGATTCGGGGGCTACTGGCAGATGTGGTGAAATGACAGCCTTGTGATGGTGGGTGGCCAACCAGACACACCCTCGGTGCTCTCTCCTTCTCCTTGTCCCCATGGCCGACTTCTTTTCCTTCTCGCTGCTGATGGCAGACACCCTAACCAGACACTGCGCCAGATGTCCTTTCTCCTCCTGTCCTCTCCTTTGTTGTCTTTCACCCACGAAGGACAAAGGAGGCTTAAAGGCCCAAGGCCCGTCCATGGACAAGAGCATTCCGATTTTTTTTCATAATATTATACACAGCTGGATGGAGCAAAAAGTTGGATAGGAACCCGTCAACCGGTCCAAGTTCTGATCTGCTGCACCGGTTAGGCCGTTTGCGTGCCTTTGACATGTTAGAATTTTCCACCCCAAATTGCCAAACTGTAAACTTAGCAGGAAAAGAGTAATCATTTCATCTTACTTGAAAAAAAGAGGAGAAGCCCAACATCACTGCAACAGGATGCCTCAAGAGAGAGATAATCTGAAATTATAAGCAAGATCCTTGAATATTTCCTGCATTAACTCCTTCATGGACTAATCCTCCTAATTCCAGCCATAGGGGAAGAAGATACATAACTGTTTCTCAGTGGAAGGAATATAAAATCAAGAGCGATAATCCCAAAATACTAAAAATAGTGTAACATAGTCTGTTGATGTGGGGAACTTTAGTCGGTGGTGTTATCACAGTCCGAGCTATCCCTTAGCAGTGGGCATCTGTGGCCCCCCATCCTGTCTGCCTACCAGAAACTGCTCCCCACGAGCTCTTCCAGAGGGCATTTGGGCATCTCGGTTTGGTTAGAATTTGGTTCGGTTAATTTTATTTGATCCTATGCTGTCCTTAGTTTGTGGGTCTTTACACTTTTTGCTAACTGTATATTGTTCCTTGTGTAGTTTTATCTTGTAAACTGCTAAGAGTCCTTTGGAATTTCAGTGGTCTATAAACGGGATTAATAACTTAAAAAATACAGCGGATGCTGAGTCCCCTCTTTCCAGCACGCCACGCGGCTGCCCGTTCTTCTCATGCCAACTGGCAGGCCTTCCGGGCTTTGTGCTTCCCTTGGGCGTGCTGGGGAAGGCATTAACTGCAACTGCTTTGGGGTGTTGCTCTGTGCAACATTCCGCCATCGCTTCAAAAGAAAGGGCTTCCGTACCCCAAGACTTCCCACTGGATATTCTGTCATTTATATGTAACAGTGATACAGGTAGTCCTTGCTTAATGGCCATTTGTTTGAGGACGGTCCAAAGTTACGACAGCCTCGGAAAAAGTGCTCTATGACCTGTACTCACACTTATGACCATCGCAAACCGTCACACCACCCCTGCGGTCATGTGAACACAATTCAGGCACTTGGCAGCCAGCTTGCATTTACGACCAGTTGCAGCATCCTGAGGTCACACGATTTGCGACCTTTTTTGCCAGTTTCTGGCAAAAAACATCCATTGAGGAAGCTGGATTCACTTAACAGCCACAGTGATTTGCTTAATGACCATCATAAAAATGGTTATAAAATCGGGTCCGGTTATGTGGTGACTCACTTAACGACTGCACTGCTTAACAACCAATTTTCCAGTCCCTGTTTTGGTCATTAAGTGAGGACTACCTGTAATTGCCTTGCCCCTGTGTTTTTCATTTTTGCTAACTAGCCTCTATGCATAGGTACTGAAAATAGACAAATAAATATGAAGTTTCCTACATAAAAGCAATTCTGCAGGAGACAAACTCTGTTCTTAGACGATGGATCTCTAACTCAATTATGCTAAACCACGGCTTTCCAAAGTGCTGCCGCTGGCGACACACCAGCGGAAGTGGCGGCGCGCGCGCACACGGTGGCAGCGCAGGGGGGCGTGCGGCGGCGCGGGGAGCGTACGGCGGCACGCACGTGCACGGTGGCCGCCGTGCACACGCGCGCCACCGCTTCCGGGTGGTGTGGCGACACACCACGCTGTGTGTGGCGACACACTTTTGTGTCGCGACACACAGTTTGGAAAGCTCTGTGCTAAACAATGGTGTCTGCAAGGGGTCAAAGAAGTCAAGATGGTGACTGCAATATATGATGCATCATATATCATGATATACATAAAACAGGGGTGGGGCTTCGATCACATAGGTGTAGCTGCCATCTTCATTTTTTGCCCCCTCCCTGCAGACACCCCGATGCTAAACAAGCATCACGTGTATCTTTATAACTTTATGCAACCTGTATTTAATTTTTTTTTTACATCATTTCCCACCACATCATTAGACTAGTCTTATCTTGGTCTTGATGTGCATTGCCCAGAGTTCCCTTGTACACTACCTAGAATCAATTTTAAAATGTTCTAAAATAATAAATAAATAAATATTACATTTCTTAGTTTTAAAAATGAAGTGAACTCTTGAACTTCACAATTAAATTGTGGGCCATTATCTGTCTCATTAACAATTTGTGGATTACTGTGTCTTACCAAAAAATGGCTTGCAGTTTTCCAATGATATGTCCAACACTGAAATTATTTATTTTGCTTACAATTTTCTGCATAACGAAAAAATAGTCTTAGGGGTACAGTGACTTCCTTAATACTCAAACACAGGAATATCAAGTTTGACATGCAAAATCCCAGAAGCCCACAAGATGGCAGCAGTGACATACATTAACCTCTAAAACTTTGCTGCTATCTAGTTGTTACCTGTATTTTGGCAGTCTAGGTACAGTTTTCCTCTTTGAACAGAGAGGTTCCCACTGTAGGTTAACAGTTTAACAAATAGTAATGGCTGCTTTATATAATAGTACCAGTTCTTCTTATATACAACATGGTCCCTTAGACACATCTCAACATCTTCATAAGTACCTGGTCAATAAATGGCAGTGAAAGGTTGTCATCTACCTTTTCAATATCTCATGAATGTGTTACAACGTTTTCTAACTCAAAGACTCTAGAATTAAGACTCCTCTAAAATACAAATCCAATGGACATAGTATTTTCCTCAAATCAGTTTTCTTTTGCATTAACTCCAACGCGATTGGCAAGGTTGTATCCACTTTTCTTGCCAAAACAGTTCATTCCCACAATTGATCTGAGACAGGAACTAATTTCCTTAATCCATGGACATGAACCTCATCCATTTCTCCATCCGAATCTTTTTGAGCCTTAATAGATGACTGTAACCCTGCATCAGCCAGCATGCGTTTATTTCCAGACTGATAATGCAGTTCAAAATCATATGTTTGCAATTGAAAGAAGAACCTCTGTAATTGTGAAAGGATCTGCGCCAAGTTCCTGCTGAACAAAGACTTGTGATCATTTTCTGCTGCTAAATTGAAACCATCTTAACAACAACAACAAACATTAACAGCAACAGTTACACTAATAATAATCAAAGATGAAGATAAAAATAGCATTGTAATTCAAGCAAGCAAGCAATGGTTCAGTGATGGTTTCTTCAGAAATGGCCTCACCACAGTCTCCTTTAATGGAAAGAGGAATCTATGACCTCTTGGATCCAGTTGATCATTCCTTCCCAAGCACCTTGTCTAGATCATCAGACCTTAAAAACAGAAGTTCATCAGAAGGAATCTGTACAGAGATTGAACTGCTGGAACAGGTTATGGCAAATGACACTCAGAAAGTGTCTGGCCAGCAGGTCACAGGAAGCTACCATTTTGAGGCTGGCCCTCAAAAGGCCTCCAACAGGATCTGTTGGGTGACACTGAAAAGATTCAGTGCTGGAGGAGGGAAAAAAACTCTTTTTTGTCCCATCCCTACTACAACGTAGGCTCTTTAACAGGCTGTTATTATAGTTCAATTAGATTCAAGGCAAGTTTTTCTCTACCTGTATTCTAGATCTATGATTATACGTATGATGGGATGCAAATATTTACAACCAATCTGTCTAAGGGGGCTGAGATGATAAGAGTGTCAAGGCATAGAAAGACTTAATTGTGATTATCGATGATGAATGCTTGGAAATGCTAAGGAGTATCTGGCCATTATTTATGCAATACTGCAACTGTCACCTAGATATGACCGCTACTGAGCTGGTTCAAAGTCTTTTCCCTTGTCAAGGCTAAAAGCTGTTGCATAGACAACTACTTGTGAAAAATGAAGGAGGAATCAATTCTAATATCCATTCATCTTCTATGCCAGACATTATCTTCAATTAAGGTATTGTATGATTAACCAAGGAAAAACATCTCCCTTTTCTCATGGACTTCAGATGGAGAATCCTAAGAAATCCGCCACAATTTTGCACATTTTATCGAGAAATATTGCTTCAGTTAAAAATCTCAAAAGGATTCAATCAATTAATTTTTTCTTGTACTTCATAGAAACATACATATTTTCTCCTGAAAAAATGATTTTCACTGAGTTTGTGATAAAATGTATAATCCAGGGTTAAAATGTTTCCCTAGTTTTCAGATGAAGTATCTAAGACTTAAAGATCTTAGAAGATCTAATGTGGTAGAGAAGAAACCATATTTTCAACCAGTATTCAAAATACCCTCCAGCAAAGGAGATCGTTACCTTGTCGTGGTGCTGGAGCTTGAGCACCTCAATGAAACCATGAGCTAAACCGTGAAGGGACACCCAAGATGGGAAGGTCATGGCAGAGAGGTCAGACTAAATAGATCAGTACAACCAGAGATATGTCGGTATACCATCGGAAGATGGGACTCCCAGGTCGGAAGATGGTCAAAATGCTACTGGGGAGGAACAGAGGATACGTTCAACTAGCCCCAGATGTGATGACGCAGCTAGCTCAAAGCCGAAAGGACGGCTAGCGGCCGACGGTGCTGGTGGTGAACGACGAATCCGATGTTCTAAAGATCAACACACCATAGGAACCTGGAATGCAAGATCTATGAGCCAGGGCAAATTGGATGTGGTTATTGGTGAGATGTCAAGATTAAATATAGACATTTTAGGTGTCAGTGAACTGAAATGGACTGGAATGGGCCACTTCACATCAGATGACCACCAGATCTACTACTGTGGACAAGAGGACCACAGAAGAAATGGAGTAGCCTTCATAATTAATAATAAAGTGGCTAAAGCAGTGCTTGGATACAATCCAAAAAACGATAGAATGATCTCAGTTCGAATTCAGGGTAAGCCATTTAACATCACAGTGATCCAAATATACGCCCCAACCACAGATGCTGAAGAAGCAGAAGTAGATCAGTTCTATGAGGATCTGCAGCACCTACTGGATAATACACCAAAAAGAGATGTTATTTTCATTACAGGAGACTGGAATGCTAAGGTGGGTAGTCAGACGACACCTGGAATTACAGGCAAGCATGGTCTGGGAGAACAAAATGAAGCAGGACATAGGCTGATAGAATTTTGCCAAGACAACTCACTGTGCGTAACAAACACTCTCTTCCAACAACCTAAAAGATGACTTTATACATGGACTTCACCAGATGGTCGACACCGAAATCAGATTGACTACATCCTTTGCAGCCAAAGGTGGCGGACATCTATACAGTCGGTGTAGATGATGCTGTCAAGGTGATGCATGCCATATGCCAGCAAATTTGGAAAACACAAGAATGGCCATCAGATTGGAAAAAATCAACTTATATCCCATACCAAAAAAGGGAAGCACTAAAGAATGTTCAAACTATCACACTGACAACAAAGGTCCGCATAGTTAAAGCAATGGTATTTCCTGTAGTAACCTATGGCTGCGAGAGCTGGACCATAAGGAAGGCTGAGCGAAGGAAGATAGATGCTTTTGAACTGTGGTGTTGGAGGAAAATTCTGAGAGTGCCTTGGACTGCAAGAAGATCAAACCAGTCCATACTCCAGGAAATAAAGCCAGACTGCTCACTTGACGGAATGATATTAAAGGCAAAACTGAAGTACTTTGGCCACATAATGAGAAGACAGGATACCCTGGAGAAGAAGCTGATGCTAGGGAAGGTGGAAGGCAAAAGGAAGAGGGGCCGACCAAGGGCAAGATGGATGGATGATATTCTGGAGGTGACGGACTCAACCATGGGGGAGCTGGGGATGGTGACGGCCGACAGGAAGCTCTGGCGTGGGCTGGTCCATGAAGTCACGAAGAGTCGGAAGCGACTGAACGAATAAACAAATTCAAAATACCATGGCTGACTTCTCAGTCCCTCACCAAAACTGAAAACATGAAATCATGATAAATATTTCAATTAATTATACAGTCTGAGACAACTTGTTATGTATAAATATTCTTCATCAAGTTAATTAAAAATGCTGACCAATTTATAATTCAATTTACAATTTAAAAAATTCTTTACCATATTATTTGCATTTCCCTTTCTTCTGAGTTGATGTTTTTATAACTACTCAATTACTAATACATTAGAAATCCAGTTATCATATAAATACACCTTTGTGATGCTTGTGGAGGTTTGCATTACGTGAAATAGAGTTGTAGGAAGCATAAACAATAGCATTTCAGATTTCCTGGAAATAATAGTTTCCCTCATTCAACTGGTTTACTAACTCTTGTACCTCAATTTCTAGTGGAGCCAGAATATATTCTTTCTCTGCAAATATGTGTCATTTTAGAACCTCATTTTTAAAGGGGTTAGAATGGTTTTTCCATCTTCCTTTGACTTCATCTACCTCTGCTAGATCTCTTTCATTTTTGCTCTTGAGCAGTCTTACCTTAATTATAAAATTTCCTGTGATTTCTCTAATCTTTTTTTTTTTTAACAAATTTTATTAGATTTTAATTTTACATAGATAAAAGTTTGAAACAGAAAAGAAAATGGAAATACAAATCAAGAAAAAAGAAAAGATAAAAAAGTGTAGTAAAGGAAAAAAGAAAAAAAGATAAAGCTGAAACATAGAATTTGGTCAACTTCCGATTTGTATCTGGTCATGGTATTTTAAAAATTTTATCTTACATGCTAGGTCTATATATAATATTAAAGAATATTTCTTGTCTATTACATCAATATATATATATTTTAATCTTCAAATCCCCATATAAGCTTTGCCCCTCCCGCATCTTGTAAATAGTCAGTTAATGGTTTCCACTCTTTAAGGAAATAATTATTTGGATTTTCTTTTAATAAACATGTCAGTTTATCATTCTCTGCCATATCCATCAATTTTAACATCCAATCTTGTATCGTAGGCGATATCTGGTTTTTCCAATTTTGTGCAAAAATAAGTCTTGCTGCTGTAATCATGTATTGCATAATCCTTGTAAATTGCTTCCCAGGTTGTCCATCAATTATTCCCAGTAAGAAAAATTCCGGTTTAAATGGAACTCGAATTTGTAATATATTTTGCATCAATGCATGTATTTGAGTCCAAAATTTCTTTGCAGTCTCACATGTCCACCACATATGGTAAAAAGACCCCTCTTTTTTTTTACATTTCCAACATAAGTTGGAGACATTTCCATACATTTTAGAAAGTTTTTGTGGGGTCATATACCATCTGTACATCATCTTATAAAAGTTTTCTTTTAAATTATAACACAAAGTAAATTTTAACCCTTTGGTCCACATATCTTCCCATTGTTGCATTTGAATATTATGGCCAATATTTTTAGCCCATTTAATCATACAGTCTTTAACTTGTTCCTCTACCATTTCACCTTTTAACAATAATTTATACATTTTTGCAATTAGATGATCATCTGTCTCACATAGTTGTATCTCAAATTCCGATTTGGTTTGTTCAAATTCAAGGTCTTTCTTATCTAATTTAAATTTCTCTACGAGCTGCATATATGAAAGCCATTGAAAACTGTATCCCTCTGATACCAATTCTTCTATTGATTTAATTATATATTGTCCTTGTTCTTTCTTTAAAAAGTCTTTGTAGGTTAACCATTTATCTTTATTTCTTACTTCTGTTCTGTAGAATGCTTCTTGTGTAGAAATCCATAAGGGTCTTTTATAACATAAGATTAATTTATATTTATTCCAGATTCTTAACAAGGATCTTCTAATATAATGGTTTTTAAAATCCACATTAACTTTAACTTTATCATACCACAAATATCCATGCCATCCATATCTTAATTCATGTCCTTCCAAATTCAATAATTTTTCATTTTTCAAAACTATCCATTCTTTAATCCAAACCAAGCAACAAGCAGCATAATATAATTTCAAATCCGGTAGACCTAGTCCTCCTCTTTCTTTAGAGTCTTGCAAGACTTTATATTTTACTCTTGGTTTTTTCCCTTGCCAAATAAACTTAGAAATATCTCGCTGCCATTGTTTAAAAGGTTCTTCTGATGCCAATATAGGTAGTGTTTGAAAAAGATATAAAATTCTTGGCAAAACATTCATTTTAATTGCTGAAATTCTACCTAATAATGATAATTGCAGTTTTTCCCAATGTTCCAAATCTTTTTTAATATCCATCCAAAGTGGAATATAATTATTCTTAAACAACTTAACATTTTTAGTTGTTAAATATACTCCTAAATATTTTACTTTTTCTTCCATTGAATATCCTGTTATTTCTTTCAATTTCTCTTGTTGGTGGTAATCCATATTTTTGGTCAAAACTTTTGTCTTCTGTAAATTCACTTTGAACCCTGCTAGCGACCCAAAGTCTTTTAGTTTCTGTATTAATATTTCAATTCCTTCTAGTGGATTCTCCAAAGTAATGACTAGGTCGTCAGCAAATGCTCTTAGTTTATAAACTTCTTTTTTAACTTTAATACCATGGATACCATCATCTTGTCTAATATCTCTAAGTAAAACCTCTAATACCAATATAAACAAAAGTGGAGATAATGGACAACCTTGTCTAGTACCTTTTTGTATTTCACATGGCTTACTAAATTCTCCATTAACAATTATTTTGGCAAATTGTGGAGTATATATTGATTTAATCCATTTTATAAAATTTCCTCCAAAATTCATATTTTCCAAAACTTTGAACATAAAAGGCCAATTTAAGTTGTCAAAGGCTTTTTCAGCATCAATAAATATCAAGGCAGCTTGTTTATCATAGTGTTGATCCAAATATTCAATTACGTCTACTATGTTTCGGACATTGTCATGAATTTGTCTTTTGGGTAGAAAACCAGCTTGGTCTTGATGAATAAAATCCTTAAGTATATTCTTCATTCTTTCTGCTAATATCGTTGTAAATATCTTATAGTCATTATTCAATAAAGATATTGGTCTGTAATTTTTAGTTAATGTTAAATCCTGTTGTTCTTTGGGTATCAATGTTATATGTGCTTCTTTCCAAGTTTCAGGCATAATTCCTGTTTCCAAAATAGAATTCATAGTCTTCTGCAAAGGTAGACATAAATCCTCTTCAAAACATTTATAGTAGGCTGCTGACAATCCATCCGGTCCAGGAGCTTTTCCACTATTAATTTTCTTGAAAGCTTTTATCAATTCTTCTTTTGTTATAACATTATTTAATATCAATCTTTGTTGGTCATTAAGAACAGTTAGTTTTTGTTTATTCAAATATTCTTCAATCTCATCCAAGTTGACATCTTGTTTTTTATATAATTTAGAATAATAGTCATGAAAGGTTTTTTGAATGTCCATATTATTCACCAGAGTTTTTCCTTCATGTTGAATATTAGTAATCAAATTCTTTTGTCTTTGTTTCCTCAATTTATAAGCCAGCCATCTACCTGGTTTATTTGCATATTCAAAATATTTTTGTTTTGTAAATTTCATTTGAGTCTCTATCTCTTGAGTTAATATCATTGATATTTGCTTTTGTAGGAATTTAATTTGAGTGAGCAAAGTGTCATCCATTGGTTTATCTCTCAAATCTAACTCTTTACTTTTAATTTCATCTAAAATCAATTGAATTCTTTTTTGTTTTTTCTTCCTCATTTGAGCATTGTATTGAATAAAATAACCCCTCATATATGCTTTACTGGCTTCCCATACAGTTTGAATATTAGTCCCTTTGTTCAAATTAAATTGAAAATATTCTCTTAATTTTTTTTTGCATACATCAACTACATCATTATTCCGTAGTAGTGACTCATTCAATCTCCATCTAAATACATTCCGTTTCCCTTTAAGAGTCAACATTACTGGATTATGATCTGATAAAGTCTTAGGTAATATATCAACTTTGTTAATATCCATCATCAAATTTTTAGATATCAAAATCATATCTATTCTAGAATGTGATTTAAATCTCTCTGAATAATATGTAAATTCTCTGGAAGTCCCATTCATACATCTCCAAATGTCTTGTAAATCCAACATCTCTTTCAAGTCGAAAAATGTTTGTGGCAATTTTCCCTGTGTTTGCTTCACTTCTTTTTGTGACTGTCTATCCAATCTGGGGTAGATTACCCCATTCCAATCCCCCATGAAACACCAATTGTCATAAGTTAAGTCCAAAAGTTTATCCATCAGGTTTTTATAAAATACTCCTTTATCCATATTCGGTGCATAAAGTCCAACTATCAGTGTTTTAGTTCCTTGTATGTTAATTTCTACTACAATGTATCGACCCTCTTCATCAGCTAATATCAATTTTGGGTTTAACTTTGGTTGTACATATAAGACTACCCCTTTAGTTTTTTTATATCCAGCCGAAATAAATTCTTCTCCAAGCTGTTTTTGAATCAAATATTTAGTATCTTTTTTACAAATATGAGTCTCTTGTAAACAACTTATGTCCAATTTCTGTTTTTTCAAAAAATGAAATATCTTTCTTCTTTTTTGTGGAGCATTAGCTCCATTAATATTCCATGTCAGATATTTAAGTTCCATTGGTGTTTTATTCTTTAAAATCCCTTTGTTAAGTCCACACCTGTAGCTCCTTTCTCAGATAGATCTTCAGTCTTCTCTTTGTCTTTCGATGTTTCTCCTCCTTTTGTCAATTCTCCTTCTGGTAAACCCATTTCTTTCTTGTATTTCTCTAAAAAAGCTTTTGCTTTTAAAATGGAAGTTATTTTGAATCTCTGTCCCTTAAACTCAAACAATACGCCTTCCAATTTTTCCCATCTGAATGAAATACTATGTTGCCTTAATTTATCTGTAAGGAAAGAATAGTCTTTTCTTTTCCTGATTATTCTCAAGGGAATTTCTTTTAATACAATTATTTCCTTCCCTTCTATATTTAATCTAGTATTATAATGTTTCTTTAAGATTTGCTCTTTTGTCACTTTTCTTACAAAATATATCAATATGTCTCTAGGGACTTTTCTTTCCTTAGCATAACGTGAGTTTACTCTGAATATCTTGTCTATCTAAATCTTGTTCTCTTGTCTCCAAAAATTTAGCCAATTCAAAAGTCATCCTTTCTCTCACATTTTCATCTACTTGTTCTGGAATTGCTCTAAATCTCAAGATGTGCTCCTTCTCTCTCATTTCTGCTAAAGCTGTGATATCTAGATTATGTTCAATCTCTTTAATAGCATATTCTGATTTATCTTCTAATTTTTGCATCTGGCTTTGCGTATCTTTAAGTTCTCCTGACAGAGAATTGACCACTTCCTTAACTGTTTGAATTTCTTTTTTAAAATCTTGCTTAATCTCTCGGGTTATTTCTTTCTTCATATCGTCCATTTTTTTGTCTAATGCTGTAATCTGATCTTCCATCTGCTTCGTGGAGTCATCCATTTTCTTATTTATTGCTGTATTCTGGTCATCCATTTTCTTATTTATTGCTGTATTCTGATCATCCATTTTCTTATTTATTGCTGTATTCTGATCATCCATTTTCTTATTTAGTGTTGCAACAGCTTCTAATATCTTTTTCATTTCTGGTAATAAAGCTTCTGAGGCAGATGTAGCAGGTGTAGCAGAATCAATAGGTGGTCCTCCAGTCTCCTTCTTCTTCTCCTTCTCCGCCCGTCTCGTTCCCAAAGACGCCATAGCCCTGCAAAAAAGAAGAAAAAAGGGAGAAAAGGGGAAAAAGCACCATATAACAATATAACAAAAATTATTTAAAAAAGGGGGAAAAATTAAAAAAAAAATTAAAAATTCTTTTACAAATAATAAAAAGAAAAAAGAAAAGGTGAAAAAACAAATATCCAAAAGGTTAAGGAAAAAGAAAGAAAGAACTAGGCTCCTTTAAAAATTTTCCTCTTAGGTCATTTATAATCCCTTATATATAAAAGTCCACAGTGTTTCAAAAGATAAGAGCCTAGGACTTTTTGTTCTCCTGTAGTCAAAATCAAAGATAAGAATAGTAAATATTACCAGGGTTTCACCTTCCCACTTGTAATTCTTCAATCCAACCACAAGTCAAAAAGAAAAAATGTTGCTAGAGACATGTAAAAAAGCCTCTACTTTCCATATAATAATCCAATAATCCAAATTAAACGTTAAGTAACTTGACTTTTTCAGAAAAATAAATCCAAACAGAATTTCTCTAATCTTAATAACTCTCATAATATATAAATTTAATATAAATTTAAATAATATATAATTTACGATATAAATTTAAACAATAAATAAATAAATAAACTCTCATTCACCTCATCCTGTTCTTGTTAACGTTCTTGACTGAGGTACCTTCCCCTGTTGTTTCTTGCTTTCTTGTATTCATCCATCGTACAGTATGTCCTTCTTATTCCCCAAAGCTTCCCTGCAGTCTTTCTCTGGTTATTAGGATAGCTTGTTCACAAAATTTCTTTCACAAACTAAGTGTACGGATGTTAAATTTATATTCTGATTGAATGTCCTTCAGGTTAAATCCTGTTGGCACGTCTACCCTCTTTATCTGATACAATAACTCATGAGCCGTTCCAAATCAGAATTATCTTGGCTGGCTAGACTACACTTCATTTGATTCCCATGTTGCCCACCCAACTATGTCCATGTCTGGAAACTGTGTTTATGTTCCTTGAAGCAGAGTTTGGCAATTTAACCACTGCCCATCACAAGTGGCTTCATACCTTGCAACAATAAAAGTCTCCTCACTTTGTAGAAAAGGGAAAGAAGTGATGGGAAGGGAAAGCCATCCCAGAAATCTGACACACTGCATATGTTCCTCTCTTGTCCAAGAAAAGGGAGAAAATGCCTTGCCTACTGAGGGGAAGATGAGAAGCTGCAAAGCCAGCATGCCACGTGCAGGACCCAAAACTCAGACCTGGGAACCGAGATGAAGCAAGGCCAGAACTCCCCCAGATGGTAATGTGGCCCACCCCAGGCTCTACACGGCGTCTTTGTTTCCAGATGAACCTTGGCTTCAGAGGAGAAATCAGTGGATCAAAAATGGCAAGATGGCATCCACAATTGTGCCACTTAAGCCCCCCCACTCCATGTTTTAACCCAAATCACATGTGCAAGGCACATAGAAAAGGAATGGGGCTTCAATCACACGGTCATGGCCATCTGAGTCCTCTTGCAGATATCCCAGGAATATAGAAGTGCCTTTGTGTTTTAGAGAGAGCACATTTCTTCTAATTTTATCTTTTATTTTTATTTTTATGTTATTATTTTTATTTTTATTATTTTTATTATTTTATTTTTATTTTATTGTGAACTGCCCAGGGTCCCCGACAGGGGAGATGGGCGGTAATATAAATTTAATAATAAAATAAATAAATAAATAAAATTATTATTATTACTATTATTTTATTTTCCCTCACTGTTTAGAGAAAAGCTTTTCATTCTCTTCTAAATTTCCCTATAAAAGTAAAGCTCTTTCCCCCCAGTCTTTCCAAATCCTTTAAGTGAGTTCTATCTGTATATTTGTTTCTGACCCCAAATCAAACAATTCCCTTGCTTGCTTTTTGGCACATCTTGCTGAAGATGTTTTTTTTTTTTTTTTGACAACCTTAATTAATGTGACTGCCTGTCAGTCTGTCAAGTGCTATCAGGAATCAAAGAATAGCATGTTAATAAGGAGTTATGTTTGGTATGAAAATATCCCCTCTTGATTCTGTTTTCTCTGCTGCAGCAGCTACAGACAAGGCAACTTAAGTGTAGAACAAATGGAGTTTGGCAAGTCAACTCAAAAATGCTTGATTGAAACAGTAATCATAATGGCAGTTGCTGGAAAGATTAACACTGGCCAGTTAACGTGAGGATTGATGGATAACATCATCTGATATATTTCTATCCAGCTGTGACACTGTTTGACAAAGCGCCTACCACCCAGATGATGAACTTCAGCTCAGACAATAATTCAGAAGCTTCCTAGATACTTTACTGTAGTTGCCATACGCTCATTCTACACACATCTAATAACTGGAACTGTGGAATCTACTCAGTTCTGTTAAAAGAGGTCCGGGGTGGGTGGGTGGGGGGATGGAAAACCCCCTCATGATGACAGCTGCAGTTGCATCGTCCCAGTCTCCATCTTGACTGCCCCTGTCCCCAGCAAATGTCCCCACCTGCTTGTTTCCCACATTCACTCTCTCCGGCAGGGCAACGCCCTTTACAGAGTTTAGCTTCCTTGTTAGGTGTGTGTGTGTGTGTGTGTGTGTGTGTGGTGATTCCCAAACCACCTTTCACTTCCCAAACCCCAGGCAATCTCCATAAATAGGTAGAGAGATGTGCCTCCACGGTGAAAAAGTTGACATCAGGATTTCTTCACACATTATCCTAATTAAGCATGAAAGTGCAAAGTCTCCAGTCCGATTTGAGATCACTGCTCAGGACAGGGGAAGAAGAAAGCACGAAGCCAAACACTCAGGAGTTGAAAATCCAGCTGAATGTCCTTCTGAGCATGAGAAGCATCTGTTCCTGGCGTCCAGTTCAAACTCTGCTCACATGGAGGATGCTCCGATGTTGCTGCTGAAAGGAGACTGTGCTCTTTCTGGTCCTGCTCTTTGTAGGAATTCTGGAATGCTAGTAACAGAAGTCCATGCAGTTTTATCTAGTTTAGCAGAGCAGAAGCTTTCCAATAAACTTGCACAAGGCTTAATCAATTCAAGACACAAAATAAACACACTTCACACATTAATGTAAAGTTACAGAAAAATAGCCTACAGTTTTATTGTAGATCGGTTTCATAGTAGCAGAGAATGAATCATGTGTGCGAGCGATAAGTTCTGACCAAACCCACAGTCTTCTTAATGTGGCCTTGCTGAATGCATGTATGAGCAACGTGGACAGCCATGGCTGACCATCCTCCCAGGTGGGGATTCAAACAGGAAAGAGGGGAAGACGAAGGGGACAGGAACAGGAAATTGGGGTTCAGCCCCTCCCACACAAAGCAAGTAAGATTAGGTTACAGCAGAGGCTGCCTCCTGCTTCAAGCTTGTGTGAGACGTGCTTGGTTGAAACCTGATATCTCTAACACTCTTGATATCTCATCCCTGAGCAAGCCCCTCAGTCCTGTGGTTACATCAAAGGGGGACCCTGTCCATGAGTACCTGCTTACACCAAGGGGCTTCCCACGGCTGGGAAATCCAAATTCAGAGAACGCTCAAGCTGCTTCACTTTTTGGTGGAACAGGATGAAAATAGTGGAGGAGGTCACCTTTTGGAGAATTGTAACCCTGCCAAGTTTCAGTTGCATACGCTTTTTCTCTAATACAGGGCTTTCTAAAGTTTTCCCGCTGCGACACACCAACCGCCGTTGGTGTGTCGCCGCGGGAAACCCGGAAGTGCCGCCGTTGCGTCAGCACACAAAGACCCGGAAGCGCTGCTGCCGCTTTCAGGTTTTTGCGCGCCGCCGTTGGTGTGTCGCCGCGGGAAATCCCGGAAGCGCTGATGATGATCAGCGCTTCCGGGTTGTGTGGCGACACACCAGACTGTGTGTGGCAACACACTTTTGTGTCGCGACACACAGTTTGGAAAGCTCTGCTCTAATATATATCCAGAATAACATCCACACACACCTTTTAGGACAAAGATATCAGAGATAAGGAAAAGATGGCCTCCAACAGAGAACAAAGGGTCCATAGGAAAGTTGGGTGAATAAATCTGGGAGGTGACCTAGATTTAAAACTACAAAATTGCAAAAACAGAATCAAATAATCCATGGCACATTGACAAGACCTGATCCTCATGAAATCTGACTGGCCTTAGCAAGATGGCTTGAATTTCCTGCTTCTGATAAGCGGCTGGCAAGTTGGTTAGTCCTTTTTCCTTAGAAAGAGCCCCCTCAACCCTGGCTTTGATACGGTGCCAGTCTGGCCAGAGTACCCTGACCTCATTGATGACCATTGATTTGCCCTTGTGGGGTGCCTAGCTTTCCTGACTCTGATCCTTGGGTCTTCTGGGGTGCCAGCAAGTCAAGCTTGGTCTCTCCTAGGAAGGGCCCCTCATGACCAGCAAGAATTGGGTGGATGAGAGAAATGGTTTGCTGACAATACTGTCTGCCAGTTGCTTAGCAGACCCCACAAAAGACTGAGATCTTGGGCAACAGAGACGGGCAAACTATAGGAAAGCAGCTTGGCTCCCCAGCCCTGTTTTTAGAGCCTTTTCCCTACTCACTGACTGTCAAGGGAGTGAAAGGCAGCTGTCCAGCCAGCATGGAAGCAGAGCAGTCCATGAGCACAATGTTGGAGTGCGTGTTTTCTTGCACACGCAGAGTATCAGAAAGCGATTAGTTTCAGAGACCAATAAATGACGCCAGTCATTTAGTAACTTAGTTGCAGTTGTATTAGTTACTCATACAAACAGATATTTGCAGTTATCTTCCAGATCCCTGAAAGTATTACAAAATCCACATACCAGAAGTAGTAACAAGCAAACAGGAGTAAACAGAAAGAAGAAGGAAGCCGTCAGTAGCAAGCGGCAGGGCGGGGCAGGGTGGGCAGGCAGGTTCTTTTCTACTCTCCAGCCTGGATCAGGTGCTGCCTGACCTGTTAAAGTTTCCAGGTGTTTACCTAATAAGGCTTTATTGCTGTGACTTACTCCTCAAAAGAATAATACACCAACACCCAAGAGAGCCATGTGGAAGCTGGTAGCCCCAGTTCAGAAGCTGAGAGCAGGCGAAGGGAAGGGAAGGGAACTCAACGCAAGAATGGCCTTATGCCTCAGAGAGCTGTGATAGGCAGGTTAATAAGGTGATCAGATTCTTTGGCTGGGTGCTTCTGTCAAGGTCCTCCATCTTGTTACACCCCTCAGCTTCCATCAGGATTCTCCATACGTGGAGAAGAAGTTACAACATTGTCAAGATCTTCAAAGCCACAGAAAAGCCATCAAATCTGCAAAGGTCCTGATTTGACTCACTGCTTCAGAGTGAGTTTGCAAGTCTGCTTTGACTGGATTGAAGCTCTGCAAAGCAAATCTCCCATTCAAAGCTTTGTGCAACCCGATTGGATTCCAGAAAGGTGCCTGAGAGCATTTCCTAAGGCCTGCCCCTGCAGCTTGGTGCTGTAATGATTTTCCCATTCACACTCCCACCCACAGCACGGGGGCTCTTGTCTGTCCAGTATGCCGGTCCAATTGTTGCTTCTTCTAATAAATAAGGCTACAGCTTCCACCATTTTCAGGAACATGATTTTACTCTTGTTTATCTTCTGGAAATGTATCTCCCTCTCATGCCTGGGGAAAGCCAATCAGCATCTTGAGTTTTGCCTAGACTCACTGTTGCGGTCAGAAGAACTGCAAACACAAACTTTTCAACCGTAACTTGTACCAAGCCAAGGTAAGGAGAGCTAAGGAAAGAAGAGGTAGGGAGGGAAAGCTTCTCGGAGAAGTTTTAGCTTCTGGGATGTTTCACCTCCCGTCTTCTGGGAATGTCTGCATCCAAGCAAATGTATTTCAGAGAAAACCATAACCAAGGCACCACATAAACAAAACAAAAATTACACCAAGCTCCACTTTCTCCCTATGTTTAAATAAAGCATTGTGTTTCATTCTAGGTTTTGCTCTTTTGGCTTCAGAAAATATCTTTTTAGCTATCACAATAACAAACTTTGGCTTTGAGCCACGCTGCCCTGTTCTTCAGAGCCTTCTCCTTCCTTTGGTATCACTGAGTCATCAACAACAAGGTCAGGTTAATTGGAATCCAAGCTGTCAGCCTGGCTGTATCCAGGTGGTCCTCATGCCTAGGACACTCTCTGGGAGTCCCAACGTGTAACTATCTTCTCAGGAGCAGAAGTTCCTATTCGTCCATGCTCAACAGAGGTGGGAGGGAGGACCCTAATGTTGGGACTGTCCTGGAAAATGAGAGCCCTAACTGATGTAGTGCATACTTCACCCCAACCATGTAGGAATCTTGAAGGACCTCCATTACGTGATCGTGAGGTCAAGGCTAAATATGCACTGGGCTTACATTCTCCTTTCCAGCCACTCATTCTATTATCTGAGCATTCTCTCTCGCTTAACATCACCCGAGTTATGATTAAATAGACATCCACTGAGTTCTTCAATGAACAATGAATGAAAGCTGGGAAGAGGTTCCCTCCCATTCCCACCCACCCACCCACCCTGCAATTGCAGGGTTGTACCAAGCCAGCTGATATACCTCTGTCTTGCTGTAGACATAGAAGGGGGAGAGCTGTGTTGGTCTATGGCAGCCAAAGATCAGAAGGATTCTGTAGCACCTTCGCAGACTAACACATTTCATTAAAAGGCATAAGCTTTTGTGAGTTTATGCCTTTTAATAACATGGGTTTACCAGATCAGGTGATACCAGACCCCTCCTGACCTCTCTGTCGTGCCAGTAGTGGATTGGTCCTTTCCTGGAGCTCCATGGCTGAGGCCTTTCTTCCTTAGACTTTTGCTTGGTGGCTTTTTCTCTGAGTCTGACAACTCCCCTCTCTCTTGGGCATGGATGACCACTTGGCTCTACCCTAGCTTGCCCTTCCCTAGTCAGCATCAGAGACAGACGTTGAACCTGCTCTCGGTGGCAGTAGTAGTGACTTGCAGGGGCTGTTGATGAAGCCCAATGCTCCTGTGAGCACTCAAAGTTAATCCTATCTTTTTGGATCACAGCCTGCATGCAATCCAGGCAGTTCCATGTCCCAGCCAGTCTGCTTGGCTCAGAGACTGTGAGGAGGAAGCCAACGCAATTGCAAGCGTTTTCCTCTTTTGTTTATAAGAACCCGGGATGATTGATCACTCTCTACCCAACGGAAACAGGAAATTATTCAGATGACACCTAGTAAGGTGCAAACTGAACAGATTGCTCAATTTGTAATAAAGTGCAAGCTCTTTTAAGCAAAGCAATCATAAATTGCAACTCAGGCATTTATTTTTTTATTTTGGGTGTATCTGTTCTTTATCTGATTTCTTTTAAAACATGAAGTTGAGTCCCGGTGTGCATTTCGTCTTTGATACGACAGTCTTTTGCAGATCAAGAACCCTGATGTCAGATGCAATTTATCACTTGCTTTTGATGTTGGGTTTGCAGCTAGGCAGATGCGTTGGCCATTTATGCCTTATAATCAACGTATATTGAGGGAAATGTTTCATTAATAGCCATCACCTATTCATTGAAGGAAAAATATTACTTCTGGGCAACAAGAGAAGGACAATTTGGAAACTATAATAGTTTTTCTTCTTACAGTATTAGAGCAGAGCAGTGTTCCTCAACCTTGGCAACTTTAAGATGTGTGGACTTCAATTCCCAGAATTCCCCAGCCAGCCAGAGAATTACATTTGAGCAACACAAGGTTGTTGGGGTTTTTTTTTTGGGGGGGGGGTAATGGAATGAAAAACTGACATTCAGTCAAAATTTGCAAGAATAATTTCCAGAAACAGGAGGTGATCTGTGGGCCAATCTGAGATTATATTGCCTGTCTCCCCTGTGGAATTGTGATGAAACAAGCTGCCCACAATAACAAAATATTTCTGTGTTCCTTTGTGAAGACAGGTGCTTGAAAATGACTTCCAAGGAAATATTAGCTTAAGATCTCTCTGAGACAGACTGTGGTTAGAGCTATCCCTGAGGCCTCTGGATCAAGACATCTTGATCCAAAAAGGGATAGGATACCTAATGCCTTTTAGAATGGATGTCCCCTGAGGATACAATTAGGAGGGGATGCATTTTAAAGACACCCCCCCCATCCAGATGTGTGCAGTAGGACATAAATAGGAATAAAGGAAGAGGCTGGAGATGCAGCAGGACCTTCTAAGGAGTTTAGGGATTATTATGAGAAGTCCTTTATCTTTATGGATGTGGCCAAGAGATAGTCTAAAGGATATCTGAACTGAAGGATGGAGTGTGCACAGCATACTTTTTATTAATGTCATGGAGTTTAGAGAAATAGCTACAGGCTATTCTTGGGAAAATCAGCTCAGTTCTAAAGCTAAGTTGAACCTGCCCAATTGTCAGGGCTGCCTGCACGGATTTTGACAAGGAGGAGCCGTTGGTGTTTCTTCAGGACCAGGACCAGGACACTTGGAAGGCAGGGGACCCGCAGTCAGGAAAGAGATGGAGGTGAATGTGGCAATGACTGGATAGGAGGAGATGCTAGGAGTTGGTCTATCTTTTATCTGACCTTAGAGAGCAAAGACAACTCAGGAGCTGAGGCTGGAAGGAGCTGATCTGCCCTGGATGGTTACTTAAGCATCATCTGTGGGGAGATGGCAGATGTAATCTGGCTAATGTGGCAGATGTAACCAAGCTTGCTGTCTAATCTCATTGTGGGTTGTGACTGAAAAAACTGTCCTAGCCCTTCTTGAATCTTCACTGTGCAATTCTAGAGCCACGTTCTTCAAACCTTTTGAACATCTAGCATGCCTTTTCTGGCATGCCCCTTGGGGCAACTTTTAGGTGGTTGAATGCTTGAAATCTAGATCAACCTCATCCTGGGCCTCTTGTCAAGGAAAGACCAGGGAATGGCCACTTCATGAGGGGACTTTACTGGCAATAATTCCTTACAGTTAGGGTTTACATATGCTGGACAGGTTCTTCAGACACCCCATTGATCAAAAAGAAGTTTGCAGATATAATCATGGCAAGCAAAACACTCAGCTGAAGATTGAAATGGATCACTGTAGATGTGTAGCAACTAAAAGAAGAGCAAAGTGCTGGTAACATAAGCTAATTCCAAGAATAAAGTGGAGATCATGCTAAATAAGAATCACAAAGAAAACATGAACTCCAGAACTGTTTCCTAAGCCAAGGTCTTAAGATCTCACCTTGGAGATACAATGATCATCCAGCCTCAAGAAGGGGTCCCAGACCACATAGGATTCCAGAAAAAGACTTCAAAAGATTTAATGACTCAAGTATAGGTAACAAATGTATTAAAAAGAGAGAACAATGGAGCTAAGAGAGAACAAATGTATAATCATTTGTTAAAGAGAAATTCTGGGCATCCAGATTATCTGTGAAACTAGGTAACAGACAAAAGGAGACTAGAAACAAAATAGGGCTGTTAAGGATACACCATTAGTTTATAATTGTGCTCATTAAGGTTGACAGTTGGGCTCTAGATTGGCCAATTCAAAGGTTCACCTTTGTATATGGGCATGTAGCTGCAAGGTGTGTCTCTGAATTAGATGTGCAATACATGATTCTATTACCTTTGAGGGAAAGTCCCCTTCTCCTGGAATGAAACCTGTGATGGTATTGCAGATACTCAAATAAAGCAACCAAGCCCTTTTTCTTCCTGTCAAAAAGCACCAACGTGTTTCTCTAGAAAGCCAACATGTCTGAATGCTTCTGGAACAGGCTGGGGTGGTGCTTACTTGGACAATCTGTAGTAAATACCATTAATATTCTTTATCTTCTTCTTGGAGCTCACAAAAGCTGTGAACATTCATTAATGGTCATCTTAAGGCCCTTTGGGGATTTCACGTTGGGATTATACTGGATCCCAAAGGAAAGTCAACAAAAATTAGGGGGGGAAAGGGACAGCTGGTTGCCATTTCGACTTACCCAGGTTAAAACTAATATCTCTCTCTCTCTCTCTCTCTCTTGAACTATTGGCCTGTTCTGTCCACAATAACAAAACAGTAAGCATATGGAGAAAGACAAGCTGTATCACAAGGTTCTCCAAATATATTTGTATATATTAATTTCAGCTTATCAGATCCACTGAGTGACCTCGGTAATTGAATAATTTCTCTTATTTTAATAACAGAGGCACACACCATTATGAACTTTTAACTTCCAAAGGTCTTTTTTCCAAGAAGTCTCTCAGCTAACAGAGAGGTAAAATAATGTTTCTAAATAAAGTCTTCCCCTAGGACGGCATCCTTGCTTGCCAAAGAAAACTTAACAAAAAAAACCTTTTGTTTCTCTAGCAAATGTCCTTCCCAAGAAAAATACACCTGCAGTGAACGGTCTTTGCCACAGGACTACACACATCTATGTTGTAGCATGTTGAATTCACAAATTTGGGATGAAGAAACCTCTTGATAAGACGGGTAAATTACTAGGTTTCAGGAATCACTCTGGTTCACACCATGCATGTAACCTGCAACATAACCAGGCACACAGTGGGTATGGAAGTCCCTGGCTTATCTTTTTCGTAGTGGTTGCGAAGGAAGGAAGGAAGGAAGGAAGGAAGGAAGGAAGTAGAAAAAGAGGGAGGAGGAGGGATGGAGGGAGCGAAGAAAAAGAGAGGGAGAGAGAAAGAGAGGGAGGGAGGGAGGGAGGCAACAGTGACTTGGATTAGTCATGTTAACTATTACTGAACTCATGGGACTTAACAAAATTGCATAAGCCAAGGAGAAGCTTCAGCCCCACAGAGACCACAAACTGTATTTCAACTGCAGAAACTACAGAGGAAGGAGAAGGAAGGGGTCGGAGAGACAAGGATAAGAAGAAATAAAGTGTGCTTGGCTATTTCTTCATATATATTTTTTTCCTTTTTCAGCTGGAGCATGAAGCAGAAATACTTGGAAAATCCCCTTTAAGCCATCCGCCTGTCCAGTTATGGCTACAAATACTTGGAAGGCCTTTAATCCAACTGCTCAAACCAACCTTAATATTGCTTACATTGATTTGCACATTACCAAGATGTCAGCAGAGGTGCTGTTTTAACATTCTGAAAAACATAAAGGTAACGTAAACGCAGGTAACCAATAAGTGTCAGGAAAAATGCTATTTTAAATAAATTAAAAAATTAAAAAGGTGGTGGAGGGAAAAAGAAATACCTCTAAGACCCCAGCCAGCCCCTGAATTAAAACTGGCCCTCAATGAGTAACATTATTATTAATGTATCTATCAATTATATTTTAATTAATCCACATAGCAATTCTTCTATATTGTGCAGCTGCTGATGGGGCAGAGGACTTACTGTAACCATTTAAAAGTTCCTCCTACAGTGAGGGTGCAACTGGAATGTTACGCAAGGTGTGTGTGTGTCGAAAATGTTAAGACAGTGGCCACAACCACATGATCAGAGCCCCGCCTCTTTTTTATATGCGCATTAAAAGGGGCTGAAGTTGCAGCCACCATCCTGACTTTTTTGACCTCCCTCTCCCTGAAGATGGCCTTGGTCTCATATGCGTACTGTGAGATGGGGATCCATAGGGTTAGGGCCCGGGTGCCAATTTCTGCCCATTAGCCTTCGCCACAGAAGATAAGGGTGGGAAGACAGACCTTATCATCCTCGCTGCCTTGTTTGGTGTTGAGAGAACAGAGATAATTTCTTGCTCACAGAGTAAACTTCAACCGCTAGAGCTACATGGCAGCTGCTTGGTAGCAAGGATGCTTAACACTTTTTGCACTTAGGGCCACACTTGCCTTTGAGATGTGGTGTTCAGGGAGAGCTGCCCTCCAAAACCAACTGAATGAAGCCAGGGCGAAAACAATGGCGGATTTCGCTTAGTTTGCACTCAAAAGTAACTAAAATAAAATATCATTATTATTTCTCTCTTATATTAAGCATGAGGTTCATAGAATCCTAGAGATGGAAGGGGGGCATTTCTGCTATTGAGTCAATGCTTCTGTGGAGTCCTTGGTGCTCTCTGAGCCTTGTTGTTTTCTTGCAGACGTTTCATTGCCAGGCTAGGCAACATCTTCAGTGCGAAAAGGGACTGTGACTTGCTCTCTTTTTATATACCATGGCTTGTCCTGCTTGTGTTGGTGGGGGTGTTGTTCTCTCCTTGGTAGTTCCTTGATTGGTAGTTCCTGTTGTTTGCTGCTTGGTTGATTGACTGAATTAATAGTTCCTTGATTAGAGTATATTGTGCTGTTTGATTGTTCCTCTGGTGCTAATCCTGGTGTTAATCTTTGCATATCTGGGTGATGATTGCCGGCAAGGAGGTGTTCTGGTCTTCAGGCTTTTCTATTGTCTCTTATGAATGGTATGTAAATGTTGTTTACCTCTATGTGTCTGTTGATGGCTGCTTTGTCTGAATGCCAAGCTTCCAGGAACTCTTTAGCGTTTTTGGATTTGGCTTGGTTTAAGATGCTCACAGTTTCCCAGTTGAAAGTATGGTTGAGTCTGTCCATGTGTTGTGAGATTAAGGGAGTTTTCATCATGTCTTCTGAATGCTAGTTGGTGCTCATGGATGCGTTCTGCTAGACTTCTGCCAGTCTGTCCTACATAGTGGCTGTTACAGTCCTTACACTATATCTTGTAGATAACTCCTGTTTTTTCTTCTTGGGCTACTGGGTCTTTTGGGTTACTTACGATGTTCTGAAGGGTTTCAATGCTTCTGCTCAGTGCAAATATCCAAGGTAAACCTCCTTGATAGCTGTCCTGCTTCTACTTGGAGACAGCTATTTAAGGGGAACCCACCATCCATTTGAGTAAAGAGGATTCTGAGACCAGGGAACCTGTTTGTATTCCAGGGAACCTGTTTGTATTATTCCCTGGTGACCCCTCCCTCTTTCCATCTCCTATTTTTGTTTGCTTCAGATCTTCATTAAGTTTTCCGCAGCTAAATCGACTTCTTCAGCTCTCCCCCAATTGTACTCTCTTTCTTTAGGAGCTCCAACCCATTTCAAGCTCCTGTAGCAATTGGTTTCTCCTGCCATGAGATTCTACCTATCATTGCTAAGAGTTTATTAAAGGTTCAAGATATGGGTTTGACTAAACTCAACTGTAGCTTGCCTGAAAACCAAGAACTCTAGCACTACATGGTCACTTTCCCCCAATGTTCCTGCTGCTCTCATTTCCTCAGTTAACTCTCCCTTCCTGATTAGTATCAAATCAAGGATCTTTGATTGTCTTGACCTTCCTCCACCCTACAAAGATGAAAGTTACCAACAAGACAAGTCAGGGATTTTTTTGAAAGGAACGTGGTTGGCAGAATCTCTTAACAGGGATAATTTAAGTCCCTCATCACCAAGACTTCATTCCTCTTTGAAAGTTCTGCAGCAGGCTTTTGGAAGGCATCACTCACAGCTTCTCATCGGTTATGCCAGCAATAGTAGACATCACCAACAATCTTGATTTTATGTGTTTCTCTACTCATTTTAACCCAGATGGTTAATTAAACCAATGGCTTAATATGCAGCACTGCCAGGTTCATTTGTTTGGATTTCTGAGCAGGACTTGTTTGTCTCTGTTTTACCAGTTCAATCATACAGTATAGGCCTATCTTTATTATTTCCTGCACTTTCAGCATAGTATATAAACAATGAAGGGTATGAACTTCATGAGTGAATGTTCTTTCTCATTTTGAGTGGTTTAAAAAGCCCATTTCAGCATTAGTCCTGCCTTCTATGGAGCATAAATCTTTATCTGAGGTCTTCCCTTCAGGTTTTTCATCTCCACCCCTCAAAAGTATTCAATTTAAAGCTTGCCTGATGAAGCATGTCATGAAGCACATCATACATTGGCTTCCCCCCCCCCCCGACTTATTTTTACTGGATCTTGTGAGGTGCAACCCAGCTGTGCCAGCAGTTCATCATCTACAGGTAGTCCTCCCTTAACAACCACAATTAGGACCAGAATTTTGGTTGCTAAGCAAAGCGGTCATTAAGAGAATCTGACCCAATTTTATGACCTTTTTGCAGCGGCCGTTAAGCGAATCACCACAGGCGGCAAGCAAACCACGTGGTCGTTAAGTGAATCATGTGGTTTCCCCATTGATTTTGCTTGCCAGAAGCTGTCTGGGAAGCTCAAAAATGGTGACCACGGGACGCTGCAATGGTCATAAATGCGAACCAGTTGCCAAGTGCCCAAATCATGATCACATGACCATGGGGACGCTGTGACGGTCGTTAAGTGTGAGGACCAGCTGCAAGTCGTTTTTCCCAGCACCGTCGTAAGTCCGAACCATCACTAAACAAATGGTTGTTAAGTGAAGACTACCTGTATTAAATTCAGATCCAGAAACCAAATGTCTCTTGCTTAGCTGGCCACTGTCTTGTTTCTTCCCCTTTCTGGTCCTTGCCCACAGGTTGGAAGGATGGACCAGAGTCCCACCAAAGGCCCAGAGTCTTCAGCTTCTTTCTGAAAGGTTCAAAGTTCATGATGATATTATTGTAGCTTATTATTTGTGGTTTTATCTGCCACCACACGTATTAGCAGCTAGGGATAACTGTCAGTGGACTTGATAAGTCTGGTTTAAAAATGTAATTTAATTAATGAATCTTAAGCCAAAAGTTATATGACTTGAGGGGGGTGGAAATTTTCAGATTTTGTTAGATTCACATGCTACATTTTTCTAGGTTAGTCAGAGAGCAGGGGTGATGTATCCTCCGAATGAGAGTGATTTCTGAAGAATCACCATCAGGATGTTTAGCATTGTCCAAGTGAATATTCCTTGGGGTTTGTTTACTTCTTATTAATTTAAATCTCAGCCCTAAACTGCTTCCCTGATTATCCCCAAGAAGTCACGCAACCCTGCTTTAAGAAATGATTGAGGTGCTGTTGTTTACACCGGTTTCCAACTTGTCGAAGACTGAAGAGCCTCACCTTGTATTGACTCCACCACGGTACTGCATCAATTAAGATGGTTATCTAATAAAGGAAGCATTGTTTTCAAGGGAGAGGGTTGCACTGCGAAACTGAATTCATAGTGCCTGAAGCCATTGAAAAAAACCTGTGTGCTTCATCGTTGGAACAAGCAATCAGCCTTTGTTGGAAGGGTTTGGCGGTAGAGTCCTTGGTGCTCTCTGAGCCTTGTTGTTTTCTTGGTTTGGCTGTGCTTGATTTATCTGCACAGGCCAGCCTCCTTTCAGGAAACGTTTATGAGAAATGTACATAATTTTGAAAAGTATTGTTTCCCCTACAAAATTTGACCAAGGGCTGCACAAATGCTGGGCTAAATGTGCATCTTTCTGCTTCCTTATTATTAGCTCTGGAAAGAACGGGGTTGAACTGCGGGATGAAAAGTTACCATCTTTCAGTTAAAGGACAAGGAAGGGAATTCTCCATGGGCTGATGTGTTTGGTAATAACGCCATGATTATTGCATCTGGTTAAAATTTCATAAAATCTTCTTTAACTCCAAAACTTGATTCTCATATATCTCTAAACATAATTATGAGGGTAGGTCACAAAGGTTAAAGGTCTATTTGAATTAAGATCAATTTCTGGTGGCTTCATGAATTCATCTCAGCAGCTTTCTTGGCAGTGATACGGAAAGAGTATGCCCTGACGAAAATGTGACCAAAGTCTCATGTCACAAACGATTTGCCTAGAAAACTGATGGGAGAGAGAAGTCTTAGGGAGCACTAATACATCCCCTAATCAACCAATGAAAGTGGCCCAATAAACCATAGATCACAGGCACACGATCCTTGTGTTCACCTGACACACTGAACCACAAACTAGCCAACCACATCTTAGTTTAGCATGTTGTGCAGACCCAGACTGTATGGTGAATTAACTGATGGCTGTGTGAACCCAGAAAACCCGTCTAAGGTGTTAAATTGATCCCAGAAAATTCTCAGTGATTGGAAATACGCATGCACGTATCTGATAGCCATTTTTGTTTATGACATCTCGAGTTTGAAACTAGTAGGCATTCAAAAACTGAAAATGATCTGGGAAGTGACACACAAAATCTATCCTTTGATTTGGAACACAGAACCTCTAATGAAAAGCAGAAAGAGAGCCAAACGTTGAGTGGGTGTAACCACTTACAATCATCGAAAACCTTAAGCAGACTTTCCCTGGGGACTGAGTCCCAAGCTTGCTGAAAAGAGCAAGGGGAGTATGGTCTTTCTGAATATCAGGGCAAGTCCTGTGGAGTAAAAGAAGGCTGTTGTGACAGTGCAACTCCTGGAAGCCGCTTTTTTCTAGCCGGTCTAAGAAATCCCAGAGTCAATGCTGATGACCTCTAGCAAAGTCTAGACAGAATTACAACAGAGAGGAGGGAAAGATCTCCTCAGCATCCAATAAAAATGTTGTGCTTATTTCCCTTATCACACAGTATTAGATTTATTTAGTAACTTGACCTTGGTGGGACCCGCTCTGTTCTCCAGCCCAACTACACTGACAGTACCCTTGCACTATCCCTCACAACCGGGATGGAAAGCCGCAGAAGAAGAAACTACCTCTTCTCCCAAGCTCTGCCAGCTTTGGGTGAGGATACTAATCCATTCCTAGCTCAAGGCAAAAGTAACCAGCCCCATGCATGATTTCCCACATGTTGACCCTCACACCCCAGTTTTCAGGGTCCATGGCTTAACCTCTCTTTCTCAAACCTTTCTGTTTAATTCAGTGGCCATTCATCCGCTTGATTTTGAGGGACAGAAGAGGATAAGGTGGCCAAAGGAATTCCAAACGGTGAGAGAGCTTCACCTGCCCTGAAATTTATAGATGGAGGCTCCCGAATGATGGAATTGGGGTGAATTAATATAATGCAAAGGTAGCCTGATCTCCAAAACTGGAATAAAGGAGATCCAGCTATATAGGAGATCGCTGGATCATGGAAAAAGCAAAAGAGTTCCAGAAAAACATCTACTTCTGCTTCATTGACTACGCTAAAGCCTTTGATTGTGTGGATCACAACAAACTGTGGCAAAGTCTTAAAGAGATGGGAGTACCAGATCACCTTACCTGTCTCCTGAGAAACCTGTATGTGGGTCAAGAAGCAACAGTTAGAACCGGACATGGAACAACCGACTGGTTCAAAATTGGGAAAGGAGTACGACAAGGCTGTATATTATCGCCCTGCTTATTTAACTTATATGCAGAGTACATCATGAGAAATGCCAGGCTGGATGAATCACAAGCCGGAGTTAAGATTGCCGGGAGAAATATCAACAACCTCAGATATGCAGACGATACCACCCTAATGGCAGAAAGCGAAGAGGAACTAAAGAGCCTCTTGATGAGGGTGAAAGAGGAGAGTGCAAAAGCTGGCTCGAAACTCAACATTAAAAAAACTCTGATCATGGCATCTGGCCCAAAGATCACCGCAGATGGTGAATGCAGCCATGAAATTAAAAGATGCTTGCTCCTTGGGAGGAAAGCTATGGCAAACCTAGACAGCATATTAAAAAGCAGAGACGTCACCTTGCCGACAAAGGTCCATATAATTAAAGCTATGGTTTTCCCAGTAGTAATGTATGGCTGTGAGAGTTGGACCATAAGGAAGGCTGAGCGCCGAAGAATTGATGCTTTCGAGCTGTGGAGCTGGAGAAGACTCTTGAGAGTCCCTTGGACTGCAAGGAGGTCAAATCAGTCAATCCTAAAGGAAATCAACCCTGACTGCTCATTGGAAGGACAGATACTAAGGCTGAAGCTCAAATACTTTGGCCACCTAATGCAAAGAGAGGACTCACTGGAAAAGACCCTGATGCTGGGAAAGACTGAAGGCAAAAGGAGAAGGGGACGGCAGAGGATGAGATGGTTAGATAGCATCACCAATGTAACAAACATGATGTATTGTCGAAGGCTTTCACGGCCGGAGTTCGATGGCTGTTGTGGGTCTTCCGGGCTGTGTGGCCGTGTTCTGGAAGTTGTGGTTCCTAACGTTTCGCCAGCATCTGTGGCCAGCATCTTCAGAGGGCAGGAGCACAGATAGAAGCAAAATCAAAGTCAGAGATTTTGCTTCTATCTGTGCTCCTGCCCTCTGAAGATGCTGGCCACAGATGCTGGCGAAACGTTAGGAACCACAACTTCCAGAACATGGCCACACAGCCCGGAAGACCCACAACAGCCAGCTAACGAACATGAATTTGAGTAAACTCCGGGTGACAGTGGAGGACAGGAAGGCCTGGCGTGCTATGGTCCATGAGGTCACGAAGAGTTGGACACGACTAAATGACTGAACAACAACAACAAATAGAGGAGATATATATATATATATATATATATATAGTGCAGTGGCTCAGTGGGTAAGATGCCAGGCTTGTCGATCGGAAGATCGCAAGTTCGGAGGTTCGAATCCCTAGTCCCGCGTGACGGAGTGAGCTCCCGCACTCGCCCCAGCTCTTGCCAACATAGCAATTTGAAAGCATTGAAACGCAAGTAGATGAGTAGGTACCACTTCGGTGGGTAGGTAACAGTGTTCCGCGCGTGTCATGCGGCCACATGACCGTGGAAGCGTCTTCGGACAACGCTGGCTCTTCGGCTAACAAACGGAGATGAGCACCGGCCCCTAGAGTCGGACATGACTGCACAACTGTGCGGGGGGGGGGAACCTTTACCTTTACTATATAGGAGAGGCAGGTGAAATGGAACTGCACACTTTTTCTCTGAAACAGATTCAGGATGAGGAAAAGTTATCACTGATGGCTGAAAGGCAGAGTTTTCATCAGTCTGTTCTTATTTTATTACTGCTGCCTTTAAAATGAATCTCTTCTTACTGCTGTTCAATAATCATAAGGTGACACAAGCGTGTACTGCTTTTTGCCAAGGAGCAGAGCAAAAACAGCTCTCTGCACCCAAAAGGCTTATAGACAGACGGGGTTCAACAGTTATGGAAATGGGATGAAATGCATGAAGTGAGGAAGCAGCAGGAACCGTAAAATATCTCCTGTGCATCTAAATGAAGAAAGGAAGCTAAAATGCGAAACAAGTTAAATGCAAAGAATGAAACTTGATCCCTCTTTTATATCCATGATTATAACCCAGTGGAACCGAAGCTGACTGGAAAGAAGAGGGGAGACTTAAGCTCCCTTCCCCACTTGCTTTACAAAATCCACAATGTCTTTAAAAAAAAGAGCAGAAAAACGTCCTCTGGCACCTAAGCAAGTTGGTGGGTGGAAGCTAGAAAAAGGGCAGAGATGCTACATATTTAATGTGGTGTGCAGCTTAATCCTCAGAGAGAGACCAGGGTATGGGTATGGAATATAAGTTGTTCAGTTAGTACATGATTTGGATTTCTTTCTTTTTTTCTTCTTATGGACGAGGGCTAGACTTTAGGGCAAGATGGATTGTAAGGAGAGTTGCGAAAAATACATAGGTAAAGGCAAAGGTTCCCCCACACAGTCGTGTCCAACTCTACAGGGTGGTGCTCATCTCCGTTTCTTAGCCGAAGAGCAAGCGCTGTCCGAAGAAGCTGCCACAGTCATGTGGCCGGCATGACGCGCGCGGAACGCTGTTAGCTACCCACAGAAGTGGTACCTATTCATTTACTTGCATTTGCATGCTTTCAAATTGCTAGGTTGGCAAGAGCTGGGGCGAGTGCGGGAGCTCACTCCATCACACGGCGCTCGGGTCTCGAATCGCCGACCTTCCGAGCGACAAGCCTGGCATCTTAACCACTGAGCCATCGCACCCCTTGAACAACACATGGGTTTATCTAAATGGTGATAAAGGAGGACAGGAAATCATTTTAGATCTTAGACATCTTTTTTCCCCCCTGGATTTTGGTGCTTAGGAATACAAAGTTAATGAAACAAGCAAATACACACAGTGCTGGGAAAACGCTGGCTGGCTTTTCTTTTTCCTTGTCCTTATAATGTTGAGAGGAGGTTAAATTCATTGGAAAATTTCAGCGAACAGCCTCTGAGCGTAGCAGCTGCATGACCAAGGAGAGAGGGAAATAAAACTGTAGATGAGAAGGGAGATAGAAAAGAAAAAAGACCTATTGACAGACGGCTGACCAGCAGAGACATTGCAAACAGCCAGGTTGACTGCAAAAATGAGAGCCAGTTTGGTCCAGTGGTTAAGGCAACAGGCTAGAAACCGGGAGACTGTGAGTTCTAGTCCCGCCTTAGGCATGAAAGCCGGCTAGGTGACCTTGGGCCAGTCACTCTCTCTCAGCCCTAAGAAGGAGCCAATGGCAAACCAGGAGCCTGAGAGTTCTAGTCCCGCCTCAGGCACGAAAGCCGGCTGGGTGACCTTGGGCCAGTCCCTCTCTCTCAGCCCTAGAAAGGAGCCAATGGCAAACCGTGAGACTGAGAGTTCTAGTCCCGCCTTAGGTGCGAAAGCCGGCTGGGTGACCTTGGGCCAGTCCCTCTCTCTCAGCCCTAGGAAGGAGCCAATGGCAAACCAGGAGACGGAGAGTTCTAGTCCCGCCTGAGGCATGAAAGCCGGCTGGGTGACCTTGGGCCAGTCTCTCTCTCTCAGTCCTAGGAAGGAGCCAATGGCAAACTGTGAGATTGAGAGTTCTAGTCCCGCCTTAGGTGCGAAAGCCGGCTGGGTGACCTTGGGCCAGTCCCTCTCTCTCAGCCCTAGGAAGGGGTCAATGGCAAACCAGGAGACGGAGAGTTCTAGTCCCGCCTGAGGCATGAAAGCCGGCTGGGTGACCTTGGCCAGTCCCTCTCTCTCAGCCCTAGGAAGGAGCCAATGGCAAACCAGGAGACGGAGAGTTCTAGTCCTGCCTTAGGCATGAAAGCCGGCTGGGTGACCGTGGGCCAGTCTCTCTCTCTCAGCCCAACCCACCTCACAGGGTTGTTGTGTGGAAAATAGAGGAGGAAGGAGTATTAGGTAAGTTTGCCGCCTTGAGTTATTTAGAAAAATAATAAAGGCGGGATAGAAAATAAATAAAAAAATAAAATATATATATTAAAAAATGATATGATGTGAAAGTTTCTTCCGCAGAGATTTATTTATGATGCATCTGCATCTTATTCACCACAAGAATGGCACTGGAACCATTTATTTATCAAATTTGCATCCTGCCAATTGCATTCCAACTCATGGCAGCTTACAGCAACTTAAATGCCCATGGTTCATTTAAAAATATAACACCATGAAGATTACCTGGAAAATATAAGCCTTAGAGCTAAATGTTAAATCATTCACAACGGCAGTACCACAATCATCACAATATCTTAGTATCTTACTTAACATACAACAAGGTAATATAATAATCCTTACACAGTTGCACAACAGCCTATCATTAAACAAACCAAAGGCAACATGACGTTCAACTACCAAAAACCTTCTGGAATAATTCAGTCTTCATCGCTTTCTGGAGACCTTTGCGGTGAGGGCTAATCTAATGTCCATAGTCCGGGTCCCATGATCGAGAACCACTGTCTCCTCATTTCAGCTGAGATTCCCTGGAGTGAATTTATGCCTTTACTTTATCCCAACCTTTTTTCCAGAAGCTCAAGGAAATTTACATGAGATTAACCATCTGTATTTACAGAATAGTTTGGGCTGAAAGAGAATGACTGGCCCAAGGTCACTAGTGAGGGTGGATTTGAACCCAGGTTCCCTAGTCCTCATTGGGCACCACCCTAGCTCTCACCTGAAATCCACTGGACACTGTGGGAAGAGATTGCAACTTAGACATGGCTTAGCAAGCTGACCCAGGATTCCAGGGAAGTTTGCTTATTACAAGCAACGCTGAGGGGTCGCTGAGGACCCCCTATTAGTTTTCTGGGAACCCTGCATTTCTTGGGGCTAGGTAGGAACTTGACGTAGTGAACTGAAGTGTGTTAACCTGGCACCCAGTCGATGCATCAAAGGACACCCCTGAGAAGAAGCTTCTGGGTATGATTTGCTGTCCGTGACAATCAACAATTTGCCTAACTTCCTGACTGACGTTTCCTTGAAGCCTTTCACGGACCCTTTTTGAATTGACAGGACCAGTGGTGCTCCCTGAGTTTCACAAACAATTGACTTGGCTTTCATTTGGCCAGTTTGGTGGCCAAGCTTGGTAAGAGAGCTGGCAGCAGAATGTCCATGGTGGACGTTTCTTATGTTGACCTCGAGAAACTGTGTTTGCAAATGAAAATTTAACACACACCTGACAATGTTTCTAAGTAGCTCTCTAACCCATCATCTAAGTGACTCTTCTGGTGGCCAGCCCAAGACAAGCATCCCTTTGAACACCAAGCTCGAGGAAGCTGCTTTGTGGCTGAGGATCAATTAGGTGTGTGTCCAGGAGGAAGCGGCTTCTAGGTACGGATCCGTTGCCAGCCTCCCTTCTTAGGCCCAGGAGTACATTTTTCCAGGCTTAACTCCAACACATGAATTGGGGTAATATTATTTCTGCTTTAATTTCATGCGCATTCAGGAGATATCAAGTGCTCCAATCCCATTGTCCTCATTTGCATCACTGAGCAGCTGGTCCCTTTTCTGTACAAGGAAGAAGATTGTGTGATGGCCCACTTCCTGTTTTATCCAGGGGGAGAGGAGAGGGCTGGCTGGATTGGGCTGGAAGGGGTTGAAGAGGGGATTTTCTTTAGGGCTGAAAGTCCTGTTCTGTTTCAGGTGTGCTCAGGAACTGGTTTCTGGTTTCTGCTTCCCCTACTGCCCTTTATATTAAGGCAGTATTTCTCAACCTTGGCAAGTTTAAGATGTGTGGACTTCAACTCCCAGAATTCCCCAGCCAGCACGCTGGACGATTCCTTGAAATTCATTATAGCAATAATTTTTTAGCATGTCACTCACAACTCAAAGAATGCTCAATAGTTCCTTGGGCTGCAACAAGGTTCAGTCCTGGATCGTCTATTCTTCTATATGTTTTATCAACCACTTGGATGAAGAGGTGGAGGGATGCTTATGAGATTTGCAAATGGGACCAAATTGGATCCAGTGCTAATGCTGTGAAAGACAGAAATAAATTCAAAACAATCTCGAGAAGCTAGAAGAATGGGCTGAAAAGAGCAGAATGCAGTTGCAAAGATTTTACTTTGGGAACAGAAATCAAATGTGTGGGGATGGGATGTGGGAAGGGATTCTTGGCCTGGTAACAATCCTTCTGAAAAAGGACTCCTGCTCTGAGCAGGACTTAGTGCCAAAGTGGTCCCTTCCTTTCAAGAACAAGGGAGTTATCCAGAAATAGAGGTGCTCTTTTGATATAATCTCATGGCTGGTGGACTTCCAGAGGAAGAAATGGCAGACTGAAGATGGCTCTGCGAAAAGCAGAGCTGACGACCGCGGTGGAATGAAGAGCTGGCGAGTGGATTGACTCTTCAATAATTCCTCTCTGGACAAGGAATGGACTTGAGATCGCCCACAAGTGTTCCAGACAGCTGCTCCTTATGAGGAGACCACAAGATAGTGGTCTCTGGTGGGTTTAGAGCTCTGGGAGACGAGGGAATAGCCATCTTGCTCAAACCGCAGTCAGCACCCTTGAAAGGACACTAAGTTCGCATAGTGTTATGGAATGTCCCTCTGAAGGGGGAGGTGATGTGGTGGATTTCAGTAATGCTGCTGGTTCTCAGGAAGGAGGGAGCACATTCCAAGGAGGGCAAAATAAAAGAAAACAAAGTCCAGAAATGGAATGTGGGGAAACTAATTGGTTCAGAAAAGCCCTGCCCTCGAGCCTTCCCAGATAATTTCCCCTCAGGTTAGGTAGAGTCTGGCAAGATTCTGTTTATATGGTGTAAGCAAGTAAAAAACTGAAGTTTGGCTGGACTGATTCTTTGTCATTCTTGGGCTGGGCCTGACACCTACTTCCCTTTCTAATCACTTTTGGAAATTGCTTGTTAACTGCTTTTCAGCTGTTAGGAACCTTTGGATTGACAGGTTTGACAGCACCGGGTGAGTTTCCTTCAATCCTTAGGAAAGAAAGTTTTCTCTACAAGTTTAAGAACTTAAATATACATACATACATACACACACACAAACACACACACACACACACACACAAGGAATACACAGCAAAAGGGTGATTAAAACTTTGATTTTAGAAAGTTACAACTGGACTAAGGGTCCAGATAAATTTGAAATAAGATTTTGGAATTAATTATAAAGAATCCTTCCTGTGGAAAAATGCTTTTGTTTTGAATTTTTTTTTAAAAAAAATTCAAGTTCTACAACGTTATTTGAATGGACTAAAGATTAAGATTGTTAGAAGTAAAAGGAAGGAATATAAGGTTGGTTTATTTGATCAAGGTTAAAATAGATATGTTGTTATTGCTGGTAACCCTCAATGGACTTTTGCTGACACCAGGACTGAAATGACGATGCTTTGTGGATTTCTTTATAGATAAAAGATGGGATATGGGAAGAAGAGATCATTTGTTGTATTTTAAGAGGAGGTGATAAGTTACTAAAATTGTTTATACTTGTTGTGATGAAGGTGGGAAGTCACTTCTTTATATATTTCTTTTCTTTTTCTTTACTATACTCTTACTTTTCTTTCATTTCCATTTCCATTTCCATATTTCTTTTCTGCACCTTCTACTCTTTCTTTTTATTTTTCTATCTTTTTTTAGTTTGTATTAGTTTTTACTGTTGTAATTATAATCTTTAATAAAATTACTATATATAAAAAGATGTAATCTCACAGCTGGGGGTGGGTGGGGACTTTCAGCCTTCTTGTCCCCCATAAATACCACTGTTGGAATCTTAGATAAAAGATCACACATTTCTCTGTGACTAAGAGCCACTGAAGCCAGAAGAACGTCTCCTTGAACAGATTGGCATCAAAGGCATTGCTAAAATCACAACCTCCTCTCTGAACATTGTCTTGTATTAAAAAAGAAAAAAACTGTTCTTCCCCTGCTTGTAATTTGGGACCTCTAGGAATGAGCCCCAAAAACAGGGATTACAGACCTTCATCCAGCAAAAATTTAAGCCTGGGAGTCCCTTTGGAGACTATACTGAAAGATGGCATGATTTGCATGAAGTCAGCCTCTTTTCTAAGCCAGGTTGCATTCATGGAAACAGCACAATGTGCACTTCTTCTCCCTGTCCATGTCCATGTCCATGACACATAAACTCAACGACTGGTGAGTGGCTTTCAGTTTTACAGGAAAAGTTCTTTTCTCCAGACCTCCCTACTCTGGACCCTTCTATATACCGGAGATGCTTTGTGTTCCAACTCTACCTCTGATCTTGTTCAGGGGAGGCCATGTCACCCCAAGACCCTGGGAGATTAGTGGTCCTCCTGCTCTGGCTCCAGTCTCAGCCAACCTTCTTCTCGCCAAGCATGTGCAGAGAGAAAAGGCACACTGTTGCTCCTTGTTAGCATTCATCCCATCCTCTCCAGAAAGGCGTCCTCATCTTATAAATCAGTTTGGTTCTGTAAGATTGTTGACCTACTACTTTTTAGAATGTCTCCAATAAATTAGAATCTGCTGAAGTGGCAAAACAACCTTTGAAAGACATAATGAATGGACTGTGAGCACAGAAGGGCCATTATGTGAAGAGGAAACAGGAAAGGTAATCATAAAACTCTGAAAAATTATACAATAACTTTCTACAATGATGTTCTTCAGATATATAAATAGAACTGGGAAGCATAACATTCGCCTGTACTATGTTTTATCATGCCAACATTCGATTCCGTGTGTGTGGGGAGAGAGTTTTTCAGCTTTCACCATGCATTTTACACATTTCTCCTTGTCCTCCCCCCCCCAACCCCCCATCTTCTTCTCCTCTTCCTCCCCTTCTTTTCCTTCCAAAACTACATTGCGTTCACTTGCAGGGCAACGCACCAGATGATTACGTTCTCACCACGCTTTAAGCCCCATAAATCACACTGCACAAGTTCACCCACTTCCAGTAAGACAACTCTGTGCATAACGTTGGACCACACAGAACTAAGTCTACAAAATTGTCATTGACTCAGAGCAGCTTTCCTAGTGCACATTCAGTTCCAAAGGCTTAACCCAGCTTTACTTTAGTCATGCGTGCATGTAACAGATCTCTGATTCATGAATGGAAGGAAGCAACGGATGTTTGCTAACTTGCTGTCCCCACAAACACAAGTACCTCTGCCTCCCTGTCTCATCTACAAATAAAAGCAACAGAATTCCCCTACACTAATAAAGATTTCTTCCTTTCACCTCTGAACCATTAGAGACTGCCTCAATTATAGAAAAAAACCCTTTAAAAGGGTAATTTGGTAGCAAAGTACTTTAAAATAGGATTTACAGAAATTGACTTCACTTCAGTCTGTTCTTACCCCCCCCCCCCCCCGTCTACTCATGTTGGCTTAAACCAAAGCTAAGTGGCGTGGTGTTCCCAGGCACCACTGGGTCCGTGGTACTTGTTCCACTTCATTTTGGGTTCGGGGGGCATTCTTGAGAGATGGCTGCAGCTCACAGCACTATTTAGAAGTGTGTTCTCCAGCCCAGGAAAAGACAGAACTAAACCGGAGTGAGAGCAGAAACCTTACCAGTCTGATTCTGGTAAATTGTTGTTTGGGGTCTGGTCATGTTCATTATGGCAGCCAATTTCTAAGGGGTCCCGAGCCCAAAAAATGTGGCTTTCCCCAGATTTGAAAAGCTGGAGGGATCTCTTGAGATCTCATCAATTGTTATCAGCTGGGCTGTTACATCACTTGAATTGACTTCTAGGAAGATGTGTATTCTCTCCTAACCAAAGGTCAGCGACACCTACCAAGTTCATTTTTGTAACCTCCACAAAATTCATCTTGTTTGCCAGTATGTTTCCCCCCCTAGGATTTGGCCAAAATAAGGAGTAAAATAGCATCCTTCCCTTTCCATTCCATTCCCTAACTCCCTCTGCTCTGAAGTCTAAAGACCGTGATTCCACAATTATGTTATCACTTGCTATATGCCCTGTGGTCCTTGGAGCCTTGTTCTATGTTAAATAACCACATCAATGCTCCTTCTTAGTCTATCTTAGCCTCTGGAGTCACAGTTACCCCCAAGAAACACAAGATCAGTTCCAACTGAGATTGATGTGCACTTTACCTGGACAAAGATCGCTTGGCCCAGTCTCTGTCAGATCATCTCCTATTGTGACTACAAAAGGTAGTATGTTCTACAGAGGGTAATATGTTCTGCCTTTGAAGATTATCCAGAAATCTTGCACAAAGTGGGATTAAATGGGACTGGCCAGGTGGAGTATGGATTTCTTGGTGCTCTCTGAGCTTGCTTGTTTTCCTGAAGACATTTCATTACCAGGCAAGGTAACACCATCAGGGTGAGGAGAGCAGAGTCTGCTGGCTGTTTACATCGGTTGGACTGGGAAGCGTTTCATGGCTTGGCAGCAAAGAATAAGAATGGCCAGCATGTCTGTGGGGCGCACCTGAGCTCTGAAGCCCTTCTTTTGAGGGATGGGGTCTCCTCAGTAGTGACACCTCCGGCCTGATGCCTGCCCTGGCTCCTTTGGACCCCGAGGGAAGGCTCGTCTTCCCTGATGTTCTAAACTGTAATCTTTTCATTAGTTTAATTGTATGCCTTGTTCCCCATTTGATGTTCTATATTTTGTTGTTGTCCTTTTCTCTTGTGGCATTTTAATATGATTTTATTCTTGTGATCGGACTTGCAGAAGGTTTGTTTTACTATTTCTTGCTTTCAGTTACATGCAAGAGGTGGGCTGCTAGGTTCATTCACAGCCTGCGTCTGCCGACCCTCAGCGTATGCTCAAGTTTCCCAGGCTCAATTAGCTTGATTTTGAGATCTCCTTTCTCCCAAGAAGGATACTTCGGAGGCCTCAACATTCTGGGCCAGTCCAGGCTTCCCTCAGCAAGTGATAGGCTACACGGTGATAAATTTTACAGGTAGTCCTTGACTTATGACCACAACTGGGACCAGAACTTCTGTTGCTAAGTGAGGCGGTCATTAAGTGAGTCGCACCTGATTTTATGACCTTTTTTGCCACGGTCGTTAAGTGAATCCGGCTTCCCCCATTGACTTTTCTTGTTAGAAGCTGGCTGGGAAGGTTGCAAATGGCGATCACGTGACCATGGGACACTGCAACCATTGTAAATACATTCCGGTTGCCCAGTGTCTGGATTTTGATCACATGACTGCAGGGACATTGGAGTGGTTTGCAACCGCCCAGGGTCCCTCCTTGTGAGGGAGATGGGCGGTAATATAAATGTGATAAATAAATAAATGAAATGGTTGTAAGCGCGAGGACTGGTGGCAAGTCACTTTTTTCAGCGCCATCGTAACTTTGAACAGTCGCTAAACAAATGTTCGTAAGTCAAGGACTACCTGTAATATATAAAAGTTAGATCATTATAATTGGAAGCTTCCCCCCTCCCCTGCCATAAAAATCAATGCATGAGCTTTCAAGATCCATGGGCTTTTGACCATTGCTCAGACCTCTTTAGCAGGACAATTTGGCTGAGATAAGCTCCGTCTTCTTCAGTGTCTCTTTTAATTCTCCCCTCCTATGCCAACATACCAATACCTATCAGGACTAAAATAAAATGTGGGATGCTTGCAGAAGAAGACTGTTAGGTACAGTGCTATATTGTTTACAATTATTTACACAGTATTGGAAAAGAAGCTAGTAATAAGTAATTAATGACTTGCAGGAGGAAGAAGTGAAAAGGGGGGGTGAGGATGAAGCAAAGAAAAAATCTAGTACAGCTGAAAAATTAGCATTTTCTGATGGGGAAGAAGGAGAGAAAGGGGCCAGCTGAGAAGAGAAATGGAAGTAAGATAAGGAATCTGGGTGATAGAAGATGAAGGCAGATTAGAAACCAGGATGCTAAAAAAGTAAATTGGTTGCCAGGACAGCCTGCAGAGCATGGTAAAAAAATCATTTACTGTACATCCAAGAATCAACACCACCTTCCACAAAAATAATTTGATAAATGCAATCAATAATAAAGTAAATTCCTGTAAAACAGAACAATAAATATTGAAATACAGCAGTTGAAAGCAGAATTCCTTGAAACTGTGTGTTAAAAGCCAGTCTGGTCTGGAACAGTTGTTACCTTGCATGGATGAGCAAGTTGTTTCAGACAAGGAAAGAGGAGAGCTAACCCACACTGGGAGAAAGGTCCCATAATCGAGTCTCTGCCCCGGAGAAGATGCTCCACCGTGAGCAGAATCCAGAGGGAAATGAGCAAGACCTTTCCAGCTGATTGGAACAGACAGGCTGGGTGACGCTGAGGATGGAGCTAAAGTCTTCATCTAGCCAACCTTGACTCAACCACGTAGATTCTTGGCAGCAATACAGAAATAGTTTGCCATCATTGCCTTCTGCCTGGATGTTTTCAGCATCCCTGGGTTTTCTCATGGTTTCCCATCCAATTATTAACCAGGCCCAACCCTGCTGAATTTCAGAGACAGATGAGGACAGTGGTCTTCTAAGCAGCTGAATAGATAGCTGGATAGATTTGAGGAGGAGAAGGAGGAGGAGGAGAAGGGGTCCATCTTCCACAAAACAAACAATGAAATAACCTGGGGACAATTACAAGAGGCCATTTCAAAGAAAATCAAGAGACTCCTTTTCACTAACTCCTCCTGCTGATCAAAAAGCAGTAACACAGGGTGGAACTATAGGATGTTATTGGGAAAGTCAGTGGGGCTTACAAGTACATGCAAATCGATGTAATGTGCAATATTTTTCTGGATTACCTCTGTGCAGAGTGCCATTTCATTTTTCCTTCTTTCCACTGTGAAATAATTAGGACCAAACCTTGCAATGTTAGAATCTAAGATGGTTATGAGGAGCAGGGGTGGAAGGGAGGGTGGAAGGGGAGGAGGGAATCAGCAAAATCAAGATGGCGGCCACAACCACATGATCAAATCCCACTCCTTCTTTTGTCTAGATTGCTTCCAGCGTCTTTCCTTTCCTTGACACCTGATTTCGTATCAGGTAATGTGGTGAATTAGACAGGAGCCAAACCCATTAGGAGATGAACGAATGAGTGACAATGGCAGCTGTGTGAAGCTCGTTCTTACATGTTTCAAAACGTGCCCTCGATTCCATCACAATGCTACAGGCCATGGAAGATGATCCAGTCTGGAAGTGATGATGGGGAATTTGCAGTGAGGGAGATTTTGCCCCACTTCATATAAAGAACCTTCTGTTTGAAACAGCTCCACCCTTCTTTGCTTCATCAAGATTTCCAAACAATGTGCTGTGTTCCAGCCTGAAGACTTTTACCGAACATAATAAGAGTACTGTCGCCCTATTCCTGGAATCCACAGATTAATAGCAACTAATATTCTGTTATCGCAAATTAATGATCAGCAAATTGGGTCCTTCTGACAGGCCTGACTTCAGAATGGGGCCGTGAAAGGGAAGAGATGAATGTATCCCTATAAACCGAAAGGTTTATATCTCATCAATCTTCCTGCATTAGCCCTCTTCCCTCCTGGTCACATCACACAAGACATTTTATTGTAAACCGCCCAGAGTCTACTGTTGTAGAGATGGGCGGTGATAAATTTGACTAATAAATAAAATAATAAAATTGGCCCCAACGTCTTAGTTACTGCTGTGTTTTTTTAAAATATCTCTCAAGGTGCCTGTCAGTCAACCAGCCATGACAAAATACCTTTTCCCCTTCAAGCTGTTTTGGTCAGATCCAGTGTGGGGAAGGGGTTGGACAAGGGCGTTACTCTCCCTGGGAGACGTTGAGCCAGTCCTTCTCTATCAGCCCAACTGTCAGAACCCTGGCATGCCCCCAGGGTCCTGCCATTTCCCAAACACATCAAGCAGCAGAAAGAAACCTGTCTGTAACCTGTCTTTTTACAGAAACCCAAGCCAGGTACCATCTGTACCTTTGCAAGGCTTACTCAGGTAAAGCAGTAAATCGTTTACTCTCTAATACCTGAGCTGAAGTCATTATTCGGGAGAAACGTTTGCTTCTGAGAAGCGGCTTACACCAACCTACCTCAGGGGTTTTTGAAAAGGAGGGGGACATCTCCACAAACGTGCCTTGAGTTCCTAAACCAGTGTTTCTCAACCTTGGCAAGTTTAAGATGTGTGGACTTCAACTCCCAGAATCCCCCAGCCAGCTTGGCTGTCTAAACACTGTCCTAAACATAAATCTAGCAGATAAATCAACAACCATCTTCTGTAGCAGTTTTCAGTTTTGCTTTAGGACTTTATCTTCAGTGAAATCTGATTTCCCAGAACGTTGCAGCTTTCTCAATTACATTCAAGATTTGGTTTAACCAAAGCTGATCTCTTAGGAATGCCAGGTGCTCAAAGATGTGTAATCGCCACCACACAACCTGACTGTTGTTCATGAATGGTGTCTCTAAGTTACTTCTAAGTAGTACTCTTTATTATTAGGATCAAGATCCAGATTAAAAGTGAATAAAATAGAGTAGAATAAAGATAAAAATGACAGAGAGGCATGTAAAAAAAAGAAAAAGATGATAATCAGGGGTTCAATATTTGATGGCCTGTTTTAATTTGCAGCAACACAGGATTCAGCCATAATACTAGGAATGCTAATAACAAAAACAGAGAGTAGAAGCTTTAGGGTTAGGTTTAGTTTTTGTTACTATAAGCTTCTGTGGCTGAGTACACAGTGTGAGGGACCTGAAACCTTACTGGAAAATAACACAAAGAGATGGTGTGTGTTACTCTTCTGTACTACAGAGGTTTTTAATTGCTGCACTAATGCAAACTATTGAATACAGGCAGTCCTCACTTAATGATCATTCGTTTAGTGACAGTTAAGACTTATGACAGTGCTGAAAAAAACAACTTACAACCGGTGCTCACACTTACGACCGTTGCAGCATCCCCGCGGTCATGTGATCACAATTTGGGTGCTTGGCAACCGGTTCGCATTTATGACTGTTGCAGTAACCTGTGGTCACGTGATCTCCATTTTCGACCTTCCCAGCCAGCTTCTGGCAAGTAAAATCAATGGGGTACTGTGTGATTCACTTAACAACCATGTGGTTTGCTTAGTGACCGCAGTGATTTGCTTAATGACTGCTGCAGAAAAGGTTGTAAAATCAGGTTGGATTCACTTAATGACCACTTAACTTAGCAACCGAAATTCCAATCTCAGTTGTGGTTGTTAAGCAAGGACTACCTGTAATGGACCCACACACCTATATGGCTCTGGTGAAGCAACTCCAAGTCTGAGATGACCCCCCTCCCAACACTCTTCAGTCAAGTAGCGTCTTGGATTCCCAACTCCACGCAATGAGAGACAAGAGTACATCAAGAAATCCCCACAAGAGTTGCCACATTCCAACAGGAAAAACACGTTGGTGGAAACGAACTGTACTGCAGCTCTTGGCTTCTGGCTTCTCTAGTAACAAATGGCAAGGAGAAACGTGCATCTGTAATGTGGCCTTAAGTGGGCCGTTCTCGGTGGGGGATGGAGTGGGATTGGCTGAACCTGAATGCCAAGGAAGCCTCGTCTAATCCAGAGCTCCCGATCGATGTCTGAGTCAAGAGCCCCTCTCCATATGCCTCCTGGATTTCAGGCGGCTTTCCTAGCCGACGGCACGACCATCTCCAAAGCCTTCATGAGACGTGGTTAAATCAACACAGAGTACGTTGAAGTTATGTCTACCTTTTAAAAATCGACGCTGATATTTATATTGCTACCATCGTGAACGTGTTGACCTTTTTGCAAGTTCCAGGCAACGAGTCCAGATCCCCTCCGGCTGCCCTGGGTCTGAGCGGTAGCTGACAGTCTTTGGGGCCTACCAATGCTGGAACTCTTATTGTGTCCTTTTGCATATTTATTTCATAAGTTTTCAAAATGTTTTGATGCATTGTTGATTCTGAGCTTTCTTCATTTATAAAATGAAGGAAGATGAGCGGACTTCAACTCCCAGAATTCATGGCTGGCTGGGGAATTCTGGGAGTTGAAGTCCACTCATCTTAAAGTTGCCAAGGTTGAAAAACACTGACCTAGACCCACCTTACATCAGGAATCACCTTAAAGCAGGAATTTTTCTTTTTAGATAAAGTATCTCTGGTACTGATAAAGACGGGGAAAAGAAAGAGTAATTCTGTAAGGTCATTGTTAAAAAACTCCACCTATTTTTAAAGGACCTTTTTTTAAACATCCACATGGAAACTGAATGGAGCAGATCTGCTAATGAATAAAAGCAAAAGCAGCACAGACTGGAGGAAGATTGTTCTGACCTTCCTTGGATAAAAGACAGATCCCTTGAGGGATCTAGGAAGAAGATGGAGAAGAAGTTCCAGTTTGGAGAGAAGGAGGCATAGATCCAGACAAGATCCATTATTGAATGCATCTGGGAATCCATTAGAGGAGGAGGAGGAGGAGGAAGAGGAGAAACCACCAACTATTTGTCACAGTCACCTTTTTTATTCAATATATTCATCTCAGCAACCCTGCCAGTCCCAGTCCTTCCAAGCAAAGGAACTCCAAGTTGGCCTGAAAGTTTCCAGTTTCTGAAGAAACCTGTTCATAAAGAGCGCTGGAATGGCAGTGCCCCTGCTAACCTTCCTCGGCATGGCCTCAGACACTCCAATAATTTCTCTCTCTCTCTCCCTCCCTTCCCTCCCTCCCTCCTTGCTAAGCAACCTTACTAGCCCAAGGACGCAGCTGCGTGTGAGGTAAGCAGGTTTCCACAAGCCCTGCGTGTGGGGTCTCCAGAAACACAGGCTGTCAACATGTCACAGGCTTGTGAGGGTGAAGGCTTCGAAGCACAGGTGCGCTTGCCTCTCGGTGGCTCACCTGCCAATTTCACCCGCTCAGCTGGCCAGCAGTTCCTCCAGTGAGAGTGTCGGGACGGAGCCACGTAGAAGAGTCTCAGCTGCGGGAAAAGAGACCCTAACAATGGAGCACTTTCATGGATTCTTCGGGACTGAAGCTGAGAGAGAAGCCAAGTTTATACGGAGTTCTAGCTTCTGCTCCTATAAGTTGGAGTTGTGCCTTTTTGTTTACTGCAGAGATTCAGGAATGGATATTCAGAGGATTCCTTCCGTTCTGGCCTACTTTTTCCTTTCTCTTACAATGGCATCTGCTAGAAAATATGCGCTCAGTTGGCATCGTAATGCCTACCAAATTCACATTTCCTGAGTTAACAGACAAGGAAGGCAGGAAGGCAGGAAGGAAGGAAGGCAGGAAGGATCTGCTTTCTATCACATCTTTCCTCCAAGTGGGTCTCCTGTGCTCAAAACCAAGATCTTAAGTGCCATTCCCCCTTGAGATTCTACAGTTCCCAAAGATCTAATAAGAAGAAATGTACTAACATCAACATGCTAAAAGAGAGAGAAGAAAGAAAGAGGACGGAAGAAATGTGTATGAATATTTTAAAAATGTTTAACTGGGGATTTATTTTAATTTTTAAATTTTTGTTGTTGTTCAGTCGTTTAGTCGTGTCCGACTCTTCGTGACCTCATGGACCATAGCACGCCAGGCCTTCCTGTCCTCCACTGTCTCCCGGAGTTTACTCAAATTCATGTTCATTACATCGGTGATGGTATCTAACCATCTCATCCTCTGCCGTCCCCTTCTGCTTTTGCCTTCAGTCTTTTGCAGTGAGTCCTCTCTTCGCATTAGGTGGCCAAAGTATTTGAGCTTCAGCTTCAGTATCTGTCCTTCCAATGAGCAGTCAGGGTTGATTTCCTTTAGGATTGACTGATTTGACCTTCTTGCAGTCCAAGGGACTTTCAAGAGTCTTATTAGAGTATTAAAATTTCATTTAAAGATGCTTTGTTACTGCAATGATTTATTGTCAGAGTGCGCACCGTGGGGCGGCCTGCTCCTTTTTCCAAGACACCAGTGATCCACGTTCTATGCAGTAAATAGACACTCAAGCAGAGATTAGATAAAATAGCCTATTTACTTTATATTTATTTATTTATTTATTTATTATTTAAATTTATATACATACGTAGTCCAAATACATCCAACAGCAGTAACAAATGATACAGCAATACAGCGATGAGAAGTTTCAACAGCAACGAGAAGAAAGAATACCAGATATTCTCTGCTTATATACATAAACTGACCAATCACATTATAGGTCACTCTCATCATCTGCCACACCCAACTAAACGATAGCACCTGTAGTATGAGTCATTGCTGCCACATCATCCCTACAACAATGGCTGCTAATTGGGTGACTTGCAGAATAATTCCCCTCTCACCTAGATATCAAGCCTCTCCAGTATAATTTATCTATCTGTAAATTCCTGGGTATATACAGACCCCAACATTTATACATTAACTCACTTTCTCATGAATCTACTGTGCTTGATTTCCCTTAGAACTTTTCTAGGACATGAGCTTGTTTTTCAAAAAGACTCTTGTCTCCACAAGTCCATCCAGGAGCTGGAAGAGAACCTTCTTCCTTCTATCCAGCTGTTCTAACAGTCTACTTTCAAGGTTCTCATGGTGAGATCATCAACTTGATATAGTTGGGGACTAAAGGAAAATGAGCAAGAGAAAAACAAGAGTTATGAGAAATGAATGTGAGAACATCTATTAGACACAGTTTCTATTTTAATGGAATATGAGGACTATGGCATTAAGCCATGACAAATGGATTGTGAGAAGGAATTTGAAGGAGAAGAGAATGGTCTTTCTTCTGTGACTTACTTCAGACATCGTCTTGATCAAGAGCTTATTTTAAATTAACCATGGGTTTGTAGAATAAGCTGTAATGGCTCACATATAACAGTAAACAATAAACAATCATTTATAGTTCTGAATGCATGGTTCCCAAAATTCCTCTGGGTAAAAAGAAAATAAGTAAATATCTACATTTGCAGGATTCAGATGTAACAATACAGATGTTTCCAGGTGCTCTCATATGGCGTCCTACCTGATTTTCCCCATTTTCTCCACCCTAAGCAGCTTTGAACTATCCTAGTGATTGAAATATGATAAAACATAACATTCTCCACCTTGGAGCATAGAACAAGAGGTGATCAAGAGAATATCTCATTCATAATCTGAGTTCAAGGCTCCACATTTCAGAATCTTAGGTGGGTGTTAAACTATACTGTACTAACAAACCAAAAATTCCGATTTTACAGTATTTAACAGCTTCAGTAATTTTGTAACTTTTCCTGGACTGTTGCTTAGATCGATTGTTTTCCCAATAGGCCTGGCTAGAATTTTTGTTGAGAAAAGCCATTAATACAGGGCTTTCCAAAGTTTTCCCGCGGCGACACACCAACTGCCCTTGGTGTGTCGCCGCGGGAAAATCCGGAAGTTCCGCCGCAGCAGCGCGCAAAAACCCGGAAGCGCTGCTGCCGCTTTCGGTCTTTGCGCGCCGCCGCGGCTGCGGCGCCTTCGGATTTTCATGTGTCGCCGCGGGAAAACCCGGTGCGGGCGGGGGCATGCATGGTGGCGGCAGCGGCGGCAGCCTCCGCTAAAACGCGGAAGCACCGATGGCACGCCGGTGCCACCGCCGCCGCCGCCGTGCACGCCCCCGCTGCCACTTCCGGGTTGTGTAGCGACACAGCCGACTGTGTGTGGCGACACACTTTTGTGTCGCGACACACAGTTTGGAAAGCTCTGCATTAATATGTATCAGTGAATAGTTCAGCAAAACTATCTTAACCCTTGCAACCTTGGCATTTGACCCATCCTACATGGGGAAAAAAAATACAAAGGATGCATTATTTAAAAGTTCAGGCTAATTCAATTACATGGCCATTGCCTCCCCTTGGCTTTTGCTTAGGGTCAAGGAGAAAAAGAGGCTGAAAGATTTGTAATGGTTGGGAGGGGCAGATCTGGAAAAAGACAATAAGAATCAACCTTAGCATTTTTTGATTTAAGACAGATGGGAGGTTGGGGTAAACGCATAAACAAACACAAACTTCTTGTAGAACAGTGAGTCAACACATCCATGGGAAGGGAAAGCTATCTAATAGCATCACATTGTAACTTGGAACTGATAGCGCAGAGCTTTCCAAACTGTGGGTCGGGACACGTTAGTGTGTCGGCTGCAGTATCTGGGTGTGTTGCGGCTGCTGCTGCCTCCGAGCCCTGCCAGGATTCTGCGCAGGTCCTAGTGCCTGCCTTGTGCCTTGCTGCCTCCAAACCTGCTGTGATTCCTCACAGCTCCTAGTGCCTGCCTGATGCCTTGCTGCCTCCAAACCTGCCCTGCCAGGATTCCGCGCAGGTCCTAGTGCCTGCCTTATGCCTTGCTGCCTCCAAACCTGCCCTGCCAGGATTCCGCGCAGGTCCTAGTGCCTGCCTTGTGCCCTGCGGTAAGTGTGTGTCGCAAAATAATGCATGTCTAAAAAGTGTGTCTTTGGAATTTGGAAAACTCAACAGTGGCCACAGGATTGGAAAAGGTCAGTTTACGTTCCAATTCCAAAGAAAGGCAATGCCAAAGAATGTTCAAACTACCGTACAATTGCGCTCATTTCACATGCTAGCAAGGTTATGCTCAAAATCCTACAAGCTAGGCTTCAGCAGTATGTGAACCGAGAACTACCAGAAGTGCAAGCTGGGTTTCGAAGAGGCAGAGGAACTAGAGATCAGATTGCCAACATTCGCTGGATCATGGAAAAAGCAAGAGAGTTCCAGAAAAACATCTACTTCTGCTTCATTGACTACGCTAAAGCCTTTGATTGTGTGGATCACAACAAACTGTGGCAAAGTCTTAAAGAGATGGGAGTACCAGACCACCTTACCTGTCTCCTGAGAAACCTGTATGTGGGTCAAGAAGCAACAGTTAGAACCGGACATGGAACAACCGATTGGTTCAAAATTGGGAAAGGAGTACGACAAGGCTGTATATTATCACCCTGCTTATTTAACTTATATGCAGAGTACATCATGAGAAATGCCGGGCTGGATGAATCACAAGCCGGAGTTAAGATTGCCGGGAGAAATATCAACAACCTCAGATATGCAGACGATACCACCCTAATGGCAGAAAGTGAAGAGGAACTAAAGAGCCTCTTGATGAGGGTGAAAGAGGAGAGTGCAAAAGCTGGCTTGAAACTCAACATTAAAAAAACCCAGATCATGGCATCTGGTCCCATCACTTCCTGGCAAATAGAAGGGGAAGAAATGGAAGCAGTGACAGATTTTATTTTCTTGGGCTCCAAGATCACCGCAGACGGTGACTGCAGCCATGAAATTAAAAGACGCTTGCTCCTTGGGAGGAAAGCTATGGCAAACCTAGACAGCATATTAAAAAGCAGAGACATCACCTTGCCGACAAAGGTCCGTATAGTTAAAGCTATGGTTTTCCCAGTAGTAATGTACGGCTGTGAGAGTTGGACCATAAGGAAGGCTGAGCGCCGAAGAATTGATGCTTTCGAGCTGTGGTGCTGGAGAAGACTCTTGAGAGTCCCTTGGACTGCAAGGAGGTCAAACCAGTCAATCCTAAAGGAAGTCAACCCTGACTGCTCATTGGAAGGACAGATGCTGAAGCTGAAGCTCAAATACTTTGGCCACCTAATGCGAAGAGAGGACTCCCTGGAAAAGACCCTGATGCTGGGAAAGACTGAAGGCAAAAGGAGAAGGGGACGGCAGAGGATGAGATGGTTAGATAGCATCACCGATGTAATGAACATGAATTTGAGTAAACTCCGAGAGACAGTGGAGGACAGGAAGGCCTGGCGTGCTATGGTCCATGGGGTCACGAAGAGTCGGGCACGACTAAACGACTGAACAACAACAACAGAAACAACAAAAAGTGTGTCACCAACATGAAAAGTTTGGAAAGCTCTGGATAGCGTGCTGTTTCTGGGTGCCAAATATCCCACAGACACCTCACTTTGTGACTTATTTTCAATTATGAAAAACAGGAAGCATGCAGGAGGTCAAGCAAAACACCCACCTCTAGCAGGATCTCTCCCCCCTTCTAGAATGTTGATTTACCCGAGGTGGGCAGCCCAGGGCCTGCTTTGGAGAACATCCGCCTGCTCAAGAAGTGAACAAAGTTAGGGAGTGGGAGGGCATCAAAACAGTCAAGGTGACATGTGGTTGAAGATCTTCCCCTTGTTGATGCATGTCACGAGTGGCCCATGTAAAAAAGGGGTGTGGCTAAGACGGCACAGTTGCACTGCCATATTGAGTGTGTTTTAAATCCCTCCCCCCTCCAATGCCCTAGGCAGCCAGCAGCATTTCAAAAAATTACTGCTCTGTAACTGGTTATGCCTTTCATGGTAAAGCTTGTATAAATGGGAGCTATTTTGTGAGAGGGTACGCTATATCTTTTCAAAAATCTCCCATTGGCCCCCTAGGGCCAAACATCTTAGAGTCCCAGTGTCCTCTCCATCAAGTCGTACAGAGGTCCTAAAAAGTGATGTGATGCCCCTTTTTCTGCCACAGCAATTTCCTTGACATTGCTGTAATTCAGAAATGGGCCATTTTCCTGCAGGACTGGGCTCTTTCCTTGTCAACACGGGGCCATGGTGGGCAGAGAGTGGGATGGCTGAAGCTGGTGAGTGGGTTTCTCTCATTTTCTTTTCCAAATTTTCCATTTTATTTCCACTGAAATTCTGCAACCCACAATTACTAACAGCTCTGGGCCTTTGATGTTCACATCCTGTCCTCTGTCCTAGTACAGGCTTTGGAGAACCAGGTTGTGCAACGGACCACATTTAATAGAAGAGGACATCTGTAGCTCAGTGTTGGACTGTGGAGACCTTGGTGCTCTCTGAGCTGGGTGGTTCGCTTGCAGACGTTTCAATACTTGACTAGGTAAACAGAGAGTCATCCCTAACAAACTATATCCTAACAGATACTTGGGGGGAAAAAGGGAAGGTAGCAACAACAGAAATACTCTAACTCTAACTGAGCACAATTAGAGCAATTGTCTAAAATTAGTTAAGGCTACCATCTAAGCTGCTGATTAGATACCTGGGTGATCAACTTCCATTTCTTTTCTCCCAAGATCATGGGGGGTTCAATCAACTGCCCCACATCCGTAACCTCCTGCACAGAATTACTTCCCAGGATGCCTGGAGCGGGGAGTAGATGGGTTAAAGTCTGCAACGAATGGCTGTGCCCGGAGCCTCCAAACGCTTCACTGTGGAAAGTGCTAACAAGTTCCTAAAAGAGACATAACTAACAGGTGTTTTGTTACTGTATCATTTGGAACATAGGACTGCATGCCTCTTTTCATGTGGTGAGCAGCCCTGGCAGTCTTGCACCGGATCTGTGGTATTCTGATATTATCCAAGGTTGTTCAAAAACCAGCTTCCTTCAGATGGAACATGTCATCCTGTGTATTTTTATTGTTCTGCAGCCAAGCTTAATCAACTTGAAAGGATTGTTTTGTTTACGCAAGAACATTCTCCAAATGCTCTCATGGCTTCAGAGCTTTAAACCCCAGCCATTTACAACAGATACTTCCACAGAGGAAGTACGGGTGATTCTCTATAGTTTCTGCTCAGAAGTCCTTGCTTTTCGGCTCCTAAGAAAGGCGAGGAGGAGGAAAGGGTTGACTTTCCAAGAAACTAGATTTCCCAGGATGAGAACTCAACAATTGGGAGATGTGTTTCCCACAAAAATGATGGTTGACCAAGACAGTTGTTGCTCTATCTTTATGTGAAGGTGCTCCTGGATGAGTATTTTATTATCTGATATTATTTATTTATTATTTAAATTTATATGACCGCCCAACTCCCCCATCTGCTGAACTTTGCAGAGGGTGCAGTGACATCAGCTCACTGTCTTCCATTCATAGTATGTTTTTCCACTACTTCTTTCTGGCAAATTACCTCTATTGTGTCTTTTGACTGCTGCAGATAGGACTTTTCCAACTGGAAGCTGTCTGGACATTACTCTGGATAGGCCTCTTTTGAATCATCTTCTGTCATTAGTGAAGGTCAAGAAGTTGCGATCGCTGCAAAATGCAGCCGCTTGGGTCTGAACTGGTGGAAAGTGCAGAGGGCTTATAATGTCTGTACTGAAGGACCTGTGTTGATTGGTTGGTTGTTTATCAGAGAAAATGTAAGGGGTTGCAACTGAACTTTAAAGACCTAAAGGGCTGGATGCCTGGCTGTCTTAGGGATTGCCATTCTCATTACAAACCTGTCTAGCTATTAACATCTGTAGGAGAAGTGTTTTGAGAGTGCCCGGCTGTAAGAGGCCCACCTTTCTGGCATGCAGGAGATGACCTTATCTTGCGTCACTATGAAATTCACCCTCTTGGCATTTAAAAAAATCGGTAAATAAGCATCTCTTTCACTGGGCTTTTATCAGTTACATGATTTTTGTGCCTGTTTTAGGATCACTTTACACTGAAAACTTTCTAGTTAATTTTTGTAAGCTACCACAAGTCCATGCTGGGGTTGACCTGTGAAGTGTAAAGCAACCATATTGAAAAATACATAGAACAACTTTGCTCTGCATTTCAATTGAGCCGGACTGAATGAAGCAATGGGATGGGTCGGAGCAAAATTGTGAGGGATTCAGGCTAGTCCTGGAAATACTTGTGTGCAAAACACAGCAGTTTGTCTCTGGGAACCTTCATTTCCTCCTGAACTGTTCTGGATACAAACCAGGGCCAAACTACATCTGGAACACAGACACGACATGCTGTTCCAGAGATCCACTGCTGGAATTGTTTGGATCGGGCCATTTCAGGTGTGAGGTGAGGGCAGAACTTGCCAGTAGAAAATGGAATGTTCTGAAGAGAAAAGTTACAGGCTCTGCTTGCTCTGTCCTGCACAAAGCAAGCCCAGCGTACATATATGGCTTCACTCAGCTATAAGTTAAATCCAGACTCTACTTTTCTTTAGGGAAGTCCTAAGAAGGTGGCCTTTTTCAGCAGGCCACAGAGTCAGGCAATTCATGACCCCACGTTGATCCTGGGATATTATTCCCCTGGAATTTTCCTTCCCTGATATAATATATTTTGTTTTTGTTGATGATTATGGTTTCCTTACTTGTATTAAAGGTATGTATAGTGTACATTGCCCAGATCTGCTTTGATGATCGAAGCAGCTGATGAATTGAACAAACCAACCAATCAATCCCTGTCTTCTATAAAGCAGTTCATCTAGCCATGCGGTGCCTCTGAGCTTCCTGGCATTAGGATTCAGTGTCTGGACAGCTGAGATTGATTGCCAAGTATGGCAAAAGACCTGGCTGAAATTTCAAAAAAGGTGCCTTTGTAGAACTAGATAGAACGAGCCTGTATATGAACTCCCTGACCTGTTGGCCTTCTAAGGTGTAGGAAGGATCATCTGAAGCCCCTAATCCCATTTAATGCTGAGATGCTTCAAAAAGACCTATCTTTAGAATCCATCCATTCATTAATAAGGAGCCAGTTTAAAGATTGCTGTTTCTAATTTGTGGCTGGCATTAAGTACATATAAGTCGAACCCACCCCACACTCAGTTTTACTGAGGTAGGAAAACACGATGTTTGTGGTTGTACCAGTTCAGACTGTGTGTGGCTGTGAGAGCATGTGTGTCTTGCCAATGAGCTGCTCCTCCATAGTACAGTAGTAAAAAGAAAATTATAGAAAGAAAAATCTAATCCCCAGAGATAAAGTGAAGCTAGATGTCTTCTCCTTGATGTCTAGTGCTCTGAATCTCTACAATAATTAAGGTATAAAGGTTGTAAAGTTTATAAAGGTTGTAAAGGTTGGTGTAAAGGTTGTTGTGGGACTGTAATTCAGCAACACTCAACCGTATGCAACTGCTTCTAAAGATCACCTGCTTTCTGAAGGGGCCTGTGGCCTGACTCTTCAGCTCTTCCCACCCTCTTTGCTTTTATGCTACACTTGGATAACAGATCTAGTTTCTTTATTTGCTAGAAATATTTCTACGATGCTTCTTATGACAAAGAAATCTGAAGCTGTTTACAATACCAGAATGAAAACAGAATTTTGAAAATTCCATTAAGAGTCCAATGTTAGGGGAAACGAATGGCTAGAGAAGGTTCATACACGGTGGTGTAGAGAGGCAGAGTTGTTTTGTGAAGAAAGTGTTGGACCAAGACCCAGGTTCCACTTTTAGCCATGGAAGCATGTTAGGTGATGTTGGGCCAGTCGCTTTTGCCCAACTGACCCACAAGGTGGTTGTTATGGGGGAAAATTGGCAGGAAGAAGCAGTATGTCCATCACCTTGATCTCCTGAAGAAAGGTGGGTTATGAATTGATCAACAAAATAATAAATACAAGAAAATCTAATTTTTTGAAGGACCTCACATTAGCATTAGACCCTGCCATACTCCAGGGGCAAGTCATTCCACAGGACATGGTTCACTGAAGAGAAAAACCCCACCTATGTTTCCACCAAGCAACAGCTGGTTTGTTGGTGGATCACTTCACTGTTGTATTTTTTATTTTGTGATCTAAAAAGAATCTGGGTCACAAGATTCAGTTTAAAAAGACAAGCTGAGCTAATTTTTTCTCTCTCATCTGACAGGCGCCAAAAGGTCTGCTGGCATTCAAATTCCATTAACCATATCAGGTTTATCTTTGTGTTCTTAAGTGTTTTGTTACCATGTAAGGTATTCTAGCTTGGCCAGGCTGACTCTTGGGTTGTTGTTTATTCGTTCAGTCGCTTCCGACTCTTCGTGACTTCATGGACCAAGCCCACGCCAGAGCTTCCTGTCGGCTGTCGCCATCCCCAGCTCCCCCACGGTCGAGTCCGTCACCTCCAGAATATCATCCATCCATCTTGCCCTTGCTCAGCCCCACTTCCTTTGGCCTTCCACTTTCCCTAGCATCAGCATCTTCTCCAGGGTATCTTCTCCAGGGTGACTCTTGGGTAGTCAATGATAAATGATTGTTTATGATCTAGGAGTTAAGTGTATAAAGGTAAAATCCTTTGTTCTGCCTGCTGGCTCTGCTTATCTGTTTCTATTCTAATGAAGATGTGTTTGCCTGCCTCTGTGCCTCTAGAAGGTAAACAGGATTGTAAATATGTTCTTGTTTTTTGAATAAATGCAACTTTATTTTTTACTGCAAAAGTCTAGTTTATTGATCACTCTATGCAAGCTTCTAAAACTCTAAAATTCAAAATAATATTAAAATTCACCACATGCATCCCAAATTCAGAAAACAGAAGATAAAGAGGGGAATGCCTTATATTGGTCTTCAAAGCATTGTTAACAAGGAGGCCTGAAGATTTTGATCAGTGAGAGGGAACTAGTGCTATGGAATGTTTCATATGGTATATTTATGGTGCCAGGAGTCTTTGGAAGCCAGTGGGATAGAAATACTGCCAATAAATAAAGAAATAAAGCTTTATTGTGTGTGCTTCTGCAGGCAATATGGTCCTAAGGCTGCATCTCGATAAGAACGAACAAGCCTGGAGCCAAAGGGTAACATCAGTCTCCGTGGAGAGCAGACCATTCTGCCATTCTTTCAGGACTAGTTAACTGAATGCTTCTGCTAGGAGTGTCCTTCAGATCCAGCAGAATCCCAAATCCTAACACAAATTATCATTTATAGATGTCCGAACAGAAGAATGCAAATCTGAAGCCTCCTGAATTCATATCTCTGGTGGTTCATATTGGACAGAGAACATATCTGTAGAAATTGCCCAGGGCCAGGAAAGAGGAAAGGAGGGAGAGAGCTTCCTTCCTTCCTTCCTTCCTTCCTTCCTTCCTTCCTTCCTTCCTTCCTTCCTTCCTTCCTTCCTTCCTTCCAAATTCTACTCACTGCGAGTAATTTCACCCAGTTCTCTCACCAGTTCGCTGCTTTCTAAGGAACATCAAAAGTGATCTGGTGGCATTTGTGAGCTCTGCAACGTGTTACATCAGGGGGTTTACTTAAAGAATATGAAATCTTTAAGACTTTCTCTCTCTTCTAGTGTTGCTGCATATTCATCATCCATTCAATGAATGATTGATTACAAGTATTTTTGTGTCACGTCAGTTGGCTGAATCTAAGTGGCTTACAAGTATTGTAAAACACAAAACAAATGTCAAAGCAAATGACAGTACCATCTGTAAGTGTGTGTAATCTATAAAATTATTAGATTTATTCCACTTAATCCATAAAATCCTAATAATATGCTTCCTAGATATCTAATTTAATGTATCCTTAATTCCCAAATGCCTGTTTTAACAGCTTTTTAAATATGGATTTCCTTCACTTTATGCAAAGTTGCTTTATGTGAATTTGCTATTATTCTATTGATCATTTTCATCCATGAATTCACTTCATGCAAACAACAACAACAGCCCAAACACTATTATGTAATTTGCACCAGCATAGTCAATTTGCACCAAAGGTCCGGAAACATGCCAAGATTTCTTCCTGCCAAAACCCCTTTCTGCCCTTACTCACGCAATTACTATCCTGTTGCGTGATTGTTCCAGTGGTGCGTCCTGTCTCTCCAACATTTCTCTACCTACCATAGCTACTCTTGTTACTGTGAAGTCAAAATGGCCACCAACATCTTGTTCAACCCTTTTAAAGGTAAAGGTTCCCCCCGTACATTTGTGCAGTTGTGTCCGACTCTAGGGGTCAGTGCTCCTCTCCGTTTGTTAGCCGAAGAGCCAGCGTTGTCCGAAGACGCTTCCACGGTCATGTGGCTGCATGACGCACGCGGAACGCTGTTACCTTCCCACCGAAGTGGTACCTATTCATCTACTTGCATTTGCATGCTTTCGAATTGCTAGGTTGGCAAGAGCTGGGGAAGTGCGGGAGCTCACTCTGTCACGCGAGGCTAGGGATTCGAATCTCCGAACTTGCAATCTTCCGATCGACAAGCCTGGCGTCTTACCCGCTGAGCCACAACACCCCTTTTACCCACAATGAAAAAGAAAAAGGAGTTCTCTAACACTAGAAGCAAAGTATAATCGAAGGCTTTCCCGGCCGGAATCAGATGGTTGTTGTGGGTTTTCCGGGCTGTGTGGCCGTGTTCTGGCAGTTTTGGTTCCTAACGTTTCACCAGTAGCTGTGGCTGGCATCTTCAGAGGACAGGAGCACAGCTAGAAGATTCTCTCTGTGCCCAAGTGGAGGGTGTGTTCCTGCTGGTGTTTATAGCTGCTGAGTGAGTGTGTGTCTTCTGTGGGTCATTTACAAGAGATTAGGAGAGGGTTCTTTGTGGAGATTAGGGGGTGTGGTGCTTCCCACACATGACAGTAGTACATTTACTTAGTTACAAAAGCCTATGTTGTCTGGTAGCTTATCAGAATAACATATATTAGTATAACATATATATTATATATTAACATATATATATTAGTTCAGTCCTTGAAGACCTGGCTCTGCCGCCTTGCCTGGAGTGAAGGAAAGGATAGTTCCTCCTGGGGGTGGTTGGTTTAGTGGTTTCCTCCTTTAAGAACAGACCATCTTCTGGATTTTTATTTTTTTTATTTTTATAGTAGTTTTAAATGTCTAGGTTTTATCTTCTATATTTTGATTGTAAACCGCCCAGAGTCTGCCATGGCAGAGATGGGCGGGGATAAATTCAAATAATTAATAAATAAATAAATATAGAATTCTAAAAAAGATTGTAGTATTGCAAAGCTGCATTAAAATAAAAGGCTAAATCATTTAAAAAACAAAAACTTTAACCCTAAATCTTGGGCAGGGGGTTGGACTCGAAGACCTCCAAGGTCCCTTCCAACCCGATTCCATGATAAATCGAATTTCCATATCACTGATTTGGGATTTGCCCTTAACCTAATGACACATCCTAGTTTCAGTTACACCCATTAAAAGGGAGAGGAACAGAATTAGATATTTTATTTATGTAAAAATCCCGTCCTGCCTTTCTGGCAGCTGATCACTGCTCAGGATGACAGACTGATGAGGGACTTTCTGTTCATTTTTGTGGCTATTCTACTTGTTCCAGTCAAAAGACTTCCCAGACTGAGCCATGAGGTCTAAAAAGAATTGGACTCACATTCACCTGAATATAAGTAGATGCTTGCACAACTCTGAACCAAGGATGAAGCCTGTATGAAGAGAAGCCCACCGCTCAACGTGGGGAGATCAGGATCAGGCCTGGCAAACATCTTGTCCTACTATTAACATTGGGACCCTCGATTCTGGCACTTGAGCACAGAAATACATCAAAGCACCCAGTCAAGTAAAGATACAGCTGGGAGCTCACCTTGAAGATGCAGGTAAGCTTGTAGGAGCCTTGAATTGTTTCAGGTATCACGAATCTAAGGGACACGAGTCATTGTCACACAGCAACAATGTCCAACTCATCAACTGGGAACTAAGAGTCTAGAAGACAGGGAGGAAACAACAAAAACTTAACTAGACACATTTACATAGTAAATGTAAATCCACAGAGTGTATTTTAGACTCCATGGGGCATCTGGCCATTTTCCACTCTAATAAACACGTCTTGATAGCTTTCCCCTTTTCTCGTGCTAGGGGGAGCCAAGGTCCTGCGTCTTGAACTCGGATTATATTGACATTCCAAGCCATGCCAAGCTCTTGCAACTGGTCTTCTACCCTGCACCTGGTTGGATACCAAGCTCCCTCTGAACATTTGGCCTACGTCCCAAAGATCTAGTGTTATTCCTTCCTTGAGTAGAGAGAAGCTAATTACTCATTCTGCAGAATAACAGGAAACCCACAGGATTTCTTACAATGATGAAGATGAAATTTACCATCTGTGGAAGTTTTCGAACAGCAGTGGTCGACACAAGATTTCGGAAGGCCAATTTATATAAGCTGAAGCCTATAAAACCTGTGTTTCACTGAGTCTAGGCAGAAGAAAAACTAAATTATCCATGTGTTTTAAAAACTTTAAAAACAAACAAACTTTCAAGTCATTGTGGAAGCAAATCTTTTCGCCAATAAGATATACTCTCTAGTTGTAAATTAATTACCTCAACTGTCCTCACAACGAATTTCAGTTTGTCTTGTTAAAAATGATACTTGCTGCCCTAAAGACTAACAAATGTGCTTATGTGGTTTAATAGCAAAATATGTTGCATTCCAACTGTTATTGCAATTTTGATTGTAACATAGATACACTTCAAGCAAAAATGTGCTAAACTTAACAGTTCACTTCCAAATAACCATACCTTGCACAGAGTGAGTTAGACTAGGCTAAAGCAATCAGAAGAAGAGATTAAACTTTATTTAATATGCTGGAGATATTTTGGTGAGATACATCAGAACTTATCACCCAACCTATCTTGACAGAGTTTCCCTCCAAGTTCAGAATACTAACTCTGACTTCCAGATCTTAGTCTATTTAATACAGAGCTTTCCAAACTGTGTGTCGCAACACAAAAGTGTGTCACCACACACAGTCTGGTGTGTCGCTACACAACCCGGAAGCGCTGATCATCATCAGCGCTTCTGGGTTTTCCCGCGGCGACACACCAATGGTGGTTGGTGTGTCGCTGCGGGAAAACTTTGGAAAGCCCTGATTTAATAAAATCAGTGTGAAAAGTCACTTCACTGATACAGGGTAGCAAAATTTAGGGTAGACATAGACATTTCTATGCTGCATGAGACAAGGTTGCTTCGTACATTTATTCATTTCTCCGTGAAAGTTGTCACTGTAATTTAACTCCTTGGCTTTGCTGATTGTATCTTGTGTTGCCTCTAGGCTTATGGTCTTACAGCAGCTTAACTTTGAAGACCATCTGAAGAGTTTTGGAATAACGGATACTTTGTAAACCTAGGAAAATGACCTGCTTTCTTGTCAGAACATGGAACAGCTTCATCAGAATATAATGTATGGCATTTATTTATTTACTCTGTTTATATACTTCTTTCTAAGGAAGTTGTAGAATTCATGGGTGGCATTCAAACTAAGTTAACCATAATCATGTCCCAATGAAATAAGTTAATTGGAACTAATTGTGCCATTGGTTTCAATGGTGCTTCTCAGAATAACTTAGTCTGAATGCTACCCCATAATCCCAATAGGGAGAAAAGAGACACATAATATTTTAAAAAAAGCAACAAACACAATAGAGCTGGATAATGTTCAAACCTTAAACTGATTAAAGGGTTGACTTGTTAAATTAAAGTTGCATTTTGATCTTAATGGTTCGGCTTTTCCCTTCCATTAATATTTCTGGTTATCTCTTGCAACATAGAGAAGAGATTTGATACTTACGATTGTTATATTAAAATAGCATTTGAGGGATCAAAATCTACAAGGAATTCACTTTCCATTTCTTCTGCTGAACATCAACAGTGATTCTTATTTTACTTCTTTTGCATATGAAGAAATAAATATGCAGCCTATTCTTTTTATTGCTGTGCTATAACATATTCTTTATGATATATTTTTTTATTTGTCCAGCTTTGGTTCTATAATCTATCTTTACTCTTTACTAGAAAAAAAGAGAGAGAAAATGTAATGCATCAATCAAAGTAGGAAGCTAAGCTAGGGGCGTGGTGGCTCAGCGGTTAAGACGCCAGGCTTGTTGATCAGAAGATCGCAAGTTCGGAGGTTCAAATCCCTAGCCCTGCGTGCAGAGTGAGCTCCCGCACTAGCTCCAGCTCTTGCCAACCTAGCAATTCGAAAGCATGCAAATGCAAGTAGATGAATAGGGACCACTTCGGTGGGTAGGTAACAGTGGCCACATGACCGTGGAAGCGTCTTCGGACAACGCTGGCTCTTCGGCTAACAAACGGAGATGAGCACCGGCCCCTAGAGTCGTACACAACTGCACAAATGTGCGGGGGGTACCTTTACTTTAACCCTGTTAAAACTCACCTAATAGGGGCGTGGTGGCTCAGCAGGTAAGACGCCAGGCTTGTCGATCGGAAGATCGCAAGTTCGGAGGTTCGAATCCCTAGTCCCGCGTGACGGAGTGAGCTCCCACACTCGCCCCAGCTCTTGCCAACCTAGCAATTCGAAAGCATGCAAATGCAAGTAGATAAATAGGTACCACTTCCATGGGAAGGTAACAGCGTTCCGCATGCGTCATGCCGGCCACATGACCGTGGAAGCGTCTTCGGACAACGCTGGCTCTTTGGCTAACAAACGGAGATGAGCACCGGCCCCTAGAGTCGGACACGACTGCACAACTGTGCGCGGGGAACCTATACCTTTTAAGCTGGAACTATTTTTTTAAATATTAATTTTTGTTGAAGAAATTTTTTACAGAGTAAAAACAATACAAATTTAAAGAAGAAAAAGGAAAGGAAAGGAAAGGAAATAAGAAACGAAAGGAGAAACGAAAGAAAAAGAAAAAAAGGTATAAAGAAGCGGCTTCCAATCTCCTTTACAGCAGTTATAAATGCATTTATATTTTATCCCTCTGTCTATAGTTATACCGTGGCTCCCTTCTTTCCATATTCTACGCTTTCTAATCATCAAACTCATAAATCACATTTTTTTTCCGTCTTCAGCAAAAGGTCCATCTAAGCTGGAACTATCTAGGCACTCCAATATATCACAGATGAAATTCTAGTGTTTCTTAACACTTTTTACACTGTAAATTGACAGTCCTTTTGCCTGAAATAAGTATTTGATTGGCTCAATGCTCTTTCCTTTAACTGGGGCAGCTGAGGGATTGTAAAAGGGGCACCTGATTTGCTTTTGATGAGTTGGCAATGACTTTGGTCGCTCTTCAAAGACTGCTGCTACGATCCTACCTACCTACACAGTGTTTCACTGCATCCCCCCCCCCCTTCCTCCGTGGGAAGCCAAGAAACTCTCTGGCGTCGTATCCTCCCATGGAGTTTTTGAAGGATTCCCAGGCGCTTCTCATAACAGGAGAACGTTTGTTTCTATGCTTTATGTTCTTTCCACATTTGCTAGCCTGCCTTTTGATGGGGTTGTATTGGAAGCTAACAAACGGAGATGAGCACCGGCCCCTAGAGTCGGACTCGACTGTGCAGGGGAAACCTTTACCTTTACCTTGCTCTGTGCTCCACCAGATCTCTGCTCCTCCAGCTTCGCAGGTCCAGGTTTGAGTTCTCCAAGCAACCTGCAGTGGGGGGTTACGGGACAAAGCAAGACCACCCTCTTCTTTCCACTTGCTTTCCACCCGTCGGGACCCCCAAAAGGAAAAACTGCTTTTCTTATTGATTAGAGTTAATTAATTATAAGCAAGGAGCAGGCTGCTGAGAAGAGGACCAGGGAGCAAGACTAATCTTAATTTTAAAAAAATAATACTTTGGAGTCCTTGGTGCTCTCTGAGCTTGGTTGTTTGCTTGCAAATGTTTCATTACCCGACTAGGTAACATCATCAGTGCAGGTAACTGATGAACAGCACTGATGATGATGATGATGATGATGATGATATATATTTAAATAATAAAATAAATAAATATTAGAAAAACATACAACACAATCAGCAGCCAAGGTATAAAAAAGCCTACAGCAACAATCAACAAAACCACTGTATGGACTCTACCACACTTCCTGATCCCCAAGCCATGTTTTTAAGGCCTTACAAAAAGTGAGTAGGGTCACAAAATGGTCTATCATCAACCAAAGATTATGCAATTATTAATTAATGTATCAAATGAAAAAAATCAGCAATGAGTCGAATCCAAATGATGTTAGCCAAAACATTTTCATATTGAGCTCAGCAGGATAAGCTAGTCCTAATTAACATAAGTTTCATTGATTTCAGTAGGAAATTAAGTATGGATCCAACATGTGGAATTGGGAATGTTCAATTTCTTAAGATTTATCTTTGCTGCATACAGGACATGAGCATTATGACTTTATTGCTCCTTCAGGATTATACTGCTCTATCCTGGAGCATTCTGGATCCACACAGAATGACCTTCAGTATCGAAATGTGAGACAATTCTAGCCCACCTTCTGCCTATTTCTCAATAGAGCCAAACAGCTGGTGACAAGACCTACCTTCTTTGTAGGGCTCAAGCCAATAAGGATTTTCTGCCCATTAGATTAAGTGAAATTGAATTGTTTGAGTTCAAGAAATTCAAATTTAGAGAAAGAAGGCTCAGACGAAATGTTAGGAGGAATCCTCTGAGAGTAAGAGATGTCAACCAATGGAAGAGTCTTCCTAGAACAGTGGTGGAATCCCTATTGCTGGAGGCTGGATGGCTCCCTACACAGAGGCTTCGACAAGTGGACCTACAAGGTCCCTTCAACTCATATTTCTATGATTCTATTGCAGGAAAAATGTGTATAAATTCAGCGAAACCAGGGCTTTCCCAACCAATTTCTGTATTTTGATCTCCTTCCCCTCCCGTCCCAGCCCATTCTCGTTCACAGAGTCCTCAAGCAAGTTCATAAAACATTGCCTTCATTTCCTAGTCAATACAATTTAGAAGATCAGGCCTCTACACTGGACCATTGTGATTGTAAACCAATTTACACTGTTATGAAACTAATCCTAAAGTTGAATTCACAGATAAAAGTTTCCTTACTTTGACTACCAATAGTAGGCCCCAGAATGTCAATGCCCAAAATATCTCTAGCATTTCAGTATATATTTTGGCTGCTCCGTGTTCAATTTTTCAATTAAGGATAGAAACAGCTTAGGTAAATTTGCCAAACTGGACAATAAGTTTCTTGTCCTTTAGGTAGATTATTTTTTTAAAATTTAAGCTTTACATTGATGTTAATGTTTTCCTTCAAGAAAAATGTACTGGATCTGGAATTAGGCCATACTGTGTTTACACAAAAAAACCTGAAAATCTTATTTTTAGCAGAGCAGAAAGCTATGGTTAAAAAAAGTAATAGGAAGAGAAAAAATTGTATAGTGAGAATGGTGCTGCTTTGTTGATCCTTCAGGAGACTGTTGATCAAGGAACATATTTTTGTAAATATTTTGTCTATATTTATTTGGAAAATGCGATTCTGCTTCTATTTTTAAATCTTAGCTTGGCTTAAGTTTTGGAGAGCTTTCTTCAGAGAAGAATGCATGAGCTTCCGTGCAACACCAATTTCTGCAATCCGCAACAGGGAAACCAGGAGAAAACCCCGGGGATTGAGACTCTTCTGGAGGAGGTCTGTCGTGTTTACAGTACCAAGTGATCAGCCACTTCTCACAGTGATATTTCCAAAAATACAGTATATATTTCTGTACAATATATTCTGCAGAAAACGTGTATAACTTCTAACATTCCTGAAAGTGTATTTATCCCCAATATTTCAAGAAACCATGAGCAGATTTAAGTTAATAAAACTGTTTTCTTCTGTTTCTTCATCATGTTTAGAGCCATTATTTTAAAACTAATTCAAACTATGATTAAGGAGGTTTATATCTGATTTGAGGGACCCAGTTTGGTGTCGTGGTTAAGATGCCAGGCTAGAAACCAGGAGATGGTTAGTTCTAGTCCCGCCTTAGGCACAAAGCCAGCTGGGTGACCCTGGGCCAGTCACTTTCTCTCAGCCCCAGGAAGGAGGCAATGGCAAACCACTTCTGAAAAACCTTGCCAAGAAAACTGCAGGGACTTGAGAATTGGACACGATTGAATGGATTAAAAAAAAAATCTGATTTAACTCCAGGTCTTCAAACTTAGCTCTTTTATTAATTAATCTGAAATATATTGTTTTAATTCCAATCCTGTTAGGAATCTCCTAGAGCAGCTTTTCTCAACCTTTTGACCTGGAGGAACCCTTGAAATATCTTTGAATCCTTGGGGAACCCCTGTACATTCAGGCTCAAATATAGGCCAAAAGTTACAAAATTATTATATTCATTTCATGGGTACGCCCGTAGATCAGGGCTCTCCAAAGTTTTCCTGCGGCGACACACCAACCGCCATTGGTGTGTCGCCGCGGGAAAACCCGGCAGTGCCGCCATTGCGGCAGCACGCAGAAACCCGGAAGCGCTGCTGCCACTTTCGGGTTTTTGCGCACCGCCGTTGGTGTGTCGCCGTGGGAAAACCTGGAAGCGCTGATGATGATCAGCGCTTCTGGGTTGTGTGGCGACACACCAGACTGTGTGTGGCAACACACTTTTGTGTCGCAACACACAGTTTGGAAAGCTCTGCTGTAGATGCATTAACAGTGTCCTTAAACTAAAAGTAACGAATGAAACTTACTTCTTTAATGTGAAGTTGACCAAATTTGATATATTTTTTTAAATAAATCCATGGAACCCTGGTTGAGAAACCCTGTCCTAGAGACTCAATCATTTTAAATGCATTTAATTTGATAAGAGCTTTCTGTCTGAGCTGAAGAGAATCTTTGTATATGAAAAGACCTTACACTTTCTACAACTGTCTCTTTACTAAAAAGCTTGGAACCAAATGCCAAATCCATACACTACCCATGGGAAGAGATTTCTTCTAACTGTAATTACACAAGAGTCTGAAGCTGGAATCATTCTGGTTATTCTGAACTGGAAAAAGGGTGAAATCAATAAATAATTGATGCTTGAATAGGATTGATGCTGGATAGAGAAAAACCTATAATCACTAGTAATATATAATATTCCTCCAAATATCATCAACTCGTACTTTTTAATTGTTGTAGCCATAAATTTGAGATTTATAGATGGGAGGGAAGGATGAAAACTCTGCTCAAACTTTTGGTTAAGTACAGTGATAAAATGGTCTTTTAATTTTTTTATTACATGATTATATTTCTCAGGCATAAAATTTAAGAAGAGAGTGTTCTTTGCTTTAACGCATAAAAAGAAATGAGTTATTGACTTCCTGAACTTTCTTTTAACGGAAAATAAACCAGCCAGTAGGTCAACATATTGATCTGCATATGAAGATAGTGACTTTTGTGTGTTTGGGGCTTTGTATAAAGTATTATATGGGTTACAAAGATGCTTTTCTGCAGCAGTTCATTTCTACAAAAGCCACATAACAGGATTATACTCGTGTCTGCTAATTCCAGGTCTATTCACATTTGAATAATACACTCCAAACAGCTGAGGTAACAATTAGCAGATCCACTTGCTGGGAGAAGTGGTTTCATTTCCATCTTTCAGAACTGTAAGCAAGAGGGGCATAGAAGATCATTTAATACCAACTTGGGAGACCCAGCAAATGAAAGAAACCACTGCAGAAGTCTCAGTCACCAGCATGCCCCCCTCCCCAAAGCAAACTTGTGTACTGAATTTCCACTTGTCAACATCCCCTCTGCAAGAGAAAAGGGAGATCAATCAAGTTTAAATTTATTCCAACCTGCTTTACCATCAATGGCCATTGGAATGTCTCTGTTTTCTTCGTCATGCTAGAAGAGGTGATAGGAAACCTGGCAAAGCTTTATTTCTTTTCTGTAACCTGGATTATGCTAATCCATCTGTTTGTATGCACGTAAGGTGATCTTACATAGGGGGCGTGGTGGCTCAGTGGGTAAGACCCAGGCAAGTTCGGAGGTTCGAGACCCTAGCCCCGCATGACGGAGTGAGCTCCCGCACTCGCCCCAGCTCTTGCCAACCTAGCAATTCGAAAGCATGCAAATGCAAGTAGATGAATAGGTACCACTTCGGTGGGATGGTAACAGCGTTCTGCGTGCGTCATGCCGGCCACATGACCGCGGAAGCATCTTCAGACAGCGCTGGCTCTTCGGCTAACAAACGGAGATGAGCACCGGCCCTTAGAGGCAGACACGACTGCACAAATGTGAGGGGTGGGACCTTTACCTTTTTTACCTTAAGGTGATCTAGGGGGTCTTTTTAGCTTTGATATTTGATTGAATAATTTCCCATTGTGTGCGAACATTCATCTCTGTTTGCAAGTCTGAGAATTTGTATGACAATTAATTCTTCTCTGTAAAAAGATCCCATTCTCCAAAATGTCCCATACAGGCATACACATTTCCATGCATGCGAATGGAGGATACCTGGCATCCCATCTCCGTATGAGTGGAAGAAATGCATGGGAATTAAGCTCAGCTTGTGGGTATCTTTACCTTGCTTAGCTCTTTAGGAACAATGACGATGAAAAAGGAATTACCATATTAGATAAAGTTGGGAGGGTACTATCAATCAACAAAATGTTCTAATACATGGGAAAAAGGTCAGGAAAACACAGAATAATACAACAATAGATTCTAAACTTTCCAAACATCACCAAAAATTGAAAATCAGAAATCATATTATCCTCCCCACTTCCAATTATAAACCTATACATTGCTTTTAATTGTTCTTAAATCAGTCCATTCCATAGTCTATGTTTAGATGATTGCTTCTTGATGTTTTTTTTGGCAGAGGGGGCTTTCTTATTTAAAATATTTCTTAGCACTGAAGATGTTGAAATCTGACCTTCTCCCATCACTAAACTATTCTGTGGCTGACAGCTATAAACTGTATTTTACAGTTTCCACATTTGTGGCGGAAGCTTTGTTCCTACTAGTAGGAACAGTACTAAGTAGAAAACCTGCTCTGGGTGGAATTTAAACCATATTTCCTGCAAAGGCAAATTTATATGTCCAGATAAATTCGAATATTGCATTCATTAATAAAGTAAGAGGGCACTAGAAGAACCTGCTTCAGAGAGTTTCTAGAAAAAATCAGAATAAATTCCGGAAAGGCTTAAAGACCTGGTTTTGCCGTCTTGCCTGGGGGGGAAACGCCAACAGTTCCTCTTGGGGATGGCTGGTCCCTTGAAGCCTCCCAGTATTCCATTTTTAACATTTTACTCTTGGAAGTTATATGATGTATTATTGTAATTTTATGCTTATTTTAATTCTGTTTTATTGTGCACCGCCCAGGGTCCCCGCTAGGGGAGATGGGCGGTAATATAAATTTAATAAAATAAATAAAAATAAATAAAATAAATGCATAAAGAGAAACCAATATGCTTCCCCCACCCCTGAAAAATAATGCGGAGTTTTGCATTCTTGACATAGCTACATTGGATGACAGGCCATAGGGCTACCATGGTTTGGTGGTTGGAGTTTTGAATTAGTTCTGGATTCTCACATCATATTCAGCCATGAATGTAGTACAGTATAATCATGCTTTATTGGATAACCATGCTTTACTGAATAGGGCTCCCATATTAGGGCTGCAGTACTCCCGTTGACCACTAGATGGTTTTCTTTATCTCTTTGTTACCATCTAGTGGTGGTCCAGAGATAGCAGAAGCGATCTGGTAGCCATACTATGGAATAAACCACACATGGCTGCATTTGCACCTGGTCAGAAGCAAGAAACAAACTCCCTAAACAGGGTGGCTTACCTTGTGGTGTGAACCAAGCCACTGGAGAACCCTGAGCTTCTCATCATTTCTCAGCCTCACCTTTCTCATGGGTCTGCTGTAAGGGTTAAAGTGGAGGGGCAAGGTAAACCCAGTTTTGTCTTTGGGGAGTGGCCACGAAAAAACCATGATCTAGTTTCGATTCCTCTCTTTCATAACCAAGCAATAACAATTTGATTCCATGTATTTCAGGAAACCATAATTGACAGATTTTTCCAGCATTTTAGAGAATCTCAGTGGGGGGGGGGGAACCAACACAATCATAAGGGCAATAATTTTCATTTTTTTTTCCAGGGAAGTCATAATAGAGCCTCTAGAACAGAGCTTTCCAAACTGTGTGTCGCGACACAAAAGTGTGTCGCCACACACAGTCTGGTGTGTCGCCACACAACCCGGAAGCGGTGATCATCATCAGCGCTTCCGGGTTTTCCTGTGGCGACACACCAACTGCAGCGCGCAAAATCCAAAAGCGGAAGCAGCGGTGCCGGGTTTTTGTGCACTGCCGCAAGGACGGCACTTCCGGGTTTTCCCGCAGCGACACACCAATGCCGGTTGGTGTGTCGCTGCGGGAAAAACTTTGGAAAGCCCTGCTCTAGAAATTGCGCACCCATTCAGTGGGCAGAGAACTTGGTGGGATTGTTATTCGGATGAAGATATGACACAACTTCTACTCTGTTCCGCAGTGGCTGGTTAGGAATTGAGTCTGCCAACATAATGTTGTGCATTGAGTACAACCCAGGAGGTATCTATGAAGAACTTCTCTCCTTTGCTCTCCGTGGTCCAGAGAAGAGGGAAATTCCTAGGACAGTCCTGTGTTCTTCAGTGAAATGGAGAAGATCTGCTTCTCTCTGATCCCCTTCAGTAGAGCCAAGGACCTCCTTGTATGCCCAGAAAAAAGGTGCTTCTGGTCTGGCATTTTTTTTTGTCCCAGCAGACATCCCAAAGCGTCAGCCTTGGAAATGAACGCCTTTCCTGATCTCGGTCCACGGCATCTGATATTCACAGCAACATTACTTTTGTATCTGAACTTTTCTCTTCTCTCCACATTCCACATCTTGCTTGCTTTTCCGACCTCTCCTACCTTTCCTGAGAGACGGAGCACAGTCTCTGCCGAGGCAGGATCCCAGGTTTCATACATGGCTCAAGATCCCTCAGAAAAGAGGTTCAATGTACAACGTCAGAGACCCTGATTACTCAGGGTGTGAGAAATACCCAGGATGCCAAGAAGCTGGAATTTATTTATTTATTATTTATTAGTCAAATTTATGTGGGGAAGTGAAACAGTCTATCTATAAAAACAAGCATTAAAAATATAAAAACAATATTAAAAATTAATTAAAACAGGAATATATACAAACCCTGCATATATTTTTATGTCTTGAAAGAATTGAAGGCTGAGTTTTAAAAGTCAAGCCTTGTTTTTTTTTTCTGGGCTCTAGGTGAGCACGTGTTAACTCCCCCTTTCAGGAATGTTATTTGCTTGGAGTCACAAAGTCTGGGGTGCTTACCCAATCACAGAGCTACCTTTTAATTATTCCCAAATTGGGAGTGTGGTTGCCTAGGTGGTTGGTCACGTGTCAAGCCCTGTCCACTCAGGTACTGCCAAGTAGTGGTAAAAAAAGCTTTAAAATTGTAAATCTTGGTTGCCTTGCTGTTATCTCTCTGCTTTTGTCTTCATTGTGTTCTACAATGTGAGTAGCTTATGTTAATCAAAATCATGTGCTTCTCTTCAGCTGAAGAAAGCAAGCTAAGTTTTGTTCTTTTGTTTTAAAATAAAAGCAACGTTTTTACTGCAAGCTTTCAGTTTCGCTTGTCTCTTAATATTTCTATAACTCTGATCACAAATTTTTATAAACAACAATAAACCCCAGGCATAGAGAGAATGAGTACACCCACCTCAATAGTGGAGCCATCTCAGCAGATCCATGGTTCCTTGGGACCCCCAGGCCTGGTGGCATAGTCAGGTCTTGAGGGACTTCCAAAATGTCAAAAGAGATTGAGCTAACTGAATATCTTCTGAATACGCTTCAAGGGCAGCCCCATGTAGAGCGCACTACAGTAGTCCAATCTGGAGGTGACTAGGGCATCAGTGACTGAGCGGAGCCTCCCAATCCAGGGAAAGACGCAACTGGCGCACAAGATGAAGCTGTGCAAAGGCCCTCCTAGCCACGACTGCCACCTGCTACTTGAGCAGGAGTCATGAGTCCAGAAGGACCCCCATATTGCGCAGCAGATCTCTCTGGGGCAGTGCCACCTGATCCACCACCAAAGATAGCATAGTCCTAGAACCAGTCCCCAAAACTCAGAGCCATTCAGTCTTGCCAGGGTTCAGCTGAAGCTGTTGTTCCCCATCCAGACCCTCACAGCCTTCAGACACTGGGATAAGATGCCAGTTTGGTCTAGTGGTTAAGGCAACGGGCTAGAAACCAGGAGTCTGTGAGTTCTAGTCCCGCCTTAGGCGTGAAAGCCGGCCGGGTGACCTTGGGCCAGTCCCTGTCTCTCAGCCCTAGGAAGGAGCCAATGGCAAACCAGGAGACTCAGAGTTCTAGTCCCCCCTTAGGCTTGAAAGCCAGCCAGGTGACCTTGGGCCAGTCCCTGTCTCTCAGCCCTAGGAAGGAGCCAATGGCAAACCAGGAGACTGAGAGTTCTAGTCCCGCCTTAGGCACGAAACCCGGCTGGGTGACCTTGGGCCAGTCCCTGTCTCTCAACCCTAGGAAGGAGCCAATGGCAAACCAGGAGTCGGTGAGTTCAAGTCCTGCCTTAGGCGTGAAAGCCGGCCGGGTGACCTTGGGCCAGTCCCTGTCTCTCAGCCCTAGGAAGGAGCCAATGGCAAACCAGGAGCCTGAGAGTTCTAGTCCCACCTGAGGCATGAAAGCTGGCTGGGTGACCTTGGGCCAGTCACTCTCTCTCAGCCCAACTCACCACACAGGGTTGTTGTTGTGGGGAAAATAGGAGGAGGAAGGAGTATTAGGTATGTTTGCGGCCTTGAGTTATTTATAAAAATAATAATGGCGGGATAAAAAATAATTAAATAAATAAGATTTTCATGGCATCGCTTAATTCACCAGGGGCAGAAATGTATAGTCGGGTATCATCAGCGTACTGATGATACCGCACCCCATGGGGACCGATGACCTCACCCAACAGCCTCATGTAGATGTTAAATTGCTGGAGAGAAGATTGTATCTCTCACCAGGTGACAGAACACCATGCTCCACCCATAAGAATATCTCCCAAAATCTCTTCACTTTTGAAATAATGTTAAAGCAATTCAAATTCTCTTTTATCCAGCTGAAAGAGGGGTGAAAGGAAGTACAAATTGGATAAAATGTATTTATTTCTCAGTCCAGCCTAGTTCATGTAGTAGCAAGTGATGAACCGTGCATATAACTGCCTTCAACATGGATTTTGAGTGCAATTCGTATCACATATCACTATAAATGATCCCACTGGCTGAATTTTATTGCTTGATTCCATTGGCTTCCCCCATCCCTCGTTCTTGTCCCCGCTGTGGAAGCAAATTCTTTATGCACCTCCACTGATGAAAGAATTAAAGAGAATAAACAAAAATTACAACAGCAGGAAGCCCTTTCAAAACCTCCTCTGTGTTATCATTCCAAGTTTTATTGTACCTAAGGAACAAGTTTTAAACGAATAAAATGATTCCTTGGAACAACACCGTTCCAATTCAGTTTGACAGAGTGAGAAATGTTTAAAGTCAATCATGTTCACAAATGAATTTCTCAGAAGTACAAAAAGCATTCATGAGTTCTGTGAATCAGACTGCATGGCTCAAGTTTATGTGCTATAAATTCTCTCCTTGGAGCTTTGAGAAGGATACTTGACCCTCTAAACGATCGTTGGTTACAGTTTGGCCTGGAAATAAAGGATCGGGCTGAGAGACAGATTCATTTGCATCTTAGATGTCCTTGGTCCTGCATGCCATGTTTGAACCCCGCAGCCAAGATATAAACCAGACCATATTTCTGCAATCAGAGAGGACATGCTCATTCATTGACTTTATAGGCTATCTATAAAGCCCTAACTCATGAGCGTTTCAATTGGAGGTCAGCCTTTATTAATGGCGCTATGGACTTTGAAGAAGCATGAGTACAGGGTGAAAGGGAGAAAAGAGCTAAAAGGAAGGGACATCAGGCAAACCCTCACCATGACCGTCTCCCACCCGGAAACCTATGCCCTCACTGTGGGAGGTTGTGCGGATCCAGAATTGGCCTTTATAGCCACTTAAGGATCCACTGTTAAAATTTTACCTTTGGAAGACAATCTTACTCGGCTACGAGTGATCGCCAATGAATGAGGCTATCTACATGGGCTTGCTGTGTGTCCTGTTAAAAACTACATCTTCCATGTCTAAACATGAGCTTAATAGGCTTTTTCTTGTCCATGTTTTATTGACACTTTAGCTGCATTAAGTCCATTACCTCATATTCTTTGGAAGCAACACTTCGGACCAGTCAAAGAATGTCTCTTCTATTTCTAGAATTTGAACTACTGTATATTGATTCAAAAATCAGAGTATTTCTAAGATGACTTCGTTTTTAACAAGAATGCTTATCATTCCAAGTTTTTGGTCCTTCTTTCTTCCGGTGCACAAAATGGAAGATGGTTCTGGACATCTGTCCAGCTAGGGGCTTTCCACAGGCACACAGCTGCCTAGATAATTTGACCATCAGGTCCAGCACCATCGACCTTCGTTTATACTATACGTTTACTATAAAGTACCGCTGGAATTTCTATTTTAGTTCAGGTTTTTTAAATGTATTGTTTGACTTTCGTTCTTACTTTCTTCTGTCCTCAGACATATGAAATATAGAAGGGGAATAAGAACTGAGGCAGTGTGGCTATTTTGAGAGCTGTATTGAAATGGAAGACTTGAAGACTTGGAAGCAGAAGGACAGAGGGAGGGGGTTACACCTTTTCTTCCTTAAGTTACGTTCAGAAAAACTAGGAAGGTTATCAGCATGAAGGGGAAGATTCCTGTTAATTCAAGAAACGATGGGGTGAACATTCTTGTGGAATGGAAAAGCAGAAAACAAATTAGGTAGCTAGGTGGATGAGAAAGGGAGCGAGGCTGATAGATGAAAGAAATGAAGAAAGAAGATTCAAGGTCACAAGATGCTATAGAATATAAACAAATCATAGTATGCTGATCTGTATATTTTAAGTTATGTGTCAAACTTAGGATCTGTAAGTTATAGTCCTCCTACGGAATGCAGGTCAAAACTCTTGACAAAATGTTGGCTTGCAGCATCGTTGTGTCTTGCCTTTGAGATGTTTGTTTGATGGTGGCCACGCTCCACCTGATTTTAAGATCTTCTGATGATCAGCCGTCAAAGCTCCTCCTTCCTTCTTACCCCTTTTGATAAGAACACTCCAGATATGTTCCTATTATAACCCAAGTCTAGGTGCTGCTTTCTAAAGTTCAGGAGACCAAGATTCCCCTTCACTAGCAGGTCCTGTGTGCCAGGAATGGATAAGACGTGTGCCAAAATCCACAGGCTCCTGGCCGTGGGTTGTGGCTTCATCCCGCTGAGGAGCAATAATTTGACACCTCTGAAACAGCCAGGCCTCAGCCTCCGACAACGCAGCCTTGTTCCACATCCCCCAAGACATTCAAATCCATTACAAAAAAATCTCAGTCAGCAATATCCACAGTAGATCCCCCCACCCCTCCACTTCAGCAGGTCACTCACCGCTCTGATGTGGGCTGGGAGATATACTCTGTGGTATCACTGGTAAGTTTTTCATTTATTTTTCCATGCTTACCTTACCTACACAGAATGAAACCCTCTCTTTTTTTAGACGCCAGTCCAAATTATTCAAGAATACTTTTGACAGCTGCCAAGTAATTTAGAACGATACCTTCTTAACACCTTCTCAAAACAGACCTGACAACTCAAAGGAGAAAAGCTCTCTCCCTTGACCTCTAACTATTATATAGAAATGCTAAACCCGACCAGAAGTATTCATTTCATGGGGGTGTGGTGCACACTGCAGAAGAATGGAGAGGGCCAGCAGGACTCAACCCACATGCTATGGTTCATCCAAGCCCTTGCGAGCCTGAACTGAATGAAGTTGTGGCCAGGTTGTTCCTCAACAGCCCTCCATAGTTGTGATTGCATCCTATACAGTCTGCCCTTCTTGCTCCAAGCCTTACTGCCTGCGCACAGGGGGCACGGCTGCCACTGTTGTGCTGCTGCAGTATATATGCAGGCAGGAAAGCTATGCCCAGGCACCTCGTAAATCCTGCTGCATTAAGCTACTTCTTGAACCTCTGCTGTTTAGCCATTCATGGTATGCTTCACGCAGCATCTGCCACATTCTTCAGGAACGTCCAACACCATCATGCAGCTACCTCCACCATCTTTTACTTCTTACTCCCCAACACTCTGGGAATTTTGATTATGAATTTTGATTATAGACATGAGAGGCGTAGAATAAGCGGGAGGCCCTCGCCTTGCTGCCAGCGGGGTGGGGGTGTAGTGGGTTTTGTATTTGGGGTTTTATTTTTGTAAGCCGTCCAGAGTCACCGTGAGTGAGTTGGACAGCCACATCAATCTCTTTAATAAAATAATAAATAAATTAGCAATACTGAACCTTGTTCCTCTTGGGAAAATCTCGACGTACAGTATGCTTAGTTGTTGCTTAATGAGGGCTGAAGCAGGAATAAGCCAGATGAACAGGGTTCTAAATGGCAGAAATATACAGGCAAGCAGTGTATTTCAGGATGGTTGAAAGAACTGTATGGAGGGAGATAAGGTGGGATGTACTGTATGTACCTTCCATGGATTGAAGAAAGTATCATAGTATTTTTGACATTTGCAAAGAACTAGCATCTAATAATGGGCTAAATAATTAATTCAAGAAGTAGGTACCTGCTTAGATATCCACAAAAGGACATATAACACGTTGTCATTTGAGCAAGTAAGCAAGCCACAATCTCAAATAAGGACACATGCCTTCAATCCTCCATTTTTTGCTGGTGTCATTCCAGCAAGTGGTCTAGGTGCAGTGCAATCTTCTGTAAAATCTCTCCCAAAAGATTTCAGGCAATTGAGATGTTTAATTATCTGAAATGGTACTATTATGGTCTGCCCAATGTGTGAAATGTTACTGGATTAGTGCAGCCGGTCCCCATTAGGAGCCCAATGATTTGATAGCAGAGGAAGTGTTGAAGCGTGAGTGCAAGAGCACATACTTTGCTTGTGGAAGATCCCAGATTCAACCCCAGCATCTCCAAGTTGAGTTAGGAAAGACTTCTGCTGCCTGAGAACTGCCATCAATCAGTGCAGGCTCATCTGAACTAGAGAGAGAGAGGGAGATGGTATAAGTTCCCGTAGCGCTAAGTGCATCTACAGTGTCTCCTGGGTCCGCTGGATTTGCCCACTCCCACTCTTCTTTTTAGTTGTTTGGTGGCAACGCATTTAATGCTTGCTGTATTACATCACATGTTCTATTCTTCTTAAAAATTATTTATGGCAACCCAGCGGTTGAGGTAGCAGAATGAGCTCTGTGATGGTGATGGATAAACAGCCAAATCAGAGCTTTTCATTCTAAGCTACAATTTGGCTCAAAACTGCCAATGAGGTCACTTTTCTCAACATCATTAATCCAGCCCTTCCTTCAGCTACACACCATTTTGACACAGAATTATATTTTATCCAGATTAGTTAAAGCTCAAGGCATTTCAATACTGCAACCCAACCTTTCTCCTTTGAAAATCTTGTTGGGTTCATGCTGGGCAACCGAGCTGCAGCGGAAAGTAGCTGTAAGTGCTTTTAAGGAATGCTGGCTTTCCTTGTATGCTCTGGCAGGCGCCTGGGATGGAATGAAGCTGTCACCCTTTGGGAATGGAAATCACAGCCAACCTGAACAGAGCCCAAAGCTGATCTTCCCTGGCCGCTTCTGAAACAAAGCACACCAACCTGGTCTCATTCCTAGAAAACCAGCACAACCAGGGATCTCTCGCCATTATGCAGTGGATTCTGATGCTCACGTTTCAGAGCTGATGGCTTTCCTAAGGCACGGGGGCAACCGTTTCAGCAGCTCTTGAATATTTTTATGCTAAATAAAACGACAGCTTTCTAGCCTGCACATAACATTTGCTCCCAACTCATCTAATATTTTTTTATTTTGCCATTTGATAAACCTTTCGCTTTCCAGTTCTGATGACCTCGATGTGGGCCCACCTTTCCTGCAGAGATGGGGAACTCCGTGCAAATCAAGGGCCAATGAAGTTGAGGGTGGGGTCTCTTCCGTCAACCCCTCCTCCTGTCTGAAAGAGGAGAGGATCTTCCTCTCTCAGTACAGCAAGAGGCTATCTTTTCTGTGTAGCTTGGAGTTATGGACCTTCTGACTCTTACTAATGAAGGGCAGATATCATCAGGCCTTCCCTGAACCTGCATGGGCAGGATTAGATCTCTGAGCTAGAGAACCCCATTCTGTGCCTGTACGGAAGAGAAGAAAATCCAGGGAAAAAGTAGAGTTGCAAGGGGCCATTGAGTCCATGGGGCCCAACTCCCTCCTCCATCCAGGGACCCAAAGGAAAGCTTCCCAGACAACTGCCTGTCTACCCTCTGATTGAGCACACCTAACGAAGCGGTCGTAGTATCCCCTGTCAAACTGCTCTCATTTTTTGGATGCGTTTTCCAAACACCGTTGGAATCTGTTGCCCTGGGACTTAAATCCATTATTCTATGTCCTGCATTCTAAAACCCGAGAGAACAGGTCTCGATCAGTTTCTGCGTGACATTCTGCAAAGCTGAAGAGGGCAATTCCACCACCATTCACCAGTGGTAAATCATCAAGGCTATACAGACCCAACTCCTTCAACCTATCTTCCATGGTCTTAGTTTCTACATGCAGCTTAATTCTACTTTGCCTGATTGAGCATTCGCCATTCAGCCCTTACCCAACTCTTGGAAATGTGTGGTTAAATCAGGGGTAGGCAACGTCCGGCCTGCGGGCCGTATAAGGCTCGCGGAAGCAATTGGTCTGGCCTGCGGCAGCAGGCACAGCAGTCACGTGGTGGGGGCAGGCGCGGCAGCGGGCATGGTGGGCGTGGCAGCAGCAGGCATGGTGGGTGTGGCAGTAGTGGGCACGGCGGAGGCAGGCGTGGCGGGCATGGCGGCAGCGGCAGATGTGGCGGGGTAGGCGCGGTGGTGGGCATGGTGGGTGTGGCGACAGGCGCGGTGGCGGTGGTAGGCGCAGTGGGTGCGTGGTGGTGGTGGCAGGTGCTGCAGCGGGCATGGCAGTGGTGTGGCGGGCGCGGCAGGTGTGGGAGGCATGGCGGCGAGCGTGGCTGCCCCCCAGTGCACATGATTGGCTCCCACCTGCAAACCCCGCCCCCTTCCACGTGATTGGCTCCTGCCTGCAAACCCCGCCTCCCGGCCCTCGAGTGATGTTATAAATATCAAAATGGCCCTTGGCATAAAAAAGGTTCCCCACCCCTGGATTAAACGCACCTAGATTAACTTGAGAAGTGAAGTTCTCCCAATTTCGAGATATACGCCAACCCATCAATGGTTGTCTCTGCAGCTTTCCAATCAATTATTGTTCTTGCTTCAGTGGTTCTGAACATGATCCGATGCTGAGCCCAAATGCAGCAGAGAAACCCTTTTGTTTTCCTGTAGGGCCAAGATCCCTCTTACATCATTCTTCCCTCTTCTGTGGAACTACTGACTGATCATGTTTGCACTATTACAGCAGAAAATCCTTTGCCATTCTGTGCAGTTTACCGAAACCATAGGTACTTAAGAAATATTAATTTCAATTCATTAGCATATTGATGATGTCAAAACAATTCAGGCTTAAATCAGAATGATTCTCACCTTCACACAAGCTTGCATCCTCTCTTAATGTTGCTGCATTCTTGATCTTCCCCTCTCTCTGTCTCTCTTACCAGAAAGATGGAAATGAGCATAAATTTGAGAAAAATCAGTGATGTGACTAAAATTCCTCCAATCAATGGCAAAACTTTTCAACCATGTGGAGCAAAGGTGGAACAGGTGGTGCCAGCTCAGAGTCTACTGTTCTGTTCGCTCAAAAGTAGGCAGCCGGTTCTTTGGATGGCTTTCGTCCTTGTGTGCAGGGACATTCTGTGAGATGACGCTGTCACTGTCTTTTGAAGGCGCCAACTTGGAAAAAAACATGCTTGAACATTAAATTTCATTGCTTATCCATGCAGCATTCAGAGGTATGCAGGAATTCAAAATATAATAGTGCTATAAACAAGAAAGCAGAACTTTGGGAACTAGCTCTGTCTGCAAATTGAGAATGCATTATTATTATTATTATTATTATTATTATTATTATTATTATTCATCCTATACTTTGAAAGGCATATAATATTCTCATACCACCAATGTATATATCAACAACATTTACCAACTAGGCAGAAAACCAGAAGTGTTAATGCTTAAAAAAAAATCCTGTGCTTGGCTAAGAAGAAAATAAGAAAGCGAACCGAAACCATCAGGAAATTGTGATTCCTGCCCCACCGAAATGAAGGAGACTCCTGTCTGTCTCGTTTTTTAATTGGGAACATTTTCCATGGGATTGTGCCTTCGCTAAGCAAACTATCTGCCTTTTCAAAAATTGCAGCACTCTTTTCGTAAAAGACCATAATTTAATTTTTGATGGCAGGGTAGAAAATCTATAAATCAAGAATTCTAATCTCAACAGCTTTGCACTTGGTGGCTCTGCACATCCCATAAGAGATGTTTGCATCACAGATTCCATGGATTCTCTATGAAGTTCAACATCCATATTCACACAGGGATTTTTCCACCTAGATCCAGCAAATGGAAAAATTCTTAGGATACATTAAGGCACCCAATGTGCCCACTGAAACCTCCCCAACACCCAAAAATGCAAAGGGTCCCCAAAAAGGTTAACTCTCCAACTCCAGCAATGTCCTGAGGGCTCAGGGGGTCTCTAAAATGGTGGGTAGAAAAGGGTGGAACTTAATAGGCTGTCCACCGAAGAAAGCACCTCTCCCCACAGACACCAATCTCTACCTGGTGCTCATTGCCAAGACTTTCCATTCAGTGGCCAAAAGCACTGGAAAAACAGGTTTTTCTTTCTAAGTGAGAAGAAGATATGAACCCATGTTTGGTCTCACATCTAGACTTGTTCTTCTTCTCAACAACAATTGAGCTCCTTCAGCAGAAGTCCCTGACAGCGAAGACTATAGAGCTCATGGTGTCAGGGAGATAACTGGTGAAGGAGGGGGCTCCCTCCAGGGGGATCAACGCATGTGCAGTACTGAATCGCTTTGCTTTCCTCGCAAGAGGCTGAAGAAGGCACCGCCCTAGTTTCATGGGCCTTTTCTCTGAGCAACACTAGTTCATTTTAGTTTAGCTGGATTCTGTCTAACAGAGTAGAACAAATAAACACTAGAGCCTATACACCAGGGCTGGGTAACCTTTTTTATGCCAAGAGCCATTTTGACATTTCTAACATCACTCGAGGGGCGGGGTTTGCGGGTGGGAGTCAATCGCGTGCATTGGGGGGCTGCCATGCCTGCTGCCGCCGTGCCCACCGCCACGCCCACCATGCCTGCTGCCACGCCCGCTGCCACTACACCCACCATGCCTGCCGCCACGCCCGCTGCTACCATGCCCGCCACGCCTGCTGCCGCCATGCCTGCCGCCACACCCAGCATGCCCGCTGTCGCCACGCCCACGTCTGCTGCCGCCACGCCCACCATGCCCGCTGCTGCTCCTACCCCCACCACATCCGCTGCTGTGCCCACCGCTGCCACACCCACCATGCCCGCCAAGCCCGCCGCCACGCCCAGCATGCCCGCTGCCGCCACGCCCGCCATGCCTGCCACCGCGATGCCCCTGCCGCAGGCCGGATCAATTGTTTTCGCAGGCCTTACACAGCCCACGGGCCGGACGTTGCCCACCCCTGCTGTACACCAAGTTTCAGCGTGTTCCTTCACTCGAAGTCAGGACACATGGTTAGGTAATTTGGGGCCACTGTCGAACTGCAACTCCCGGCATCCCCAGCCAGAGAACCAAGGTGAAGGGATGGATTCTACAATATAGCCCACCTTGGTTGGAACAGACTGCTTTGCCAGTTTTAAAGGAATTGTGAAAAGAAAAGGCAAATCAAGATGCCACACCCAGAGCAAATCCTTCTAGGAATTTGCAAAGATTGAGACTGTAGTGTTTGGAAGCTGTTCCACAAGGACCTTCATGGATGGATGTGTGTCAAAAAAAAGTCAAGATGGCATCTGCCACTGTGTGAGCAAAGCCCCAACCTCTACAGCTTCCAGGTAGATACTAGCATCTTGCAGAACACGTGGAAGGACAGTAATGCTATTGCCAGGGAGAGGAACTTCTCCAGTAAGGATCTTGTGTGTCTGAGAGGCATGTAGGACAAACAGCTGCTTTGTTTATACTCTTAGAAGCTTCAAAAGCTGTTCAGTAGATTTGCAAAAATGTCTCTAAAGCTCTAGACAAAGTGGGTAATGAAGATGTTTGAGACATCCTATTAGTTAAGCTAAACATGGAATGTAACCATATCAGAGGTGAGAAAGAAATGTTTGGGAAGGGAGAGATGGATGGAGAAATTCTAACTGTCACCTGGGTATGTAAACAAAACTAGTGGATCTTAAAGAAAAATAGATGACTTCATTTCCTATTTAATAATTTTATTAAAGGGTATAAATGTGTCAGATGTTCTGGATTCTTTCATAGTGAAAAAAACTGTATTTTTAAACAGACTGTGTTTGTTTCCTTTTTTGGCTGCTACCAGTTCAAATCTCTTGAAAGTAGTATTTAATCCCAAGGGTTTATTTTCCTCTTGACTTAAATGCCATGAATTACAAGCATTCTGCATTAATTCCTAAGGCTGACACTAACATTGACATGATTTGGAAGATGGGAAGGGTGACATCCTGTTGTGCTTTGGATCCTCTTGGTGAATAATCTTAATCTTCAGCCATTTTGGCTCCCCAGTGTAGCCAGAGTGTTTTCTGACCTCATTCGCCCCTTTCTTTCAGCCTGTTGCCATACTCCATGTTTGCAACAATAAACGTAGTTACTCACTTCTTAGTCCCACCAGGCACACTTCCATTATTGGTTCAACACCATCATGAAGAAGACAAGAATGAATTCAAAAGCTTTGGTGCCATTTTGTGAACACCTTCCTCTCCTTGTTTTGAGAACTTTGATTGGAAAAAAAATGAAGGGCAAGAAATCAATGTGTGTGTCTGCCTCTCAGCCAAAATCTCATGAACACAAGATTAACAAGCTCCAATTGTTAATTGTCCTGCCTGTGTTGGTGGGGGTGTTGTACTCCTTCATTGGGTTGTTGTTTGTTCCTTGCTCCTGCAAACAAACTACAGCTGACTGTAGTTCAGATCATGAATTTATTGCACAATTTAGAATCAGACTAAAAAGAATAGGGAAGACCCACAGATCAGTTAGATATGAGCTCACTAATATTCCTAAGGAATACGCAGTGGAAGTGAAGAATAGATTTAAGGGACTAGATTTAGTAGATAGGGTCCCAGAAGTACTATGGACAGAAGTTCGCAACACTGTTCAGGAGGCGGCAACAAAAAACGTCCCAAAGAAAAAGAAAACCAAGAAGGCAAGATGGCTGTCTGCTGAGACACTGGAAGTAGCCCAAGAAAGAAGGAAAGCAAAAGGCAACAGTGATAGGGGGAGACATGCCCAATTAAATGCAAAATTCCAGAGGTTAGCCAGAAGAGATAAGGAATTATTTTTAAACAAGCAATGTGCGGAAGTGGAAGAAGACAATAGAATAGGAAGGACAAGAGACCTCTTCCAGAAAATTAGAAACATCGGAGGTAAATTCCAGGCAAAAATGGGTATGATCAAAAACAAAGATGGTAAGGACCTAACAGAAGCAGAAGAGATCAAGAAAAGGTGGCAAGAATTTACGGAAGATCTGTATAGGAAGGATAATAATATTGGAGATAGCTTTGACAGTGTGGTCAGTGAGTTAGAGCCAGACATCCTGAAGAGTGAGGTTGAATGGGCCTTAAGAAGCATTGCTAATAACAAGGCAGCAAGAGACGACGGTATCCCAGCTGAACTGTTTAAAATCTTGCAAGATGATGCTGTCAAGGTGATGCATGCCATATGCCAGCAAATTTGGAAAACACAAGAATGGCCATCAGATTGGAAAAAAACAACTTATATCCCCATACCAAAAAAGGGAAGCACTAAAGAATGTTCAAATTATCGAACAGTGGCACTTATTTCACATGCCAGTAAGGTAATGCTCAAGATCTTGCAAGGTAGACTCCAGCAATTCATGGAGCGAGAATTGCCAGATGTACAAGCTGGGTTTAGAAAAGGCAGAGGAACTAGAGACCAAATTGCCAATATCCGCTGGATAATGGAGAAAGCCAGGGAGTTTCAGAAAAACATCTATTTTTGTTTTATTGACTATTCTAAAGCCTTTGACTGTGTGGATCATATCAAATTGTGGCAAGTTCTTGGTGGTATGGGGATATCAAGTCATCTTGTCTGCATCCTGAGGAATCTGTATAACGACCAAGTAGCAACGGTAAGAACAGAGCACGGAACAACGGACTGGTTTAAGATTGGGAAAGGAGTACGACAGGGCTGTATACTGTCACCCTACCTATTCAACCTGTACGCAGAACACATCATGCGACGTGCTGGACTTGAGGAATCCAAGGCTGGAGTTAAAATCGCTGGAAGAAACATTAACAATCTCAGAAATGCAGATGATACCACTTTGATGGCTGAAAGCGAGGAGGAGTTGAGGAGCCTTATGACGAAGGTGAAAGAAGAAAGTGCAAAAGCTGGGTTGCAGTTAAACCTCAAAAAAACCAAGATTATGGCAACCAGCTTGATTGATCACTGGCAAATAGAGGGAGAAAAAGTGGAGGCAGTGAGAGACTTTGTATTTCTAGGCGCAAAGATTACTGCAGATGCTGACTGCAGCCAGGAAATCAGAAGACGTCTACTTCTTGGGAGGAGAGCAATGGCAAATCTAGATAAAGTAGTTAAGAGCAGAGACATCACACTGACAACAAAGGTCCGCATAGTTAAAGCAATGGCATTCCCCGTAGTAACCTATGGCTGCGAGAGCTGGACCATAAGGAAGGCTGAGCGAAGGAAGATAGATGCTTTTGAACTATGGTGTTGGAGGAAAATTCTGAGAGTGCCTTGGACTGCAAGAAGATCAAACCAGTCCATACTCAAGGAGACTGAGCCAGACTGCTCACTTGAGGGAATGATATTAAAAGCAAAACTGAAGTACTTTGGCTACATAATGAGAAGACAGGATACCCTGGAGAAGATGCTGATGCTGGGGAAAGTGGAAGGCAAAAGGAAGAGGGGCCGACCAAGGGCAAGATGGATGTATGATATTCTGGAGGTGATGGACTCGACCGTGGGGGAGCTGGGGATGGCCGACAGGAAGCTCTGGCGTGGGCTGGTCCATGAAGTCATGAAGAGTCGGAAGCGACTGAAGGAATAAACAACAAAATGATAACCATACTTTCAACTGGGAAACTGTGAGCAAGTCTGTCCATGTGTTGTGAGATTAAGGAGTTTTCATCGTGTCTTCTGACTGCTAGTTGGTGTTCGTGGATGCGTCGTGCTAGTCTTCTGCCAGTCTGTCCTACATAGTGGCTATTACAGTCCTTACACTGTATCCTTACACTGTATGTTGTAGATAACTCCTGTTTTTTCTTCTTGGGCTACTGGGTCTTTTGGTTTACTTATGATGTTCTGAAGGGTTTTGGTTGGTTTGGGTGCTATGGTGATGCCGTGTGGTTGTAACACTCTATTAGTAGTTTCTGATGTATGGCAGTGTAATCCTTTTCATAGTTTGTTGGTTTTGCTGTGGTGGGTTGAGTGGCCAGGCACTTTATGATAAAGTTGTGTGGGTATCCTTTATTATTATCCATTATTATTATTATTATTATTATTATTATTAATATTAATATTATTATTATATTTATTTATTTTATATGACCGCCCATCTCCCCCAACGGGGAACTCATTTTACTGGAAGATGCTTTATAAGTGGTCTGTTTCCTTTTTCTGGTGTTCTGGGTTGCTGCAGTGCGTTTGTGCTTGTCTGAATAGTGTTCTTACACAGCTCCTCTTGTGGGAGGTTGGGTTATTGCTTTGGTAGTGGAGCACTTGGTTAGTGTGGGTAGATTTCCAGTAGACTTGTGTTTCTAGAATGCCATCATTTCCTCTACTGATGAGGATGTCCAAGAAGGGTAGTGTGTTGTTTTCTTCTTCCCTTGTGAATTTTATTCCTTTGAAGATGGATTAAACCTCAGATTAAACAAATATCAACACACAATAGACAGTCTCAAGGAACAACTAGAACAGACTATGACCCCTGAACAAATCAACATGCTGACTACTACAGTCAAGACCACATCACTGAGACAAGCAGAAAAAAGGAAAGCTAAACTCCAAACTAAACTACTTAAATTAAATCCCAGAAACAAAGAAGTACTGGAACCGGAATGGGTGGTCAACATGTCCAGCCGCCCATTATCCACTACAGAACACAGTATCTTGCAGAGAGAACTCAATTATAACAGAGGATGCAAATAAATTAGAATTCTTTGCAGCTTTGGAAGCACCAAGTGCTCCACTACCAAAGCAATAACCCAACCTCCTTTACATACCATTCATGAGAGACAATAGAAAAGCCAGAACACCTCCTTGCCAGTAATCAACAACCAGATAGGCAAAGGTTAACACCAAGACTAGCACCAGAGGAACAATCAAACAGCACAATAGACCCTAATCAAGGAACTATTAACTCAGTCAATCAACCAAGGAGCAAACAACAACCCCATGAAGGAGAGTACAACACCCCCACCAACACAGGCAGGACAAGCCAGGGTATATAAACAGAGAGCAAGTTCCACTCCCTTTTAGCACTGAAAATGTTACCTAGCCTGGCAATGAAATGTCTGCAAGAAAACAACAAGGCTCAGAGAGCACCAAGGACTCCACATTAACAAGCTCCTTAGAAGCTGCTTCCTCTCTAACAGATACCCCTTTCCAATAACATTGTGCTCAACACTGTGCAAAACCTAACTATAATATAAATTGCAAAATTATAATTATAACACAATAGCCAAACACTTAAAGGTGTAGCAAAAATAATAAAATAAATAAAATAAACAGCATTCATGTGTTCAAATCTGCTTCAGCAAACAGCTCATAAAATCAAAAGCCTAACGGAAAAAATGTCATTGCTTACCTGCAATGGGAGAAAAGGAGCTGCTCCTTACAATCTCTCTAGAGCTCATGCTGATGGGATAGGAAGAAGGCCAGAGTTCCCCGTTGGGGGGAGATGGGCGGTCATATAAATTAAATAAATAAATAAATAAATAAGAAGCTTTCTCAAGGAACTTAAAACCCAGGACAGCTGATTTGGATAATGTTTCAAACATTTTGGTCTCACCTGGGGAAGGACTTGAACCAATGCTTGGAACTGTATCCAGGGAAGCAATTTAAACAATAGAGGTATTATTTACACTGTTTATATTACTCCCTTAATTCCACACCATCTGAATTTTCTTGGTTTTAGATTTAATGACTACAATCAGGTTCAAGTGAGCCTCCAACATTCAATTTTTGTAATGTTAAAAAGACAGGGTCTTTTTTCCTTGAAGGATATTGACATGCCAAAGGAATGCCTGCTCTCTGGGGAGAATGTTATGTTCTCTAAGTAAGGCAGTTTGCCATGGGGAAACAAGGATGTCCCTCATAGGACTTCTGCGGCTGGAGTGAGATCTGGACAATGGTGGTTAAGGGAAAACTGCAGCAAACTCTTGGAAGAGACCGTGGGCCAGAGCTGACTTCATGGAAGGACCAGTTCCTTTCAATCACTTCTTCTGACCATTAGGATTTCTCCTCCAGCTCCTCTTCCCCCCACCCTTAGCAGTCCTGAAGCTTTTGCTTCAAGAAACAGAAAGCAGACACCAGGCCAATGAGTTGCAGGGAGGCGTTAATTTTTGTTGTTGTTCAGTCGTTTAGTCGTGTCCGACTCTTCGTGACCTCATGGACCATAGCACGCCAGGCCTTTCTGTCCTCCACTGTCTCCCGGAGTTTACTCAAATTCATGTTCATTACATCAGTGATGCTATCTAACCATCTCATCCTCTGCCGTCCCCTTCTCCTTTTGCCTTCAGTCTTTCCCAGCATCAGGGTCTTTTCCAGGGAGTCCTCTCTTTGCATTAGGTGGCCAAAGTATTTGAGCTTCAGCTTCAGTATCTGTCCTTCCAATGAGCAGTCAGGGTTGATTTCCTTTAGGATTGACTGATTTGACCTCCTTGCAGTCCAAGGGACTCTTAGGAGTCTTCTCCAGCACCACAGCTCGAAAGCATCAATTCTTCGGCGCTCAGCCTTCCTTATGGTCCAACTCTCACAGCCATACATTACTACTGGGAAAACCATAGCTTTAACTATACGGACCTTTGTCGGCAAGGTGATGTCTCTGCTTTTTAATATGCTGTCTAGGTTTGCCATAGCTTTCCTCCCAAGGAGCAAGCGTCTTTTAATTTCATGGCTGCAGTCACCGTCTGCGGTGATCTTGGAGCCCAAGAAAATAAAATCTGTCACTGCTTCCATTTCTTCCCCTTCTATTTGCCAGGAAGGGATGGGACCAGATGCCATGATCTGAGTTTTTTTAATGTTGAGTTTCAAGCCAGCTTTTGCACTCTCCTCTTTCACCCTCATCAAGAGGCTCTTTAGTTCCTCTTCACTTTCTGCCATTAGGGTGGTATCGTCTGCATATCTGAGGTTGTTGATATTTCTCCCGGCAATCTTAACTCCGGCTTGTGATTCATCCAGCCCAGCATTTCTCATGATGTACTCTGCATATAAGTTAAATAAGCAGGGTGATAATATACAGCCTTGTCGTACTCCTTTCCTAATTTTGAACCAGTCGGTTGTTCCATGTCCGGTTCTAACTGTTGCTTCTTGACCCACATACAGGTTTCTCAGGAGACAGGTAAGGTGGTCTGGTACTCCCATCTCTTTAAGACTTTGCCACAGTTTGTTGTGATCCACAAAATCAAAGGCTTTAGTGTAGTCAATGAAGCAGAAGTAGATGTTTTTGTGGAACTCTCTTGCTTTTTCCATGATCCAGCGAATGTTGGCAATCTGATCTCTAGTTCCTCTACCTCTTCGAAACCCAGCTTACACTTCTGGTAGTACTCGGTTCACATACTGCTGAAGCCTAGCTTGTAGGATTTTGAGCATAACCTTGCTAGCATGTGAAATGAGCGCAATTGTACGGTAGTTTGAACATTCTTTGGCATTGCCCTTCTTTGGAATTGGAACGTAAACTGACCGTTTCCAATCCTGTGGCCACTGTTGAGTTTTCCAAATTTGTTGGCATTTTGAGTGCAGCACTTTAACAGCATCATCTTTTAGGATTTTAAATAGCTCAGCTGGGATACTGTCTTCTCCGCTAGCTTTGTTGTTAGTAATGCTTCCTAAGGCCCACTTGACTTCACTCTCTAGGATGTCCGGCTCAAGGTCAGTGACCACACCATCGTATTTATCAGGGATATTGAGATCTTTCTTGTATAGTTCTTCTGTGTATTCTTGCCACCTCTTCTTAATCTCTTCTGCTTCTGTTAGGTCCCTGCCTTTTTGTCCTTTATCATGCCCATCTTTGCACAGAACATTCCCTTGATATCTCCGATTTTCTTGAAGAGATCTCTAGTCTTCCCCATTCTATTGTTGTCCTCGAATTCTTTGCATTGTTCATTTAAGAAGGCCTTCTTATCTCTCCTTGCTATTCTCTGGAATTCTACATTCAGTTGTTTATATCTTTCCCTTTCTCCCTTGCCTTTTGCTTCCCTTCTTTCCTCAGCTATTTGTAAAGCCTCATCAGTCAGCCACTTTGCTTTCTTGCATTTCTTTTTCTTTGGGATGGTTTTAGTTGCTGCCTCCTGTACAGTGTTACGAACCTCCATCCATAGTTCTTCAGGCACTCTGTCTACCAGATCTAATCCTTTAAATCTATTCCTCACCTCCACCGTATATTCATAAGGGATATGATTTAGGTCATACCTGATTGGTCTAGTGGTTTTCTCTACGTTCTTCAATTTAAGCCTAAATTTTGCGATAAGAAGCTCATGATCTGAGCCACAGTCAGCTCCAGGTCTTGTTTTTGCTGATTGTATAGAGCTTTTCCATCTTTGGCTGCAAAGTATATAATCAATCTATGATGAAAAGGACATCTTTTTTTGGTGTTAGTTCTAGGAGGTGTTGTAGGTCTTCATAGAACCGGTCAACTTCAGCTTCTTCGGCATCAGTGGTTGGGGCATAGACTTGGATCACTGTGATGTTGAATGGTTTGCCTTGGATTCGAACTGCAAGCATTCTGTCGTTTTTGAGGTTGTACCCCAGTACTGCCTTTCCCACTCTTTTATTGACTATGAGAGCTACTCCATTTCTTCTAAGGGATTCTTGCCCACAGTAGTATATATAATGGTCTCCTGAATTAAATTTGCCCATTCCTGTCCATTTTAGTTCGCTGATTCCCAAGATGTCGATGTTCAATCTTGTCATCTCATGTTTGACCACATCCAGCTTACCTTGATTCATTGATCTTACATTCCAGGTTCCTATGCAATATTGTTCTTTACAGCATCGGGCTTTCCTTCCACTTCCAGACACATCCACAGCTGAGCGTCCTTTCGGCTTTGGCCCAGCCGCTTCACTCTTTCTGGAGCTACTCGGAATTGCCCTCCGCTCTTCCCCAGTAGCATTTTGGACACCTTCCGACCTGAGGGGCTCATCTTCCGGCGTCATATCTTTTAGCCTTTTGATACTGTCCATGGGTTTTCTTGGCAAGGATACTGGAGTGGTTTGCCATTCCCTCCTCCAGTTTTGGACCACGTTTTGTCAGAACTCTCCGTCATGACCTGTTGTTCTTGACCTGACTTCATTGAGTTACGCAAGCCCCTTCGCCACGACAAGGCAGTGATCCATGAAGGGGATTTAAGGCTTACCCCCAACCCAAAATTTACATATCTCCCAATTATCCACAAGGCATTTTTCTTACAAAAATCAAACGTTTTGTCAGAACTCTCCGTCATGACCTGTTCTTCTTGACCTGACTTCATTGAGTTACGCAAGCCCCTTCACCACGACAAGGCAGTGATCCATGAAGGGGACACGTTAATTAAGGACGGATAAAAGTCACTACTGATTTCTGGCCCATCTCCGTTCCATATACAGTATATTGAAACCAAAGTCCATTTGACCCAAATTCCTTATCAGTGTGTGAATGTATGAATATCCACATTTATTTTATGCACAAGTTTCCTTTAAAAGGCTTATTCTCTTCACAGTTTTTTTCTTCACAACTTTCTTCACAAAGTGCCTTCCATACCATTTTCACCTGAGTCTGCTTTTTTAAAAAAAAAAAATCCAAAAAGCTACTGACGGAGGCTTTTGGGTACATTTCCCCCAATGTACAGTACTTGTTGCCTCCAACACTTTTCTTAATGAAATGCATTTTTACCCACATTTCCTAATCTATGCTTTTCTTCTTTTTTTGTGCAGAAAAGTGGCTTGATCTACTGCATAGCCTGCCAAATGGGGAATGTGGGTTTGGCCAATTCCCCCTTAAAGTGAACTTGATGGAAAAGCCCCTTAGAGACCTGGGACGTCTCTGGCCTCCAAGTGATCCGCTCTGGCTCCTAAGCAAACTCGCTGCCTGCAGGTGTGATGGAGGCGGCTTTCCAAAATCTTTCAGCAATCTCTCTGGGAATGAGGCTGGGGTCTCACCAGGCTCTGCCCTCAGGGCCTGGCCAAAGCCACGATGTCGCGCTCACCGTGACATCATCAAACAGAAATGACGCCAATTATGCCATTTGTGAGAGATGTCCCTTCTGAGGGAGACCTACGGCCACCACTGTTGCTCTTCAGGCCTTGTGGAGACAGAATACGCATGTGAAAAGAAGACGAAGCTTATGAAACAAACGAAAGACGTGTTTGCAAGCTGCCTGTTGCAATGAAAAAGGCAATGCACCTAATCTCCAGAACATAGCTTTCCAAACTGTGTGTCGTGACACTTTAGTGTGTTGCAACACACTAAAGTTTAGTGTGTCGTGACACAACCCGGAAGTGGACGTGCACAGTGGGGGGGGGGGTGCGGTGGCAGCAGCGACGACGGCAGCGGCGCGTCATCAGTGCTTCCGCGTTTTAGCGGAGGCCGCTGCGGCTGCCACCATGCACGCCCCCGCCCCCGTGCCGCCGCCGTTGGTGTGTCGCCAACGGCGGCACTTTGGAAAGCACTGCTCCAGAACATATAGAATTTACTACCATTCATGGATTGCCATATTCAGATCCTCCCAAAAGCAGGCTGGGCTATTTCAGTCCAGCCCCTGTTTTGGAGACCTAACAGAGCCCTGAATCCCGTACTTATGGAGGTGGGAGCAGCTCTGTGCGGACATCTTGGCTGCTTCCGACCAACTGGCAAACAGCCGCTTGAGCTGTTGTTTCTTCACCACAGTAAAGCCGAAGTGAAGACACCGTCATGGATTCTGCCAGGGAAGAAGAAGGATACTTCCTTTCCGGTTGATTCCCTTGGTGAAAGTTCAGGGGACCGTGCTAGATGAAAGGTAAAGGCATCCTTTACCTTTCTGGCTGGTCCCTTGAAGCCTCCCAGTGTCTTATTTTAACATTTCACCCTTGGAATTCGTATTATGTATTGTTGTAATTTTATATATTTTTAATTCTATTTTATTGTACACTGCCCAGGGTCCCCGTTGGGGGAGATGGGTGGTAATATAAATCTAATAAAATAAATAAATAAATCCTTGAACTGAGCTTGAATCCATAACGTTTCCTTGGCACTGTTTGGAAGTGATTTGCCACTTCTCCTTCTGGAGTCTTTTTTTTTCTACTTCCCAATTTGTTTACAGCTTGATGGCCTCCCATCCAAGTGCGAACTAACTCCAATCCTGCTTAGCTTCCAAGTCCAAACAAGATCCGCCAGCTGGTGCCACCTGCTGAAACAATTAAATAAAAACACTACTTATTTATTTCTACTACATTTTCATATCTCACTAACCACTATATTCCCACCATGGTTGGTAATAAAACCATAAAGCAGAAGTCATAAACATATGAGAATAATGGCTAAGGTCATCCTTTTATTAATGAAAGCTTGACAAAGACTGAATCTGGGACAACAGACCCACATGTGGAAATATCCTAAGCAGTCTATCTGTTATTTCTGGGCAGTCTCAGCCATCCAGAAAGAGAAGCCCCACCACTTGCCTGAAGTTATGAATATCCTACAAGGAATTCCTGGATTGTCCTTTATCCAACCCCTCCCCTCCTATAAGCTCATATTCAGGAGAACCACACCATGATCTGAGGAAGTGTCAGAGAAATAGCGTTGACCATCACCAGCATCCTAATCTCTGGATGATCCCCTGCAGTGGTTTCATATAGATACTGGAAAGCACCGGAGAGAGAATGAAGCCCTGAGCATAAATATACCCTGCTGGTAAAGAAAAAAGAAAAACAACATCAAATACAAAAACTAGAACATGCTTAAACTGAGTGGACCAAAGAAATCTCAGGAACTGTCCCAAAACTGGCAGAGTTTTGAAGAGACAATGTTGAGTTTCTCAAGGATCCTTGTGTTGCTAGACTGCTGTTTTGATCACTGGAATGGAGGTCTCCTTGAAGTCACCTGCCTGATGATGTTTTCCATTTTCCATTTTCATTTAAAATGCCCATTAAGAGGACCCTCTACTCTTTTTGTAGATCTCTTAACGATCAGGCTTAAGACAAGGCATGACCTTATGTCTATGAAGGTTCTCAGTCATCCAGGTGGAATTGTCTGTAGCTTGAATCATGTCAACTGGATTTCTATTTTCTCAGGAGCGAAACGTTTCCACTGAGAAAATAGAAATCCAGTTGACATGATTCAAGCTACAGGCATGACCTTATCTTAAGATACAGACTTAATGTGCTGTACTGTCCAAATGGATTCCCTCTTCTCCTCACCGCATAAGCAGATGGTTCTTTACATGGAAACGGGTTGACTGAACAGGCTAAAGTTGTCAATAAATGGTACCATCCCCTAAAAATGGTTTGTTTACTGTTCCAAGCCTGTTGCCACCCAGATACTTAAGCTTTCATGGGAGGGGGGTGGGCCACGCAGACCTCACCCCCTGTAGCCACGCTTTGCTCAGTGAAGAGGCTCGTTCTGCGGGAGAGATGGCTTATCTCAAAGTGTATATTTACCACACTTCAGTACCAGCACGTCTCTCTTCAGAGTGTGGTTCATAAGCCCGTGGAGGAAACCACATGCTGTTAAGACTAAACATTCTCCAGTAAGCCTCCCTTAGCGTGAGCTGTGGAGAGGGCAGTTACTGATTTTTTCCAAATAAATAAAGCAAACAAGTTACTTCAGGAAGAAAAATCATAGCTCCGTGATTTATAACCGTGTGCTGGTCTGCTGAGCATAGAAGGAACCCAGTGAATCAGCTGTCGCAGGCCACCCAGGAGCGCTGGTCTGCCTGCGATTCCTTACCTCATCCTAAGTGGTGTACAACCACCAGCAGTCGAGGCCGGGCCTGGCATTCCTGGTGTGGGCAGATTCCTCGCAAGTTCCACTCCTTTGCAGTTTCCCTCAACCTCCAGAACGGACAGCTATTAAGGAGGGAATATAGGGATCCTATTTACAGCCCTTTGGCACTGGGTGTAGAAAGAGAAATTGGAAAAATCCTCCTCCAAAGTCAATGTTTGCTCTTCTGAGGGGCTCCTTAGGTGTACATTGGAAACCATTTCATCTATCTTGCACCGTTAAGTCACTCGAACGCTGGGCTAGTAGTAGTTCCTGGTCCAGAATCAACAGCCTCATGCGTTGAGCCTTAGCAGACCCCCTGCACAAACAGATGGAAAATAGCAGGGGGGTCACAGCACCTGATGAATTATTCTTATGGGCAATATAATGGAGGGCAACTTAATATCTTGGCCGGCTTCCTCTGACACTTCTGATGTAAAATATCAGTTGACCTCATGGAGTTCAAGGATGTTTGAGTGGCCCTTCTCCTGCTCTCATCCAAGCTGTAAGTGTGGTGTGTACATATCATCTCAGGCAGTGTAAAAGGTCAAAGGAGGTTCTAAGGATTTGTTTTAATCTTCCAGCCTTTGCATCTTTGTCACGCTTAAAACAATGACGGAAACACAAACCAATTGGCTTATTAGGACTGCTGCCTTAATAGGAAATGCACCCATTGCTACCCGGGTGTATGTATCAACCACACTTGGATACCCATCTTGCAAGAACAGAAACGATCTCTGAATGTTCCTTTGAATCCCTGAGAGATGGGGCTTGGCTAGGATGTTCTTCTTACTATCTGTCCGGTTTTAAACTCTTGAAACTAGCCACAGAAAAGCATAATTTTACACGTGATATTATTTAGTATTTTTTTTATTTATAGGGTAGAATTGGAGGTCCCCTGGGCAACATTTGGCTGATGTCTTCCACCTGCTGTTTCCAATAGCAAACTTCAAGAAGGGACAAGAGACAGTAGGAATTAGATCCTGGGGTTTTTTTAACCAGATTTTTGTTTTTATTGTTGTTTGGGGGAGTTGCCCTCTCTCTCTCACCAAAAAAAGCGAAGTCTTGAAAACGCCACAGATATTTCCTGACTGCAGTGCTTGGGAGATGGAGGGAAGGGGTCAACAAAGACAAGATGGCAGCCACAACCATGTGATCAAGGTCCCATCTTTTTTTTTTTTTTACAGGTGTTTGTGTTGCTCAGTTTCTGGAAAAGAAAAATGCAGGGTCCAAGGGATTTACGTGTAATAAATGGATCACTCACACTTTTTCTTTTTTGTCCTTATGTGCAATGGTTGGCTAGATGCTGTGAATTCCAGATGTGGCTTTGAATATTGTTCTTTACACTGTCTTTCCCTCCCACAAGATTTGATTTGTTCCAAACTTTGTCACAAACAATTATTTCAAGCATTAGTATTAGGATTGCCAGGACAGGATAAGGGGTCCAACTCCTTATTCAGGGGATGGTATGGCTGAAGAGAAAGCTGCTGGTGGTGTGATGGTGGCTGTAGATAATTTTTTCCCAGCCAGTACCCCAATGTGACAGTAACTTAAACTTGGTGAACCTGGAGTCAAAAGACATTATTCCTCTTCTTAGATGTTATGTAATGGTAATGTATTGCAAAGTAGCCTGAGTATTTTTTTTTCCCAAGTGGAGGGAAAATAAAAGGTAAAAAAGGTAAAGGTTCCCCCCGCACATTTGTGCAGTCGTGTCCGACTCTAAGGGCCGGTGCTCCTCTCCATTTCTTAGCCGAAGAGCCAGCGTTGTCCGAAGACGCTTCCGCGGTCATGTGGCTGGCATGACGCACGCGGAACGCTGTTACCTACCCACCAAAGTGGTACCTATCTATCTACTTGCATTTGCATGCTTTTGAATTGCTAGGTTGGCAAGAGCTGGGGCGAGTGCGGGAGCTCACTCCATCACGCGGGGATAGGGTCTCGAACCGCCGAACTTGCGATCAACAAGCCTGGGGTCTTACCCGCTGAGCCACCACGCCCCTACGGAGGGAAAATAGGGAAATAATTAAATATACTTGGGTGACCACCTTCTTAAAATGGTCCTGCCCACCATCCAGCATTCAGTGTCTAAGCCCATTGAAATGTGATATCTTAAATTTGATTCTACACAACCATAAAACAGGGCACTGGGTGTTGAATCTAGCTTTCTGAACAACGATTTGGACTTTAGCATGGACAGTGGCGAGGGACTGTGAGATTTGTAGTGCAAAACATCTGCACTACGTTACATTTCTTATCCCTAGACAAGAGAAATCTCAAAAACCTGAATAAGATTTCTAGTTGCCTGGAAGTTAAGAGACCTGATTAACTTCTTCCTTTCCTTTCCCAAGAAGTAGAATAAAGAAGATAAGATTCTGCAAATTATATGCGTGATACAATCCCATTTTTTAATAGACCGCTGGTTTTAAAGACTGTAGAAAACACAGCAAGGTCTGGCTCACTTGTTATTATCATCATTATCATTAAATATACTGTAATATTTCATAATAACAGAATCTTCAACCAGTTGGAGAAAGAGAGCTCAACGTCATTGGCACGTAGATGACAACCAGCCCCAAAACTTCACAGAAACTCAGCCCCATCTGAGAAGGCAAATTATTCATTCTTATACAACTGTTAATTACACTCTGCAAGAAACTGCTGAAATCTTGGCCTTGAAGAGGATTTAAAAACTGCAGTTCCTTCAAGCAAAATGTTGTTCTTTAAAGCAAAGTATTGCAACTGGCTTTCATGCAGCAGCTCTTCTTCATTAAGTGAGCTTTCAGGAAGTAGTTGCAACACAATTTACCAACTTTGGCAGAGATATAGTCTGTTAAAGAATACTCTTACAATCATCATAATCAGATGTAAAACAGAATTCACCAACATCAAGGAACATTAGGGCAGTCAGCTGAACTAATTATTCTTGGTTGCCATTTCTTCTGAGAACTGTTTTATACTTAAGTGGCCCAGGGGTGTCTGCAGAGTACGGCAAAAAAGTCAATATGGCGGCCATAATGGTGCAATTGAAACTCTGCCATTTTTATATGTAGTGAGTGCACATTTTTAAAAAGTGGATCGTTGATCGCACCACTATGGCCACCATCTTTTTTTTAATTATTATCACATCCTGGGGACACCCCTGAAGTGACCACAGACCTGAGTTTGTCACCAACTCTGCAACAAACAAGAATGCCACCATTTATAGTTGTCTAACTCAAGTATCAAAACAATTCATATTTTCAGAGATAATATTAGTCACATTCACTTGGTACATTGATGAGTACTCTTTGGCATGACTCTTAAAAATATAGGTTGGATGGTAACTCCAAGATGAGTGAACCAGATTGTTAGGACAAGCTTGTTCCTTATTATCATCCATCTACCTATCATTTTATCTTTATCTTTCTCTATCAAAAACAAACAAAAATAATTTTTTGGCAGAATATGCATTCTAAATTTACCAGTTTGTTCTATTTTATAATTAGTGTTGGGAAAAACAAAACACTCTCTCTCTCTCTCTCTCTCTCTCTCTCTCTCTCTCTCTCTCTCTCTCTCTCTCTCTCTCTCTCTCTTGTGTGTGTATACTCACATAAATAACATTATTATTGAAATTGGGGCAAATTCCAAAGCCTTGCTGTTTACTTCTGCAGAAGCAAGTTTAGAAATGCAACCTGTGTGTTCTCCAAACACCAATGAAACCTCAGAAACTTGTGATGTCCACCAACAGCGAAGGATGGCTGCTTTTAACTCTGCCTGTTGGTTTTCAGACTCAGATATTCATTTGCCAACACCTGTTTCCCAGCACTGTGACTCCCCTGAAGCCAGATTGGTGTCTCTGTAGTAATATTGTTTCGCTGTATGGTGTTAAGATGAAGTGGCGATGTAAATTTTAGTCACGAGCACTTAACAGTCCATTAAAATCTAAGAGGCACTATTTTTTATTCTTGACAGAATGTATCTGTGGCAGTGCAAAAGGCCATTGATTTAGCATTGCACACATTGAATATAAAATAGAGTCCTACAAGAAGGCAGTTCAACAGCTGACGGCCTTTTTCTAAATCATTGGCTGGGCACGGAAAACAGCAGAGAGGGATTGAAATGTTACATGAAGAGCACAAATTCCTACTTTTACGCATGGCACAGAGAGACTGCAAGTTGTTCTTAGAAAACAGCACAAGCCATAATCCTGTGCCACTCTTGGCTGGCACATGGATAGAGCCCATACACCGTTGCCTTTTTATTTTATTTATTTATTTATTTTTCAAATTTTGCCACCGCCCATCTCCCCCCAAAGGGAGATTTTGCTTGTTCCATGGGATGTGATGTCAGATGACTGGCGTCTTTAAGAAGCCACAACTACAGTTGTGTAGTTGCAAAGAGGTATATGCTAATATCACACACACACACACACACACACACACACACCCTTTGGTTCCTTCCTATCTTAGTTCTTTCTGTATTCCTTGAAGCCTCCAGTTGCTCAGTTCAAAGGCAAGAAGATGCTTATTCAATAGATTGGGGTGCTAAAATTTGCTAGTAAGTTTAAAACAAGAATCTCCAGTATATAAAACAGAGCAGTGTTTCTCAACCTTGGCAACTTTAAGCTGTGTGGACTTCAACTCCCAGAATTCCCCAGCCGGCACATGTGGGAGTTGAAGTCCACATATCTTAAAGTTTCCAAGGTTGAGAAACACTGGAGTATAACTACCCTGCACATTTTTTAATCTTCCCATTTTATGCAGCTTAGCACAGAGCAATTCTCTACCAGTTAGTGTTCACTTCTTACCACAAATGCTGTCAGAAATCTATTTTAAAGTTCTTTTAATTAACTTTTCTGACTCTTAAACTGGAAGCAGCTGTAATGAAGTCATTCGTGACACAGAGAGTTCAGGTGCCAAACAAAAGACTATAAACCAAATTCCATAACCATGTAATAATGACCAAACATTGACCAAAATAACATTTAAACATGTTGCTGTATTATTTTTTCTCTTTGTCTTTTTAGTCCAGCAAGTGGAAAGACTGTTTTCCCCCCATCCATTTACTTAAAATTGCTCTATTATCCTGAACCTCTCTCGAACCAGACTTGCAATTGGCCGCCGCATCTGCACCGAAGAGACTGATCCAACGTTTGCTGTGCCGGGACTGTGGACTTGGGTCGTATGAATTGGATCCGTACATAAATCAACCCGCAAAAGAGCGTCAATCCCACCCTACATCCCATGATTATTTCTGCATGTGCTTGCAATAATCCCAGTATTCTCATTGGTCCCAGCTGTAACATGACCACCGTTAAGCACAACACCTCGTATCAGCCAATTTGATGTCTGCCTTGTCCCCAGAAAAAGATGCAATTCATTTAATTCCTCTTCAGTCTGATTGGCTTAAAAACTGCCCACCAAGTTACTCTTGCTCAGGATCTGAGCATTTGATGCACTTCAAAGCCTGCTTCTGTGATCCCGTGCCACTCCCAAGCTAGGGATCGTTTTGAAAGGGCTAGGGCACAATAAAAACACAGATACCAAGATTTGCTGAAAAAAATGCACAAGGATGGGTTCCACCTGTTTAATCTTTGCTCTTTTGGCCTTCTACCATCACCATCCACGGATTCCTCCTCAGCCTCCTAGTTGTCCCCTGGCCCTTTGCCACCCCTCACACCATTTCCCGCCTAATCCCTCATTTGCTTTCCCACCCCATCCCCCTCCTCCTTCTCTTGAACCTCTGGGACTCTCCTTCGTTCTCCACCACCCACGCCGTCTGGGTGCTCACTGTTTCCCCCACTCTACCACCCCACTCCTCTCCTCCTTTGCCATTCCCTCTTCTCACCCTCCCCTGCCCCACTTGCTGTTTTGGAGTTGTGTATCCCCCACTCTTTTCTCCCCACTCACCTCCCACTTCTTCTGTGCGGAGGGGATTTCAGCCTTCCCCAAAAGTCTGGTGTTGGTGATCAGACCAGTTGTGGTGCTGGTGCAAATTGGGACTCTTCAAACATCAGTCCTTATTGAGTTGTCAGCTTCCATTGCAGCTGGGGCAGACTGTTTGGGCATTCTGGCATTTATCTGGCTAACCAAGATGTGCAAGCTTTTACCTGAGCCGCTTTTTAAAATGATCTTATTTGTAATGAATGGGCTGTGAGAAGAACCTTGGGAGACAGGAGGAAGAGCTGCAGCCAAGGCAACGGTCAGGCAAGAGAAATCTGAGTCCAGAGGAGGGAGGGGTGGAGAAAGTATCTCAGAAGGGACCCTCACTCGTTCTCTGGAAAGTAAAGGCAGGGGAGGCACTTTCAGACTCTGTCACTATAACCTTACAATAACCTTACACTATATGTTATAACGTTACACTATAACCTTACAATAAAGGTGGCGTTAGGACTCATGGGGCGTGGTGGATCAGCGGGTAAGACGCCAGGCTTGTCGATCGGAAGATCGGAAGTTCGGAGGTTCGAATCCCTAGCCCCGCGTGACGGAGTGAGCTCCCGCACTCGCCCCAGCTCTTGCCAACCTAGCAATTCGAAAGCATGCAAATGCAAGTACAGTAGATGAATAGGTACCACTTCGGTGGGAAGGTAACAGCGTTCCGCGTGCGTCATGCCGGCCACATGACCGTGGAAACCTCTTTGGACAGCGCTGGCTCTTCGGCTAACAAACGGAGATGAGCACCGGCCCCTAGAGTCGGACACGACTACACAAATGTGCAGGGGGAACCTTTACCTTTACCTTAGGACTCATGGCTTTGGTTTCCCAAGTGGACTACCACAAGGGCTGCATTTGAAGCCAGTGATGTCTTGATGAAAAGATCTGGGCAGTTTGCACATGCCTTTGCACCCTCAGAGTTCTTTGCCTTTTCTCCATATATATATAATTTAAATTTGTATCACCGCCCATCTCCTCCACACCTGGGGACTCTGGGCGGTTCACAATAATAAGTTAAAAATATAAAATTTACAGCAAAATGACTTTTGCTGGTCATTTGTAAGTTGTGGGAGTGTGGGAAAGTTGATGCTACATGAAACTTCATTGGTGTAAAATATTATGTGAATAGTTGCATGAGACATTGTCCTCCCTGCACACTAGCATGCATGCTTAATTGTATGTTTTACCTATTACATTGTTAGCTTTTGACTAAGCAAAGGAAAAGGGATTGACATTATTTAATTATTTATTTTTACAAAAGTACGTCTGGTATCAGCTCGCGATCATGAATGTGCATAGGTAGTTGGGTCAAGATCTGTCCTCTCTCATTGCACACCGTAAACATGGAATAATGGAAAGGATTAATGAATAACAGGACGGCTAATTCCAACTCGGGGGGGGGCATGGGTAACAGCAGAGTCCCCTTGTGGGGGGAGATGGGCGGTGATATAAATTGAACAATAAATAATAAAAATAAATAAACAGCAACTTTTGAAGAGTCTATCAGAATACTATATACAATCCACCTTCCCTTAAGCTGAGAGAGAGAGTGAGGGAGAGGGAGAGATGGATGGATGTTAGACTGTATCATGTACAATGTTTTACATGAATTCCACCACCCCTCTTGGAAGAAGAGAAATTTCTCTAATTTTTACACAATGTATATCCTGCGTGGTGTTTTTTTACTGATGTAGACCAACAGGAGGCTGTACGTGACTGGTTTCATCCTGCATTGGGACTCATCAGATGCAGGTAGTCAGATCTTACTCTACTATCCTATCTGGTGATGCGTGTCTGATGAGTCCCAATACATGGCAAAACTGCTCACACGCTGCTTCCTGCAACCTTCCAACAGTAAGGGCAGGCTGATGGGGGAACCAATAATGTGGAGGGGAGGTTGCACTGGACATGTCCAGGCCATCTCTCTCGGAAGCTTTACCTAATTTGTAAGGGCATATTCAAAATGGAGGGCTGATATTATGTAAACCAGCAAAGTTCAAAGAACTAAAACTGGAAATCTCAGGATCATGTCTTTTCCATGTAAAATTGTTTGGCATTACTATCTATACCAGAGCTTTCCAAACTTTTCATGTTGGTGACACACTTTTTAGACATGCATCATTTCGCGACACACTCTTACAGCAGGGCACAAGGCAGGCACTAGGACCTGCGCGGAATCACAGCTGGTTTGGTGGCAGCAAGGCACAAGGTAGGCACTAGGACCTGCGTAGAATCACAGCTGGTTTGGAGGCAGCAAGGAACAAGGCAGGCACTAGGACCTGCGCGGAATCCTGGCAGGGCAGGTTTGGAGGCAGCAAGGCACAAGCAGGCACTAGGACCTGCGCGGAATCCTGGCAGGGAAGGTTTGGAGGCAGCAAGGCACAAGCAGGCACTAGGACCTGCGTGGAATCACAGCTGGTTTGGAGGCAGCAAGGCAGGCACTAGGACCTGCGTGGAATCCTGGCAGGGCAGGTTTGGAGGCAGCCAGGCACAAGGCAGGCACTAGGACCTGCGCAGAATCACAGCAGGTTTGGAGGCAGCAAGGCACAAGGCAGGCACTAGGACCTGCGTGGAAGCCAGGAGGCAGCAGCAGCCTCGACACACCCAGACACTGCAGCCGACACACTAATGTGTCCCAACACACAGTTTGGAAAGCTCTGATCTATACTTTGTGTACTTGTTTGTATTGTTGTCATTTTTGCAGTTTCAAAAAGTGATCTATCAATGGTGTTCCTCTGAATTTCTCTAAAGATGAGCACTTGGTATATTTTGGCAGGATAAAGTCCATGCTCTAACTCAGGAGATATTAGCAAGAATTTTCCATATATACAGTATTGGTGTGCAGTATTAGAGTTGTGTGTGGTCACGAGACAAATTCACCCCACAACTTTGTTGCTGCTGCAAATAAAGTTCTTACCTTTATTAGAGCCAACTGTCAAATTGGCAGTTAAAATATCACAGGGGGAAGATAGAGTAGTCCAAGTATTTATGCTTCAACATTCTTGTGCCTCATTAGTCACAAAGTACAATGGAAAAAATGGAAAAAATGTGGGGTTTATAGGGAAGTTGGAAATGTGCAGAATTACAGATGAAGAAAAATCCAAAACTGGAACATATTAAAATGTCTATTTCTTTAGAGACAGTTTGCAAGTCAGAAAAATAGGATGGTGGTTTCTGTTATTGCAGAAAATTATTCATCTCAGAACAATGCCATGAACGTAAAACACTCCCTGTAAAATAAATATGGCTCCAAGAGAGGTAAAACCACATAATTTTATTTTCTAAACGCAGCTTCATGGACAGCTTCAGTACAGATCAGAACTACCAAAAGTTTGGACTCCTTATAAAAGAAGAAGTTCTAAACTATCCATAACATTGCTATTTTACGATACAGCTTTATGGGTATCCATGTGATTCTTTTCTAGGAAGTACCAAAGTGGAAATCTAGATTATAATGGCAATTTGCACGCACAGTATGTACCACTACAAAACATCCATCTGTTTTTCCTGCATGCTTATGTATTATTATTATTAAATTTATTGGCCACCCAACTTCAGTGACATCTTATTTAGTGTCATAATGCCCTATGGATGCATTGGATGTTTCTTGCAACAACAACTTTTCCCTTAGTTAGACTGATGGATGGGGGTCCGGAAAAGATGAAATAAAACAAGGGGATGAATCAGACTCCGGATGCCCAGGGAAGGTGAAGGGAGGAGAAGACAGGAAAGTGAACTATCAACCCCTAAATGTTTATGGTACCAGGATGTAGACCTGGATTAGAGGAAAGGATACAACTTCCCATTTAACTGCCAAGACCCCTGGCGACCCCAGGCAATAAAGTAACATTCCTAACCAGGAACACTGACCAAGGGGTAACCTTAGTTCATTTGCATCCTAAAAAGCACACCCCTAAAGTTGTTTTTATGGGAAACGCTAGTCATGCTAAAGAAATGATGGGATAGCATGCACAAGTGTCAGAAGAGATAGTCAATGAGGGACTTGGGAACTTGCTTCAATGATCTTTGTAAACTGAATAAAAGGAGCCGTTTGTCTCGTGTTTCACACTTCTCTCCAGTTGTGGAGAAGTCTGCTTTTCTTGTAGAGCTCTGCAATAAAACGTAGTGATCCTCCAGCTCTGCGTGATTATTGGCTTATTGTGCCGGGCGAAACGAACAAACCACTGCGTTGCGGGCAACAAGACCACTACATACAATTTGCCAGGAAAGTCTAAACATGGAATGCTGGCTTGTGTGAAATCAGAGAGCAGCTCAGATCCCCAGAGAAGGCTGTTCAAGCATCCTGGTGACTAGCTCAGTGTGTCTGTCGGCCGCTGCCCTTCCCAGCCATCCTTGGAGGGGCCAGAGATTAAAACGGGGGCCAGAGAAGGGGTCTCCCTCCCTCTGGAGATCACTGACATCTCTCGGGCCTCTCCTTGCAGTGGAGATCCGGGCAAAAAGAATGGAGTTTACATTGCCGTGAAGAATCGTTCATCTTTTTTTCATCAGGCAACATAAAACAATGTTTGCCTTTCACATAGCACAAAAGCTTTTGGAATAAGATGTTTATCGCTGGAATTACAGTTTTTGCCCAAATAATAATAATAATAATAATAATAATAATAATAATAATGTTGATGATGATGATGTTGTCAGTGAACCAATTCTGACAATTCTGGATGCTTGGTTTTCAACAGGTGAACCTGGGATTCTGGCTAATTAATCTGGGACTAAATCCCAAGCAAGTTCGGAGGTTCGAATCCCTAGCCCTGTGTGTGGAGTGAGCTCCCGCACTCTCCCCAGCTCTTGCCAACCTAGCAATTCGAAAGCATGCAAATGCAAGTAGATTAATAGGTACCACTTCGGTGGGTAGGTAACAGCGTTCCGCGCGTGTCATGCGGCCACATGACCGGGGAAGCGTCTTCGGACAACGCTGGCTCTTCGGCTAAGAAACGGAGATGAGCACCGGCCCCTAGAGTCGGACACGACTGTGCGGGGAAAACCTTTACCTTTACCTAAATCCCAAGCAGGGGGGCTCAAGGGGAGGTCAGAAAGGTCAAGAAGGTATCAACATCCATAAGATCAGAGCATGTAAAAAAGGGAAAGTCTGATCGCGCAGTCCATCATCTTGAAATTTTGATCCCCCTGCAGACGCCCGTCCCCAAGGCTGAGAAACCAGCACCATTTTTTAAAACCTTTTTACCTTACGTAGAACCTTACATCTTGGAGGAAACGGGAGAAGGTTGTCAACAAGGTAAGAAAGATGCAAATTTTCCAAAGGGTAAGTTCTGGAAAACTAGAAAGTGGGAGTCTTCTTCAAGTAGATAAATTATGGACCTATATACGTGAGATCGTTCATTTTGACAGTACAGAGAGGTGGCCAAATCCAGGAGTCCGCTGACTGCTAAAGACCATACAAGGTCTGAAGGAGTTGGGACGGGGTGAAGCAAAGCACCACCACTTCTAGAGACCACGCAGCTTTCTGAAGGCCAGGGCTTTCTTTCCAACCGTTCCTGCTCCCAAGTCCATCTCACAGAAAACTAGGCATTAGTGTAGTTACTATCATGGACATAAACTCCTGAGCTGCTCTTTATTGAACAGCCTCAACACAGATGTTGAAATGCAGGAGCCCTGTGAAATTCAACAACACCTTCAAGTCCCCCCCAACTAACTCAGGAAAGGATACTGCACAAGACCTTTCTGTTCCATCTTCCTATTGCAACAGTTCACTCATCACTGGGAGACCGTTAGATGGATCAGCCAGAGGGGGCGCTCTCTGACCGTCATATGACATCTCTTGCTTGCCCAGTGTAGCACAGAGTAAGCTTGGCAGAAGGAGCTCAGAGAGGAAAATTCTCTCCAGCCAGATCTCTGGGATGCCACACCACACTGATATTTTCATCCTGAGTTAATTCCTGGAGAGGAATCTTATCAGCAACTCACCTGGCACAAAGTATTTAAAGCTGGAAGCATTAGAGGTGAATCAATGCAAATATTAGAGCTACATCACTGGTGCCAAGAACATCTGGGTATAAAAATAGTAGATGAATCTCCAATCTTTGATCACGTAGAGACCTTACCTGGCTTACTTGAGTGAATTAATCTTACAACTCCAGAATATTCTGAATGTTTCTTTTGCCTGGAATCTTCTTCTAACCTTAGTACCATTTAAGGAGGCTTTGCACTGGCTAGTAAAGACATGCCCTAAGGCCAGAAGAGGGCCCAGAACTTTTGCAGAGTATCCAAAGCATTTTAGCTGCCCATTTGTCAGCTGGAAACTCTAGCTAATGAAGTTTTAACCCAAGGTATTTCTCCTGGCAGCAGATAAAAAAAAACCTACAATACTTGGGACAACAAAAAACCATCAGGATAACTCTTTCCCTCTGCTCCTTTACCTGCTGAAGATCTCTTGCTATGAAATGGATGGAAGAAAGGTGTACAGCAGTTTGACTGATGGTCGTCAAGCCGAACATCTCTTTCTACTGAGCATGGAAACTGATGTCTGGATATAGAGTGGGGCACTTCTTTGCCTTCCAGTCTTACCAAAAGACTCAGCGGAAGAATTTGGGCAAAAACTAGGCCCCCCTTTGCTCCTCAAATAAATCCAAAAAACCCAACAGTCTTCTTCATAAGGAAAAAAGCAATTGCTTTCTATGGACATATACACACACACACACACATGCACACACACAAACACACTTCATACATACATTTATAAGGAAATGCACTGATGCTGAACACAGGATTACTTGGTAAGGAACAATTTTCACGGTCACAAGCATAAAAACACTAAGTTGCTCAATCATTTCACCATGTAAATCATTAACATTTTATTGTGGATAATATATTGCTAAATGCAAGGGAAAAAAATTAACATGTATGCCTCAAAGTGAATAATTACGTTACTATTAGCTGCTCTGTTCGTGTTACACCTCTGCAAAAAAGCCATAGAAATTTCAGAGGTGGTTCCATTTCTATAACTTGACTGCATCTCTGAAGGCAGGGCTGGACATGCCACACAGAGACCAACTGTGGCTCCAATGTACCCTGAGATCCTGCCACTGGAATTCAACAACAGCGTGGCCAATTCTTAGCAGCGTCTTTTATTGTGCAGAACAGCCCAAACTAAGAGCGCAGATCGGAGTGGGTGCAAAAGCCACCCCCATCATTAAATTCCCCCCAAATCACAACAAGCCTAAAACATTCAACACCTCCACATGCCCCTGCAAAAATCATTGTGTCATCAGAAATCTGAAAAGGTTTCATTAGACTGATTTTACAATCTAAGGGACACCTTTGTACTCACACACCTTACAAATTTAGACCCACTAAACCGATTCCCCAAATCTGCTGCTGCTTTCAAGTATCTTTATTTCCTTGCATGAATTAAGGTGATAACCCTAACTTATTTTTGTAAGAACAACAGCACTAGCAACTGAGCAAACTCTGGGTTTCCCAGCTAGGGGAAAATCTCAAGACAAACGGCTTATGCAACTGAACAGATTTTTTTCAGGAAAAGACACAAACTCAGAGGATGCAAAAAGCTGTTTTGGAACGGGTACAAATAAATAATACGGCACTTCGATTCCCGCTGTTATCCAGACATCTCCGATTAGTGCCTTCAATTTGGATGACCTTACGCTCAGTTTTATTTCCGGCATTAAACATTCTTTTATTCCATTTGAGAAATGCCAGTTGGGTATGACATAAACGATAACGGCAATGCTGCCTCCATGCAACATTGTGAAAAATAAGCTTGGGCTTGTTAATAACAAGTACACAAACTTTGTTGCTGGGAATGTGTTACCGACATTTTTTTACTGAGATTTGCCAATTACTGCATTTCTTGTTACAACTGTGGGAACTGTTGCCACTCACGACCTGTGCCAAGATTTCACACAATCATTAGTTTTACAGCATGATTCTGAACATCTAAAGGAAGCAAAACTAGGCCCGCGGTTGACCCTAGGTCCCCCAGTCTCCAGGGTCTTTGAGAGAAGTGGTCGGTGTTATGGACTCTTTCCTTCTGCCTCTGCTGCTGTGGTTTCTTCCTGCGATAAGCAGCTCAGCTGCTTCTGTGCACAAGAGAGGAAGAGTTCCAAACTGGACAGGCTACGCTGACGGATCACTTGATCCAGCTGTCAGGACAGAAAAAGCATACATTAAGCAAAATGTGGTTAATTCCAAAGAAGCACTCCTTTATTTAAATACACCGTATGTGAATACATGGGAATGCACAATGCCTAATATAATATATCATAATTGGCTTAATTACTTCTAGCTCCAAACGTTAAAAAATAAACCAAAACCGAGGCTGTTATATTCACCATCTTAGGAAGAAGAAGTTTCCAATAATCTCTAGATCGGTGCTTTTCAACCTCAGCAACCTTAAGAGGTGTGGACTTCAACACCCAGAATTCCCCATTCCCCATCACCAACACCTGACACATCACATGGTATCACGTTTCTTAGGTAGAGCTGCAAGATAGTTTAATAAAATATTAGGAAATATGCCTTTTCCTTCTCTTCCTCCTTTGAGTTTTTTGTCTTTTTGCTGCTGAATCCCTGCAATTCACGGATCTCAGAACAAATAAAACAGTTTTCTTAGGTAAAATACATTCAATTTCAGGGATTCTAGAAGTTTCTCTTTGGTGTCATTAATAATTATCCATAGTAGAAAAACATATAATAAAGATCATTAATAAAATGACTTTTTTCTCACTGAGCAATCCCACCAAGTTGTTTTGGAATGTATTCACAGAGTGTTTGGGTAACATTTTGGATTTAATGGATTGCTCTAAACCCTTTAATGTGTAGGTATCTTATTTTGCTGGAATATATGAAGATACCAGGCTGAAACCATCTACAGCAGCGATCCCCAACCTTTCTGGCACCAGGAACCGGTCATGGAAGAAAATTTTTCCACGGACCGGGGGTGGGTGGGGTTTGCAGGCAGGAGCCAATTGCGTGCACTGGGGGGCGGGGTTTGCAGGCGGGAGCCAATTGCGTGCACTGGGGGGCAGGGTTTTCAGGCGGGAGCCAATCACGCGCACCGGGGGAGGGGTAACCACATGCACGGGGGGGCGGGGTTTGCAGGAGGGAGCCCCGCGGCCCACAGGTTGGGGACCCCTGATCTACAGGACCTTCCAGCTTGGATTCCAGGAGCTCAATCTAAGTAGGAAGTTTAATTTCCTGGCTGAAACTGAGGGAGGCTCCTTGACCCATAATCCCCAGGTTAGATGCCCTAACCTTTGAGCAGCCTTAGCCATATTAATCAAAGACAGCTGCAAGGTAGTATTATCTGTGTGTATGAGAACAGTGAAAAAGATGACCATGCCAATTAAAGACCTATTGCTTTCAACGGTAAATTATATTCTACTAATCTTAGTAGGAAATCTTGGATAGAGGACAACAAGGTTCTGAGCCCTGAGAAGGGTGGCATGACAAAGAATAGAATAATAACTTTATTGTCATACCACTATACACTATACAAGTGCACAACAGAATGAAATTTCGTTGCAGTTGGCTCACAATTTCACTCAAGCAATAAAATACTAATGATAATAATAAAAAACCATAATTACTATAAAATACACATTCTGATAAAATATACATTCTTATAAAATATACATTCTTTAACTCACAATTTCAGTCAAACACTAAAATACTAATAAAAAATCCATAGTTACTATAAAATATACATTCTTTACACATCCAACATTTCACCTAAAAGACTTAAGCATTCAAGAATCCAATAGCCTGGGGGACAAAGCTGTTTCCCAATCTGGCTGTTCTACCTCGGATACAGCGGAACCTCTTCCCAGAGGGTAACAAAGAAAACAAACCATGATGAGGATGGGAGGCATCACTGATGATCTTTCGAGCTCTGGACAAACAGCGTGCATGTGCTAAATCTTGGATGAGGGGCAGAGATATCCCAATTATCTTTTCTGCTGCCCGTACCACTCTCTGCACAGACTTTCTATCTGAGGCCCTACAGCCTCCAAACCAGATGGAAATACAGCTTGTAAGTACACTCTCTATAGTGCCTCTGTAGAAAGTAAGGAGAATGGAAGATGGGAGATGTACTTTCTTCATCCGAAGCATTATTCAATAGCAGATCTCTATTTATAAGTCTGACCTAGCTGACCTTGATCTAGAAAGCAAAGCAAAGAACACTGCACAGATGAATCCATGTTGTGGGTTGACCTCAGTGAGACTTCAGTTTTTAGTAGTAGAGAAATATGTCAGCATCGGCTAACGCTCTGTATGTTGGACTTATGGACCTGATGTCTGCCCTTGGTTCTGTTCCCAGGGAAAGATATCGGAGGAACTAAACAATGCTTCACAGACACTTTAGTCTGAAATTTATGTATTTAATTTCCTGCCTATGCCAGGATCATATGATTCAAGTAAGATATGGCATGGGGAAGACTAACCAACCTAACACCTGTCTCCATAGAAGGCCAGTAGTCCACTTCTAGTGAAGCTTTCTCTCAAAATTTGAGTGGGGGTGGGCTGTGCCCTGCTTTTTGTTCACCCAAATGATTAAACATGGGTTTCCCCTTATTCTTGTACACGGCCAGTGCAATTCTTCTTTCATGATCCAAGTTGGGATTGAAGCAATTTGTAAGTTCATTGATGGTTGTCCAACTACTTGATCACCAACTGAGCAAACTGTGCAGTTTTCCAAACTGATCATAGTGGAATTTCTTCTACACTGTAGTCCTTGTAGTCCAAGACATTAATGAAAATGTTGAAGAATTCCAGACAAATCTTGTGGCCCCTCACCTGATACTGTATATCATTCCAGTTTGATGAGGAACTTGTGATGACAGCAAAGAATAGTTTTACAGCTAGCTGCGAATCTAGTTAAAGACATGACAACTAAAACACATTTAAGTAGCTTTCTATTCAAAATGTCAAATGCTATAGTACCTATAGTATTCCCACAATCTACTAAGGAAGTTAGGTAAAAATCAAATAAGGTAAGGTTAGGCTGTTCAGACTTGTTCTCGACAAATCCATCCTGACTTTTAGTAATCACCACATTGTTTTTACTTTATGATAATGCTCTGGAATTCATGTCAGACCAACGTCTTTAAGGTTTCCCAAGTATTTATTTTTCCCCTTCTTCAAGATAGGGACAACTGCCCTCCTACGCTCATCCATTCTCTAGACGTTCTCAAAGAGAAAGGATGGAAGTTCACTCAGGCTATCAACAAATTCCTTCAGTTGCTGGGATGCAATTTATCTAGACACAGAGATTTGAGGTCATTCAAGATCGGTAGATATTCTGCCACTTTCCAATTTCTCCTTCTTGGAACAGTGAAATGAGTCACAAGATGGAAGATTTTCAGGTGGTTGCTATCCGAAACCGGGTGCAGACTTGACTAAGGAAGAAGAGCTTGATGGAGATATGCAGGAACCATTACCGAGGCAAAAGGGTCCAGAACTACTTGATAACATTCAGAAGTGGTTCAGATAGACACCTCCTTGATTCAGTGGAGTATGAGGAGGAGGAGGAGGTACAACACAATCAGATTTGCAAGAGTCTGTTATTGTGGCCAATCTCAATAAAAGTAGGTTTAGTCTTTCTGTGGAGTTGATTTCCTGGCTGGCTCTGCCTAGTGGGACTGACAGAGGAGGAGGAAAAGAAGGCTATGACACCGTAGAAAGAGCAAGAAACTTCTGCAAAGCCAGAGAGCTGCTCTCCTCTTTGTCCCAGCAAAAAGATGGATTTATTTTATGGGGAGATGGAAGGAATGGCAATTAGCACAGAGGCACGCACACACGTACAGAATCAGTTTTCTTTCCAAAGTAAAAACAAAGGCACGTATTTCACAATACGTCCTTTACAAAGGAGGATTATTTGGTTTCCCAATAGGCATCAAATCAATGTATTTTCCAAGGAAACACATTTATTTTACAAGGGGATCCTCACAATGTTTCCTTTGCATTTCCTGAAAAGGCATTTCTTAAAATATGTTAGGCTACCTAAGACGGAAATAAAAGATGTTCCTAAAACTATTTGAAATACCAATCTTTTATTACAGTTTATTGGAATTTTGTAAGTTTGCCCAATTTAGTGGTCATTTTATTTTCTTGGCCTTTAAATACAGGAGTGATTTTGCAAATGTCCCTCCCCATGGCGGCCATTTTGTCTTGGTGCCCGTGCCATTTTCTCGCAGTTTAAAATACGCCCTTGGGTTCCCAGAGAGTGATATTTTTCAAATATTCTCCTCTAGGAGCTCTCTGCCAGCTCGACCTGTCTTCTAAACAACTTGTGCTCATGTCTGGGGTTAGGATGGGCTTGACAATCCCACCAGTATGACCTGGACAGGTATCCCACCACATACCCTTGTGCTGATCAGCTGCAGAGAACGACGATGGCGAGTGACCAACCAGACAGCTTTCATGTCTGTGTGCTTTCTAGTACTAATTATGTCACTGAATAACCTTTCATGGTTTGCACTGAACCTTTCACGACCAACAGCCAGAAAGCTTCTTAATAGCAGATCATTCATTCATAGATGAATCTAAAAAATCTGTATAACCAAATGCCTCTCATAGATTAGTTGACGTGTAGAAAGGAGCCATCAAAGCAAATGAGCTGTTAGGAATTAGCCACATGCTTCAGTGGAAAGGCAACGTCTAGTCTTTCTCCGTGGACCTCCACCCATTCGGTTGCAGACTTGGGAGTTATATGTATTTTAGTTTTGAAGAAAAAAGTAAACGCCTTGCTATATGTCAGTAGAAAAGATAGGTATCTGTGCTTTAATCGTTCAAGTGCCATCTCAAGGACTCTAGTGGAGGAAGAACCTGCAGATGCCCTCCTCACTTCCTTTGCAGATCTCCAGTTAGTGTGTATCTGTATGTTGGTTCTTTAAATACTGATGTTGCAAGGTCTGCACAGTATCCTGGATTCTCAGGGAGGGAAGGAAATAATATCCATTGACTTCACTGCAGACACAGATATTTCATTCAAGAAATATCAAGAAATACTACACAACGATTTGCCCTTTTATCTTTTTTTGCAGGAAAACATGGGAAGTGAAATGCAAGGTTAACTTCAAGTGTGTAGGGATGGGGGAGAAAGAACAGTTTATTTATTAAATTTATTTATTAAAACAAATGTATATGGCCGCCCAACTCACACACAGAATCACACAGGCTGGGCACTGCTACTCAAAGGAGAGTATTTTAAACCCCCTTGGCCGTACTTTCAAGGTGACCGTGGAGTACAGGGCCAGGGCATGCAGCCTTCAGTGAAAGGGAAAGGGTAAATTGCATTGGATCATTCACCCAAAGTGCAGCATGTAGCGTTCACAATTCCCCCAAGAGGAACATGACGTGACATGCTGGGAAATGCAGAGTTGATGCAGCACTGGGACAATGCTATTGTAACATCGTTTATGCCATTCCCCACATTTTTCTAGATACGAAACACCCAAAGCTCACTCATTCCTCCATCACTGTGTTAATGATGCACAGCTCTGCCCAACGAGAGAGAGGCACCAATTCATCCCACACAATGACTTCCTATAAATCCCTTCTTTAATCTGAGTTGACTTGGTTTTTCAAGCAAGAGCAAGCAGTGGCGTGAAAATGCTCTTAGAATCTCCACGTAAATGTTTCTTTAATCCCATGAAAACCACAAAACAGGCCTGGCTGAACAAGCAGGAAAGTGAGCTCAAGAACTTTCCATGACCTTGTCTGCACTGTCACTCTTGGCACCGATTGGCTGGTCATGAGGTCACACTCAAAATGGTTAAGTGACAAACCCTAACTTGTTCATCTGTATCAGTTGGACCAATCTGTGTTTTGCGGCATTGAATGTTTATAGTGCTTTGATCAGTAAGAGTTGATACTGATCTCCAGGGGTGCAGATGGATTACACAGCTCTTTGCAAGAATTTAAGTTCCCAACGTTTAGCACACTAAGAGTCCAATGTGCTAGTTATTTATTGTTTTTATTTTAAAATATTTGGAGAGTGGGTAAAAGGTAGAACCATGGGAAAGTCTTGCAAGAAGACGGGAGAGATGTTCTCTAAAAGCACTTGAGATGCCACCACACTCTCAGAGAAACTAAGAAATAGGTTTTTTAGCATGTTCTGGTGTCCAGTGTTGAGCTTGAAGGATTACCCTTAACATGGAGAATATAAACTCACTTTCTGAAATAGTCTTTCCCCCTCCAATAAAAATGAAGAAATGATAAAGGCATTTTTAAGAGAAATACAGTTGGTTCTTACATAGCCTTTTTTGAAAGACTGAAAACACTCAGCCCTCCGTTTGCACTGTAACAGTTACTTCAGGACCAGATTTTTAAAAAACAACTTTGCATTTTTATTGTCCTTTATTGAACTGTTGGGTTGAACTGTAGGGTTCTTGGTGCCATCAATAAACACATAGAGAGAAAGTCCATTTACACACCATTTAAAAGAGACAGTCAAAAGCCAAGCAAGGAAACAAACAGTGTAGAACGCATCTCCAGCAGCCAACACCCAGATAAGCAGGAAACCACCAGGGAAGAAACAGTACCTAATCAAGAAACAATCAAGGAGGAAGCCCCTTTCCCACCGAGACTGGCAGGGCAAGCTACTCTACAAAACAGCCAGCAAACCCCCCCCTCCCTCACACTGATGATGCTATCTAGCTGGGTGCTGAAACATCTTCAGGAAAACAACCAAGCTAGGAGAACATCAAGAACCCAATGATCTACCTGTAATGGATGCAGAACTTCTGTAGCAATTAAATCCGTCTCTCAAGATTTACTTGGAAAACTATTCAATGCTAAGTTACTACAATACAGGAGAAAGTCACGGATGAGAAAACGCGGGCTTTTCTCACAGATATACATTCAAAGTTTCCCCCTTTCCAGCATGCCCACTCCCCCCCTGCTATGCAGATTCCAGCAGTCCATCTGGCCGCCGTCTCCAACCGTTTCCATGACCTTGCAGTGATAACCCAAACAGTTCTGGAATGCCAGTGCCAGCCTCCCATCTCTCGACCCAGGTTAACTCTTCCATGCATGCGAGTCGCTTTGCTGTTTTCAGAACGGGAAAGCGAGGAGAATGACACTACCTAAACTACTTCTTAGTTCTATCTGTGGCACAGGCACCACAGTTAAAAGCCACATCTCCATCATATAGAGATGAACTGACTTTGCAGAATGCTGCAAAATTTAGATTTCAAGACCCTGCAGCACTCAGTGCAATGGGTACAAATTTGGAAATGATCCTGTAGTGGAGTTGTCTATATCGCCATGCGATAGGAGCTTGAATGCTTCTTGAAGGTTTTGGAATGGACGGAGAGTATCAGCCTTTGAAAGTAGCTGTGCTACGTGAACTCTCTGCACTAACAGCCAGTGCCTTCCAATTACAAGACTTAGATAATTGGAGTATGTAGCTATTTTTTTTAAAACACTGTTGTGGGATTTGCAAAGGAAAGGCCCTCCAGATTTAGTTATGGAATTATATTTCTTCCCTCCTGGGTTCGCTGTTATAGCCGTGCCCTTGGGGAGATAAATCTGGAGCCTGACTAGACTATGTTTAACAGCGTGGCCAAGTATGAGTCTGCCAAGATGTCAAAGCCTTTCAGGTACATTTTTGTTGTTGTTGTTGTTCAGTCGTTTAGTCGTGTCCGACTCTTCGTGACCCCATGGACCATAGCACGCCAGGCCTTCCTGTCCTCCACTGTCTCCCGGAGTTTACTCAAATTCATGTTCGTTACATTGGTGATGCTATCTAACCATCTCATCCTCTGCTGTCCCCTTCTCCTTTTGCCTTCAGTCTTTCCCAGCATCAGGGTCTTTTCCAGGGAGTCCTCTCTTTGCATTAGGTGGCCAAAGTATTTGAGCTTCAGCCTTAGTATCTGTCCTTCCAATGAGCAGTCAGGGTTGATTTCCTTTAGGATTGACTGATTTGACCTCCTTGCAGTCCAAGGGACTCTCAAGAGTCTTCTCCAGCACCACAGCTCGAAAGCATCAATTCTTCGGCGCTCAGCCTTCCTTATGGTCCAACTCTCACAGCCATACATTACTACTGGGAAAAAAATAGCTTTAACTATACGGACCTTTATCGGCAAGGTGATGTCTCTGCTTTTTAATATGCTGTCTAGGTTTGCCATAGCTTTCCTCCCAAGGAGCAAGCGTCTTTTAATTTCATGGCTGCAGTCACCATCTGCGGTGATCTTGGAGCCCAAGAAAACAAAATCTGTCACTGCTTCCATTTCTTCCCCTTCTATTTGCCAGGAAGTGATGGGACCAGATGCCATGATCTGGGTTTTTTTAATGTTGAGTTTCAAGCCAGCTTTTGCACTCTCCTCTTTCACCCTAATCAAGAGGCTCTTTAGTTCCTCTTCACTTTCTGCCATTAGGGTGGTATCGTCTGCATATCTGAGGTTGTTGATATTTCTCCCGGCAATCTTAACTCCGGCTTGTGATTCATCCAGCCCGGCATTTCTCATGATGTATTCTGCATATAAGTTAAATAAGCACGGTGATAATATACAGCCTTGTCGTATTCCTTTCCCAATTTTGAACCAGTCGGTTGTTCCATGTCCAGTTCTAACTGTTGCTTCTTGACCCGCATACAGGTTTCTCAGGAGACAGGTAAGGTGGTCTGGTACTCCCATCTCTTTAAGACTTTGCCACAGTTTGTTGTGATCCACACAATCAAAGGCTTTAACGTAGTCAATGAAGCAGAAGTAGATGTTTTTCTGGAACTCTCTTGCTTTTTCCATGATCCAGCGAATGTTGGCAATCTGATCTCTAGTTCCTCTGCCTCTTCGAAACCCAGCTTGCACTTCTGGTAGTTCTCGGTTCACATACTGCTGAAGCCTAGCTTGTAGGATTTTGAGCATAACCTTGCTAGCATGTGAAATGAGCGCAATTGTACGGTAGTTTGAACATTCTTTGGCATTGCCCTTCTTTGGAATTGGAACGTAAACTGACCTTTTCCAATCCTGTGGCCACTGTTGAGTTTTCCAAATTTGTTGGCATATTGAGTGCAGCACTTTAACAGCATCATCTTTTAGGATTTTAAATAGCTCAGCTGGGATACTGTCTTCTCCGCTAGCTTTGTTGTTAGTAATGCTTCCTAAGGCCCACTTGACTTCACTCTCTAGGATGTCCGGCTCAAGCTCAGTGACCACACCATCGTATTTATCAGGGATATTAAGATCTTTCTTGTATAGTTCTTCTGTGTATTCTTGCCACCTCTTCTTAATCTCTTCTGCTTCTGTTAGGTCCCTGCCTTTTTTTGTCCTTTATCATGCCCATGTTTCCACAAAACGTTCCCTTGATATCTCCAATTTTCTTGAAGAGATCTCTAGTCTTCCCCATTCTATTGTTTTCCTTGATTTCTTTGCATTGTTCATTTAAGAAGGCCGCCTTATCTCTCCTTGCTGTTCTCTGGAAATCTGCATTCAGTTGGTTATATCTTTCCCTTTCTCCCTTGCCTTTTGCTTCCCTTCTTTCCTCAGCTATTTGTAAAGCCTCATCAGTCAGCCACTTTGCTTTCTTGCATTTCTTTTTCTTTGGGATGGTTTTAGTTGCTGCCTCCTGTACAATGTTACGAACCTCCATCCACAGTTCTTCAGGCACTCTATCTACCAGATCTAATTCTTTAAATCTATTCCTCACCTCCACTGTATATTCATAAGGGATATGATTTAGGTCATACCTGATTGGTCTAGTGGTTTTCCCTACGTTCTTCAATTTAAGCCTAAATTTTGCGATAAGAAGCTCATGATCTGAGCCACAGTCAGCTCCAGGTCTTGTTTTTGCTGATTGTATAGAGCTTTTCCATCTTTGGCTGCAAAGTATATAATCAATCTGATTTCGGTATTGACCATCTGGTGATGTCCATGTGTAGAGTCGTCTCTTGTGTTGTTTGAAAAGAGTGTTTGCTATGACCAGCCTGTTCTCTTGACAAAACTCTATTAGCCTTTGCCCTGCTTCATTTTGTACTCCGAGGCCGAACTTGCCTGTTATTCCGGTTATTTTTTCACTTCCTACTTTAGCATTCCAGTCCCCTATGATGAAAAGGACATCTTTTTTTGGTGTTAGTTCTAGGAGGTGTTGTAGGTCTTCATAGAACCGGTCAACTTCAGCTTCTTCGGCATCAGTGGTTGGGGCATAGATTGTTGTTTATTCGTTCAGTCGTTTCCGACTCTTCGTGACTTCATGGACCAGCCCACGCCAGAGCTTTCTGTCGGCCGTCACCATCCCCAGCTCCCCAATGGTTGAGTCCGTCGCCTCCAGAATACCATCCATCCATCTTGCCCTTGGTCGGCCCCTCTTCCTTTTGCCTTCCACTTTTCCTAGCATCAGCTTCTTCTCCAAGGTATCCTGTCTTCTCATTATGTGGCCAAAGTACTTCAGTTTTGCCTTTAATATCATTCCCTCAAGTGAGCAGTCTGGCTTGATTTCCTGGAGTATGGACTGGTTTGATCTTCTTGCAGTCCAAGGCACTCTCAGAATTTTCCTCCAACACCACAGTTCAAAAGCATCTATCTTCCTTCGCTCAGCCTTCCTTATGGTCCAGCTCTCGCAGCCATAGGTTACTACAGGAAATACCATTGCTTTAACTATGCGGACCTTTGTTGTCAGTGTGATGTCTCTGCTCTTAACTATTTTATCAAGATTTGCCATTGCTCTCCTCCCAAGAAGTAGACGTCTTCTGATTTCCTGGCTGCAGTCAGCATCTGCAGTAATCTTTGCGCCTAGAAATACAAAGTCTGTCACTGCCTCCACTTTTTCTCCCTCTATTTGCCAGTCATCAATCAAGCTGGTTGCCATAATCTTGGTTTTTTTGAGGTTTAACTGCAACCCAGCTTTTGCACTTTCTTCTTTCACCTTCGTCATAAGGCTCCTCAACTCCTCCTCGCTTTCAGCCATCAAAGTGGTATCATCTGCATATCTGAGATTGTTAATGTTTCTTCCAGCGATTTTAACTCCAGCCTTGGATTCCTCAAGCCCAGCATGTCGCATGATGTGTTCTGCGTACAGGTTGAATAGGTAGGGTGAGAGTATACAACCCTGCCGTACTCCTTTCCCAATCTTAAACCAGTCCGTTATTCCGTGGTCTGTTCTTATTGTTGCTACTTGGTCGTTATACAGATTCCTCAGGAGGCAGACAAGATGACTTGGTATCCCCATACCACCAAGAACTTGCCACAATTTGTTATGATCCACACAGTCAAAAGCTTTAGAATAGTCAATAAAACAGAAATAGATGCTTTTCTGAAATTCCCTGGCTTTCTCCATTTTCCAGCGGATATTGGCAATTTGGTCTCTAGTTCCTCTGCCTTTTCTAAACCCAGCTTGTACATCTGGCAATTCTCGCTCCATGAATTGCTGGAGTCTACCTTGCAAGACCTTGAGCATTACCTCATCTATGGGGCATAGATGGCTGCCTGTAAATCCATGTTCTACGCAGAACCTGCCCTCTGCTTGGCGCATGGATTTAGCCCAGCTCATACTGTATCCAGAGAGCAATCCAAAGTCATCTAGAAGCACGATGAGATTGGGCCTCTATTTTCTTTAGCCAAAGAAAGCCAAACCGTGGGACATTTGGGGTTTCTGCCATCAAATGGGCTTTGGGCTATGCTACAAAAGGGAACATTAGAAGAAAAATATCCTTGGTTGCAATAATCTTGAATTCAGTGAGATTTGCAGGATCTCATCTGGATCTTTAGCACCCAGTAGAACTGGGGAGAAAATCCAAAGGAATAATTCAGGGATATTTACTAACCACATGCCTATTTTTTTTATTATTATAACTGTTATTTTTTGCAGCTGTGAAAAGTGACAGTTTGGGGTTTTTTTTGTTTTTAAATCTGGACCGAGTTTCATTCAGTTCTCCAAATCATTATAATAATGTGATAAGTCTCCACTTACATGATGGACCAATGGAAAATTATTTCTCAAAATATATTTTCCTAGGCAGCTTCTTTCCATCTATTAACCTACACTAAATTAACAAACCCACTTAAAATCCGCTAAATTACAGAAACGATTCCATTCCCATTTTTTTGCTTAATATAATATTTCTGACATGCTTCTTTATGCTGACTGGCAAGCGTTCCCAGTTAATTCCTTTCTCCTGCCCTCCTATAACATTTTGCCCTGGCTCCCCCTGGCCTCTTCTTGTCTGCACAGAGCATCGACTTTTAATGGTCTGTAGCTCTTTACTACAGAGACATCACACTGACAACAAAGATCCGCATAGTCCAAGCAATGGTATTCCCCGGAGTAACCTATGGCTGCGAGAGAGGAAGGCTGAGTGAAGGAAGATAGATGCCTTTGAACTGTGGTGCTGGAGGAAAATTCTAAGAGTGCCTTGTACTGCAAGATCAAACCAGTCCATCCTCCAGGAAATAAAGCCAGACTGCTCACTTGAGGGAATGATATTAAAGGCAAAACTGAAGTACTTTGGCCACATAATGAGAAGACAGGATTCCCTGGAGAAGAAGCTGATGCTAGGAAAAGTGGAAGGCCAAAGGAAGAGGGGCCGACCAAGGGCAAGATGGATGGATGATATTCTGGAGGGGACGGACTTGACCGTGGGGGAGCTGGGGATGGTGACAGCCGACAGGAAGCTCTGGCGTGGGCTGGTCCATGAAGTCACGAAGAGTCGACTGAACGAATAAACAACAACAAAAAAGCTTTACTTCCATAACAATAGTTCTGTTGCCAAAATCCGGGTGAACAGGTATTACAAATACTGACAGTAGCCGTCCTAAGAACAACAGGGGGAAAGCCAGTAATCTCAAGGAGCGGTCTCAGGAACTCTTGATAAAGGCCACAAGAGAGGGAAACTGGTCCAGAAGTGAAGCCCCAAAGGATGGGCATAACCCCACATTGCTGATGAGCAGAAACAAAGCTCTTGTGGCAGTTGCCTCCCCAGGGTTCGGGTTTCAGTGCCAATGCTGCTACCCTGCAGAAAGGGAAGCGTTAATACAGCATTATTTTGAATTTTATGTTTTGTATTTTTATATTGGTACCTGTATTTATATTTATACTGTATTGTTTTTAGCGATACGTCATTTTTATCATCTGTAAGCCGCCCAGAGTCGTCGTATGCAAGATGGGCAGTAGAGAAATATGACAAATAAATAAATAATTTAGGAAACCCAGTTCTTTTGACAAGGGATTGTAATTGGCTTAAGAGCAAAGCATTTAAAATTCGGGGAGTACTTTTGCGGGGGTTGTGATTCCAGAATGCTATTTTGGAGCGTGTCCGGTCACAACCGCAGCGCCTCTCCGCAACTCTTTCCCCTGGATTTGAATTGAATTGGAAGCCCCCCCCCCAGGCCCTGGGAGTGCCTACTTGGATTTCTATTGATGAATTTAAGGATAGGCACCGGGCATCCGGGCATATGTGTCAAAAAAGTCAAGATGGTGGCCATGCATATATGAAGCCTGTGATGCATGTAAAAAGGTGGCATGGCTTCCCTGTCACATGTGCGACTGCCATGTTGACTTTTTGGACACCCCCGCCTCCCCATGGATGCCCTAGATGGGCACCTGTCTAAGAACAGAACTGCTGAATTAAGTGTGACCTGTCTAGGGGGCTCACCTGTCTTGATCTGAAAGGACGCTGGAAAGGGCTTGACTAGCAACTGAATGCCTTCACACACACACACACCATAAACCAGTGCTTCTACTTAGAGGAAACTCTGCAAAAGGATCCCTGACTTATCCCTGATTAGGCTAACAGGAGGGGAAAACCAGGGGCAAAAAATTACAAATATGCTTTTGAACTGTGTTCTCTTATCTGGTGAATGTTAGTCAATTGTTGTTGTTGTTTTAAATCACACTCTCCCATGAAAATTATGAGACTGGGCTCACGAGGAGCAGCACTGAATAGAGTAACTTTGCTTACAGCTGACACAAAGTTTGGCCCGGGGATGAAATTAAAATCTAGAGCAGGGGTGGAGAACCTTTTTTCTACCAAGGGCCATTTGGATATTTATAACTGGGGACCGGGGTGGGGTGGGGTTTCTGGGATTTCCACGGACCAGGGGCCGGAGTTTGCGGGTGGGAGCCAATCACAAGCACTGGGGGGTGGGGTTTGCGGGCAGGAGCCAATTGCGTGGAAGGGGCGGGGTTTGTGGGCAGTAGGCGGGAGCCTGACGTTGCCCACCCCTAATCTAGAGGCATGCTAAATAAATAAATAAGGAGGCCAAAAGACCAGGGTGCGCATGGACAGAAAACAAAAATAAACAGGATTTTTTAGAAAGCTCTTGAATGTTTTTTTTAAAAAACACTAAAGACCACATGATACTCTCTACATTTCTTAGGAGTTGTTCAGTTATATCAAGAGAGAATCAGTGTTCATTCCAACTAATTTTGTTGCAAGGAAATAGATGGCCTTTTATTACAGGAAGTTGGGTGTCACAGGGAAAACATTTCCTTTCTGCCGTTGCTCCTGAACACTGTGAGTGTAAGATCAGTCCTCCTTATGAAGGTTTCACCATTTAGAGCAGTGTTGCTCAACCTTGGCAACTTGAAGATGTGTGGACTTCAACTCCCAGAATTCCCCAGCCAGCCATGCTGGCTGGGGAATTCTGGGAGTTGAAGTCCACACATCTTCAAGCGGCCAAGGTTGAGAAACACTGCTTTAGAGTGTTTTCTTTGGTTTAATTATTTTGCTCAGAAGATCATTCATGCTCTTGATGCACAAAACACTAGAAGGAAATTACCATGAACATTCAAGGAACATTTCATGCTAATTTTTAACGCACATCTTTATTCCTGGGGCAGATGCCCAAATTTCTGACCTATTTACTCACTCAAGTCAGCTGTTCTAAAAGGAAGGACATGAATTACTCATAAAATGTACCAGTCCATTCCAACTGGCCTGCGGTTGATGAAAGGTTGATGGATGGAGATATTGCTGGGGAATGGCAGAGATACCGGCCATCTGGGGCTGGCACTCGCTTGGTGGCCAGCAGATGTCTTTGGACAGTCATAAGGAATGGCCATGGCTAGGAGTATCCATCCGCTGCAGGATCCTCAACCCTTGAGACACGTTCCTCCTCTTTCCTTTAGGGCTGCTATTACAATTATTTGTATCTTTGGCCCAAACAGAGAATGTGTGGAGCAGCTGTGGAAAGGCAAACCCCAAAATATATAAATTAGTCCAATAAATGTTGTGAGTCTGATTATTTGCAGACCTTGGTAAGAGATTAGTTTGAACATTTCCAGCATTCTTTGTTTTAATGGATTTTGATGGTTTACCTGTTCGGAAATGATCCCTAGATTCTGATGTGCGGGGAGGGGAGGCTATAGCATAGAGCATTGTGTGGGCAAATCATTGTTTTGTAATCACTTCTGAGAACAATGAATTTTCACTAATGTGATTTAGGGATGATCCGTAAACTCTTTCCCCGCTTTCCTGGGGCTCTTCCCAATGAGCCAATGTATTTCAGGAGCCATCCTACGTCATCAAGCATTCCCCTAAATCCGTTCTATTGCTGTATTCTGATCCGAAATTTAGTATCTGAGTTGCCTTAATTGCTGGTTGTGTTAACTACTTTCCTAATGTTCTCTATTTATTATCTGCTGGATGTGATTTTATTCTGGAGGCCACATTAGGAAGCCTTTTGCCCTTAAAGGTAGAGATGGATGGGAATTTGTGCCACCTAGATAAACTGATGAGCCAGTACATGAAATCAGGCTGCAACTTAACATGATTTGTCTGCATAGTTATGTGCTAATGAAAAGCACGTTGAGTCAAAAAAGAATTTTTAGCAAACGACAGAGAGGAAAGAAAAATCTGTTGACATGAAATATTGGAACAGCCAGCAAACAATAACCTGAAGCTTGATTAATGGCGATGATGATGATGATGATGATGATGATGATGATGATGCTTTGAAATGGAAAAGCTTTAAGAACGAACTGCTAGGAAAAGATCAGGATCTGAGTGACATTCAGAGTCGCTTTATTTTATTCTGACTTCTTACAAGGAGGAAGCCAAATGAAAATATTATATTGTTAGGAAGCCTCTTGCCAAAAAGGCATTATTTCTGTTTGAATGATGTTTTCGACTGAAAGCGGGAGGAGAAAGAAAGGGCTGTTTGTGCCCACAAAACTGATGGTCCAGAGAAGAACACGGCTGTCAGGCAGGACCAGACGGGAGGCAACGCCCTTTCTGTGGAGGAGAGGAAGGAAAAGACAGCAGGAGGAGGACTCGCTGTCCCGCAACTCACAAGCCTTCGCTGGCATTGCCAACACAGAAGAAATTGGGGTTCTCAGCCAGGCATTCCTTCTCCAGCAGCAAAGATGGCACAAAGGAAGGGTGCCCATGAGACTGGGTTGAACGGGACAGGGAACAGGGGTGGGGGGGGCAACATCAGCTTGGCTCTGTCTCCCTCCTCCTGCAGGCAAGACCAAGGTCCCCTCAGAAGGGTCAGGACTTCACAGCCATGCCCCCTGCCCATTCAGCAAGGCAGCAGGTGGATCTGCATTTCTGGACACCTCCCCACCTTACATGAACGTAATTTATTCAGTTTTGCTTCTTTAGAAAACCCAAATCCCTCCTTTAATGGCTCTGGGAAGCTTACAAGTTGTAGTGAAAGTAGAACATATAAAACAAATAATCTAGAAGAGTAGTGTTCAAGGGTTGGGGAAAATAAATGTTTGGGACCTCCTGTCAAAGTGTAATAACAAGGAGACATCTCTTCCATTGTATGGATTGCATTATGGCGCCAGTCAAATTAGTTGACAAATGTGTCAACTGGAAGAGAATATATCTAGCTCAGGGCTCAGAGAGCACCAAGGACTCCACAAATTTATCCATGATGGGATTTTAAAAACTACCCCATTAATAACACAACGGTGGAGTGAATTGGTTTGCAGTAGACACCCCTGGAATCTAAGTTTTGGATCTGTGTATGGTGTGAAGAAGGCCATTTTGTTTTCTCAGCCATGATTTGTGGCTTAGCACGCTGCAGGCAATTGTGGTTTCTTTAACAAACCAGAGCTTAGCAAAAGCCCTGCTGCGGAGCTACTCAATCCAGGCGGAAGGCTGTTGACCCAACTGCTCCCGAGAGGCCTTTGCTGCTGATGGGCCACCTTTCTGCCCACAGAGCAAACACGACCCCGGCTTTCAAGGGGACGGGTGACAGAGCAACTCTCCCCTCCCAGCAACCTTCGCTGGGCAGGGAGGCAGCCAGGGAAGCGAGGTGGCCAACGCTTCTTCTGAAATGCCACAAGCAGGCGGAGGGTTAAGAAGAAACGTGTTGGAAGCACAGGCCAGGACTTGAGTCAGGCCAAGGAACACAAGCCGCAGAGCCAAAAGGCATAAACAAAAGCAAAGTCAGGTACAAACCAAGTCAGAGCCCACAAAACCTGTCCAAAGAGTTTTCGGCAGCTAACTGGGGAAGCATAATGTATGGATGTGATTTCCAGCAATGGGCTACTTCCAAATGGCAAGTTATATAACCCGGACTCCAATCCAGCAGCCTTGCATTTCCCTGGCTCAAAACGCCAAAGAGACCCAAAGAGACGTTCCTCGCAGCGCCGCCTTTCTCTACTTTCCGGTCTTTGGGTTCTTGACCTGACCTCGCCTGCGGGCAGGGAGGGACTTCTGCAGGTCCTGGTTTCCCCCATGTGCCCTGCTGGGCCTGGCTCCCGGCTAGCAGGAGCTCCACGGCCTCTCAGACGTTCTCCTCCTCGGGGGCTAGGAGGGAAATCCGTGTGACCCCAGCCACCTTTGTGTTAGGAAAATGCAGGTCTGTCTGAGGCTGGGTCAGACCAAGTTCAAGCAACCTCGGGGTTATCACTGTAGCAGGGCAAAGTTTTCCTACCTCACTCTACTAGTTTTGCCAGCTTTCTCTGAAGTCTCTGTTGATGAATAGAATATTGTAACATCAGATTTATTTATTATTTAAATTTATCCCCGCCCATCTCCCCGAATAGGGGACTCTATAATGAGATTGGTGGCTGAATGCAAGAGGGCGTTGTGTGTGTATTTATTCTCTGCGAGAATGCCCGATTCCCCGAACTCAGCCTGGATTGCAGATCTTATCAGTCATCATCTGTTCCAGAAAAACATGGGAATGATTTTTTTTTTTAATTGGGTGGTTATTATTAGACAATTTTCCCCTTTGAGAAAGTGGGTCAATGAAACCAGTAAAAGACACATCTGCTTTGAAGGATGGCAGGCAGAGACTAGCTTTGGCCCCAGGGCAAGGGCATCCATAAGGGATGCCAAGTGACCTCATGTGTGATTTGCATAATGAGATCATAATGTGCATGACATCATTGTGGCTTCCAAAGAGGCCCAGCCTCCATATGCTCTGGAGCACTTCATTGCACAACCCTTGTAGTCACTGATTCCCACTGTAGATAATTTTCCATGGAACTTACACAATTACTGTACCTTCAACACACCCATTTCCATCGCATTTCTCCAAAACATCCTATTTAGCGGTAAATTTCCTTCTATTTTTTAATGCAACTTTTCCTCAAATACAACATATTTTTATGTAATGTTCCCAATATATACTTTAGCAATCTTAGCAGGTCATGCATTTCAAAGTAAAAATGTAGTTTATCCTTTAATTAGGATCCCTACTGACTTCTGGTTTTCCTTTGGACTTCGTTCAAAAATCTGGTTTTGACTTCTACAGCCCTAAGTAGCTTGGGACGCAAAGGACAGTCTTCTCTGTGTGATGCAACGTTGGCAGGGTTCCCCCGGCTCTCCAAATCAGGTAGGAGAGGGACGCTGAGGTTTTGGAACCCCATAATTAAAACATCTGGGGGGTTCTAAGGAAGATGGCTTCTAGGTTCTTACAGCCGTGTTTTTTATTTTATTTTATTTTATTATTTTATTTTATTTTATTTTATTTTATTTTATTTTATTTTATTTTATTTTATTTTATTTTATTTTATTTTATTATTTTATTTTATTTTATTTTATATTTTATTTTATTTTATTTATTTATTTTATTATTTTATTTTATTTTATTTATTTATTTTATTATTTTATTTTATTTTATTTTATTTTAATTTATTTTAATTTATTTTATTATTTTATTAATTTAATTTAATTTAATTTAATTTAATTTAATTTAATTTAATTTAATTTAATTTAATTTAATTATTTTTACATATTTTGACTTAGTTATCAATTGTGGTAGAATGAATCTATTAGCTAAGTGTCAAGAAATGTGCTGGGTGCTACCGTGGATAGGACCCTCACATCAGAAGTTACAACATGTAGATATAGTGGAGGAAATGTGTACCAAGAGAATCTGCAATCACCATGTGTGTGAAAAACATAAGCTATTTTATATTTCTGCGATCCATCTGAACCCAGTTTTCATGCTTTCAAATAAATGTGTAAAACCACCAAACTGCTAAAAAGCATTCATTTCAATACTGCATATATTCAGTTCTTACCCCATGTATCTGAGAGCTCGACATCTATACATCTACATCTACAATGAGAGTCCTACCACTCATTCCACTGGTGGCAAACACTATTCTCTTTGTGGAATAATGTTGGCATTTCTCAATATTCCCATACTTGGCTATCTTAGAAAGGTCTTAGAAATATTTTTAGCTGCCTGCCATACGCCAACAAAAGATGCAATTAGTTCTTTTAATGACCACACAAAAACATTATTAATAAGGTCATCTAGCTGCTATGAACATGCTGCAAGCAAAACAATGACTGGAGTCATAACTTCAGTGAAAAGAATTCGCAGGAGGAAAATGCCGACTCCTCCTACACCCAAGAGCTTTGGCTGTTCTGCACCACATTGGTAAGAAGTCCCCCCTCATCCGCTGGGAGACATAGGAGAGAATGAGAATCTCTTTCCATGGATGCCCTTAATTGATCCGAGGCTAAATCAAAATCAATGCGTCTTATTTGCTATCTGAGGGACCGTCTCATCCCAATTGCATCTACCCGCCCCACCCGGTCATGCAGGGAGGGCATGCTGCGGACCCCGTCAACAAAGGAATTCCATCTGGCGGGGTCCAGGAGGCGTGCCTTCTCTGCGATAGCGCCCGCCCTGTGGAACACCTTGCCCCCGGAGGTGAGGCAGGCGTCCTCCCTCTTGGCCTTTAGGAAGTCCCTAAAAACCTGGTTCTGCCGCCTGGCGTGGGACAAAGGTAGAGATAGTTCCTCCTGGGGGTGGTTAGTTTAATAATGACCTCCTTTTAAGATCCTACCATCCTCTGGATTTTTATATTCTTACTTATTGTACTGTTTATTGTATTTTAATGATTATTGATTTTTAACTTTAATTTTAACATTTGTTGTAAACCGCCCAGAGTCTACCGTGGTAGAGATGGGCGGTGATAAATTTGATTGATTAATAAATAAATAAATAACGCCTGCATTTTGCAACACCCTTGCTTTATTTTCTTAACCAAATGGAAACTTCATATTTTTCTGGTGGTGGAATGGAGTCCTTTCCATTAAGAAATGGGGACATGCTAGTGTTTTAAAGCCATTTGTAGGACATTTGTAGCATCCTGCATTTTCTGGAACACCAATAACCTGATTCTGCTATAAATCACTGGAGAAATAGCCTGATGTTCCACCAGTTTTTGCGCATCACTGAAATAGGAGATGGCTGACGCAGCTCTGTGTCTCACCAAACTTCCATTCCAGTGCTACAAACCATAGTTGTTTCTTGTTCTTTTTAGTTCTTGTTGTTGTTTTTTTCTGTTCTTGTTAGCAAGTATGTCATTCAGAGGTGACGTTGACAAAAGAGATCTCGGATCTCTGGCACAATGGGCCAACTCTGCTCTGGAAAGGGAAGTAAGATCCTGAAACAGTCACTGATGGACTAGAGATCAACTAGCTCCCTCCCTCCCTCCCTCCCTCCCTCCCTCCCTCCCTCCCTCCCTCCAAGGTAGCTTTGTATATAGCAGAGAGAAGAACTGCATGCATTTCACCACAAAATATCTCAATAAATAAATAAATTGGGAACTCTTCTCAACATAGCCTTTTATAATGGAGAAGAACCAAAACCTAAAAAGGGACTAGATATATTTCCTGGAAAAAAATAACTTCCCTTTACCATTTCTGCAAAATGATTTTGAAAAAGGCATTATTAATGGCTGCCCAACAACAAAATATTTCCTTAACGCCAAAGGCTTGGCAACAGCCAAGCCTGAACATTTTCCAGAAATTCTGTGAAATATTTTAGTTAGTTTGGCGCTAACCAGCATAGGAGAACATCAATTTTACACACAATTCTTAGTGATTGTAGAGAGTATATATAGCCCAGAGTTGGACCTTTCTGAGCTTGGTTTTTCAGTTGTAGACATTTCCTTACCTGCCTAAGTAATCTTCAGTGCTATGATCTCCGAGATGTTTTAATATTCATTTCATTAATGTTATGTTCAGTGTCTACACACAAACACATGCATATCCATCATACTATTTCCTTTTGGGGCAGCAATGTTGTACAGAGTGCAGAAAAAGAGTATGAAATAGTATGCCAAAAAAGATTAGAGGCATGAGATAAAAAAGGGAAAAGGAAATATAATTAATTCTTATTTCCACCAACACTATTCACAGTCACAGTCCTTCTCCATACCTTTCTTCCCTTTGCAAAAAATCCTTGTTCCTATCATGTTCATATAACACTTCATACAACGCCTTTTGGTTCTTTCAACTTCTAATTTCTCTCTTTTTGAACATCTCATCAACTCTATAGGTTTTCTTCCTTCCTCTCAAGCTTCCTTCCTTCCTTCCTTCCTTCCTTCCTTCCTTCCTTCCTTCCTTCCTTCCTTCCTTCCTTCCTTCCTTCCTTCCTTCCCTCTCATTCATTCATTCATTCATTCATTCATTCATTCATTCATTCATTCATTCATTCACATTCTTTCCCATTCACTCCTATTACATTCTTAGTCACAATCTTATCACAGGATGGTGATCACAAAATGGGTATTTATTTAATTATTGCATTTTTATATCACCAATTCCCACCTCCATCTCTCACTATGGTGTTGGTCAGTTGCAGCGTTCGTGTGACAGTCCTCACTAACATGGAGAAGATGGAGACCAGCCTTAATTGTATTGTACCACATGAAGTATTCCCTGCTGACGGTGAGGAGAGTAATGGCCAGTTTTGGCACATTTTGGCCAGTTTGCTACAGTTTTACCCCACACCCTTTCCTGCGGTTCCATGCAAGCCAGGCTGTCTAACCCAGAGACACTTTGCAAGTCAACATAGTTTCTTGCATCCCGCCAGCTGCAGTGTAATGACAAGATCAGGATATCAGATATACATTTGGGTTGAGACCCAGTGCAAAGTTAGCTAAATGCTACATCTGTTACCCCTATAACTTCATTATATCAAGAGTCGGCAATCTCTGGGCCACAAGCAGCCCTCGTGTCCCCTTTGGGGACCATTGGAACTACCTCTGCTCATAGCTGCTAAAAAATGAGGGCACCGTTTTGAAGCGAGGAACACCTGTCTATTTTAGGTATGCCCTAAACTAGTCATAACACCAGTTAAAAGTAAAGATTGCCCCTTCCCAAGTTCCCTAAAACAATCTCCCATGCTCACGTGCAAACTGGTTTCACATACTTGGGTCTCCACCCACCCCAAAATGGTTCCCCTTGCATTCTATTAATATTTGCAAACTGCTTCCTGAATCTGACCTGTATTTGTGTAATGCATTTCCTGTGATAACCATTCAGAATTATGATAATCAACAAAAAGGAAAGGGGAGAAGTTCTCCAATTGATTTTGCTGGTTGAGAATTATAGAACTTGAAGCCCAACTTGGGAAACTGGTTTAGCCTGTCCCTCCAATTTTAAGCAACTGTTTCCATCCAAACCACTTAAGTTTCAAAGCATCATTTAAGATCAGATGAACAACGTAGTATGTTGACCAGAAGATGAATGTATTCCAAAGAAAATATGGAAGCATCTACCTGGTTTATAGGGCTACAAAGACCATTTGATGAGACACTTCATGCTATTGTAATAAATGGTGAAATTATGACTCCTTGGTTAGGTATTCACTAATATCCTTTATCAACTCGAAAAGACAATACAGAGACATATAAGCAAGAAGTTGAATGCAAGCGTACAGGATACAAGTTTTGTTTCTGTTGGAAATGCCAAGTGACTTTCTGTCCTTGATGAAACTTGACAGTTATGCTAGCACAGTACATCATATCACTTTTGCTTAATATCTGATCAACATGTGTGTGGCAGATATTCACAGGATGCCTTTCAATGCTAGAGCACCTACCCAACCAAGCCATTCAGCATTTTTAAGCAAAGTTTAAGCTAACTCTTCAAATAATTTCTCTCTAGCTCCAACATTGGACCTCTGTTGCCTAAAGGCGACACTTACCCTTTTCTGCTCCTTGATGTATTCCATCAGTTCTTCCCTTGTCTGCTTCACGGCTTCTTCTACAGCTTTCTCACTTTTCCTTTGTTCTTCTAGGATTGCTGCTTTTACCATTTCCTAATATTTTAATATATATTTAAAAAAAAAGAATAGTTAGGATAACAGTGTACTCATTTTGCTTCAAATTTTTCAGCATCACTCAGGCTACATACATTTTTTTCCTCCCCATGAATATCTACTTCAACATAGGGCTACTTCAGACTGTAATGTTTAGAACCAATCTATGCCTTCCTCCTTCGGTGCCCTCAATCTAGAACAGAGCTTTCCAAACTTTTCATGTTGGTGACACTTTTTAGACATGCATCATTTCGCGACACACTCTTACAGCAGGGCACGAGGCAGGCACTAGGACCTATGCGGAATCACAGCAGGTTTGGAGGCAGCCAGGCACAAGGCAGGCACTTGGACCTGCGTTGAATCCTGGCAGGGCAGGTTTGGAGACAGCCAGGCACAAGGCAGGCACTAGGACCTGCGCTGAATCCTGGCAGGGCAGGTTTGGAGGCAGCCGGGCACAAGGCAGGCACTAGGACCTGCGCGGAATCCTGGCAGGGCAGGTTTGGAGGCAGCCAGGCACAAGGCAGGCACTAGGACCTTCGCTGAATCTTGGCAGGGCAGGTTTGGAGGCAGCCAGGCACAAGGCAGGCACTAGGACCTGCGCGGAATCCTGGCAGGGCAGGTTTGGAGGCAGCCAGGCACAAGGCAGGCACTAGGACCTGCGCGGAATCCTGGCAGGGCTCGGAGGCAGCAGCAGTTGCGACACACCCAGACACTGCAGCCGACACACTAATGTGTCCCGACACACAGTTTGGAAAGCTCTGATCTAGAACATTAAAAATATTTTTAAAACTGATTGTTCCTTAAAAATGTTAAATCCAACAAACTCTTACTGGAAGCAACATGGGGAAAGATCTTTAAAAGGGAAAAAAGCCCTCCACCTTTTTATAAGTAGGGTATTCTGCAAACAGAAGCATTCACAGAAGGGACAAATGATGTTGTGCATGCTGGAAGGTCATTTGGGTGATGATGCATGGGACACCACCATGACTTGTAATGGACACCCATGCATGAAACTGCTCCTCCTGAGGACTTGGGACATCACAGATGGGTGTCCTGAGACCTACTTGCACCCTTCATGCCTTTGAGAGCCCTAATGAAGCCACTGCCATTGCAAGGAAAGAGACTAACAGGAGAATAAGACATATAGAAGTTTGGAGATCAGTTTGCAGAGTGTAAATGGAATTGTCTTGAAGAATCAGGAATGCAAGGAGAGCACTCCCCTTAAAGAAAAAGTCATGGACAGGACCCCGCCACCCAGAAGACTGAATGAAGAAAACGCGGTTGTGGTGCAACACCTCCAAGTGTTTGTACAGCTACTGAGTGGATTCTAATTCCAGTAATCACTGGGATTTCTTGACCATTATTACCACAAGCATAAAGAATCTTTATTCCCTGATCATGCACGTATTGATTATTTCTTAAACGCAATGTAAGCATTTTGCAGGATGAATGGGAAAATTCACAAGAACAGACAAGAGTGAGGTCATAAGGCTGCAAACAAAAGGAAGGTGTGAAGAAATGGGATCAGCTGGAAAGCTGAAAATCTAGGCTCTAAGCTGCAAAGGAGGAGGCAACATGAACAGGGATATCTCTAGGAGAATGGCTTCATTTCTGCAAGCTAAGCAATTTGCTGAAAGGCTTATGACAGAAGGAACAACTGGAGGGATGCCAAGGGGAGCCAAGCTGATCCACATCAGGGAGGCCTCCCCAAAGCCCTGACTTCTGAAGAGCACCATCAGGCCAGAATAGAATAGAATAGAATAGAATAGAATAGAATAGAATAGAATAGAATAGAATAGAATAGAATAGAATAGAATAGAATAGAATAGAATAGAATACTTTATTGGCCAAGTATGAGTAAACATACAAGGAATTTGACTTCGGTGCAAGAGCTCTCAATAATAAATTATACAATCAAGAAAAGAAAAAAATAAGAAAAAATAATACTACAGCTATTTAACTAACACATACTCATATTTAAGGGAGAATTAAGGGACAATAATACTGCATCTGTTATCTAGCATATGTTCACATATTGCAGAGCATTACCGGTCACGTCTTAGCAGTCATGTGTTATCATACATCATCACTCATTTTCTCATGCTACATTAATTAAAAGTTCAACAGAGCGATGGCCTACAGAAGGCCTTCTCCACTGAAGGAGTCCTTGCCCGAGAGGGTCAGGGAGGAACCTGAACCACCAGGCTTGCAAAGCAGCTGAGAGAAATGCTTTGCCAACTGTCTTCATGCCCGCAAGGTGTTAAAGCAGCTGCATCTTCGCCAGGCCCACACTGCAGTCTTTGACGACGCAGCGCCACCAGCCTTCCAAAGGATGCTTGAGGACGTTCTCTCAGACAGGGCCTTCTCAACAACGGCCCCAACATTTCCTGGGGAAACTGCCCCACCCCTTCCGTCCGTGTTCAGAAGAAAGAAAAAGACGTGCTTTTTAGATACTCTCCGTTTGTTGTCATTTCCCCCAGTTGCATGTATTATTTGTGAACTCTTGGTAGATCTTTCTTCTTCAAAAAGTGAGCTATAAAAACAACCCCAAAGATATTTTCTGAGAAATTCCACTGATCTAAATAGAACGGCAAATTTACTTTCCTTTTCAGAGAGCATTGTTTTTCTTTCTTTCAGCATTGCTGAATTAGGATGCAGATTTTTTTCAACATCTACATCTTATGTTACTGTAATTTTATACCATACAGATGGAGTAAACATTTAATATATACTGTACAAACAATAAGAATGTGGATTACAGTTGTTGGGTACACACTGTATTCTTTTCAGGGAGTAGCACACAAATGGTTTGAATGAAAAATAATCAAGTTGAAGGAAGAATCCACAAATGATTTATTCCAACAGTGCAAGAAATTGGCCTTTGCATTTAAAGGTCCACGTCAAATCTAAGCAAGATGCTAAAAATAGAACAGAAAGAGTGGAATTTCACCCGAAGCCGGTCCTGGTTGCACAGCAGGAAAAGGCCATAGCAAGGAGCTTTCTGTATCTGGTATAAAGATCATGAAACAGTAGAGGAAACACCATCATATTGCTGTAATCAGAACCCTTCTTATTCTAGGAAGTTAAGTTTCTTTCAACTTTATTACATTCCAGAAAGACTAAGGAGACTATCAAAGGCTTTCCTTTGAATAAAATAGGCTTCTTTTTATAATTTGCTCTGATCCACCTGGATAACATATGTTTCAAATGGAAATCACGGCAAAGGAAACAAACAGTCTTTTGGAATTACTTATCCCATACATCTGCTTCAGATACTACTCTCAAAAACGTTCCACGCTCCCGTGGCGATCTAATATAATTTATCTTTGTCGTCTTTATTTCTCCCCAAGGAATATTTTCAATTTATTAAGTTAGCTAGCAAATCTGGATTTACCTAACAGGCAAGATATCTTTAGAGAAAGTAAGGTGTGTTTTTGGTTTCAACAGGGAAAAGGTTACAGACCTAGAAGTTTTAAGAGTTGATATGAGTCATTATACATGTTGGCTTTGTTAATGTAACAATAAACTATTGTTAATCATAGCCATGCCATTCCTCTATCTATTCTCCTCTGTCATAATTGGTAGAACTCTGTTCATAAGTTTTTGTTTCCATTCTAGATGAACAACAATTAAGGGTTATGTCCAAATCTAGATAAAAGTGGTTAGTCTTTCTTACGGCGGACTGAAGTAAACCAAATTCAAATCATTATTATTACAGTCCCCCAAGGCTAGCAATAACTTTTTGAATCTGCTTCGGATAAAGAGAACTGTTGTGCATTGTCTCCTTGGAGCAAAAGAGCTAGCTAATTTAGGGGCATGACATTCTGCAGGGCTATATTCAAATGGTTAAGACATAAATTAAGGAGAGAATGCAGGATTGTCTAATGCCTCTAATGGGAGGAATGGATAGAAATCTGACCCAGCTCCCCTATCTGACTTGATTAGATGTTGAGTTCTACAATGGCTTGAGAAGAAACAACAAGTGTTGGTTTATGGAACTTCAGTTCAGTTTTAACCATCTCCTGACCTAAAGAACTGAAGCTTGTTTTTTCGGTCAAATGTGTTGCTACACAATCCCTGCCCACCATGGAGCAGTCTGCTCTAAAACCATGATGCTCCTCTCCAATAATACTCTTTACTCAGCCCATGCAAGGAATTTATTGCTGAAAAATCTGGTATGTCATTTCCCTTCAGCTCAGAAGAGACAGAGAGGATGAACCAAGTATTGCCAATTATCTCTTCTTTTGAAGATAAGGACTATTGTGGTCTTTCCCCGGAAAGCAGGCAGGTAGCCTTGTTAATAATAAAAGTAAAAAGAACCGAGAACAACTTCCCCCATTTGTCTAGCACAACAGAAGGAGAGATAATCAGGAAACAAAGCAGTGTTGACAGTTTGAACGGAAAGCCTCCAAGCCTCCATGATGAAAGACTTCAGCCACTTTTCACCAACTATTTGACCTACGCTCTTTATCTTCCGCAAGAAATGAAGAAGTTATCTCATAACATGAAAAGTTACTCTTTTATACTGAGCCTATGGAAACTTGGATTAAACAACCACCAATCAGCCAGTGCAGATCCAAGCTCTTGAATGGCAGAAGAAATGTCCTTCTTTATTGTTCTAGGAGTTTAGGACAGTTGGCTTGCTAACAGTTTCAAACTACCTGCATAGGGGTTTCCAGCTGATTATGTCAAAACTAGCCATACAAAACTTACTCTCAAGGGTTATGCACGCTGGGATATTGTAAACTGTATTTATTTACAGTCGGTGACCAGCGAAGTAGATGCTGGAATAACCCATCCTTCCCAACCTGAATATCCTCCAAAAGTGTTGGATTTCAAACTCCCAGGATTCCTTGCCAGCAGAACCATTGCCTACACTGGCTAAGGGTTTGGGGTGATATTACTTTCTATGGATATTTGGACAGAGGGCTGTACTGTCTCAAGGCCAATTTAGAACACTTTCAATTACTAGCTATGAATATATGAAGCCACCATAAAGAGATTTTCTTAGGCTGTGGAACGGGATGAAAACAAAATGAAACCAACCACACACAGAAAAGCAAGTTTGGAATCTAAAATTAAACGTCAAGAAGACAAACCTACTTCATGTTATCAAGCCCCTGGGCTGTTTACAGGGCAGTATAAGCATAGCTTTATTTTATAATAATGTTAAAAGATGACAGCATCTGAGGGGCGCAGAGCTGGAGACAACAGAAGTGTATTGGAAGTCCAATCAACAAACTCAGAATGTTTGTGCCACTTGTGTATTTTATTTATTTATTTATTGAATTTCTATGACTGCCCATCTCCCCCTCAAGGAGGGAGTATGTGCCTGGAAGGAGAGGAAGGAAGGCTGGGGGCTGTGTTGTCGGACCCCAGATGGCTATAATGTCTGAGTCAAGGGTAAGGTGGCAAATACACAAATTCAGGATGTCTACCAGTGCACGTGCCCAGTGAAGGGTAGGGTGAAGTACGTGACAACCTGGGCATCCCAAACCATAACGGCAATGACCGTTATGCTAAAAACTATTATGGGGGTACTGCACAAGTCCTCTCCAGCAAAGGAGATCGTTACCTTGTCGTGGTGCTGGAGCTTGAGCACCTCAATGAAACCATGAGCTAAACCGTGAAGGGACACCCAAGACGGGAAGGTCGTGGCAGAGAGGTCAGACTAAATACGATCCCTGGGGAAGGTAATGGCAACCCACCCCAGTATTCTTGCCATGAAAACTAAATGGATCAGTACAACCAAAGATATGTCGGTATACCATCGGAAGATGGGACTCCCAGGTCGGAAGATGGTCAAAATGCTACTGGGGAGGAACAGAGGATAAGTTCAACTAGCCCCAGATGTGATGACGCAGCTAGCTCAAAGCCGAAAGGACGGCTAGCGGCCGACGGTGCTGGTGGTGAACGACGAATCCGATGTTCTAAAGATCAACACACCATAGGAACCTGGAATGTAAGATCTATGAGCCAGGGCAAATTGGATGTGGTTATTGGTGAGATGTCAAGATTAAATATAGACATTTTAGGTGTCAGTGAACTGAAATGGACTGGAATGGGCCACTTCACATCAGATGACCACCAGATCTACTACTGTGGACAAGAGGACCACAGAAGAAATGGAGTAGCCTTCATAATTAATAATAAAGTGGCTAAAGCAGTGCTTGGATACAATCCAAAAAACGATAGAATGATCTCAATTCAAATTCAGGGTAAGCCATTTAACATCACAGTGATCCAAATATACGCCCCAACCACAGATGCTGAAGAAGCAGAAGTAGATCAGTTCTATGAGGATCTGCAGCACCTACTAGATAATACACCAAAAAGAGATGTTATTTTCATTACAGGAGACTGGAATGCTAAGGTGGGTAGTCAGATGACACCTGGAATTACAGGCAAGCATGGTCTGGGAGAACAAAATGAAGCAGGACATAGGCTGATAGAATTTTGCCAAGACAACTCACTGTGCATAACAAACACTCTCTTCCAACAACCTAAAAGACGACTTTATACATGGACTTCACCAGATGGTCGACACCGAAATCAGATTGACTACATCCTTTGCAGCCAAAGGTGGCGGACCTCTATACAGTCGGTAAAAACAAGACCTGGAGCTGACTGTAGTTCAGATCACGAACTTCTTATTGCAAAATTTAGAATCAGACTAAAGAGAATAGGGAAGACCCACAGATCAGTTAGATATGAGCTCACTAATATTCCTAAGGAATATGCAGTGGAGGTGAAGAATAGATTTAAGGGACTAGATTTAGTAGATAGGGTCCCAGAAGAACTATGGACAGAAGTTCGCAACATTGTTCAGGAGGCGGCAACAAAAAACGTCCCAAAGAAAAAGAAAACCAAGAAGGCAAGATGGCTGTCTGCTGAAACACTGGAAGTAGCCCAAGAAAGAAGGAAAGCAAAAGGCAACAGTGATAGGGGGAGATATGCCCAATTAAATGCAAAATTCCAGAGGTTAGCCAGAAGAGATAAGGAATTATTTTTAAACAAGCAGTGTGCGGAAGTGGAAGAAGACAATAGAATAGGAAGGACAAGAGACCTCTTCCAGAAAATTAGAAACATCGGAGGTAAATTCCAGGCAAAAATGGGTATGATCAAAAACAAAGATGGTAAGGACCTAACAGAAGCAGAAGAGATCAAGAAAAGGTGGCAAGAATATACGGAAGATCTGTATAGGAAGGATAATAATATTGGAGATAGCTTTGATGGTGTGGTCAGTGAGTTAGAGCCAGACATCCTGAAGAGTGAGGTTGAATGGGCCTTAAGAAGCATTGCTAATAACAAGGCAGCAGGAGACGATGGTATCCCAGCTGAACTGTTTAAAATCTTGCAAGATGATGCTGTCAAGGTGATGCATGCCATATGCCATCAAATTTGGAAAACACAAGAATGGCCATCAGATTGGAAAAAATCAACTTATATCCCCATACCAAAAAAGGGAAGCACTAAAGAATGTTCAAACTATCGAACAGTGGCACTTATTTCACATGCCAGTAAGGTAATGCTCAAGATCTTGCAAGGTAGACTCCAGCAATTCATGGAGCGAGAATTGCCAGATGTACAAGCTGGGTTTAGAAAAGGCAGAGGAACTAGAGACCAAATTGCCAATATCCGCTGGATAATGGAGAAAGCCAGGGAATTTCAGAAAAACATCTATTTCTGTTTTATTGACTATTCTAAAGCCTTTGACTGTGTGGATCATAACAAATTGTGGCAAGTTCTTGGTGGTATGGGGATACCAAGTCATCTTGTCTGCCTCCTAAGGAATCTGTATAACGACCAAGTAGCAACGGTAAGAACAGAGCACGGAACAACGGACTGGTTTAAGATTGGGAAAGGAGTACGGCAGGGTTGTATACTCTCACCCTACCTATTCAACCTGTACGCAGAACACATCATGCGACATGCTGGGCTTGAGGAATCCAAGGCTGGAGTTAAAATCGCTGGAAGAAACATTAACAATCTCAGATATGCAGATGATACCACTTTGATGGCTGAAAGCGAGGAGGAGTTGAGGAGCCTTATGACGAAGGTGAAAGAAGAAAGTGCAAAAGCTGGGTTGCAGTTAAACCTCAAAAAAACCAAGATTATGGCAACGAGCTTGATTGATGACTGGCAAATAGAGGGAGAAAAAGTGGAGGCAGTGACAGACTTTGTATTTCTAGGCGCAAAGATTACTGCAGATGCTGACTGCAGCCAGGAAATCAGAAGACGTCTACTTCTTGGGAGGAGAGCAATGGCAAATCTTGATAAAATAGTTAAGAGCAGAGACATCACACTGACAACAAAGGTCCGCATAGTTAAAGCAATGGTATTTCCTGTAGTAACCTATGGCTGCGAGAGCTGGACCATAAGGAAGGCTGAGCGAAGGAAGATAGATGCTTTTGAACTGTGGTGTTGGAGGAAAATTCTGAGAGTGCCTTGGACTGCAAGAAGATCAAACCAGTCCATACTCCAGGAAATCAAGCCAGACTGCTCACTTGAGGGAATGATATTAAAGGCAAAACTGAAGTACTTTGGCCACATAATGAGAAGACAGGATACCTTGGAGAAGAAGCTGATGCTAGGAAAAGTGGAAGGCAAAAGGAAGAGGGGCCGACCAAGGGCAAGATGGATGGATGGTATTCTGGAGGCGACGGACTCAACCATTGGGGAGCTGGGGATGGTGACGGCCGACAGAAAGCTCTGGCGTGGGCTGGTCCATGAAGTCACGAAGAGTCGGAAACGACTGAACGAATAAACAACAAAAGCACAAGTCCTGCAATAATTGACCAATGAGAAGACTTTGTTTATTGATGAATCACTGTAATGATCTCTCTAAACTATAAAAAACGATGTCTGCTATCCATTCAGCACTTTTCTCCCTTGGAGGAGAGGAGTCTGCTTATTCCAGGTACCTTGAATAAACGAAGGTGATTCTTCGACCCTGCGTGTGATCAGCTAAATTGGGCCGGGCGAGCGAATAGACCGCGATTTGCGGCCATCACACCTTAGCCTTATATTCATACCTAATTTCCCCTGAGCAACAGACAATGGTCCTGAATTATTTGAATCAATTGCAGCAAACTGAATTTTCTAGCAGGAAAATTAAAACTCTAATGCAGATGAAAGGGAGGTGAGAAGAAAAAGTCGGTCTTATTCTATTTCATCTAGGAACAATAAGACTGAGTTCAACATTAGTTCAACATTTGGTTTCACCCACTTTAAGGAGAATAAATCACTTTTAAAATGCAAACATGTGTGTGTGCACACACAGACCAAGATACCTATATCCACTAACCAAAAGCAACTATCTAAAGCAGTGTTTCTCAACCTTACCAACTTTAAGATGTGTGGATTTCAACTCCCAGAATTCCCCAGCCAGCATGGCTGGCTGGGGAATTCTGGGAGCTGAAGTCCACACATCTTAAAGTTGCCAAGGTTGAGAAACACTGATCTAAAGAATGCAACAACTTTATCAATGAAGCTACACAAAGGGGATTTTTTTGCCTCCTGGGGGTGAGACTAAGGTTCCATTTTAGCAGTCTCACCCATATCAGGCAAGAAAGGGAGTCAGAAAGAACACGAGGCCTGTTCTGGTCAGCTGCTCTACATGGCGCAGGGGTTTGCTGGCTTAGGAGGTGAAAGAAGAGAGGCTGTCAAAATGCGTCTAGCTGTGGTCTGCTGTATCATCTGGGGAGCATTTGTGACCAAGTCCCTTCAACATGGTTAAAGCGTAACTTGGTTTAATGTGCTATGTGAATATGCTCTCAGAATCTGCACCGTGTAAGACATTAAGCAGCCCGAAGTCAAAGCAGTCCCAGTCTTCAACGCCCAGTCCTAGAAGATCCCTTCCGACTCATACATCCTAGGATAAAAAAAGGTAAAGGTTCCCCCCGCAAAGTCGTGCAGTCGTGTCCGACTCTAGGGGCCGGTGCTCATCTCCGTTTGTTAGCCGAAGAGCCAGAGCTGTCCAAAGAAGCTTCCGCGGTCATGTGGCCGCATGACGTGCGCGGAACGCTGTTACCTTCCCACCAAAGTGGTACCTATTCATCTACTCGCATTTGCATGCTTTCGAATAGGTTGGCAAGAGCTGGGGCTGGTGCGGGAGCTCCCTCCGTCATGCAGGGCTAGGGATTCGAACCTCCGAAGTTGCGATCTTCCGATCGACAAGCCTGGCGTCTTACCCGCTGAGCCACCACGCCCCAACTACATCCTAGGATTCTATGCTACTAATCCTATTCCTACAAAATGTAGCAGTAAACACAAGGCTTTGGCATCTGGTGAGAATCTAATCTTGTTTTGCATGACAACCTCTCAATACCAAGGGATCCTGTGTGTGTGGCAAATATTTCTGGTCACGAGTCTAGCAGAGCCTCAGACTGTATCTAGTCACTGAGTAGCCTACACGTTGGTCTATAGCAGCCTTCCTCAACCTTCTGACCCTGGAGGAACCCTTGAAATATTTTTCAGGCCTGGGGGAACCCTGCACATTCAGGCTCAACTATAGGCCAGAAGTTACAAAATGATTGTATTCGTTTCCTGTGTAGGCCTGTATAGATGCATGAACAGTGTTCTTAAACTAAACATAAAGATGCGAAGTTGCCCGGGTTTGAAATAATTTTTTAAATAACTCGTGATCTCCCAGGGAACCCCTTGTGACCTCTTGCAGAACCCGAGGGTGCCACGGAACCCTGGTCTATATGTTCCACCATCCATACGCCACTCCCTCAATCCCCTAAGCTACCCCTAAGACAGGGACTGGGGCATTACCTGTCTACCCTGACATGGATCCAATCCAATGGCCTCCAGCACCACCACCACCACCACCACCACCACAACAACATTTATTTATTCGATCAATGACCAGCAACATACACTTAATAAAAATTACGGATACAGGCGACTAGATCTTATAAATACGTCTATATATAAAAGCAATATGTTAGGACAATTATATTATAACGCATAAAATCCTATACTATAATAACATTTTAATTTAACTAATCATTAAATAAACATTCTATTAATACTATATTATAAAATATTATAAAATGAGTATCCACAAAAGTTATTAAAATAATTAAACAGAATATTAGTAAAAATAAAAGCGCAAATAAAAATTCCTATTTCTTTATCTGATTTTGTCTCATCGTTATTGCGGCAGCACAAAATTTAGCTACTAGACGGGTAATACTTGGATTTGTATCTTGTAAAAGATGGTTCTCATAGAAACTATCTGGTCTCCCTGGAAATCTTTCTATTAGGGGATAGATGTATTTTGATCTAATATCCCTATAATATTTACAACGTGATAAAACATGAGCGATATTTTCAACCTCCTCTATACCGCATGTGCAGGTTCTCTCTGCTAGTGGGGTTTTATTATATCTACCTTGCAGGAGTGCTGATGGAAGGATATTAAATCCAGCTTTAAAAAATGCTATTCTAATCTTAGGAAAGGTTAGGTCTTTCAAATAGCCTGCTGGTTCCCATGTGCCCCATCTTATCCGACTCCAGCACCACAGCAACCCAGCTCACTGCCAAATACCAAATGCACCCAAGCGATCAGTCCTCTCTCAATGTCTTGGCACCATAGAGAACTTGATGCACAGATGGCTCAGTGGCACCAGACAGCCAATAGAGGGCGTACTGGGGATGTCAGCAGGAAGGGTGACTCCTGGGACATGCCTGCCCATCTCCCTCCCTCCCTCCCTCCCTTTGCATAAGGATTTGAACAAATCTGAAGCTCTACACACAATGCAAAGTTTGTGATAACCAAGAACATAAAATTCACTAACTTGCGAGCTCTGCCTTTCCCGTTCCGCTGCTTCTTCTACCGCTTGAGCAATCTTCTCACGGTCTTTGACTCTCTCTGCTTGCCATAATTCTTTTTCTTGGTCATGCAGTTTTTTCATGTTTTCTCTTTCTGCTGTGACTGCTGCTAGAATGGCAGCCTGCAAGGACTCTTTCTCAATCTGCACGTCAAATAACAAAGTCAACGTGAATCTAAATATGAACATTTCAGCAGTTTAGGTAAGTATCCAAAATGGTGTCTATGATCCCTAAATGTCAAAGGTTGTTTGGAAAAAAGGCCCTCAAGTTTATTTAAGCTAATTCCGAAAACTAGATTCATTTTAGAAACTGAAAACATTGTTCTCTTTAGTATTTGATTTCCAGTTTCCATCTTTTTTTAAAAGAGTTTTTTTCAGAAGTCCTCTGAACAGAGCCTTTACACTGCACACTTCTGCTGTAAAAACCAGGGTAACAAATTACGAACATAAGCCAAAGATTGCTTCCTCTTATGGGCTGTAAAAACTATATTCTCTGTTCATACAGTGTGATATTCTTTTCTTTCTACCCACAAAATAAAAGGGCAGGGACAGGAAATATTATCTTCAGCACAGCTACTGGTCGCTATATGATAAGGCCAAATGAGGGCACTTTTTTCCTCATCTCACTTTCTCACCTACAAAAAAGGAGAAACGATGCCAAAGAAAGGCAGGAGGCATGGCTGGTGTTACATCAGGGTCAGAAAGCGTCAAAGAAGAAATACAAATAAAGTAAAATTTAACAAAAATGGAACAAGGCAATAATAAAGCTTGGCCTTAATCGTCTGTAGCTTGAATCATGTCAACTGGATTTCTATTTTCTCAGTGGAAACGTTTCGCTCCTTATCCAAGGAGCTTCTTCAGTCTGAGCAAAGTTGAAGAAAGACTGAAGAAGCTCCTTGGATAAGGAGCGAAACGTTTCCACTGAGAAAATAGAAATCCAGCTGACATGATTCAAGCTACAGACAATTCCACCTGGATGACTGAGAACCTTCATAGACACTTGGCCTTAATTGCTTTATCAAAGTAACTTCTTCTCAAAATATCCACCAGATAAAGCTTTACAGGATGGACACCAACCACCTAAAGCTCTCAGTGCTTATTGCAATGACTGGATGGAAATAGAACAAGTTTTCATTTGTTTCCAGCACTTTGTGTTTTAGACCTGATGCGGTTTGGTACGATAATGGGCACCAAGAAGAATAAGGAGTCAGCGTGACAATAAAAAAATCCCTCTCATTAACAATTCCAGATTTCAGATATTTACTTGGTACGGGACCATCTCCTTCTCCTCCTCCTTGAAATCAAAAGCAGCAATATGAAATGGAGCTTCAAAAGGCACCCCAGGGACCATTTCTGCATGCTAACGTACCTTTGCAGCTGCTGCCAAGGCCTCCTTATTACGTTCCCTTTCATTCTCCATACAGCTTTCCAACATTTCCTAGAAATACAATACAGTAAAAAGTATTACAGCTTGTAAAAATATCTTCCAAAGCATGGATGTCCACAGAACCCAGAGGTTTTGTCAACATGACGAAATGTGCATCGTGGCATCAGGATGCAGGCTCTGCCCCTTCCATCCTTGCGTGTGACATCCCAACGCAACTACAAAAGAGGCAGAGCCTGCGTTGCAACACACATTTCATCATTTGTTCATCATCTTGCTTCTCTCACAAACACTCACATGTTCCAAAGAACTTAGCTTGCATTTTCTTTCTAGGACATTTAAGCCTTCTTAAGAGGACACTTCATGCCTCCCACATAGCATAATCCGGAAGGGCCACAGCTGAGCATGTCCAGACAACCAGCTGCTGGAGCAGAATTTGGTATCTAGGATGCTCAGCTGTCAGGGAGACACAGGAGAGCGGAGGGGGGAGCTTGCCCATGGGAGGGAAGCGAGCACGTAGCTCGGAAAGCCTGGCCTTCTTTCCCGAACACCTCAGGAAAGCTCCGCCCTAGGTTGGACTCATATCTTTGGGACTCTTCGGGCACTATCAGTTTAGCAGGATTCTGTATGTAGGCACCAATAAACACTAGAGACTAGATTCCCGGCCTCGGCGTGTTATTACTACACCTACACAGGACATCAGCTGAAGTGAGAGAGACAGAACCCATTGGCAGTCTAGTGACGAACCAGAAGAGGAAAATGAAGTCTGGTCCCTTCCCTTGACAAGCCAGAACCAGAAAAAGCCCCCCTAGAAAATATTCTGGATGCTGTTTCAGAATTTTATACCAAAGAATGATACACCCAGCTGTCTTGCCAGAGAGCATTATTTTCAGGCCCACAAGAGGTGAGATCACAAGAAATATCCTCGCTTTAATGCTTATTTTATTAACGATTTACCCCAATTTTATATGTAAGCTATTTTTGGAGGCCCTTTGTCTTAAAAGGCAGCCTAGAAATACTTTATATCAATTAAAAAATGATTTAAGTAAATAATGATTGACAAGGTGAGATTATCCTGCAGGGCTGGCTGTGCAAACCACTCCCTCCTTTGTTCTTAAAAAGAAAACCAAAATGAAGGAAAAAGGGAATAAGATATAAAGGTGCAAAACTTCTTAATGGCGGAAATAAATTATTTATTTTATTTATTTTTCAATTCCTATTACCGCACCATCTCCCCCGAAGGGGACTCTTATACCACGTTATACCATATAATATAAATTATACCATGTTAGTTTTTACAACTGCATCGTAACTGCTCCATCTCTACTTCTTCTCTATCTGGGGAAATCTACTTTCGCCCTTGAACCCTCTTCAGGGTTGAAGGCCTTCTGCCTAGCTGTGGTGTCTTCCTGAAAGAAAAGACGCCTGACCTCGGAACGGCTCTTCTTGGTTCTCAATGACACCCCATTTTTAATGGTGAAAGAGCTGCAGACCTTAGATATGGAAGGTACCTTATACTCCTGCAATTGCTCCAACAAGGATTCTTTCGTTTTTCCTTCTAAGATTTTCTGCTCTTTTTCCAACATATCAAGCAGCCTTTGATGCTAAAGGAAGGAAGGAAGGAAGGAAGATTACATTTATATAAATGACATACAGCAAGTAAAATGACTGCTCATTGGAAGGACAGATGCTGAAGCTGAAGCTCAAATACTGTGGCCACCTAATGCGAAGAGAGGACTCCCTGGAAAAGACCCTGATGCTGGGAAAGACCGAAGGCAAAAGGAGAAGGGGACGGCAGAGGATGAGATGGTTAGATAGCATCACCGATGCAATAAACATGAATTTGAGTAAACTCCGGGTGACAGTGGAGGACAGGAAGGCCTGGCGTGCTATGGTCCATGGGGTCACGAGGAGTCGGACACGACTAAACGACTGAACAACAACAAAAGTAAAACCAACTTCTGCGTTCTTCAAAGTTTATAACTGGTTATACTCATGGGCATCCACTGGGCTGGCAGTGGTGGAAGTGACATCACGCCTGTCATCATCAGGCAGATGACAACCTGAAGTGTGTGATGTCCTTGTGGCTCGTACTGAGATCTCTATGGCCATATCAGCTGGTTAGATGGAATACACTTGAAAAGCACAGTACAATCCCTGAGGTGCAGTTTCCTCAAGGATCTGCTCCCCAGCCTGCATGCCATCCCCAAGAAGGCCCTCATGACTCAGGTGACAGTAGCAGGAAGGGGTTTTGGAAGTCAACTAGAGTCTTCGGGGAGATTTGGGTGAAGACAGACTCAGAGATTGGGAATGAGCTTTCAAAGAAAACAATATTTTATTTTATTTATCATTTAAATTTATATGACCGCCCATCTCCCCCAATATCCCGTGAGAATCAAGGGCAATTATCCCCTAGACCCACTCAAAGTCTTGGCAGCTGTCCTCTGAACCTACTGAACTGGCCAAGCTTCAGAGGTGACCCTATCCTGATTTCAAGTTGCAAAACTGGCCTTCTATTGCCTATGGAGATGCTCAGTCATCCACGCGGAGCCTCTTCCACTTCAGTGGCAGTTCTGTGGGCACGGAAGTAGAGCTCTTTCCCTAGGGGATGACCTGAGCAAAAAAGGTCTAAGGTAAGCGGGTATGGATGGGACAGGATGAGAGGGGACAACAGAGAGAGGAGGAGGGGATGGCAAATATTCCACTCCTCTACCTACGTGCCCTCTTGGGAGTCATGATCTCACATGTATTCTTATTCCTGAACAGGATAGAAACAAGAGTCCACAAACATGGTCATCCCCATGCTTTGCCCCAAGACAACCAAGGCAGATATGGCCACAGCCAACAGATCTGTGAAAATTACAACTGAGGAGAACATCTGACTTCAGAATGTTAAGAAAAATGGAATGATTCCTAATTAGAAAAAAAGCAACTTATCATTTTTAATCATGAAAACAGCCATTATAATAACTAACATATGGATCTTTTCAAATAGAAATTTACACCAGTATACATAACAAGTTCCATCTGCACGTCTCTTCAGGATGGACGAAAAAGAGAAAGGATGGCTGGTCCTAAAATGCATAAACGTTTTGAACAAGAGAGGTACCACAAAAGGTTTCCAGGATTCACTGGCTATGTTCCACAGAATAATTTATGCAAGATTTAGCTGTACAGATTTATAGCTCATGTTCTTCAAGAACAAATACTCTTCTTCAGGCCAAATTGCCCAAACAATTTATAAAATTATTTTGCCCCAGCCACTGCAGTCTTCACAAGATGGATTCTCCGAATTTAATTTCTAAAAAGACAATTTCCTAAGGTTTGGCTTAAAAACCTACAAGGAGAAAGGGGAGAGTTTATGCAATGTATTGTAATGCTTCAATATGTATAGACAGAAACATTGGCTAAAATAATTCCAACCCCTTATTCTATATAACACATGTATAACAAGAACTAGCCATATATTTGCTTGAAAATTGATAGAATGTCTTCCGGGGAAGGAATGACGGACTGAAGATGGCTCTGCGATAAGCGGAGCCGACGACCGTGGCAAAGAATGAAGAGCTGGTGAGTAGACCAGCTCTTCAAACATCTCTGGACAAAGAGAGGACAAGAGATCGCCCACAACTGCTCCGGACAGCTGTTCAAAGTACAAATCTCCTTCCCTCCGTCTTTATCACGAGTGGTCCGGGTGGGTCTTTCCTCAGTTTCGTCTTTAGGCCGGCCCCCTCTCTCGAACTCCCTTTCCTTTCATCGGATCGTTCCCCAGGCAGCATCTCTTCCCTCTGTCCTCCAAGGTTGCCCTCACATTCCATCACAATAGGCCAGGTTACATGGATAAATCTATGCTGTGGTCATCAAGGAGAGAGGAAAACTGGCGGAATGGCAAGAAGTGAGTGTGCTGAGCTGGGAACTGTAATCAGAGCACTGGAAATTGGCCGTGGAGCTGGAAGGCTGAGGGATGCAGTTGAAAAAGCAAGGCCAAGGATGACTCTGAGAAGGAATGAATTTGCCCAAATGCAGCAGGGGAGCCAAACAGGACTCTGGAAATCATTTGCCAGACACATCTGCTCAAAAGTATGACACCTCCATATTCCCACTCAACACAGAAAGTGGAGCTTAAGAATGTCAACACAGCCTTCACTCTCCATTCTTCTTCCTTTCTCCTTCCCACCTTCTCATGGTCTCATCTCTCCGAAAAAGAGGAAAACCAACAGGGGAGGAAGGGACAATGTGTAAGGACGTGCTTCTGGGTGGAGAGCCACATGCGGGCACCCGGAAGGTCACGGCCAGCACCCTTCTATTGCAGGTGCCATAACAAAGGGCTGGATAGCTGGAAAAATGCATCACAGAGTTTGTCCAATATAATCAGTTTGGAATGTTTATATACTGTACAAAGCAAAATGGAAATATCTGGATCTGTTTAGTTTCAAAGGTATCCAACTGTGGAGGGATCTATAAAATAATTCATAGTACAGAGAGATCCTTTCCTTTTTCTGATCAATTCAGGGTAGGAGATTCAGGAGAAAGAAATTATCTGCAGAACATATGATGATATAATTAAAGGAACTGCTACCACAAGAAATGATGAAGCTATTAGGTGATGCAGCTTAGAGAAATGGGAGGAAGGTGAAAATTTCAACAGTTATTATCAAGATGAAAGCCAACCGTAAGACAGATATTGCTATCATCCAGCATTTTGCTGATCATTTTGGGAGACATGATTCTAGATTAGACGGCTTCTTTATCTGACACAAAGAATAACGGTTTGCTGCCATAAGTTAATGGATTAATTATGAAGCAGTTATTATTATTATTATTTATTTAATTTCTATAACTGCAAATGGAGACGAGGAACGTCTTGATATTCTTGGAGAACCCTGGTGAGAGGAGCTATGTCAACTCACTTCAAGTATGGGTGTCATAGAGAAGCTGCTGCTCTACCTTTACTTGCAGGAACGGCGTTTCAAAGATTCCACGCTAACCTGTTCAACCTTGGTAGAAAAGAATGGATGGAACGCAACTGTCTCTGTGCTATGATATTTCTGACTAAAGTTTCTATTAGTAACACCACTGACTACAGGTAGTCCTCACTTAACAACCACTTGTTTAGTGACAGTTCAGACTTACGATGGTGCTGGAAAAAACAACTTACGGCCAGTCCTCACACTTACGACCGTTGCAGTGTCCCCCCCGTCACGTGATCACGATTTGGGCCCTTGGCAACCTGTTCACATTTATGACCGTCACAGCATCCCATGGTCACATGATTACCATTTTCAACCTTTCTGGCTGGCTTCTGGCAAGCAAAATCAATGGGAACCGCGTGATTCACTTAACAGCCATATGGTTCGCTTAACGCCTGTGGTGATTCGCTTAACGACTGCCGCAAAAAAGGTCATAAAATCGGGTTGGATTCACTTAATGACCGCTTTGCTTAGCAACCAAAATTCTGGTCCCAATTGTGGTCATTAAGCGAGGACTACCTGTATTTGTGGTACCTCAGCATTTGTCTCTGATAGTGTCATATATCTTTTACTCCTTCCTGGGTTCCTGACAATTTGCTTAGGGGTGATAGTGTGGAAATGTGCTTTGCACAGATACATCATTTTATTAAGATGCATTCCACCATTGTAAGGTAACCGCACAAGGTATCAGACCAATATATACATACATTTATCGTCTTTTGAGTCCAAGTAAGTAAGAAACGCATATTACTGGTAATGTGATTGACAAATGAGAAGAAATTTCTTTTCCTCCTGACAAGTATGAAATCATAAAATTATTAGGATAAAGGTATCTAGGACTCAGGACTCCTACGATTTCTGGAATACGCCCTCATTTCTTATACAAAAGGCAGAAAAAATGGCCTTCCTGTCTCAGCCCACTCTCCACTACAGAAGATTGTACTGCATACATACAAATTAGGAAAACTACTTTCTCTTGTAGCAAGAGAGATTCTTTGCAAATTGTTTATTTGGCGTCTTTGTATATATTAAACTAACAGCGTCCTCTTTTCAGTTAGAACAGCATCCAAGTATTGAAAGTGCATAAAGAAAAATAAGTCATTGGAAGTGGCCTGTGCAAAATAAAATATAAGCACACCCTTTTTCTCAGAATCCGATCTTCAGATCATCTGATTTATGTTTCTTTCTAAACATTGCAATAAACTGGAAACAGATACATTAATTTGGGAATGCGTGTAGATGAGGTCTAGAATTGTACCCAAAATACTCAAGGCACTTCACGTATAGCCACTCAATCATCTTTAACTCTCCTTACAAAATGGATCAATGTTTTGCCCCCATTCTGACCAACTGACCATTTCACAGGCAGGCTATGACATGAAATTGCATGATCCCGTTTGAGCCGAGCATCGACCTGAAAATGCCAAACTCGTTCCTCATATTGGCCACAGCTACATCCAATTAGTGGCTTTAACACTGGAAATGTTTACTGCAGCTTGAGAATGGCACGTCATGGTCAGGGGCTTCTGCAGGGAGCCGGGGTCAAAAGAGTTAAGATGGTGGCCGCAATGGTACAGTATGTCAGTCCCCCCCTTTGTGTGTGTCACATGCACAGCAGCCATTAAAAAGGGGTGTGGCTTTGATCCCAGGGGAAGCCAACCTCTTGGCTTTCGTGACCTCACCCGCTGCTTGCAGATGCCCTGGTGATGTCACTTTTGGTCAGAGCAAACGAATTTTCCATGCAAAGGATTTCCATGGTAATACCATAAATTGTATTGTGTCTGAAACTCTTAATTCTCAGCCTCTCTCACCCTGGAATGCAGGAACATTGGAAGGTTCTTCTGCAACCAATTCATCCATTCTGCCTTTCCCTTTTCTGCAACCATTGAGTTCCTTAGCTTCTCTGGGAAGAGACCTCATTTTCCCCCTCTGTTATTCCAGGGTACCTCTTATCTGAATGGAATAACCACCTCAAAACAGACTATAGAGAGGTTGCCAAAGTAGGAACACTCACATCTGCAGCGTTATTCAGTCCTACAGAAGGGTCCATAATACACTGCCCCACATGCTTGTCCTCCACCTGAGGCCTACCCGTCCATCTGAATGAACCAATTGCAGAGATAATTAGCACCATGACCTCTGATGAAACTGGAAGCAGCAGAAGAAATGGCTTCCGCCGTGTGCATTGTCTGTTTCTGTTGGACGGAAGGAACTTACAGAGAAGAGCTATCTTGTGAAAAGGACTCTCCAGGATCACAACAAGGGCAGGACGGAGAGCCAAGATTCTCTGGCTGGAAATTAACTTCAATACGGAGCACTTTGTAGAGTTAATGATGATTTTGAGGGCCAGACCAAATGCTGTAATAAAAGAGATCCTGACCCCTGCAGATGCCCCTGGTGGTTTGTTTTCCATCTTCTCCTGGTGAGGATGCGACCCAGTGAAGTCCTGGCATGCCCCTGCTGGCCGAAGTGGGGAAAGGCGCAGTGCAACAAGGGGATCGTCTCCTACTGTAGGAGAGGCCGCCATATTGTTATGAGCAACAGCTTTATATGGCTGATGTTTTCAGCAAAGCTGCATGCAAACCTAATGGCTAATTCAACTAGCAATTCCTGCTCTAAGGTATCTTTTTATACAGTAAACTGCACATAAAATAAGTAAAACAATAGCCATTGATGCAGTTGAAAACTCCTACAGTTACACTTGAAAAAGCAACAGGGCCTAGCTCAGGAAGGAAGAAAATTTAGGTGGAACAACTTTTGTCTATGGAAAAAAAAAGAACAGAAAAAAAAAGCTCTGAAGGACAAGTTTGCAAAAAGAAGCCCAAAACAAAAGTTCAGACACAGGTTACGTTTTTCCTGCTAGCGTTTTGAGCAACTGCTCCAGATGAAAATGTCTGATGTAGAGTCAAAGATAAATACAGTCCTGTGGTTTTCCTTGATTCTTATTAAAAAAGAAAAAGAAAAATCTATTTCCTGGAATGTGAGTCAAAGAAAATAATGTAAATAGATTGAATCATGTTCGTAAGCAGGTACATTTTTTTAAAATGAAGTCTGTGTTCGAGGAATCATGACAATGCACTCAGAGACCCAGCTGCGAAGTCACACTATTTCAGAGAACCCATCTACCAAAAAGTAAACCCAACAAATCATTTGAATAGCTTCCTCAGATCCAGTCTATAAACTTCTACAACCTATGTTTACTAACACTGAGTTCCAAATAAACACAAGAAAAATTATCTCCTTCAAAAATAATAGCTTCACTGGAAAGACTCGTGCCAAAAAGTGTTTTTTAAAAAGTACTTCTACAATTATATTTAATAAGACTCCAGATACTGTGCCTTAATCTCATTGGTCTGATGCATATGTAACAGTCCATAACATCAGATGTCCAGATCCAGAGTCATGATGACGGCACGCGCTCCATGACAGCATCAGAGAAGTGAAATGAATTATGTAACATGCAGGATGACGTCACGATGCACGGGGCATCAAGTCCTTCCTTATCCCCCTTCCCATCGCAAATGCCCATGCTGACATCTGATCGGCTGTTTCCCACAAATTGAGCTTACCTTCTATTCTTGCCCTATAGACTAATGTATCTCCATTTCAGTTTTGGAGTTAAAGTTTTCTCTAAAATGTAGACATAAGGTAAAGGTTTGTCCAACTCTAGGGGCCGGTGCTCATCTCCGTTTCTTAGCCGAAGAGCCAGCGTTGTCCGAAGACGCTTCCGCGGTCATGTGGCCGGCATGATGCACGCGGAACGCTGTTACCTTCCCACCGAAGTGGTACCTATTCATCTACTTGCATTTGCATGCTTTCGAATTGCTAGGTTGGCAAGAGCTGGGGCGAGTGCGGGAGCTCACTCCGTCATGCGGGGCTAGGGATTCGAAGCTCCGAACTTGCGACCTTCCGATCGAAAAGCCTGCCGTCTTATCCGTTGAGCCACCATGCTCATAATAGACATACATTACATAATAGACGTACATTTTCACAAATTCTAATGAGTAAAAATATACTTTGCAAATCTTGATTCAAGATGGCTGTGGTTAGCAAATGTATAGGTATTAGACCCGTCAGTGTAGAGGCAGAGAAGAGAAGGGATAGAGTATCTGCGTAGATAGCATTATTTATTAAATAAGGCTCTGCTTGTCCACTACGGCAGAAGGACTACAGCGACCGACAGGAGCCCCTGGAAGCAGATCAGTCCAACTTATGGGATCAGACACGGAGGCCCTGCTTTGGGTTCCCACTGGCTGGGCCAGTGGGAGACAATCAAGCGCCTCTATTGAGGGCAAGAGACAAGTGATGAGACAAGAAAAGAGCCTCTTCTGAAGATCTAAACCAGGGGTCGGCAAACTTTTTTTGCCGGGAGCCATTTTGACATGCTCCTGCACATTTTGAAGTGCTCGAGAGCCAGGGGGCGGGGTTTGCGGGCGGGGGCCAATCGCGTGGAAGGGGGCGGGGTTTGCGGGCGGGAGCCAATCGCGTGGAAGGGGGCGGGTTTTGCGGGCGGGAGCCAATCGCGTGGAAGGGGGCGGGGGAGGTTTGGAAAAAGAAGGGAAAGAGAGGCTCGACTGCTCCAGTCGCTTCTCTTCCGGAGCCGCTCACGCTCCCAGTCCAGGCAAAGTAAAGCTGGTGGGGAATCCAGCGCAAGAGCGGGGTTTGCGGGCGGGAGCCAATTGCGCACACTTAGGGCTGTGGGGTGGAAATGTGCTGCTTTTGCACGGAGAAAAAGAGTAAGCAGAGCAGCAACGAAGAGGTTAAGGCAGGGCTTTCCAAACTTTTGCCGTTGGCGACACACCAACGGCCAGCCCACAAAAACTGGAAGCACCGGCGGCGGTGCTTCCAGGTTGTCGCTGCGGCGGCAGCGGCTGCCCCTTCGAAAGGGCAGGCTCCGGGGACCCCGAAAATGCCCTCGGTTCTGGCAGGGAGGCAAAAACCTCCCTTCCCCTCCCCGCACGCACATGCTGCCCTGGAGTGGGGTGGAAGTTTTCCCCGCAGAACAGCTGAGCGCTGCTTGCGCGCAGCCTCCCTGCCTAAACCGAGGTGCTGCCCCTTCAAAAGGGCAGGCTCCGGGGACCCCGAAAATGCCCTCAGTTTAGGCAGGGAGGCTGCGCGCAAGCTGCGCCAGCTGTTCTGCGGGGAGAACTTCCACCCCGCTCCAGGGCAGCGTGTGCGTGCGGGGAGGGGAAGAGAGGCTTTTGCCTCCCTGCCAGAACCGAGGGCATTTTCGGGGTCCCCGGAGCCTGCCCTTTCGAAGGGGCAGCACCTCAGTTTAGGCAGGGAGGCTGCGCGCAAGCAGCGCTCAGCTGTTCTGCGGGGAAAACTTCCACCCCACTCCAGGGCAGCGTGTGCGTGCGGGGAGGGGAAGGGAGGTTTTTGCCTCCCTGCCAGAACCGAGGGCATTTTCGGGGTCCCCGGAGCCTGCCCTTTCGAAGGGGCAGCACCTCAGTTTAGGCAGGGAGGCTGCGCGCAAGCAGCGCTCAGCTGTTCTGCGGGGAAAACTTCCACCCCACTCCAGGGCAGCGTGTGCGTGCGGGGAGGGGAAGAGAGGCTTTTGCCTCCCTGCCAGAACCGAGGGCATTTTCGGGGTCCCCGGAGCCTGCCCTTTTGAAGGGGCAGCACCTCGGTTTAGGCAGGGAGGCCGCGCGCAAGCAGCGCTCAGCTGTTCTGCGGGGAAAACTTCCACCCCACTCCAGGGCAGCGTGTGCGGGGAGGGGAAGGGAGGTTTTTGCCTCCCTGCCAGAACCGAGGGGATTTTCGGGGTCCCCGGAGCCTGCCCTTTCGAAGGGGCAGCACCTCAGTTTAGGCAGGGAGGCTGCGCGCAAGCAGCGCTCAGCTGTTCTGCGGGGAAAACTTCCACCCCACTCCAGGGCAGCGTGTGCGTGCGGGGAGGGGAAGAGCGGCTTTTGCCTCCCTGCCAGAACCGAGGGCATTTTCGGGGTCCCCGGAGCCTGCCCTTTTGAAGGGGCAGCACCTCGGTTTAGGCAGGGAGGCCGCGCGCAAGCAGCGCTCAGCTGTTCTGCGGGGAAAACTTCCACCCCACTCCAGGGCAGCGTGTGCGTGCGGGGAGGGGAAGGGAGGTTTTTGCCTCCCTGCCAGAACCGAGGGCATTTTCAGGGTCCCCGGAGCCTGCCCTTTCAAAGGGGCAGCGGCAGCGGCAGCAGCAGTGCTGCCCCTTCAAAAGGGCAGACTCCGGGGACCCCGAAAATGCCCTCGGGTCCGGCAGGGAGGCAAAAATCGCGCGTGCAGGCTGCCGGGCTTCCCGACGCACAGCTGATTGGCGCGGAGAATTTCCACTCCGGGTGGCCTGGTAGCGCGCGCGCACGCGATTTTCACCTCCCTGCCAGAGCCGAGGGCATTTTCATCAGCGCTTCCGGCTTGTCACGCGACACACTTGGGGGCCCCCGACACACAGTTTGGAAAGCCCTGGGTTAAGGCGATGGGCAAGTGCCCGTCGTCAAGATGGCTGCCGGAGACGGAGGCTTCCAAACTCCCGCGAGACTGTGTGAAGCCCGTCCCCGGAGGAAAAAGAGAGGCTGGGCCTAGGTTGCCAGGGGTATGCCCACAGCAACGCACACCATGCCCACTGCCGCGCCTGCCCCCGCCACGCCCGCCACGCCTGCCTGCGGAAGAGCCACACTCAAGGGGCCAAAGAGCCGCATTTGGCTCGCGAGCCGCCATTTCCGACCCTTGATCTAAACAATGGGGAGGCTCTTATGGGAAAACATGGTTTTCAAAATCACTCTGTTCCCAGCTGTCTACTGGATCTGGACCACATTTTGCTCTCAGTCCTTCAGGCGAGAACCCTCACTACTCCACCATTGTGTAAGGTGAGTTTTAGTTCATCTGAATCCCAACGATTGTTCGCTTGCTAGAGGACCGGATGGAAAGAACCGATGTGCTAAGGAAAGTGACCCCAGGTTTTGGTTCTTCTGCTACGTAGGAATATCCTGGATGCTGAGGTTCTGCTTTGCTTTCCTTTGCTCTCATAGTGGGCTGAGGTGAACCCAAAAGAACAAAGTGGTGGAGAACGAGGGGAGGCAGCAGCCGCAGCCCTCCAAGACCCAAGGCCGGTTGATGAGGGAGGGGGTCACCTCACTTGAAGAAAGGGGAGGAAGACACGGTTCGCAACAGGACCAAGTCTGGGACCCGGTTCCTACCTCCTTCTCAAAGAGGTCAATTAGAACAAAAAGATAGTTGGCGAGTACAGACGTTCTGGTCACCAATGCATTATTTTGCTGGCATTTCCTGCTGGCCTCGAAACGGGAAGAAAAACTGCTTTAAAAAGTATATTTGCTTATAATTTCTTGGCTTTTGTAGCTCTGGATTGGAGTAGCAAATGGTGAAGGTCTGGTCTCTTCCTTTCAGTACCGCAACTGACTTGTGAAGACAATTTCAAATATATATCATTTGTGAGTATCTTCAGACATTTTTCCAACTGTCAGGCACTTCACATAATAATTTGCACTCCTGCAGTTACCATTCTTCAAAATTCTCACAGCGGTTATGGCCATTTTCATCCATTCTTTCCTGACACTAACATTTATAAGCATTCATTTCACTTCTACTTTCGGCACATCACCATTATTCTTCAATCTCCAAAATGCCCCTTCCATTATTCACTCGTTTCAGTCATTGCTTTCATTTTTAATTCCAATAACTCTGCTGAAAGCTTCTTGTTTAGTCTTTTCATCCACTTCCAAAACTTTTTTTTAAAATCACCATTAAAAAGGCTTTGCATTTTCTTTGCCTCTTTTACTCTTCATTGCTCTTGATCTGTTTGACAATTTTCCTAGGAACTATCTTTTCTTCCTGGTCAAACATTGTAAGATACCTTCTTCTCATCCTCATAATTTGCAGCACTCATTTTCTTAGGTCTGACTTTTCTTCATCCACAGCCTCTTCCCCTTCATTCCACATTTCCCATTAGCATTTGTATAACTCCACATACTTCTTGGCACAGTATATATACTTCACTTTGATCCCTGCAATTTCTATATCCACCTTCCATGTCTTCTATCAGAAAACTAATTCATCTTCTCATATCCTTTCGAACAAGACACACACTTCTTACAGTTGTTTTATTTTCACTTTAGTTTCTTTTACATCTTTCCTTTTCTTCCATGTCCTCTTTTCCCCAACATGGTCTGCTCCACATTCAGAACCTCTCATCACCTTTACATCCTTCACTAATTCTCTCAATCTTTCAGTGATCATTTGGATTTACAGTTATTCATTTGCCATGTGTTCATATGAACAGATTTATGTCTAAACCATGTCTCTGAAACAAGCATACTTTTCTCTAAGCAGAGAAAGTCACTAAGCAATCACTGTTCCATTCATGCTTGGGTCTCCAAATAGCCACATCACTTTGTCTGTACCCTCTTGGCTGATTCCCACCCATCCATTCATGTCATTAACATTTTCCGACCTGGACTGTATTCATTCAGAATATTTCACACGTTTCCCCCAAATTCATCTCTGGTGCTTCCATTATTACCATTCACAGGAGTTGTAACATGCAGCTATCACCAATCTATGAATTCCTACTTTCATACACACACACACACCACGAAGACATCGGTTCATACTTTCTCACTTACATTTAGCCCTTTGCTCATAATGAATCTTCCACTTTCATGTCCCTGCATGTATTCATCAACTCTATAAGATCAGACCACCTTCATTCAGATGTTACATCCTCCCCCTTTCTCTTTTGCACACACACAGCCTATCTCCCTCCCTCCCTCCCTTTCTCTCTCTCTCCTCTCCCTCCCTTCCTCTTCATTTATTTATATATAACCTTTACTCTTTACTCCATCTGCATTCCAAGTTGCAATCTTCCATATGCCATGATCATCCCTGGATGTGCCCATTGATATTGACTTCTACTGGCTTCTGGTGGGAATGGCGGACTGAATGGCTGTGCCCGCTGGTTCAGCGGGCGGAGCTGACAACGCGGTAATTTTTTTCGGGCTCAGGCAGGTTTCCCTGAAGCCCAGAAACGTTCTCCAGATCAAGGAGAATACCTGGAATCATCCCATCTGTCCTCCGGATGGCTGCTTGCAGCCAGAAGATCGCAAACAGCATTTTGCTTTCAACTGGTAAGAGCCAGCTGGGAGGCGGGGACTTCATCACTTTCCAAGCCACGCTGTAGCCTTAAAGGGACACTAAGACCGGCTACCCCATTTCTAAATCACCAATTTGTATGGCTGTTGTGGGTCTTCCGGGCTGTGTGGCCGTGTTCTGGAAGTTGTGGTTCCTAACGTTTCGCCAGCATCCTAATCTCCTATATTTAGCTCTATAAATAGAACATTGCCACTCTACCTGGGCACAGAGATTTTGCTTCTATCTGTGCTCCTGCCCTCTGAAGATGCTGGCCACAGATGCTGGCGAAACGTTAGGAACCACAACTTCCAGAACACGGCCACACAGCCCGGAAGACCCACAACAGCCATTGAACTCCGGCCGTGAAAGCCTTCGACAATACACCAATTTGTACTTTTTTTAAAGTATATGTACCCCAAGAGAGGCTTTCTACAGCGAGGAGAAGCTGGTTCTCTTGGTGCTTAGCGTTATTTTTGGGATTACTTTTTTTTTAAAAAAAATTATTTTAAGTTTTGGTTTTTCCTTCCAAAGGAAATTCCAAAGGTTGAGAGTAAACAATTGTCTCCCTGTTGTTATTTTTGTACTAAATTTGAAGATATTAGCATTTTCCTACACGTTGAATCGGCTGTTTCGAACCTTCACTTTTCTGCTTCTACTTTCCTTGGGGGATTGTCTGCACTCTCACTCTCATTGAAGTAAACACATTCCTTCATACCTTCGCCTTTTGCTGGTTAAGCTCCTAGGGGGCGCCATAATCTACTGCGTGAGACTTGGAGGATTTCAAACAGATTCTTTCTGACCTTCACCAGGATTTTAAACAGATTTCTTCTGACTTCTATCAAACTTTTATGCAAGATATCCAGGACATTGTGGAAAATATGAGATCTAAAATGTGCCATCAGGTTGGGGATGTGGTGGATGAAATTCAGGAATTTAAGAGCGACAGAAAGCCTGAGCCAATCGCACCTGAATTGTTGTCCTGAATCGTTACCATGGATCTTTTCCCTGTGCTACCCTGCTAACGCCCGAGGCCTGCGGGATTCAGCCGTATACAAGTCGAACAAAGAAATGAACGAGCGCACTACTTCACTGCACAGGAGAAAATACAGGTAGACCCCGCAGGTAAAGGGGTAAAGATAAATGGCTCTGCCGGTTTTCCTGCCCTGGCGAAGGGTCGGAAAACCCAGAAGGCACCAAGCCTTCGTTTTTGCCTTTTGGAGGAGCTCTTTTGCAAATAAACTCGGGCATTACCTGAGCACCGAGCAGCTCTTCACACTTGCGTGCCTGTTTCTCAAGCGCGGAGAAGTGCTGCTTCTCCAAGGCCCCTTCCCGCTCCTGGACCACAGCCTTCAGGAGGGCCTGGAAGAAAGAGAAGTGCAGACAATCAGCCCAGGCCTGCCATTCCCCCCCCCCCCGACACATTTTCTATGAATAGCGAAGCGCGCATGAACAGAGCCGTCTATCCTAGGGCATCCAGAGATTAAACCGAAGCCATTTTCAAGAGGGAGGTTAATGAGTCTAATTGAAGTCTGCAGCCAGAGTGTTTGCTCCTCCTGTCCCTTGTGAAAATCTTCTGTTGGAGGGATGAGTAACAGATAGGGAAAGTGAAGTTTTCAGTTAAACGTCTCATCCAGCTTCGTGGGACCACCCAAGATGGAACAGAGAGACTTGGTTCGCAGGAGGGGAGTCAGACATATTTCACTGGCTGACAAAACTCCACATCCTCTCAGCAGACACGGCTAGATCCCAGGGGCCAGGCAGGATCTCCACAACCACAAGTCAAGTAAAAACAGATGGAAATTATGACTTATTTGAAAATATAGAAGCAGTGCCCCCAAAACACTTCTCACTCCAACTCGGAGAGATCAGGAATCCAGACTGGAAACCTAAACGGCAGCAACCAACGAGCCCATTAAAAGAACGCAAAAGATGAGAAAATGTTTTAACTGTGGACGGCTCGGAGGACTAACCCGCATGGGGAAGAGGGGGAACCGGCCAGCGAGAAAGACAGCATGCAAACACCAAATTCGTACTGCACTTATCCATTTCCTCCGGCTGAGTGATCCTTTTACCAGTTTCTCACCCACTTTCCATGCCAGTAGCATAGAATCTTATTTCTAAAACTCTATGTCACTGTTTCTCAACCCTGGCAACTTTAAGATGTGTGGACTTCGACTCCCAGAATTCCCCAGCCAGCATGGCTGGCTGGGGAATTCTGGGAGTCGAAGTCCACACATCTTAAAGTTGCCAGGGTTGAGAAACACTGCTTTATGTGATTCATTCACATTCTCTCTTTCTAAAAGCTGTTGACAGATATAGCATGATGCACAAAAGCCAATGTTTAAATATACTTGAGGACAAAAGTGTTTGAAATTGCAATTAAGCTACCCAAATTTTGATATGCGTGGGCATATAAGTAGAGCATTTAAAACAACGTATTACTATTTGTAATGATACATGTTGTTGGGAAGTTTTAAAGAAGATTCTGAAATATACAAAACGCTTGGAACAGGTTTTTTTTCTTAAGTCATCAAGTCTGCAGATAGCATGCTATAACTGCAATATATATATATATATATATATATATATATATATACACACACATATACATATACATATACATATATAAATAAATAAATAAATATAAATATAAATATTGTAATTCCTATTAATGTAGCTGAACAACTATGATTAAACTACACTTCCTTTTTTTACACACACAATGGAAGTACTTGAAAAGGCAGAAACAATATCCTGAAAACACTTCATTCTATATTATAAAGAATAAAGTAAAATATTATAGCATATAATTTAGGAATAGAAATTAATGTAATTTGCAAACATCAATATTCTTAAGAAAGATGCTGGTAGTCTAAAACTAGGGGGAATTACATTAACATTTCAAAACAAGCCACAGCAATAAAAAAATAACTGAAAGTTGGAAACTATTGTGACATTTCACAACTAAGCTGATTCTTCCATTTCATTTTTATTTGCATTATTATTTATTAAAAATACACTAATCCCATTTTCAAATTAGACATTTCCAAGGCTTTTGCCAATTTTGAAGTGAAAGCCAATTTTTTTTAAAAAAAATACCCAGGATATGATAAGCCAAAAAGCTTTAAAAAACACAAACACCCTACAATAAAAACACAACAGCAATTTTAACAAATTAGGACCAGACATTTCTTTCCAATAAACACCAACCTCATGGTTAGGAATTTGTGCAATCTCTCCTCACGTGGCTATGTATGGGAGTATTTCATTACTGTTGTGTCTTTCTGCTACGGTGGGGCTCCAAGTGGTAGCCACAGAAGGGAGAACATCATGAGCTCAATCGTGGACCAGAACCGGACAGATTCCTCCGGCCGGGGTGGACCATTCTGGGCCAACAGCCGTGGATCTGGGCCAATGTCAACAGTACCTTTCCTTACACCATGGAAAACAAATAAATCTAGTGACAGAAAAGGCTTTTTCTATTCTCAGATTAGAGCGAATGTCTTAGGACTCCAAGCATGTAACCATGTTCTTCAAAACCGAGTGTTCCCCACGGGGGCTAACAGAATTTGCTTATAATCTTGCAGTTCATAGCTGGGTTGTGGGGCCCTCTCATCTAGCTTCCACTCACCCACTGCAACCCTTAAGCCTTGGAGAAAGTTTCCTTGTTTCTTTGGAGGCTTTGAAGTGCTGGGAGAGGGGAACTGGACTGAGCAGCGAGTCTTCCATTGATTTAAATGACAACCCAACTGCAAAGAGGCATGTGTGTAGGTAAGCATGTGTACACACATATGAGGATAGTGAGTAGGGTCTAAATCTACAGAACAGCCTCTTCCCCTGCAGCCACTGCCCATTCCCATTGCCACTGTATGTCCCCCAATCACTTGCTCCCAAGCCACGCGGCTCTCAGAATGAAAATATCCACCACCACCCCACCCCTAGGTCAGATCTTAAGGGTGGGCCATTAGCTGACTCTTAGCATCCTCTTCAGAGTCCCTTGGACTGCAAGGAGGTCAAACCAGTCAATCCTGAAGGAAATCAACCCTGACTGCTCATTGGAAGGACAGATGCTGAAGCTGAAGCTCAAATACTTTGGCCACCTAATGCGAAGAGAGGACTCCCTGGAAAAGACCCTGATGCTGGGAAAGACTGAAGGCAAAAGGAGAAGGGGACGGCAGAGGATGGTTAGATAGCATCACCGATGTAATGAACATGAACTTGAGTAAACCCTGGGAGGCAGTGGAGGACAGGAAGGCCTGGCGTGCTATGGTCCATGGGGTCACGAAGAGTTGGACACGACTTAACGACTGAATAACAACAACAAGCATCCTCACGGTCATCTTGTCACAGGACTAACCTATAAAGCAGGCCACGAGTTTCTTCCATGAGACACATAGCCACAATATTTCCCTAGCAAGATATAGGACAGTTGACACACTTGGTTCTCTAGAGAGAACATTTTGGCCAGGCGAGGTGACTCTGCAAGCCATGTTCCCAATTTGGGATCTATAGAAGTATGTATTTTCAATCCTCAAGTTTTTTATGGAACACATATTTCAAATGATTAATAAAAAAATACTTCTCTGACACAAGTTCTTTATATAACCCCAAATTAACAAGCGATGGAGGCCAAGAGGGATATGAAATTCAACCACAGAGAAATGTAGCTTAATGTTTATCTCCTTTTGTTATTTTACATATTTCAATGGGAAAAGCTCTCTTCCCTTCATCCATCACGTCCTTTCACCATAACTCTCTTTCTTTCTCACTGATGAACATCTCTCCTAGCTTCTAGCTGAAAGGCCAAAGTTTTCCTTGTTCCTTTCCAAACCTGATTGAGATGCTCCTTATCAGCCAATAACCTCCAGACTCTGCTGGATGAAGACCACTGATCAGAATCTAAACATCTTCAACCCCGTTTTCCTCCCTAACTCCTCTTCCACTGTTCTGTATTTCCCCTCTGTCTCATAGTTACTGTACCTACCAAAAACATTTATTTTACGTTCAGCTGCTGAGGCAATTCAACTAGATTGCTGCCTCGTCTCACCACAGATATACCCTGAAGATCAATGCAAGCCTTTGCGTGCACCCAGACACAGCTACATGTGTGTGGGCAAGCATGTAAATCCTGCTCCACAGCGTTCCTCAGGCAACGCCGCCATCCTGAATAAGGCTCTGTAAACAAATCCTGCAACAAGAAAAAAAGTTGCCTGCGAAGCCAAGAGCAGAACAAATGGATTGAGCTAACGGCTCTCACACTGCTGTTTCAGTGAATGTGTGAATTTTGAAAGATTACCATCAAGAGCCTGCCCATATTCCATAACCTTATTTCCATGCACAGATGAAGACTGACATAAACCTTTAGCTATAGACCAAAGTGAAGATGTAGGGTTGTCAGGCCAATGCTAACGTAGCTTCCATTTCTCTTTAGCAAGCTTTTCTGGTTGTGTTGAAGTTTAAGTAGCTTAAGATAGGTCTATGAAGGTTCTCAGTCATCCAGGTGGAATTGTCTGTAGCTTGAATCATGTCAACTGGATTTCTATAGATTTATATAGAAATCCAGTTGACATGATTCAAGCTACAGATAGCTTAAGATAGCTTCTTAGAAGAATCTGCACCAGGAGAGGCTCAGAAAGCGATTTTTAAAAAATTATTATTATTCTAATCCAATGTTTTTCCAAACTTGGCAACTTTAAGATGTGTGGACTTCAACTCCCAGGATTCTGGGAGTTGAAGTCCACACATCTTAAAGTTGCCAAGTTTGGACAACACTGTTCTAATCTGTGTGCAACAAGATACTGTACATTGCTTAATTTTCTTCTACTCTTCTCGAATTCACTTTACTCCACTTTTTCTGATGCTGGATTTCATTTTCATTTGCTGTCATCAAAACCTGGATATTTGGTTCAAACAATAATTGTTTGTCTCAACTCTGCTATGGTCCTGATTCAAATTTTCTGGAATTTATTACACACTATTGTTTTTCCTTTTTAAGAAACTACCATTCTCAGGAGATCTTGCAGGAAAACCCACTGACTTTCTGTGGTTCAGGAAACAGAATGCCATAAAAAGAAATCAGTGGCATGCACTTTCCCTGGCATGGAAATTCTATAAAACTTCAGCTGCTTTTCTGCTATGACTGATATCCTTTTATGCTAAGCATGAGCTACCTTCACATCCAGCAAGATCCACTTCTCAACCCATTTCTTTCTCCTCTTTGTAACAAGGATTTGGCAGCTGTAACTCTAATTTCATGGCAAACCCAATTCTGCATCCAAAGAAGAATAGCTAAATATGGCTAAATCTTTTTGTTTCTATTAATTCAATTTAATTTTACAATATTGCAATTCAGAACAATCATCTTGAACAGTGATTTGCTGTGATCCAATTCTTTTGGTTTCCATTTTATCTTAACAGGAAGGAAAAGGAAGAGGTGGGAGAAACCAAGATGGAGGTTGGCTAATTTTTGCTCTAGAGGTAACTCTGAAAAATTTAACTTGGCCCAGGCTTAAATAACTTGGCTACGAAAAATATAATTCTCCCAAGTTTTCAATCTCATACTTCAATCTATAGTTACATACTGGCTTAAAGATAACAGAAAATAAACGAAGAGTTTGAAACTTTGTGAATTTTTAAAAAGCAGTCTTCTGATCAATGTGCCAATATTATCAGGGAGCTGAAAAATGCATTTATGCTGAGACCATTAGAGAAGTTTTTTGTTGTTGTTTATTTGTTCAGTTGCTTCCGACTCTTCGTGACTTCATGGACCAGCCCACGCCAGAGCTTCCTGTCGGCTGTCGCCATCCCCAGCTCCCCCACGGTCGAGTCCGTCACCTCCAGAATACCATCCGTCCATCTTGCCCTTGGTCGGCCCCTCTTCCTTTTGCCTTCCACTTTCCCTAGCATCAGCTTCTTCTCCAGGGTATCCTGTCTTCTCATTATGTGGCCAAAGTACTTCAGTTTTGCCTTTAATATCATTCCCTCAAGTGAGCAGTCTGGCTTTATTTCCTGGAGGATGGACTGGTTTGATCTTCTTGCGGTCCAAGGCACTCTCAGAATTTTCCTCTCAGAATTAGAGAAGTTATTCATACCCAAATGTTGCTCATCCTGCACAGGTGTCAAAGCCCAATATTCCTGCCACCTAAAAGAGAATGCCCAGTACAGGGTGGGTACAGAACTGCCTCTTGAACTACAGTGGAAGTCTCCGATGTTCCAGGACAGATAACCAGTTTACCACTTAAAAGGCTATCTTCCAGGGAGGCTCAACGTCATCAGGTCCACCATCAGCACATACAAAACAGCATCCTGTTCTAAAGGTCAACCTCCCTACACGAGGATTCTGGCACATCTCGGTCACTAAAGCTTTCCATTCTTGGATTCACTATCAGTTTTGGGAGGTCAGCTCTTTATTTTTCTTTTACTGAAGTTCAGATGAAGATGCCAAAAACAAACCACAGACAAGATGACCTTGGACTATCCACAGCACCGTGCCATACATACCCTCAAATCAGGACAGAAGACCATATCCAGGGTGAAATGTAGGAGTGGGGCAATGTAGCCTACCGCTCCCAATTTGTACCACCCCAAGGACCTGGGGTGATCGCGCTGCCAAAACATGCAGGGAAAATAGTCATGTTTAGGATGGCCATTTTTTTTTCCTGTCTGTTTCAAAGATCCAAGTAGGTGTGAATATCTGCAGGGGAGGGAGTGACATCACAGCTATCATTCCATTTACATGATGATGTCATGACACGTTTGTCCAGACACCGGTGGATAGAAGGCTAACCACATCCACTGTCCTCATTAAAACCATCCGCCAAAAAGATCGGCGTTTTTCAGCCCCATCTGTCTGATGTCACCAGGACACTCCTCTGCACTCTTGGGAGGCCAAAATGTTTCTGGTTTTCCAAAGTGCAGCCCATCACTCAAAGAAGCCCCTAGTTTTAGAAGATATAGAGCACCCATATATCCAACACTTTGAGACCCCTTACCCTAAGGATTTTCTACTCTGCTTGGAGAACCGTCCTTTTAGAATGGTGGAAATGGAAGATCTCCAATCTGTCTGTAATTTCTAGGAAACAGCACGTATAATTCAAGGAAGAGTTTTGAGAGCTCTGTCTTTGGCTTAGTCACTGGGTTTAATGAATGTTATTAAAACATTTTCGGAATGCTCCACTGCAGTCCGTGTTATTCCCCTCAATCCTAAATCACTCCTTCGGTTCTGGACGTTCCAAGATTACCATAAAAGTCTTCCCTGTTTGGTCAGTCTGACATTTTCTAACGTGAGGCCAGCTTTTCTGAATCTTTGTTTTCAAACATTGGCTGTACTGATAGCATCTCAGGCTGATGTAGATATTGTTCTTCACTTGCTGAGAAAGAAATGGCCCCGTACTCCATTTCATTTTGTCCCAGGTGAATGGCCCCATTGTCCTTTTCCAACACAGTCATAAAAACACCGTGACATTTGGAAGCCGCTGCTATTTAAAAGCAAATGTGTTTCTTTGGGGATGGAAGCAGGGAAAGTGTCTGAGGGTTCAGGAAAGGAGGGGTGACCTTCTGAAACTTCTTGAAGGCTGGATGGTTTCTCAAGCCAGGCGTTCCCCATTCCGAAGTCAGAGCCTTTCAGTGAAGTAGCGCCTATGAACGATAGTCTCACATTCTTAAAATAAAAGGAAATGTCAAAACACTGAGTCAAAAACAGCTCTTCCAAAACAAATCTGCCGAGCAAACCTATCCTTTCCGACTAGTTCTAGGACTGAAGTTGGAAGAAAACCTGTAATAGCCACTTCAACCCAATCAATCCTTGAGCAGGAAGCAACATTAAAAAATGGGTAGACTTCAAAGCAGCTGCTAATAAGAACACTGTAAATATTGTACCTGAAAGGATGTCCCCATGAAGAAGCCCAAGACTTTTAGCACTCATGCCAGACATAGAATAACGTGTTTAAGTTACAAAAAGCAGATTCTGAAAATAAGCAGTTTGGCAGTGGAACTAGTGACCTAGAGAGGTGGACATCACTGATGTTTTATTTTATTTATTTACTTTACACTTGTCAGGGAGATAACTGGCGAAGAAGGAGGGGGCTCCCTCCAGGGGGATAAACGCATGCGCAGTACTGAATCGCTTTGCTTTCCTCCCAAGAGGCTAAAGAAGGCCCCACCCTAGTTTCTTGGGCCTTTTCTCTGAGCATCACTAATTCATTTCAGTTTAGCTGGATTCTGTCTAGCAGAGTAGAACAACAAGACACTAGAGCCTGTACACCAAGTCTCAGCATTTTCCTTCACTCGAAGTCAGGACAACACTGCCCAACTCCCAGTGACTTTGGGAAGTTCGCAGAGAAACATGCACAGAACAATAAAACAATACAACGATAAAAACAGCTCAAGGATGATGTACACGGTGTGTGTGTGTGTAATGATCTGCCAAGGGTGCCTTAACTTGGATTTTTGGGCTGGAAGGGCCCTTCCCCATTCTGTCATTCAAGGACTTTACAACTGATGGAAACCTCTGTGGTACTGTCAGCCACATGTGTGTAATCTGCATAATGCAGAATACAACATTAGTTACAAAACAAGTCAATCACTGGACTTGAGATTCTCAGAATTCCACATTCCTTAAAATGGTCCTGCTTTGTCTCAGTCTCAGGAGGAAAAAAACCAGGATGCTGTTTTCTGTGGTTGGTTTTTATGTTAGTTTGGATATTTTATTTATTTATTTATTTATTCGTTCAATTTCTATTACCGCTCCATCTCCCTGGAAGGGATACCTGCACTAAGGAGGGGATTGGACCAATAACCTATTCCTCCACCTCGTCTGGAGCTGAGAAGTATAGGGAAAAATGGTTCCAAACAGAAATAGGTTCACTCTCACCCTAACCTCATGAACATTACAGGCTGACGAAAGTATCTGTGAAAGGCCAGATGCCACGCTGGACTGAATGAGATATTTTATTCGACTCAAAGAAGAAGCCAGTTAGGAATTAACTTGGTTAGCAAATTAAGGAGGGGGAAATCAACCGCATCTCTGATGTTAAACACTGTAGAATAAAAGGAATTAAAATTAAAAAGGAAAAGGATACCAGGAACTTAAAGTCTGTAGTATGTAGTTGGAAAAATATAAATATATATATATATATATATATATATATATATATATATATACACACATACATATACATACATACATACACACACACACACACACACACATACATACACACACACACACACACACAAACACACAATATATACATACATACACATACATACATACACATACACACACACACTATATATCCATATATTAAAAAAATAGTGTGCAACTGACTAAATGTAGTTCTTCACACCTTGATTAACAAAGATCAAATTCACCATCACAAGTTGTGGAAATGAATAATAGATAATACACCTTGAATAAGGATTAGCAAATTCATGAAATAATTGAATAGAACATCCATGTTCAAACATCAGGACAAATTATTTATTTTATTTATTATTTAAATTTGTATCACCGCCCATCTCCTCCACACCTGGGGACTCTGAGCGGTTCACAACAACAAGTTAAAAATATAAAATTACAGCAACAATAATTTACATATAAAATCCAAACAGAAAGATGTTAATAATAAGGCGGGTTTCATGGCACCAGCCACTCCCAAGAGGAACTACTGGCATTCCCGTCGCAAGCCAGGCGGCAGAACCAGGTCTTCAAGTCTTTCCGGAAGGTCGGGAGCAAAGAAACCCGCCTCAGCTCCAGGGGCAAGGTATTCCAAAGGGCGGGCGCTACTGCAGAGAAGGCCCGCCTCCTGGACCCCGCTAGATGGAACTCTTTTGCCGATGGGATCCTTAGCATGCCCTCTCTGCATGACTGAGTGGGGCGGGTCGATGTTCCGGGGATGAGATGGTCCCTCAGGTAACCTGGACCCATGCCATGTAGGGCTTTAAAGGTGATAACCAACACCTTGAATTGGACCCAGAAGCAAACTGGTACCCAATGCAGCTTGCGCAGCAGAGGTGTCACATGGGCCGATCTTACAGTACGCATAACTGTCCACGAGGCCGCATTCTGGACCAGCTGAAGCTTCCGGATACTCTTCAAGGGTAGCCCCATGTAGAGCGCATTGCAGTAGTCTACATGGGAGATGACAAGGGCATGAGTGACTGTTCGGAGGGCATCTCGATCCAGGAAAGGGCACAACTGGCGCACAACCCGAAGTTGCGCAAAGGCCCTCCTGGCCATGGCAGCCACCTGCTCTTCAAGCAGGAGACGTGAGTCCAGGGGGACCCCCAAGTTCCGCACTGGCTCTGAATGGGGCAGTGCTACCCCATCCAGAACCAAAGATGACTACTTCCTGGAACCCAAGAGGCCATTAGAGCAGGTTATCCTCATGTTCTTATTTACTTCTGAGATTCTAGAGCAGGGCTTTCCAAAGTGCCGCCGCTAGTGACACGCCAGCGGCGGCGATGGCACGGGGGGGGCGTGCGCCGGCGCGCGTACACGGTGGCGGCGCGGGGGGCGTGCGGCAGCGCACGCGCACACGGTGGCGGCGCGGGGGGCGTGTGGCGGCGCACGCGTGCATGGCGGCCGCTGTGCACGCGCACGCCGCCGCTTCCGGGTGGTGTGGCGACACACCATGCTGTGTGTGGCGACACACTTTTGTGTCGTGACACACAGTTTGGAAAGCTCTGTTCTAGAGACTGGTTACTGTTGGAAATGAAATATCTGTATAGTGCAGATAATTACTGTATTTCATATTTATCAGAGTTTGCTACCTTTTTAAAAAAGGAAATACATTTGAGATTTTGAAAAAACCAAAATACCCAATCAAAGTAAAGTCTATCCACCTATAATAACCATAATTTATTGGAACTGGAAACAAGTTTTTGTTCACTTACAAATTTAACTCTTTATCCAAAATGCTGTAAACAACCATCTTCGTTCAAAATAAACCAGCTCTCCACCACCAAGCAAGCATAAGCATGCTGTGAAAATCACATATACTATTTTATTTTTTAAAAAGCTGTATTAATTTTCGAGAAGGACAAAGCAAGGGTTAAAAAAGTTTATCCCAATTCTTTTCAAAGTTCAATTCTAAGAGGAATTCTGAGAAAGTAGGTTGATTAATTTTAATTTAATTTAAATATAATGCTCTGTTTTCAGGAAGGAAAATAAAATATTCATATGGAATACCAGCAAGTGAAAAGTCAGAAGCATCCCAAAATCCAATATGGCGGCTGCCACTGTGCAATCAAAGCCCCGCCCCTTTTCATGTGGATCCCCCTCCCAGATCCCCCCCCCGTGCACAATTAAGCTTTGCTCCATTTCTTTCAATATGAAAAAGGTTAAACAGCAGGCACTAAATTCAGTGGAACTTTAAAAGCCTACCCACAAAACATTCTTAAAAGCTTTTTAAACACAGCCAGTAACCAATAACCCAAACAAACGTGATTCCTTTCTGGTTTAAACATTGCACTTCTAAATTACTTCTAGGAACGGAACAGGAGCAGAGAGATCAAAAGATAAGTCCAAAGATATTGATACTATTTCTTTCATCAATTAATCTGTAATTATAAACCAAACAGAAATCTTAAAAGCTGGAATTGAGCAAGATGTTCATCAATCTGTAACATTTAAGGGGGCACGCCAACTATTTAGTAAGACTCTCCCTGCTGGATCCGAATAGCCACAAGGTACACAATGCAAAAACCAGAACCGTTTTACAGCAGTTTGACCGTCTTGTTTCCTCCATTCCTGGCACGACTTAATTGAAATTTCTCCAGATTACAGCAGCAACAGAAATCTATAAGCATCTAAATCATTTAAATAGGGAGGCAGGTAATTAACTGTATCTATACAGAGAGTCGCAACTGGTGATGGTCATCCCAGTCCACAGAACCCAGCCTAGCTAAAAGAAGTAAGTTTATAGTGGCCAACTGCGGTTTTAACTCTGCCCGAAGCAACCCAAAATATCAGCTTGCATTCATTGTCTCACATGGCATCGCCAGGAAGTCTTTTCACCAATGAACAGAAGAAGTGAAGCCATCTTCTTCTCCCCTTTGCTGAAAAAAGAAGAGTGTAAGTTGAATGTTGCCCAACAAACCACTAATGATCAGCAGTCCAGCGCTGATAATCACATGTAGATTCCTCCTTCCAGTCTTGGATGATAATTTTTTGGCCACCCCATGTGAGTAGAAAGTCCATAATTCTTGACGTCTTGATCGACTCCAAAGATGCAGCCAAGAAGAGCACAGGAAACAGAAGGGGGGGGGACTGTCTTGTGGATTCCACATCAAAAGCCCAAACTAACTGAAACAATCTTCCAAGTGGGGGCGGGGGTCAACAAAACTTGCCTTGTGCAAGGCACGAGCGAAACCTTGTGCTAAGATAAGTCTCTTATCTCTGACTGAGGGTGAAGTGGGATGACTTTGAGCTGAAAGCAGACACAGAGCTGAGCATATTTTAAGAAGGGTTTTTCTGTTATTTTTAGAAAATGCAAGTACAAATGAGCCAAACTGGGATTGTGTGTTTGTGTGTGTGTGTGCGCGCGCGTGTGTGTGCGCGCGAGTGTGTGTGTGTGTGTGAAGTTGGTTTTAAGTGGGATAAATAAAAACAAGATGTTCACTTGAATTTTCTGAACTTTTTCCACTCTTATTTAGACATGTTACTAAAGCTTTTAGACATGTTACTACTTTGAACGTCAGCTCAGCTAGTATTTCCTTCGGAAAATTCTTCACAAAAATTATTAATGATGGAAACGAAAGCCTTATGTGGAATAAAGCTATGAAAACAGCATCTTCTATACAAAGTAAGCCTCAAATGTGCCATTATAGTGGATTCTGAATTTGGCATCAAGAGGTTTCAAATGAAAGTATAGGTAGAATCCAAATAACTTCACAGCTGGTTTCATATATCCAAGGAGGCTTTGGACCAAGTTTATTGAACATGAACTTCTTTCCCATCCCACATAACAATTTACTTTCAAGGGATTATGAAAAGGGGCCCTACTGTTTACAATGGGGTACGCATGTTCCTTGTTGCTACAATGCATTCTCCATCCTAATTTTTCATACACACCACGAGTTTCTTGTTCTGTCTTAGCTGACATTCAGCAAGATTTCTTCCACATAATTGACTTCATTTGCTCTCTCATCATTTTCAAAAGAGAACCAGCAGTCAAGAAATACACTGTAGAGACTTCCGGTGGGGAATATGGCCGACTGAAGAGCCTTGTCCACGAGCTCCGTGTGGACAGAACTGGCAACGCGGGTTTTTTTCGGGCTCAGGCTTTTACCTAAAGCCCAGAGCTTTTTCATGAGTTAAGAAAAAGCTCGGAATTATCCCATTTCTTCCTCCAAGACGTCGCCTTGCAGCCTGAGAATCGCAAACAGCGAAGACCTGGTAAGAGACGACGGGAGGCTGGGGAAGCCATCATTTCCAGCCCGCGTTTGTAGCCTTAAGGGACATTAGGACGAGCCCCCCCCCCCCAATTTCTAAATCACACAATTTATATTTTTAGGGTAAGTTTTCTTACCCTAAGAGAGGCTTTCTACGACAAGAAAAAGCGGATTCTCTTGGTGGCTATTGTTATTTCTGGATTAACTTTAAAAAACTTTTTTTTAGTTTTCGGCTTACTTCCCGTCTTCCCACTTCGGTGGGAAGGTAACAACGTTCCGCGCGTGTCATGCTGGCCACATGACCGTGGAAGCGTCTTCGGACAACGCTGGCTCTTCGGCTAACAAACGGAGATGAGCACCGGCCCCTAGAGTCGGACACGACTGCACAAAGGTGCAGGGGGAAATTTTACCTTTACCTTTACTTCCCATCTAATTTTAAGGTGGACTGAGAATAATTAATCATATCCCTCTTACTATTTTTGTATTTAATTTGAAGGACTTAACATTTTCCTACATGTTGAATTTGCTGTTTTTACTTTTCATTTTTCTGTTCACTCTATGTAGCTGCTGGTTAGTACAATTCTTTGTCAATTTCACTTAATAACTTTGCAAGCCTTTCATTAACTCATTAGCTAAGGGACTGCGGTGGCTCAGTGGTTAGGACGCTGAGTCAGAGGCCATTAAGGCTGACAGCTCGGCAGTTTGAATCCCAAGAGCGTGAGCCGTGTGCCGGAGTGAGCTCCCGGCAATTTGTCCCAGCTCCTGCCAACCTAGCAGTTCAAAAGCATGCAAATGCGAGTAGATAAATAGGTACCACATTCATCGGTGGGAAAAATCACAGGGACATGAAAGGAGCCTCCTCGGGCGTCCCCTGGGCAGCGGTGATGTCACCGGCAAATCCTTTCACTACAAAAGCGCCTTGGTGCTTCTGACACGAAAAAAAAACTCGTTAGCTCCTATTTGCCTTAGTCAAGTATCCAGGGGGAGCCATAATCCACTGCCTGAATTATGGACGACCTTAAGGAAATCTTCGCAGAGCTTCGTTCTGATTTCAAAGAGCTTTTCTATGACACTCGCCAAGCCATAATGCAAGATATTTGGGATATTGCAGAAAATATCAGTGCTAAAATGTGTCAACTGGCTGAAGACGTTCTGTGGGGGGAGGAAAAAGTTTATCAAGAGGGGGATTTTTTTCCTGACAGTGAGAATGGTCTCTTTGAAGAAATGCCAGACCACGAACATACTTTGGTGAAGAAGGAGTTAAAGTTTGACTTGCAAGATACTGACCAGGCTGTTTTCCTGAACAATTGTTCTGAGAAGGAAGCTATGTTGTGTGGGAGGTTTTCTACTGAGCAGCTTGCTTTTTTAAGGGGGGCAGTTGGATTGTTTAATTTTTTTATGAAAAATGCCTTATGCGTATTATGGAGACAAGTACATGTCCTGGTTTATTTCGATGTACAATAAGAAATTAAGAATATGTATTTAGATTGATATTAAGGCTTGTATGATTCCATTTTTCTTTAATGATTTAAAGTTTGCTTGATCTTTTAAGATTGATAAGATATAAGAATAAGTGTTTGGTTTTAGGTTTAATAGGGTTAAGATTGTTATAGCGCTATTAAGTATAAAAGTAGATAATTTAATGTTTTTATAATTTGATTTTTATTATAGTGGCCAGAAATATATAGAATAGTGGTAGGAAGGAATTGTTTTATTTATTATTTATTTATAATTCAATTTATATCACCGCCCCATCTCCCCTGAAGGGGACTCTGGGCGGTTTACAAAGTCAATAATTAAAATGGATAAAAATATCATCCCTTATTTATTACTTAAATAAATGGGCTCCTTTGGGGGGGGGAAGTTGATTTAAAGGTTTATGTATTTGTTTATTTTTCTCTATATATAAGGGGAAGGAGCAATTGTCTTTGGTGATTTTTATAATGTTTCTATGGGATGATTTATAGAAATAATATGATCTTGGTTAGATTTAGAGTAAGGGATTAATTATGGAAATTGCTGTATATTCTTGTTGTTGAAAGTCGGAAGTCATCTTGTAATTCCTTAAAAAATCTTTTTTCATTTTCTGTTTTTCCACTTTTTTTTCTTTTTCTCTTTTTTGTAGTTTTTTGCCTTTTTGTAGTTTTTATCTTTGCTTTAAACTTAATAAAATTCTTACAAGAAAAAAGAAAAGAAATACACTGCAGACTAGCACTCGGTAGAACAGCCAGGAAGGCCTTGGAAAAGATATTCAAATGCCATGATGTGTCCCTATCTACAAAGATCAGAATCATGCAGGCCATGATGTTCCCTGTGACCCTCATGGAAGCCAAAGTTGGACTTTAAAGAAGCAGGATAGGAAGAGAATTGACACCTTTGAGCTTTGGTGTTGGAGAAGACTCCTGAGAACACCACAGACACCCGATGGATCATCAAACAAATCAACACAGAGTTCTCACTCAAGGCTCAAATGACCAGGCTCAAATTATTCTACTTCGGACACATTATGCGAAGACCCGGCTCCCTTGAGAAGTCCCTAATGGCTTTGATGTATTCATAGAACTGCAAACTATGTTAATCAAAGTATTGCGCCAAGCAATTCAGCATCCAGGATAGATCAAAGGGCGATATCGCCGTGTTAGTTGATTCGGACACAGAAAGACCTGAAATCTGAGAGACGAAAGGAAGGGCGATCAAGCCACGAATCCCAATTGGTGGGGGGGGGGGAACCTTGGAGATTTTTAAACTGTTGGTTGCGGGAGCTTTATTTGCTCGAGTCTTTAATGTGCAATGGATCACTGGCTTTAATAAAGATTCCTTTCAATATCAATGGGGCTGGAAGGATTCTCCTTGTTGCGATTGTGGTGCCGAAATGCAAACTATTAAACACATTGTGCAAGGCTGCCCATGACGTGTGTTCCCTGGCTCCTTAGAAGATCTGCACGAAGTAACACTGGAAGCGATCGCTTGGTTAGCTGAACTGGATATCCAGTTATGAGACTACTCTGTATCCTTGCAGAAGTTTACATATAATTGTGTGGACTGTGTGTATTTATTTGCTTTCTCTTCTGTCATGTATTCATCATACGCTATATAAAGATTCCTTCATATCCCTGAGTGGCTTGTGTCAGGAACTCTGATTTAACAGTCAAGAGGCTATCTATGTGGTTGCTAAGAGTCAACGCCAACTTGATGGTGCATAATCAATCAATCAATCAATCAATCAATCAATCAATATTACATTATAAACAAAACTGATATAATACAGTAACAATAGGATTATATAAGACAGCAAGTTTGGTGTAGTGGTTAAGGCACCAGGCTAGAAACCAGGAGACTGTGAGTTCTAGTCCTGCCTTGGGCACAAAGCCAGCTGGGTGACCTTGGGCCAGTCACTCTCTCAGCCCTGGGAAGGAGGGAATGGCAAACCACTTCCGAAAACTGCAGGGACTTGTCCAGGTACTCACCAGGCAAAAACAAACAAACAAACAAACAAACGCATTATATAACCAGAGATAAAACCTATTCAACTATTTAAAAGACTCTGATTTGTCTTCATGTTACATTCTGTACATTTGTGGAAATAAATATGTCCATGAACTGTATTAGCAGCAGTTTAGGATTTGTGTAGCATTGTAAGACGAGAGCTGCCTTAGTGTATGGTGGCAAAAAATCAGGAATGTAGTAGCACCTTTTCCGACTAACCAATTTTATTAAAAAGCATATGCTTTTGTGAGCTGAAGTTCTACAGCAGAGGATTATCTTCTGGACTTCTAAAGGAATGTCCAGAAGTGATTCAGAACCACCAAGGGGTCTTAAATGTTCTACCTGTAAGGGCACCGTTCATAGGCAGAGCTGCAGGTGTCAAGGTAAAGGTGAGATGCTGGCACCGGAAGCAGTGGTTTAAATTTCCCACATACTGGAATTATTTGGGACTAGCCAAAGGGGACATCCTGCCTTGTCCGAAACAGAACCTGCCTACTGACCGTTAAAATAAAAAAGATCTCAGAGCTACAAAAAAGGAGGAGCATCCAATTCTCAACAGATCAACCTTAGGTGATGGGGTCACAAATGAAATCCAGCAAAGCAGGACGGGCTAGAACTTAGCAGCGGAAATCAAATATACAGTATGTGACAGCTGGTCAAAGAGACATGGAAGAAGATGCACCAATGGGACCTATTTGAAAGAGACAAAATATCCTGGACTCCCTGCGCTGATGCTAAAATCTCTGAGCCAAGATAAGGGAAGCATCTGATTAAATAACTTGATACTGAGTGAGACCAAGGAAGGTGGATAAAAAGAGTCACTAGGATGAGATTATACCTGGCAGCTCGTGTTTCAGATGCTTGATAAGGCGATGTACACGGGCAGAGTCTACCTGGGCTTTCCCCATGTGGAAACACAGCCTTGCACTTGCCAATCTGCTTCTTGCCTGCCCTCATCTGTAGGCAACCTCACCCTACTTGGCTCTCAAACCATCATACTATGCGGCTGCTGCTGCTGCTGCTGCTGGGTAAGCTGCTTACAGAGGAGGATGTGGAAGCTGACTTTCGCAACGGCAGAACGATTGCCAGAGCGATCAAGCAGTGTATTACCATAAATAACCTGGCAGGGCCCGCCAAACTCCAGTGCCAGCCCTGACTCCTAAATACAAACGCTTCAAAGGGGAATGTTCACTCAAGAGAAGATTCTGCAAGGGCTCTCTCCAATAAATCATCTGAAGACTAGCAGACCTCCCAAAGAATTACTCTGGACTGTTTTAATAATTTGGTACTGTATCATGAACAGGAGGATAGGATGGAAAGAGTAAATAGGGGTATAACCAGTGCAGAATGTTCTGTACCGTTTCAACTATCTTTGTACCGTTATGATGAACGTATGTTTATCTCACAGAGGGCTACACTTTTAAACAGATGGCCATAGAAATAACCATCAGGATTCTGACATTGGCCTTAAAATTCAGGTAGCTCTTAGACCCCACGGTGCCAGCTGACTGGCATTAAGGATCAGGGCAGTACCAAGTGCAACATGGAGTTCTACAGTGGGAAGGGACCTGCAATCCCATTTCAAGCCTCCACTTGACCACCACCTTTCTGGGTCACTGGTTCCACTGCCAAGCCCTTCTTATCGTTAGGAAATTTTTTCCAAATATTCCTGAAACTTAAATCCATTATTCTGGGTCCTGTAATCTGGAATGTGACAGAACAGATCTTGACCTTCTTCTGTGTGACATCCTTTCAGGTATTTGAAGAGTGTTACTGTGACACACCTGTAAGCCCTATGGATTTTTTTTCAGCTTGTCACACATCCAGGCTTCCTTAGGGTCTTAAAAAAAAAAACCCAATGCTACGGAAAAGACTGGAATGGAGGTTTGGGAAATGGCTGGCAGCTTAAATGGGGGCGTGGTGGCTCAGCGGGTAAGACACCAGGCTTGTTGATTGGAAGATCGCAAGTTTGGAGGTTCGAATCCCGACCCCCGCGTGGCGGAGTGAGCTCCCGCACTCACCCCAGCTCTTGCCAACCTAGCAATTCGAAAGCATGCAAATGCAAGTAGATGAATAGGTACCACTTTGGTGGGAAGGTAACAGCGTTCCGCGTGCGTCATGCCGGCCACATGACCATGGAAGCGTCTTCGGACAGCTCTGGCTCTTCGGCTAACAAACGGATATAAGCACCGGCCCCTGGAGTCGGACACGACTGCACAACTGTGCGGGGGGAACCTTTACCTTAAATGGAGCAGACAGGTTGTTGGTTTTAGTAAACCACAATGGGCTGGTAAACTTGATTTGGAGTGGACAGTGTTTGTACTGCTAAAGTGAGTCATTGGGCACAATCTGAAGAAGTGCATTGAAGGCCAGAAGAGGAAGAAGAAATTACTAACCAACAGAGAGGTGTAATGGGCTGTGAGAATCACCTTGAGGAACCGGAGGAACAGCTGCAGCCAAGGCGGAGGCACGTTCAGAGTTGTAAGATTCTGTTACTGTAACCCTCTAATAAAATAAGATTTAGTATTCATAACTTTGGGGTTCACGTGTGGTCTACCTCAAAGGGCTGACATCAATCTTGCAAATCTGAATGTGCCTCCCTCCTCCCTGCCTTTGTCCTAAACAGAACTAGAGAGGGTCAAGTCTGAGACATTTTCTCAAATTTCATTCCTGCTTTGGATTTCTCTTCTCTGACCGTTGCCTTGGCTGCAGCTCTTCCTCCTGTTCCTCAAGGTGATTCTCACAGCCCATTGTAAGAGGACTCGTTGGGGTGCCAGAAGACGATGCAAAATAAGATGAGCTAAGCCTACCAGCTAGACTGTAGCTTGAATCATGTCAACTGGATTTCTATTTTCTCAGTGGAAACGTTTCGCTCCTTATCCAAGAAGTTTCTTCAGTCTGAGCAAAGTTTGTAAGGGAATCGTTAAATATGTTTCTAGGGTGGCTGTGTGACCTTGCACCTGGGGCTAGGTCATGGTTATTTGAGATGTTTATTTCTAAGTCCCTTTATCATCCAAAGGAGGATCGTTAAGATTACCTTGCTGTTGTTGAGATTGCGAAATGGTCTTAATCTTCCTAGGCACAGAAGACAAAGCAGGAAGGAAAACAGGGGAAAGATTGTGCCTGAGGCCCCCACCTCTATTCAAAGAAGGATTTTCCAAGTTGGCATAAATGGATTCCTTGACCCCTCTTCAACAGACTGGCATTCCTAGACTGTGAAGTCCTCATTGGGACTGGTGGCAAGCTAGAAATAGGGATCTACAGGAAACCCACACACACAGATCAATATCTGATGTTTGACTCCCACCATCCACTACAGCACAAACTAGGGGTCATCAGGACATTGTCACACAGAGCAGAAACCATCCCCATCTCCATGGATTCCAAAAAGAATGAAAATCAGCACCTGAGAACAGCTCTGAAGGCCTGTGGATATCCAAATTGGGCCTTCACTAGATCTAAATCTACCAGACCTAAAACAGCGACAGATAGGGCTGAGACTCAGAGTAAACGGAAGAACCTGGTCATTCCTTACATGGCTGGCGTGTCTGAAAAGATAAAACGGATATTTGGCAAACACCACATACCTGTATATTTCAAACCCACCAACACACTGAGACAGAGGCTTGTACACCCCAAAGATCAAACTCCAAACACAAGAAAAGCAATGTAGTTTATGCAATCCAGTGCAGTGAGGAGTGCTCTGAACTCTACATTGGAGAAACCAAACAACCTTTGTACAGGAGGATGGCCCAACACAGGAGGAGCAACACCACAGGACCAGAGTCAGTAGTTTACCTTCATCTAAAGGAAAAAGGACACTCATTTGAGGACATTAATGTTCACATTTTAGACAGGGAAAATAAGTGGTTTGAAAGAGGGGTCAAGGAATCTATTTATGCCAACTTGGAAAATCCTTCCTTGAATAGAGGTGGGGGCCTCAGGCACAATCTTTCCCCTATTTTCCTTCCCGCTTTGTCTTCTGTGCCTAGGAAGATTAAGACCATTTCGCAATCTCAACAACATCAAGGTAATCTTAACGATCCTCCTTTGGATGATAAAGGGACTTAGAAATAAACATCTCAAATAACCATGAGCTAGCCCTAGGTGCAAGGTCACACAGCCACCCTAGAAACATATTTAAGGATTCCCTTACAAACTTTGCTCAGACTGAAGAAGCTTCTTGGATAAGGAGTGAAACGTTTCCACTGAGGAAACAGAAATCCAGTTGACATGATTCAAGCTACAGACAATTCCACCTGGATGACTGAGAACCTTCATCGACCTACCAGCTAGAGAAAGGCCCATTGCTAGAACGTCTGAAAGAGAGAGGCATTAATTTATTTATCAAATTTCGTCACCGCCGATCTCCCTCAAAAGAGGGAGGCCAGAGTCCTTAATCTTGTAAGTCCTTCCTTAACTCTAGAATTAGGACACAGGTAGTGTAAATATATGTTACACTTGTATCAAAACAGACAGACAGAAGCACAGAGTATGGAAATCCAGCAATCAAATTTTGGGTCAGAAGAGGAAGCACACAGCACACAGAGAAAATACACAGGGAGTCATGATTCGATTCACAAAAACAAATGGATAGCCAACATAGTAAAACCAAGATCGAAATTGTATGCTCTGACCATTGGATGGGACTGAAACTATTTTTATGGGCAAGAAGAAAGCCTTGTAATTTCTCTCTAGAGCAGAGCTTTCCAAACTTTTCATGTTGGTGACACACTTTTTAGACATGCATCATTTCGCGACACATTCTTACAGCAGGGGACAAGGCAGGCACTAGGACCTGCACAGAATCACAGCAGGTTTGGAGGCAGCAGCAGCTGCGACACACCCAGACACTGCAGCCGACACACTAATGTGTCCCGACACACAGTTTGGAAAGCTCTGCTCTAGAGATAAGCAAACATGGGTATGGAGCAGGTCTGAGTTCAGCAGTGCTTGCAACTGGCAAAGGGCAAAGTTGATGGAAGTTGCTCCTGGGAAATGCTATCTCTAGAGCAGAGCTTTCCAAACTGTGTGTCGGGACACGTTAGTGTGTCGGCTGCAGTGTCTGGGTGTGTCGCGGCTGCTGCTGCCTCCTGGCTTCCATGCAGGTCCTAGTGCCTGCCTTGTGCCTTGCTGCCTCCAAACCTCCTGTGATTCCGTGCAGGTCCTAGTGCCTGCCTTGTGCCCTGCTGTAAGAGTGTGTAGCGAAATGGCGCTTGTCTAAAATGTGTGTCACCAACATGAAAAGTTTGGAAAGCTCTGTTCTAGACCATCCAAAAGAATATTGGAGTCAGTAAACTCTTCTTCAGGGACAGTTGCACAGCTTGTAATGATAACCAGGCTCTCTAATCAATCACACCTTTCCTCACATCCGGATTGCGTTTTAACTTGTCCGGCACCACCCATTCCCAAAGTATGGCCAGATAGAAACTTGCTCCTTTGCATCCTCCTGAGATTAGAGAAAAGGCAGAGGCGGAGCTGTATGACTCACAGCCTGATGTCACTTCAGCTCAATTCCCAGATGACCATTCATGCAGATGCGATACAGTGTGATTCCCCGCAGGCTGGCGGCCAAGTGGTGAAACAGCAGTTTCCCAGCATCACTTTCAATGATTTAGTCCTCAGGAATCAACACAGCCAGTGCAAAAGGATATCATGGTCCATGATACCAAATGCTACTGAAGATCTATACTTTTTTTCTGCCCCCTTCTCCACAATGATGACTAAAGCAGTTAAAAGCCAGACTGTATAGACTCAAGCAATTAAGTCTGTACTGGTCAGTGACCATAATAAAAAGCTGGACTAAATAGTTTTATTTCCCAAATCCCTGGGGTTCAGAAGTGACCACATGTTCAACGTGGTCAGTATTCTTGCTCAATTTTTTACACCGAGAATTGAAAAAAGGACAGATTGGTCCAGGATTCTGTCCCCAGTCCAATCCACCATCTTGGTGCAAGGGAAACAGTCTTCTTCTGTAGAAGAGGATTGAAGTAGTAGGTGGTCAGCTGGACAGTTCCAGGTGAATCATCGCTATTTCCTGCAAAGTTTCTTCCTTTCCATTGTTCTCAGCAGAAAGGTCATCTGCTAGGTATCACTGAAAAAGTCTTTTACTCTTACATTTTTTTACCATCTCCCTACAGAATCAGCTTTATGGTTGTGGCTACAAAAACAAACAAAATTAATTCAAGTTTCTAGTTTGCCTCCCACAAGAAAGAAAACTATCCCACAATCAGAACAGATTTAGATGCCAAGTCAAACACTGGAAAATAACATAGCTGTTACCTTGAATTCCTCCACAATAATAGACAAGGCCTCATGTCCAGCTTTTCTTAAATCTTCCAACTCAAGTTTATGTTTCTCCTGGAAGCAAATATATAAAAGACAAAAATGAGGAAGTGTGGTCAAGCCTTTTTCCAGTCCACTAAATCCAGACAGGTGTCACAGACATTTCTATCTCTAACAAAGAGGCATGATCATCACCACGTCTTCTTCTGCTTCCAGTTCAAGTGTTTTAATCCTAAAACAGTAACACAAGAGACACAGCTTTTGTTGGCGGCTGCTGGGGAAAAGTTGGCCTGAACATACTTCATAGTCTGATTATGATCTCTCTTTCACTCCAGCTAGGACTTCGTGAAAACCAATGTGAACCACGGAGGAAAAATAGCTCATTAGATACCAGCCTTCCTTAGCAGAAGGCACAACTTATTCCCAAAGCAGATTTTAATCTTACATGAAGCTTAGAGAGACAGGGGGCCCACGCCAACCCATCACCAGAATCCCCCAGCTATTGCTGTTTGACCACGCAGTAAGGCTCCCAGCATGGGCATCCAGGTGGAGATGGCCAAGAGGCTAGGGGAGTTATTACAGAAAGGCCTTTAGACATTGAATCCCAGGATGAAGAGGACTCGTCACAAATTCTGTCCAAACCCAGTGTAACCATGTCAGGTGGAAACCAGCCAACCATATCCACACACTCATCTCTCCAGCCCAACAAAGGTTCTTCTTCAGAGCCAGATATAATACTCTACCCTCAGTGTGTTTATAGGGCATATTCAATAAAACCGCCATGATTAACCAAACCTGCCTCGGTGGAGATGGGCCTGTTGAATCCATTCTCCACCTGCTACTGCACTGCTCTTTCTACAATGAGATCCGAAGAAGACTCATCTTCCCTCTCTTGCTACGGACAAGAAATTACCCCGAGGAACTTTGTGTCAACTTCCTCTTATCAGACAAGAATAGTGCTATCACCTATAATGTAGCCAAGTTCTGAATGGTTGCTGTGAACGTGTCCAAACAATTGACTCCTGGACGTGACTGACATCCTCATACCAGATTCACTTATCTTATGGCTGTGTGGATGGTTGGTTGGTTGATTTTCTCCTCTCTCTCTGTGCTGTATTCAGTTTATATATGTCCTGGGTTTTTTTGCCCAAACTAAGTATTATTTATCATGCTTCAAATGATGAAATGTGTGTTACAACACAAGCATTGCCCTTTGTACTTGCATCTTGATAACCCATGCAAGTATGCAAGAGTGAGCTTGCATCGTGAGATCTCAACACACCTCTTTTTTATTTTTAAGAAACCTCACCCTGCCCGGGACGCTCTGGTCCTAGATCTGCTTACAGCACATCTGGAACTTTTTAGGCCTTCTGCAAGAGACCTCTTCTAGGAAACCAATCACTGATCTCATACTGCAAAGGAAAAGCATCTTACTATTCCTTTCTTTCTGCTCAGTGGTGAAAGTGCCCAGCACTACAACATAGTCACCAATAATTTGTATATCAAATTTCGTCACCGCCCATCTCCCCCAAAAGAGGGACTCTGGGCGGTTTACAATAAAGTTAAAAAGATTAAAATACAATAAAAACAAGATATATTACATAATGGATAAATATAAAATATAAAATAACATCCAGGATGGCAGTTAAAGTTCTGATTCAGATTCATGGATACATAAATACATGTGGACCACTTTAAGGCGCTAGCCACCCCCAGGATTGACTACCCCCCCTTCCCGCCCCAAGCGAGATGGCAGAGCCAGGTCTTTAACTTCTTCCGGAAGGCCAGGAGAGAGGGGGCTTGCCTCACCTCTGGGGGAAGAGTGTTCCAAAGGGCGGGGGCCATGGCAGAGAAGGCCCGCTTCCTGGACCCCACCAATCGACATTCTCTCATGGACGGGGTCCGTAACATGCCCTCTGCATGACCGGGTGGGACGGGCCAATGTAATGTGGATGAGACGGTCCCTCAGGTAACCTGGCCCCATGCCATGTAGGGCTTTAAAGGTGATAACCAACACCTTGAACTGGACCCAGAAGCAAACTGGCACCCAATGCAGCTCTCGCAGGAAAGGTGTTATGTGCGCCGTCCTTGGCGCACCCAAGATTGCCTGCGTGGCCGCATTCTGAACCAGCTGTAGCTTCCGGATACACTTCAAGGGTAGCCCCATGTAGAGCGGATTGCAGTAGTCTATACGGGAGATGACTAGGGCATGAGTGACTGACCTGAGGGCCTCTCGATCCAGGAAAGGGCGTAACTGGCGCACAACACGAAGTTGAGCAAAGGCCCTCCTGGCCACGACTGCCACCTGCTCTTCGAGCAGGAGTCGTGAGTTCCAGGAGGACCCCAGATTCCACACCAGGTCTGTCTGGGGCAGTGCAACCCCATCCAGAACTAAAGATGGTAAGTTCCCAGATACAGAGAAGCCCCCAACCAAAAGCCACTCCGTCTTCCCAGGGTTCAGCTGAAGCCTGTTGTTCCCCATCCAGACCCCCAGAGCCCCCAGGCACCAAGAGAGGGTGGTCACAGCATCACTTACCTCACCCGGGACAGAGATGAATAGTTGGGCATCATCTGCATATTGATGATACCTCATCCCGTGGTGACGGATGATCTCACCCAGTGGTTTCATGTAGATGTCGAAAAGGAGCGGAGAGAGTGCCGAGCCCTGCGGCACCCCACAGAGTAGGGGCCGTGGGCCGGATCTCTCCCTCCCTATCAACACCGATTGGGACCGGCCCTGGAGGAAGGAGGTGAACCAGCACAAAACTATGCTGCCCACCCCCAACTCCCCGAGCCAACCCAAAAGGATACCATGGTCGATGGTATCGAAAGCCGCTGAGAGATCGAGGAGAGCCAGGATGGACGCACTTCCTCCATCCCGCTCCCGCCAGAGATCATCCATAAGCGCGACCAATGCAGTTTCCACCCCCTATCCCGTCCTGAAACCCGACTGAAAGGGGTCCAGATAATCCGTTTCATCCAGAATCCTCTGGAGTTGTAACGCCACCACCTTCTCAACCACCTTCCCCAAAAAGGGGAGGTGGGAGACAGGACGAAAATTGTCCAATATAGTAGTGTCCAGTGATGGTTTCTTGAGTAGGGGGTGCACCAGCGCCTCCTTGAAGGCATCCGGAAACACCCCCTCCCCCAGAGATATATTAACCATCGCCTGGACCCACCACATGTCACCTCTCTGGCTGCCCACCCCCAACTCCCCAAGCCAACCCAAAAGGATACCATGGTCGATGGCATTGAAGGCCGCTGAGAGGTCAAGGAGAGCCAGGATGGATGCACTTCCCCCATCCCGCTCCCGCCAGAGATCATCCATAAGTGCGACCAAAGCTGTTTCCGTCCCATATCCAGGCCTGAAACCTGACTGGAAGGGGTCTAGATAATCCGTTTCCTCCAGAATCCTCTGGAGTTGCAATGCCACCACTTTCTGAACCACCTTCCCTAGAAAGGGGAGGTGGGAGACCGGACAAAAATTGTCCAGCATGGTAGGGTCCAGCGACAGTTTCTTAAGGAGGGGGTGCACCAGCGCCTCCTTAAAGGCCGCCGGAAACACCCCCTCTCTCAAGGATGAAGGTAGAAGGTGGACTTGGCTGATAGCACAGTTCACCACTCAAAAGCCATTTCTTCAAGGCAACCCCCTTTTTTTCCTCTGCAATACAGTGCAAGTCTCTATGTCAGAGGGCTACTACACCTTCTGAAAATCCAAAATCCGAGAGGTTGTGACCTTACATAGGCGTTGTCCCAGACAATCTCAATGTTCTCATGACCACTCAGTGTGTCTCTAGTTTGACACCACAGAGCGTTTTATAGCTTAGCATCTTATGGTCTTTTATTTAATCTTACTTACACTCAACCGGATGGATGGATGGATGGATGGATGGATGGATGGATGGATGGATGGATGGATGATAGATAGATAGTATTTTATGCCACCCATGCCTTTTTATACCACTATGCTCCTATGCCTTTATTACTGAATTCCTTCCCTCCGCCTTATACCAGTCTATGATCATAATAAAAATTGATCATGACTACCAAGCACTTTTCAGAAAAAAAATTGTCTGCTCCCCTGAATTTGTCTAGGATTCTGAAGGACTCACCTCAGACAGGCCTCGTTTCCTGATTCTGGTTCTTAATCTTTGGCTAGATATGCAGGTTTTGCCTGTTCTCATTACCCAAACCAGATCTTCACCAGGGCTAAACATTGGAAACCCCAGTTGTAAATGAAGGACATCGAGATCAAGATCATAAGAATTAGCAACTGCATAAAGGTGAGCTCAGTGTATAGGACAACTTCCTAATAGGAGGCTTATATAGAATAATAACTTTATTCCACACTTTATATGCACCAAAACGTCTGCAATTTGGGAAAATAAGTAGTCAGAGCTGGCCTCCGCCTTTCATTGGATTAACACGGTGCAGCATAGTTCTTTGTTTACCAAGGAAGGCAAACATTCCTGAAAGGGTGTTGAGTGAATCATAATTAAAATGGCCACAGGGGGATTTATCTGACAGCTGCAGTCTTGTAAAGCATTTGCTAAGGTTAGATCTAGGAAATCTCCATCCTGGAGCTTGGCTGTAAGCATCGTTAGAGATAATATGTGAGTTTGAGCAACATTCCAAAGGCTGAGGTGATAATGAAATAATAAGATGTCATGAGAGCTGTTAAAAATAAAATTATTGAAGCTTAAGAGAAAACCCTTTATTAGAAAATTCTCATGCCAATCTTCGCTTTCTCAGGAGAAAGGAGCAATGTCTCCCTGACTGAGGCCTTCTACAGGTTGCAAAACTTTCTTTGGCCCAAGAGCCGAAATCTCTTCTGACTTACTTTCTAGTGGCCAAAAGTGTCATCATGCCAAAAGCTAAAATGTGTGGGATTAATCCAATTTATTCTTTCTCCTCCTCTTCTCTTCCTCAAAAACCCTTGCATGGACATACTAATCTACCATGCATACAAAATACACATATACTCTTTCACATACATGAGATATATGCACCAAAAGGCAAAGACTTTAAAAAAGCTCCAAATAATTCCAGCTAAAGACTTTTATAGACAGACAGAAATAATTAAGCCTTCCCTACTGAATTTAAATAACCACCAAATTGCTCACACAAGCTGCAATCAAGTTCGAAATGAAGTTTTTATTTACTGCAATGGCATGGGGGGGTGGGAGGAAGGGACAAATTTTGACAAATTTTGTAGGCACAGCTTCTCAGTCTGAGAAGGTCTAATAGCTCAGTTTTGGTCCATTCATACTCTAGAAATCTTCAGAGATGCTCAATGAAGAATCATTTTGGGAAACTTCAATGAGATAATGAAGAACAACTTCTATGTTTCTTCTGTTATTAAGCAGCCTCTTATTTAAATCATATCTAAGGAAGTAACAATATAGTGGCTATTAATGCCAAATTCAACAATGTCAACAATAATCAATCTAATTACGTATTTCAGTATTCCTCCTTGTCCAATCCAGAATGGCTTGAACTACTCTCTCTAACTGATGCACAAGTAGATCTACAGTTTTGTTGTTCAGTCGTTTAGTCATGTCCAACTCTTCGTGACCCCACGAAGGCCTTCCTGTCCTCCACTGTCTCCCGGAGTTTGCTCAAGTTCATGTTCATCGCATTGGTGATGCTATCTAACCATCTCCTCTTCTGCCTTCCCCTTCTCCTTTTGCCTTCAGTCTTTCCCAGCATCAGGGTATTTTCCAGGGAGTCCTCTCTTTGCATTAGGTGGCCAAAGTATTTGAGCTTCAGCTTCAGTATCTGTCCTTCCAATGAGCAGTCAGGGTTGATTTCCTTTATGATTGACTGATTTGACCTCCTTGCAGTCCAAGGGACTCTTAAGGGTCTTCTCCAGCACCACAGTTCGAAAGCATCAATTCTTCGGCGCTCAGCCTTCCTTATGGTCCAACTCTCACAGCCATACATTACTATTGGAAAAACCATAGCTTTAACTATACGGACCTTGGTCGGCAAGGTGATGTCTCTGCTTTTTAATATGCTGTCTAGGTATGCCATAGCTTTCCTCCCAAGGAGCAACCGTCTTTTAATTTCATGGCTGCAGTCACCGTCTGCAGTGATCTAGGAGCCCAAGAAAATAAAATCTGTCACTGCTTCCATTTCTTCCCCTTCTATTTGCCAGGAAGTGATGGGACCAGATGCCATGATCTGAGTTTTTTTAATGTTGAGTTTCAAGCCAGCTTTTGCACTCTCCTCTTTCACCCTCATCAAGAGGCTCTTTAGTTCCTCTTCGCTTTCTGCCATTAGGGTGGTATCGTCTGCATATCTGGTGCGTAATTTGGGGGTCCTCCTGGACTCATGACTCCTGCTCGAAGAGCAGGTGGCAGTCGTGGCCAGAAGGGCCTTTGCACAACTTTGTGTGGTGCGCCAATTACGCCCTTTCCTGGAGCGAGAGGCCCTTCGAACAGTCACTCATGCCCTGGTCATCTGCCAGATAGACTATTGTAATGCGCTCTACATGGGGCTACCCTTGAGGAGCGTCCGGAAGCTTCAGCTGGTTCAAAATGCGGCCGCGCGAGCCATTTTAGGTGCCTCAAGATCGGCACATATAACACCTTTGCTCCGTGAGCTGCATTGGGTCCCAGTTTGCTTCCGGATTCAATTCAAGGTGTTGGTTATTACCTTTAAAGCCCTACATGGCATGGGTCCAGGTTACCTGAAGGACCGGCTCATCCCCGTTCAATCGACCCGTCCCACCCGGTCCTGCAGAGAGGGCACGCTACGAACCCCGTCTGCAAGAGAATTCCACCTGACGGGGTCTAGGAGGCGTGCCTTCTCTGCAGTAGCCCCTGCCCTTTGGAATATTCTCCCCCGGGAAATAAGATCGGCCCCCTCTCTCCTGGACTTTAGAAAAAACCTAAAGACCTGGCTATGTCATCAGGCGTGGGGAGGGGAGGGGAATAGCCAGTCTTCGGGTTGGCTGGCCCCTTAGATCTGTTTCGACCAGCCTTGTTGATCAGTGGAATAAGATCTACCACCTTTGGATCAAATTATATGATGCTGTAGGTGTGTATATATATATATATGTGTGTGTGTCTGTGTGTGTATATATGTATGTATGTATGTGTGTGTGTGTGTGTGTGTGTGTGTGTGTATGTATGTATGTATGTATGTATATATATATATATATATATATATATATATATATATATATGTAATTTTATATTATTATTGATATTTATTGTTTTAATTCTTTTAAATTGTTGTTAACTGCCCAGGGTCCCTCCTTGTGGGGGAGATGGGCGGGATATAAATGTAATAAATAAATAAATAAATAAATATCTGAGGTTGTTGATATTTCTCCCAGCAATCTTAACTCCGGCTTGTGATTCATCCAGCCTGGCATTTCTCATGATGTACTCTGCATATAAGTTAAATAAGCAGGGTGATAATATACAGCCTTGTCGTACTCCTTTCCCAATTTTGAACCAATCGGTTGTTCCATGTCCGGTTCTAACTGTTGCTTCTTGACCCGCATACAGGTTTCTCAGGAGACAGGTAAGGTGGTCTGGTACTCCCATCTCTTTAAGAATTTGCCACAGTTTGTTGTGATCCACACAATCAAAGGCTTTAGCGTAGTCAATGAAGCAGAAGTAGATGTTTTTCTGGAACTCTCTTGCTTTTTCCATGATCCAGCGAATGTTGGCAATCTGATCTCTAGTTCCTCTGCCTCTTCGAAACCCAGCTTGCACTTCTGGTAGTACTCGGTTCACATACTGCTGAAGCCTAGCTTGTAGGATTTTGAGCATAACCTTGCTAGCATGTGAAATGAGCGCAATTGTACGGTAGTTTGAACATTCTTTGGCATTGCCCTTCTTTGGAATTGGAACGTAAACTGACCTTTTCCAATCCTGTGGCCACTGTTGAGTTTTCCAAATTTGTTTGCATATTGAGTGCAGCACTTTAACAGCATCATCTTTTAGGATTTTAAATAGCTCAGCTGGGATACTGTCTTCTCCACTAGCTTTGTTGTTAGTAATGCTTCCTCATCATCATTCATCATTGGCGATCACTCGTAGCCGAGTAAGATTGTCTTCCAAAGGTAAAATTTTAACGGTGGATCCGTAAGTGGCTATAAGGGCCAATTCTGGATCCGCACAACCTCCCACAATGAGGGCATAGGTTTCCGGGTGGGAGACGGTCATGATGAGGGTTTGCCTGACGTGCCTTCCTTTTAGCTCTTTTCTCCTTTTCGCCCTGTACTCGTGCTTCTTCAAAGTCCATAGCGCCATTAATAAAGGCTGACCTCCATTTGAAACGCTCATGAGTTAGGGCTTCCCAGTTCTCAATGCTGATATTACATTTTTTAAAATTAGCTTTGAGAGTATCTTTGAATCTCTTTTGCTGTCCACCAATATTCCGTTTTCCATTCTTAAGTTGGGAGTAAAGTAGCTGCTTTGGAAGACGATGGTCAGGCATTCGAACAACATGACCAGTCCAGCGAAGTTGATGTTGGATGATCATTGTTTCAATGCTGGTGGTTTTCGCTTCTTCTAATACGCTAACATTAGTCCGCCTATCTTCCCAAGTAATTTGCAGAATTTTTCGGAGGCAGCGTTGATGGAATCTTTCAAGAAGTTGGAGGTGGCGTTTGTAGAGGGTCCATGTTTCACAGGCGTACAGAAGGGTTGGTAGTACAATGGCTTTGTAAACAAGCATTTTGGTCTCCCTGCGATTAATGCTTCTTAAGGCCCACTTGACTTCACTCTCTAGGATGTCCGGCTCAAGGTCAGTGACCACACCATTGTATTTATCAGGGATATTAAGATCTTTCTTGTATAGTTCTTCTGTGTATTCTTGCCACATCTTCTTAATCTCTTCTGCTTCTGTTAGGTCCCTGCCTTTTTTGTCCTTTATCATGCCCATTTTTGCACAAAACGTTCCCTTGATATCTCCGATTTTCTTGAAGAGATCTCTAGTCTTCCCCATTCTATTGTTTTCCTCGATTTCTTTGCACTGTTCATTTAAGAAGGCCTTCTTATCTCTCCTTGCTATTCTCTGGAAATCTGCATTCAGTTGGTTATATCTTTCCCTTTCTCCCTTGCCTTTTGCTTCCCTTCTTTCCTCAGCTATTTGTAAAGCTTCATCAGTCAGCCACTTTGCTTTCTTGCATTTCTTTTTCTTTGGGATGGTTTTAGTTGCTGCCTCCTGTACAATGTTACGAACCTCCATCCATAGTTCTTCAGGCACTCTGTCTACCAGATCTAATCCTTTAAATCTATTCCTCACCTCCACTGTATATTCATAAGGGATATGATTTAGGTCATACCTGATTGGTCTAGTGGTTTTCTCTACGTTCTTCAATTTAAGGCTAAATTTTGTGATAAGAAGCTCATGATCTGAGCCACAGTCAGCTCCAGGTCTTGTTTTTGCTGATTGTATAGAGCTTCTCCATCTTTGGCTGCAAAGTATATAATCAATCTGATTTCGGTATTGACCATCTGGTGATGTCCATGTGTAGAGTCGTCTCTTGTGTTGTTGGAAAAGAGTGTTTGCTATGACCAGCTTGTCCTCTTGACAAAACTCTATTAGCCTTTGCCCTGCTTCATTTTGTACTCTGAGGCCGAACTTGCCTGTTATTCCGGTTATTTTTTGACTTCCTACTTTAGCATTCCAGTCCCCTATGATGAAAAGGACATCCTTTTTTGGTGTTAGTTCTAGAAGGTGTTGTAGGTCTTCATAGAACCGGTCAACTTCAGCTTCTTCGGCATCAGTGGTTGGGGCATAGACTTGGATTACTGTGATGTTGAATGGTTTGCCTTGGATTCGAACTGAAAGCATTCTGTCGTTTTTGAGGTTGTACCCCAGTACTGCCTTTCCCACTCTTTTATTGACTATGAGAGCTACTCCATTTCTTGGATTCTTGCCCACAGAGATTCTTGCCCACAGTAGTATATATGTTCAGTCATTTAGTCATGTCCAACTCTTCGTGACCCCATGGACCATAGCACACCAGGCCTTCCTGTCCTCCACTGTCTCCCGGAGTTTGCTCAAGTTCATGTTTATCGCATCGGTGATGCTATCTAACCATCTCATCCTCTGCCGTCCCCTTCTCCTTTTGCCTCCAGTATTTCCCAGCATCAGGGTCTTTTCCAGGGAGTCCTTCCTCCCTTCACATTAGGTGGCCAAAGTATTTGAGCTTCAGCTATATGATGCTTAAACATCATTATGTACAATATCTAAGTACAAAGGTTGCTTTCAAAGAAATTGCCCTACCTACTTGTGAAACTATTTTTACCAAGCAATTCAGCACTGGCCTGAAAAATATACTTTCTGCTGAGCAAGAAATCTTGGAAATGATTGTTAGCACAGCAATTTGCTGGAAGGAATTACAATCAATTATATGTGACGCACAAGGCTAACTCAAGGCTATTGTAACAATGCGGCATGCCTCCAATTTAAGAAGAACTAAGCGTAGCTGAAATAACTGCAATTCAGTATGTTCTAGATGTGAATTTGGAGGTTGGCAACACAGCCCTGTCAGGTACAGATGTGCATGCCAGGACCCAATATATACCCATCAGTTCCCTTGCACACATGCACACAAACCTACTCCTTCTCCTGGGAGAGAAAGTGAAGTCTCGTCACTAGCAACGATATGGCAATTTCCTCTCCCTTCACTGAAAAGAAGGGACAACCATGGAATTCCACTCTTTCCTTGTAGTAAAGGGACTACAGATCATTATTTGCTGTTATGCATCAGGAAGACCTACCCAGTACTAGTACCTCTGGGTAGTTGCATTCGACAACACCAGTCCCTTGTGCAGACATAATGGAGGCAGAGGGGGGGAAATAATAATATACTGTCGTTTCAATTTGTAGAGAATATGTGAAGCTCAGGGTCAACCTATTGGGTTCTTGGTGTCCTCTGAGCTTGGGTGTTTTTCTGAAGACGTCTCGTTACCAGGCTAGGTAACATCCCTACCACGCTCCGATAATGTTGCTTAGTGTGGTAATGACATGTCTGCAGGAAAAGAACAATGTTCTCAGAGAACACCAAGAACTCAACCTTGGTCTAATTTCTCAAAATATATCCTCCGTTCCCACTTAAGCTGACATTCCTCTCTTCAACAGAGGTGACTCTTCCAAATGTACCCACGGCGGCTCTTCTAACTCTTTCCACAACAGTTGCAGTCACTTCACCTTGAGCCGCTTTCCCCGAAACAAAAACCAAAATACTATTTGGAAAACATCCACGGTTGTCACGGTGGACACAAAATCCCAGCGACTCTTGACTAAGCAACCTTGATACGGACACTGAAATCTCCCAGCAAGTTCTTACAGCTCAGCATCTGCACCCAGAATTAGGTCCTGGATGAGAGACTGTTCCAATCAAATGATCTGGAATGAAAAGAGAAGGGATCTTAAATCATTTAGGGAACATCTTGCTTGCCTTTTTTCTCTCCTTAGTTTTTCTCATTCACTGGAAACAATATTTTTCTTTGCAGCATGACAGCTGGTATAGCTCTCTCCACCAGAAGACAACCAACTTTTCTAGGCGTATCGAAGACAGCCGAAAACCTTTTTCCTGGTTCTTGGCTCAAATCATTTAGTCAGGTCAGACCAGTTCTCCACAGTGGGTGCTAAATGGCTTCGGCATCCAAAATTCTTGTATCTGGATGGCTCTGCTACACTAGATCTGCTCCCCAATATCACATTTATCTGAAAGGAAGGCAACCCGAAATCTGAGACAATCTCTTTCCTCTCTATTCAAGGATGAAAAGAGGGGGAGAAGGTACAAACTCAGACAAAAATCCAGTGCAAGGCTCCAGCTGCAATCAGTCCCAAAGACACGTGTGGGCCATCTGGACGTAAGCGTACAGCTCGATATATGACTTGCCAGAAGCCACACTCCGGGCCAGAACTACCTTCTTATGTATATAAAACAACCACTGCTAATTAAGACTAACTGCCTGTAAAACAGAGTACAGCAATTATAAAATCAATTCATTCCCATTTGTATATATCAGCTGGTCTCTGTCTCACACCCAAACCACCCTCCTACAGACACCAACAAGTCTTCCTTCACTCCAGCAGAAACAGCAAAACGGAAAGCAGGATGGAGATGGATTAAGGGCCGGGTAAGGAAGGGGAGAAGCTGGATGGAGGTGCAGCAATGGAAGAAATAGCTGAACAAAGAAGGGAAGGGGGGAAAGCATTTATTCCTTCCTTCCTTCCTTCCTTCCTTCCTTCCTTCCTTCCTTCCTTCCTTCCTTCCTTCGATTTCTACTATGGCAAAAGCACAAGGTAGCTAAGAAAGCATGGAGAAAGGTCATGCAAACCTGCAACCCCCAATTCTAATAACCATTAAAAATAATGCTAATAGAGAATTCACACACACACACACACACACACACACACACGCAAATGAGGCAATACCATCATTTAACAACTACAGTAAAAGCTGTGAGGTCAACAGCCTAACTATCCAAGCGTGGTTCCCAGCCTGGCTGGAAGAACTTGAGCCACAGTCAATAGGTGTAGAAAAAGACATAGAAGAATCATAGGAGTAAATGGCATAAAGAAGGATTTTATAAAACGTTATAACAAAAGGCGTACAAAGTGAAGTGTCATCCACAGTCATTCATACAGAGACAACTATTTTCGCTTTTAAATGGCATGACTGTGGATGACACTTCACTTTGTATGCCTTTTTTTATAACACAGCTACCTAGAAACATATTTAGGATTCCCTTACCAACTTTGCTCAGACTGAAGAAGCTCCTTGGATAAGGAGCGAAACGTTTCCACTGAGAAAATAGAAATCCAGTTGACATGATTCAAGCTACAGACTTTTTTTATAACGTTTTATAAAATCCTTCTTTATGCCGTTTACTCCTATGATTCTTCTGTGTCTTTTTCTACACCTATTGCCTGCCTCTAAACTGAAACTCAAGACTGATCCGATCAATCCCGCTCACAAAGAATGATCCAAACTGCCTCACAGGGAACCATCAACAGTTCCAGCTCCCTCCCTCCTTTTTTTGCAGGGCTTGCAGGCTGCTGCAATCAGAACTGACCCTTGTTGGAGGAGATACCACACAGTATGGAAAAGCTGGCCTGCTCGGTGTAGATGCAGTGGAGGCAGAGAAGGGAGCCCTTTTCGCCGCTCTTGCTGTAGCAGGATAAAACGTTCACTGGTTCTTCGGATGGGCCTCACTCTGAACTCAAGTGATCTGTTATGATAGTTCATCGATGGATGATGCTCCAACTGCTGTCCCATCTGCTTCAGATTCCTCAGTAAACCATGGTACTGATCTGGCTAAGCGAGAGGAACCGGGGTGCCTATGAGCCACAGCATCAACTACCCTGACTGTCTCCAGATTTGGGACACTGACAGCATCCCTAACAGACCATGTGGAAAATTCCCCAAGTCAATCAGAAAAGCATCCAGATGCTCAGTGGGACCATTTCAAGTGGCCCTCCACTGCTCAAGAGGTTTATGCCAGCCATCAGTCAGAAGAAAGAGAGACTGTCTTTAGGAGTTACAGAAAGACTTAAATTCACCAGGCAAACAGGGTTCTTTCCAAGTAACAACTGACCTCCAGAGTCATCCAGGTCTGGAAAATCTGCCCCTCTTCTTCCTTTGTCTTCAACAACTTTTTAAATCCTTTTCAGGGGATGTAAGTGGACCCCACTCCTATCTGTAGCTTGAATCATGTCAACTGGATTTCTATTTTCTCAGTGGAAACGTTTCGCTCCTTATCCAAGAAGCTTCTTCAGTTTGAGCAAAGTTAGTAAGGGACTGCTTACTAACTTACTTACTTGCTCAGACTGAAGAAGCTTCTTGGATAAGGAGCAAAATGTTTCCACTGAGAAAACAGAAATCCAGTTGACATGATTCAAGCTACAGACAATTCCACCTGGATGACTGAGAACCTTCATCGACATACACCCCACTCCTATGTTCACAGGTTCCTTATTTGGGAAGGAAGCCTCAGTAAATAAAGTTTGAGTGGAATGGAAACCTCAGCCCTGATCTTCTCCCTTTTCTGGAGCGGTGTGATGGGTCTGAGGCCCCTCTTTAATAGCCAGTTTTGTGTTGTGGGGCATCACACAGCAGCACGCCTTTGTAAAAGAGAAGCGTTCACTTCTGCTAAAAGGTAAAGGTTCCCCCCGCACAGTTGTGCAGTCGTCTCCGACTCTAGGGGCCGGTGCTCATTTCAGTTTGTTAGCCGAAGAGCCAGCGTTGTCCGAAGACGCTTCCACGGTCATGTGGCCGGCATGACGCACGCGGAACGCTGTTACCTTCCCACCGAAGTGGTACCTATTCATCTACTTGCATTTGCATGCTTTCGAATTGCTAGGTTGGCAAGATCACTTCTGCTACCTTTGCACAAATACCAGCCGATTTGCTTTCCTCCATGTGGAGTTCTCTTCTACTGCAACATTAGCCCTTCCTCCTCCTCCAAGCTCCCACCAATCTCCCGTCGCTCCTGCCAACTGTGGCTTATGTGGCTGTGGGAGTGAATTGGCCGTTATCACACTGGCATCAGCCAAAGTGCTTCATTTCCAGTACAGCCATACTTATACTTGGTTGGGCAGAATGATCCATGGTGCTGCCAAGAAGCTGCACACAATTTGGTTTCTGACCCAAAAACTGTTATTGAAACATTTCTGTTAATTAACCACCCTTCTTCATCTCTGTTCAGTGTGACAAATAAAACTACAGCTATGTCAGAGGGACCAGAAGAAAACCAGTGAAAATCCATCTCCTAAAAAGTGAAAGAAGTGAGGCGGTATCACTTTTTTTCCCACGCCACACTCCTCCAAAAGACCAAGATATGTTCACTGTTTTGTTTAACACAATATTGGACCTAAATACTGACAGATCAGTCCATACATTCAAAGTAATAAAGCGTTCTGTGCCAACAGGTTTCTGCTAGCAATTTTGTTGTGGTTAAGATGGTGTATTAACTTAAAAGTGATGTTGCTCAATCCTAAGGAATTCTGATAACCTCAAAAAGTAACAGAACAATCTAATGTTGACATGTAGCTTTTAACTGAATGCTTATGCTTTTTACAGCAGTTTACAGCAAGTAGATGAATTTATGCACCTTCATAGAACATTTATTAAAGAAGCGAAAATGGATGTGTATTCAGATTTAAAGATGTGCAAATGAGGTCTAAAAATTAGGGGGTAGAGTCTCCTGGAAAGAGTGATTGATAAAAGATGTGAAAATGGCTGTTTGCTTTTGCCCCCTTGGTTTTATGGAAGTGAGACTCATAATAGGAAGTTGAAAGCAGTGGGAATGGGATACATAGGAAGGGTGTGTGAGAAAACAAGAAGAGATAGGATCAAGAACACATGGGTGCTGAATGAATGAAGACTGAACTTTAGAGTGAGTGGCTGGTGTGAAAGAAGGATGTTGATAGCTTGGCCATGTAGAAAGAATGAATGAGAATCAAATTGCAAAACATACGAAGGAAGAGTGAGCAGTTGGAGTGGAAGGGAAAAACCAAGGAAGTCTTGGTTGGATGGAATTAATGAGTTCCTTAAACAGAGAGATGAGACGTTTTTAAGAAAACAATATACAGGCAAGGATAGTTTGCAAGCATCAAAAGGTATGGAAATGTATAGTGAATGTACTGGAGTAAACTAATTTCAACTACATTTCATCTTCTTTTTCATATCTCAGGCCTTTAATTTCTTTGTCTTACTATTTCTTATTCTTTTTCTGCAATCTGTTTAACAACGCTTACCCCCCCCCCCAAGGGGACAGTGTGATGGGTATGGATGAATGTATATTTAATTTTGAAATTAGTGGGTGAAGCTATGTAACCAAAAGGAATGTCTTTCTATAAGAGCTGAAATATATACTCCAGCTGGAACACTGACAAAGAATTGTTTCCATTCCGATTCATCTTCTTTTAAAATCAAAATGAGTATTAACTGTAGTGATGCAAAAAAAGAAAAAGAAAAAAACACCCTCCTTTTATTATTCAATGTATTTGTTGCATATAAAGCCCAGATGTTCTACCTGGGGGGTCCTTTGATGCTATAGTTAGGCAATTTGCACCTCATGATGCTTGGGGGTTTTTCACAGAGCTGAGGTTGTGAAACATAGCTCATATATATTGCACTGAATTTTACTGAAAACGTTGTACTTTTTCTTTCCGAGTTCAGACACATTCAAAAATGCTCAAGGCACAAGATCCATCAAAATTTTGTTGTCTAAAGAGGGAAGTGTAACAAGCTCAGTATTATATTTATGCCAAGTAGACTATAGTTTGAAAAAGGTGATTCTAAATCTCTGTTGTAATAGAAGTGTTAGAAAAACAGACAAGTTGTTATTGTGCAATGGAAGATTAATAGATCTGTCAACTGGGTATTAGAGTATTCTTACATTAACACAATTTAAGTAGTGACAGAATGAAAATGTGTTGACAATCTGAAGCACTATCCAAATGATTACAGCCTATTGTTAAGAACTTTTATTAACCATTTAGCCATTAATTTTGGGGGCTACAGGGGAAAATTGTAATGCTTCTATCTTTCATCCAGAATTTTTCATGCTTTACTGAACTCCCTCCCATCCGCCCCCTTAGCAATTATTAAGGGGGAAAAAATACAAATATTTAAATGTCCACATTCAATATTTATACCCACACTGACATCTGTACAGAGAAATCTGTTAGGAAACATGCCGCAAAATGCATCCTCTGAGTAGCTCCTGGTCCGTAAGACTTGCTAGGAAGTTGGACTTGGAAGAGTTAGACCCCTTTCATAGGATGTGTTCAAGCCACCTCTCCAGGATGTTTTCATTTGGATGCCTGTACAGAGCGAGGGCCCTTCGGTGATTCACGGTAATTGAAGTTCCATGCTGTTATTCATTCTAATTTCCCACAACTTTTTTTTTCAAAAAAGCATAACCTATGTCCTTTCGTTGGTTCAGCAGCTTGTACTAGGCCCCTGCCATGCTTGTAGTGATTATCTTCTATTTTTGTCTCTATATATTTTACACAGAAAAGCAAAACCCCTCATATATTTAGCTTTAAGAAAACATAATTCTAGGCTTTAATATATTCTCTGCATTATAACCAAATCTTCATTTTTTAAAGAGATTATTTTAAAGGGCAGAAGATAACTGAAATTCAAGATTAAACGCCTTCCTGAAATAAAAGAACTAAGATCTGCTTTAAATTTTATCATAAATTTTAAAGTGGTTTTTAAGCTATAGTCTAATTTTATTCATTATGATTCTAGCTTGAGGAAGCCTCTGAAATAATTGCATCCATCTTGAGATTGTTAATATCCAAATGTTTATGGAAGAATAAATAACTTTCTATACTTAGAAGAATGAGTCAGAATATTACTGAACATTTAAGTGTCTAGACACCTAATCCTTCAGCTACTATTCAGTAACCCCAAAGTGGAAGAAATGGAATCGTGGCCATCACATTTACGAGAGAGATAATGCCAAACCTCGGAGGCAGGATGTAGTCCCTGGAAGACACATCTTCAGCCGCCATCTCAAAAGAATAATATGGAGCTGATGAGTATCATCTATTCACTAAACAAACCACTCGTTCGTAGCGGGTTAATCTGGAGGAGCCACAGCAATTAAATTAGCCCATAGAAGAAGGAATCTGCCAACAACCCCAGAGTATGGGGGTGGCGGGGTTTCCCCTGACTTCCCACTGGGAGATGCTGAACAAGTGACACAACAAGGAATACCCCGTTATGAGGATTTCAGCCTCTCAATATATACTCTTATCCAGACAACTAATGTCATGAACCAACGCATACAAGGTATTCTGAATTAAATTGTACAAACGCTGAACACTACACTAAGAAGAATATTTTATACAATAGGCCATTTAGAAAAGAAATCAAAGCTTGTTTTCCCATTCTGCTGTTTCACAGCAAAAGAAGTAATATTGGAGATCCGCCCATGTCCATATTAAATACAATCAGCTGTCTTTCTAGGACGTATAACGCAGCCATCATGTTGCTTTTATGCATCTGACTTAAATAGTTAAGAAATATGCACACGTTTAACTCAAACAAAATAGAAAACCCTGAAAGTGGTAGTGCAGGACATTCAACGTTAATTTAGTTTGATCAATTTTATCATCGTGTTTACTAAGAAACCTCATACAAAAAAAGCAATTTCTTCTTGTGGTTTTTGTGGCAGTTTGCTGGAGGCGATTATCTGGTTGCATTCCACTCCTTCCTGTGGACATGAGCCTTTCTGAAAGTGCTGGAATCCAGCAGGAAATGAAAACTGAACGGGTCTAAAGCATTTCCCAGCAAGGGGCCACACTCTTCGAAGTCCTGTCCCACCACTCCCGATTCAAGGCTGGGAATGCTGTCGTGCCTGAGGTGTTGCTTCAAGGACGGCAGATCTTCCTTTCCAAGGGCAGAGAAAAAGAGAGGGATCTGCTCCAGGAAGGGGAGGTCTCATCTCAGATGGCATCCTCCAGTCCTGCTATGGCTGTTCACAGCTCTTTCTGCCCTAATGGCAGAAGAAGGGGGGGGGGGGGTCCTTGGAACCCATTGATAAAAATGAACTAAAGTCAGGCCAACTAATAGGATTGCTTTGTGGATTCTGATCTGTTTTGTTCAATTCCATTCTTGCTGATGGAGCAACAGTTCCAAGTGGTTCAAAGAACAATGTTGTAGAATAAAATGTGAAAAGGGTGGACAAAGAATAGACTGCAGAGCCCATTGCAGAAAAACTGAATGGAAATGGGCAGCAGGGTATTATCATAAACATAAATCTGTCCAAATAAACAGCCAAAAGCCGTTTTAGTGACTAAAAAAGTAAATTTCCACCCACTGGCACAGCATAATTCCAAGCTCTTCCATAACCTGTAAACGTTCCAAGAATCTCATCTACAAATTCACAGGCAGATATAGTAGATTTTTAACACTATTTTTCATTATTCGCGTTCTGTCTCCTCTATGTCTGCACCTAAAACCAACCTAAATATTTTGTTAGAAGATGGTATTTAACAGGATGCAAGTCATATTACTTAAAAAAACCATACATTTTCTAGCATTTTTACCCACAGAAATCACCTACCTCCAAGATACACTTCAAACTACCTTACCAAGCAGCTTGTATTCACGTCTACCAACCTACAGAAGATTATCCTACGCACTTCAGTTGCTGAGGACCAATCTAGCGGTGATGCCAGCAGACCCGCTTCTCAAAACATGCATCTGCTGGCATCACAACCCTAAAGGGGCACAAGAATAGAACAGGCAACAAATCCTTCGGCTTTCATGGCCTCCCCTACAGTGTCCCTCCCCTTCAGAAGGAGCCTTGCACCCTGATTGCCAACTCAGAAGTGCTAAGGAACTCAAATTCCTGTAAGTGGGAATAAGACAGGCCTGGATCTCAACAGAGGAGCTGTTTCATCAAGTTCACCTCTTAAAATGTTCTCAGTTCAGCACATAACGGCAAGGGATAACTTCACAAGGACAATGATCCAATGGTTCTTAAGCACTAAACAGTGTTTTGTTGACTGAAGACATAGGAACATACTAAAAGTTACATTATACTATGCCACTATACTCTTCAATAAAGTTAAACCCGTAGTTGTTGAAGGGGTGGGGGGAGGCAGGGGGTGGAAATAAAGTGACCAAACATGTGTTGTGACATAAACTCTGTTTAGGGAAGGGCAGAGCTTGTGTTGTGAGGGAACAATGCATGTTTTGTCATTTTGATGTCAGCGTGGTTGGGAATGGACACTGTGGTGGATTTCGGCAGTTCTGCTGGTTCTCGGGAAGGAGGGAGCACATTCCAAGAAGTTGGAAGAGATAAGAGGAGGCACAGTCCGGGAAGTGATGGTGGGAAAACCAAGAGGTTCAAAATAGCCCCGCCCTAGAGTTTTCCCAGGTTATTTCCCCTCAGGTTAGGTAGAGTTGCTTTAGTCTGGCAAGATTCTGTCTATACGGTGTGAGCAAATAAAGAACTGGAGTTTGAATGGACTGACTCTTCGTTGTTCTTGGGCTGGGCCTGACAGACACTGGTATGTAAAATAATACATTAAATCCACAAAGCACTAGTTGGAATATGTGTACGTGTGTATACATGTATCTATATATTCCTTTTGGAGGACAAATTATAATCAATTCACTTGATAGTTAAGAGCAACACTTGTTTGGGGGAGGGGGGGAGTTAAATTACTTTACTTTGCTGGCCTCTATAACCAAGTTGATTTGATTTGATTCGATTTGAAACTCTTATTTCTGATACGTTAATATCACATCATAATCTAAAAAAAAGTTAAATTAGTTTTAATAAACCTTCCTCTTAACAACAGTGTGGTTGTTCCAATTAATTAAATGATATGCTTCTTGTAATTATCTCAAGCACTGGTAACTTTTATTTATTTATATGTAATCAATTAATCAATTTAAAATGATAAGCCATGATTTTTAATTAATTGGTTGCTCTCAACTCTCATTCCAATTAGTATCTTGACAGAATCATCTTTTAATGTGCAAAATTCTCTTTCTGTGGCAGTTCATTCTCTCTCCTGATCCAATCCCTATATTGTATTGATTACAGGGTAATAGAGACTGAGGGCTCAGAGATGATGCTATTCTTGATTCTTTAATTCCTTTGAATAACTTAAGCTTTCCCATGAAAATATGGCCCCTTAAAACTTTGTGTGGTTGGCTGTACCTTCTATATATTATCAGTTAGTAACTCAATGCCTGAATGCATGTGATAGTTTGGAATAAAGAAAGCCAGGGCTATTTTTATCCTAAATGTCAGCAAAGATAATGCTCTCCTGAATCATTTCTTACCATTGTTTCCTAATTACAACTGGGATATAATGAACTGTAGCGAGAATTCTTCCAACTTCAAGATATGAAAAAAAAATGAGGGGTGGCAGGAGTATAAAGAAGCATTTAAGGCTTCAAAATCAAATCCAGGATTTGAGTTTAATTCAAAAAAGGAGACAATTATTGCCAATTCTAAAAGAAAGTATTGCAACTATGTTTGAAATAGAAGCCCAAACCACATAAGTTGCATTGTTTTTCAAGAACATGATCTTACAGAGATTCTAAATATATCGGTTTTGGAACGGGTTTTACAATTGAAAAGTTATAATTAAAATTTTCCAATGCTCGTTCTGGGGGATGCAGGCGGACTATGCAAGCACATAGTAAATATTGGAGACCCAATGGCTGGCGTAAGTATGCATGACTAACTCCTATCAGGAGGAGCCACTTCTGTGCGACTGATTAGCTGAGTCCGAAAAGGAGAGTTCCCATATCTGAAAAAGATTCAGTGGGAACTTCCCACAAGAACCCTATCTGACTTTCATCTTGCATGATTTGGGGCTCTGCACGAAACTGAGACATGTCCTGTTAGAGTGAGCATCTTCTGATCCTACTGCTTACAAGAACCTACTTTTTCCTCGTTCTTCCTTTATATAATGGACTAGTTAGAACAACATTTCCTACATGTTCCTTTGGCCCATAAAAACTAATTCCACCACAATACATTGGCTAAGTCTCTACCAGTGTCCTGAAAGCTTTTTCCCTTTATGCTAATTGTAATATCCCAAAGACTCCTTCAGGGAGAGAGAACTGAGTGCCTACAGATTCATCTAGAATAAAACCACTGATTCATGTTGGTTTTCTCCCAGCTATTCAGCACCAGAGCCAGCTGTCTTCGCTGAAAGGAAGTTGCTGACAAGTTGTACAGTTGTACTTTTCAGCTTACTGGCTCTGTGGTCACAGGTGTTGCTCCTAGCACCGGAGAAGGCAAAGCCAAACTGGTATCAAGAGCTGGCTAAGTAAAGATGTCCTACGTTCTACTTCCATGAAGAAAACAGTAACAAAGGCCCTAAAAGTCTGACTCACTTATCCATCTGGACTCAAGCTTCATTCTGAACACACACACACAAACACACGCACAAAGGTAAGAGCCTTAGCAATGAAGGTTAAATTAGGTTAAACTAGGAGCTTTGACTAAATTTCTGGATTAAAAGCAATCCATCTTTCATAGCCATGCTGTGATAACTTTCTGATACGGGTCCATCTTCATATTTCTCATTTCTGTGCTGAGGAATGAAGTTTTCTTTTGTTTTTCTATATCAAGAAATTGGTCCCAAGAGAGATTTTTAGTTCTCAATAGATTGATGGGACTTAAAAAATTGATGTATAAACACAATAAACATACAGAAGGGATACAACCAGCACAAACTGCAAGGTAAACTGAATAACAGATACTCATCAAATTAGCTCTGCCCCTTACTTCTTTTTTAACAAATGCATTTTATTTTTATACAAAAAGGAGCAGATAAGTGAGTACACAATGGTTCAAAAATATTGCCCCTTTGACCTTCTTGTACCCTTGCTATTAAGAAACCCAGGACTAATCCTCTACAGAAAGATATTGGCTGGTTCTCACCATGAACCCATCCGCACAGCATGAAAGTGCATCGGTTGACAGCACTTCCATGAAAATTCACTGAAAATTATCCACTTTGGTTGTCACTAGAAACCTTTTCTTTATTCTAACCCTGGTTAGCAGGACTGAATTATAGGGATGCACAAAAAGCAATAGAAGTCGGACTCCTCCTGAGAATTCTGGATCTCAAAATGGTTGAATGTTCCTCCGTAGCAGCCTTTCTCAACCTTCTGACCCTGGAGGAACCCTTGAAATATTTTCCAGGCCTCGGGGAACCCCTGCACATTCAGGCTCAAATAGAGGCCAGAAGTTACAAAATTATTATATTCGTTTCCTGGGTAGGCCTGCATATATGCATGAACGGTGTTCTTCAGCTAAAAATAAAAAATGAAACTTACCTCTTTAATGTGAAATTGCCTGAATTTGAAATAATTTTTTACATAAATTGTGATCTCCCAAGGAACCCCTAGGGACCTCTCGCAGAACCCGAGGGTGCCACGGAACCCTGGGTGAGAAACCCTGCTCTGTAGGCACAATGAGAACTCAGTACAAGCCCTTAGGCCCATCGTCTCTCACCCTACGGGAAGACACATAGCTGGAAGAGTTGTCCATATTGACTGCCATCTACTACCCAACTTTCAACAGAATTAGCCAAGGAGTGCATTTTTAAAAACTTTTAGAAGCAACGGAAGCAACAGTTAATTACTTTTATTTTCTATTCGATACACAGCAGTCAGTGGAATTCTTTTGTAATGGCTGCTTAGCTTTTCTACAAGAAATCAGACATTCTTGCATCTTTGTGTGCCTATCTATTTCTCCCCAGGAGAAGCCTGGCAGCTACACAACTGAACGGCTTTAATTTCGATTCCTGCCTTGAGTAGAGAGTAAGACTTGATGGCATTAGGAATCGCTTCCAGCTTTATAATTCTCTGGCACTGACTCAACTAACTGGTCCTTTTATTTCAGAGAGGAAAGATAACTATATAATAAAAAAGTATGTAAAACTATTATGCTGATCGTACATCTCCATAATATTCCAAGAAGAAAGTAAGTAAAGGATCTCCAGCAAATGTGGGCTGCCGAGCATATTTTGAAATCATGTCATGCTCTTTCAAAACGGGGGCTAGTCCCCCGGATCTACCACTCTTGCCAACCACCACCCCTCATTTTCTCCTCCAGTACAGACACTGTCTCTGCTTATCTTTATTTTATGCAAAAGAATTGTATTTTTATTTTACTTTCAATTAATTATAAAAAACAAGTACGAGGCAGATGCACTGCGGTGAGTGTTTACATCAGCCGAAAGGCAGAGCATAAATTTAATATAAAAAATAAGGAAATAGGACATGTTACAACCCCCCAGAAAAAAATATGAGATTTATTTTACTGGCCCAATTAATTCAGAAATTGTACAAAGCTCTGAAAATAGATAGAAAAATGAGTTTACAAAGTTGATGACAGGTAGTAGGGAGGGAAAGAAATGCTAACTGTTAAATACAACTTTTGTTTCAGTTATAACTCTCTATGATTAGACACTTCTATTGTTTATGCCGAGGCCTATAAGTTACCAGAGCAATCAAGAATGTCCTCGGGGGTGGGGGGTGGGGGATCTTAAAACATTACCTGGAGCTTGTTGTATATATCCTGATGTGAAATTAATTTATCCTCCTTTTCTTTCAGGAAATTGGTTTCCAAAGTCCTGTATTTTTCCAAAAGATCTTCTAATTCCTAAAAAAAAAATTATGAATTATATTAAAATATATCTCTTTTATCATTATGGGCTACACTTGCCACTCCGGGTCCAATTTGTAGTAAACCTAAAAGGAGTAACCAAAAACATCCTTTTTTCCCCACCTTGTCCCCCAGAGCGCTCACGGCTTCCAGTCAAGACATCGAAAGGAGGGAAGAGCACAACCCATAGTAACGGAAGACTATGGTAACGGGGGATTCTGTAGACTTGCAGCTGTACCTTTTTCATTCTATCTTTTTCTTCATCTGCTGTTGTAAGTTTACTTTCCAGAGCTGGAAGGGTTTGCTGAAGGTGCTTTTCAGACTCATTTACTCTCGGTTTTGTATCGGCTTCGTCATAATTAGCAGATGCTGCTCCCAGATCTTCAGTCAAAGAAGGATCGATCGATAAGGGAACCTATTTTATGGGAGACATACAGTACTGAAATGCACAGATGTCAGACTTAACAACGTGGGGTTGTTTTCACAGAAACCTACTCCTAAGTCATGTTTTATATTCTAGCACATCTGAACATAGATACACTTTGATGCTTCTCAAAAGCACCTACTAAATTATCTATCTAAACAACCGTGCCACTAGCAGGCCCAAAAGGATTTTAGATCAGTCTTTCTCCATTCCTAATGATTCACGATAGCATTTTTTTCCAATCTTGGAAAACACTGGAAAGCAAAATAGTTAAATAACTTAACTATCATTTCCTCTTTAAAGGGGAAATATCCGACTATTCTTATGCACATTCAACTCCTTACCCTAACCCTTAAGCTGCGCTTTGATTTCTAGTAATTCTGTTCGTGATAGGAAATGTTTTGGTTAACTTTAGATAGATTAAAATCTAAGTTTCAATCCTGACCACTGGATTTGGGGCAACACAGTATCTCTGGCAAGACTTCGGGTCACTGCATCTTATGCATGATTGTTTCTAAGTAGGTCCCGCTAAACCCACAGTGATCCATTCACGACTCAATGGGTACGTTCGAAAAATATCCTTTCGTACATATAAAAAATAAACACGAGATAATTTTACCTGCTCTTTAAGATCAGCTGCACTTAAAGTATTGGGTGGCAGTTGAGCGTCATCAGCCCTTGAAGAAACGGAGGCTAAAGCCTGTGTCGGGAGCAGCTCAGCAGAAACCGCTGGCGGTGCAAGAATTCCAGGCACTATTGTAAAGAGCAAGTAACAGAAAGGAATGCAAGCGAAAGGAAAAGAAATTCAATAGACATATGTTTTTAGAAGTTCCTATCTTGCTGCGAAGCTAAAAATAATAACTTGGTTTACCAGCCAAAGAAATTCAACAAATTACCATGAATTATAATATAAATACAATACAAAGTTGCTTACTAAAACTGCCGTGAGAAAATTTAGGATAAAATAGGTTGGTTCTGCATGTACTTACTTACCAAAAATAGCTTACCATTTACATATACATATAATTTTTTTTCAATACAACAGTACCAGTTCTCACGGTTTTCCCTGATGCAACGGCACAATAGCAAGAAAGAAAACACTGTTTCAAATTGTTTTATTTGTAAAAGAGGGTTTGTCATAAACATTCTCATAATACAATGCATATTTTATGCATATATTTTGGCAAGATGAATGGAGATTCTATATAAAAATAATTGTCTGCTTTTAATGTGAACAGGGATATTGTACATGATCCTAGTTGATACGTTTAACCTACAAATTATAGCAGGAAAGATATGGAAGCAAAATAAAGGTAGAGTAAGAGTTCTGTACATTCTGCAGTTATGCTGATTTGAAAAATGGCTTGGGCTATGTGCCAAACTGATATTGGTTAATTGGCATCTACCCTGCATAACCCTGAGTGAATTTGCACAGCGTCTAGTTTTCTGCACATTCTATGCAGACAGAAGCATAAAATTGCACTATAGAAAATCCATAGATCAAATCTCTACTCATTCCAAAATCAGGCATCTAATTCCTGAGCTTTCCTCCACTATATAACATCTCACTAAGTTGTTATAAAGATTATTGGGTAAGGCATCTCGAGAACCTAAGACAAATACTATGTAATTTCATACTTATGGGAAAAATGCATTGTAATAACCCTTATTATAAGACAGCACTGATTGAAAACATTATTTTATTAAAGTATTTATAAACAGGAGAATTTCACTTTATTTCTGATATGGTCAAGATGATTGAGGGGCCTCACTCATCTTTCTGGGCTATTCCAATCAGTTCCAGTGAAGAAACTCAAAGCATGTTGAGTCTTTCAAAAACTAAAGAAAGGTCTAAGACAGTGTTTTTCAAACTTGGCAACTTTAAGATCTGTGTACTTCAATTCCTGGCTGGGGAATTCTGGGAGTTCAAGTCCACACATCTTAAAGTTGCCAAGTTTGAAAATCACTGGTCTAAGACGTGTCTCCTAAACTAAGTAAACTAATCTAACTCCATCATTGTGTACGTGAGTATGAAATAAAAAGCAGGGCTAATGTTCCCTAACTTCATTCAAGCATTTGCCCTATCATGGACTTCCTGAAATTCTGCATTCAGGGATTTGCCCCCATCAAGATTGTTGATGGGGGCAAATTCCACATTCTTTCCCTTCTCTGTGCTTGCGTTTTTCTACACAATGAGTCCAACATATGGAAGAGTCCCAAGGTATTTTGCAACTTTTTGATCAGGAACAGAGTAACACCAAATAAACAAGAATCATCAGAATTATTCTGCATTTGCATAAATGCCAGAGCCCAGGAAGAGCTGAAGTGCATTCAGCTTTGAAGCTGCCTTGGGAGGGAGGGACCCACCACTGGAATGTAGAACCAAAGAAAGCCTAGTTATAAATACAAGAATTATGTGCACAAGGATATATTGTTGCACGCAAACGTTTAGGCACCAGTGGTCAGATTGTATGTTTTAACACAGTAAATCCCTAGCTGAACAGAAGCTGGCACAACCTCTACATGGTACAAAGTTAAACCCAACATCTTTCTGCAAATTTAAATGCATATTTAATGTTTCTGTGCTGATGCTTAGAGATTCAAGAGAAGAAACCAGTGAAAATGACAGCTGCAAAAGTTTGGACACTCTTTCAGTCAGTAATTATAGCATCACCTTGGCAGAAATATCAGCCTAACGTTTCCTGAAGTCTTTCAGTTCTTGCATTTGAAGTTTTTCCCACTCTTCCTTGCAGAACTCTCCTAGTTCAGAAATAGTCCTCAATCTCCTTGCATCTATTGCCTGTTTGAGATCTTCCCACAGATTTTCAACAATATTCAAGTCTGGGGAGTGAAAAGGCCGTTCCAAAATCTATCTGTCTTTCTTTCTCCCCAGACTTGAATATTGTTCATCTGCTGAAATACCCCAATCTCGTTTTTCAGCTTCAATTTCTTCACTGGCCAATGACTACCATTATGTATAATTCAACATGCAGAACTGACCGGTTTGATATGAAATCAATCTGAACAGCAATATATACGCTATGAAATACACAGTTAAATCTCTTTCTAATTTCAATAGATTTCTGGAAGTTTAGATTCTAGGAAATTAACTAGAGTCATTTAGTCGTGCTTAGTGCTGAGGCACGGTTACTTGCTGGAAGGAAGGATTATCAGAGCTGACAACCATGAAGAGATGCAGCAGGCAGTTCTCCCTTTCACCTTCCAGAAGCCCATATCTCACCCGAGTCCTCACTCCTGAGATTCCTAATGCAAATAAACTCCGAAGAGTTCACAATTAGAGTTCATAATGACTAAATGGCCATATAAGTCCAGTAAATGAATTAATAATGCCTCTAAGGAATTCTTGGAGGGGATTACTTGTGTATGATCCCCCAAACCTGGTATCCTCCAGATATTTTGAACTTGGCCAAGTGGATCAGTGGAAAAGAGCTGTGGGAGTTACAGATCCAAACATCTGGGTGTCCCTAGTTTGCCTACCCTTTTGTTACTCAAAGTTTCACCCAAGCATCGAACAGAGATCCAGAAGGCAGAGTTACATATTTTCCTTTGTCAACAAGAATATTTCAACAAGGACAGTATTTAAATAAGTTACACAATGATTGCAAAGCTTATTTCAGAGGTGAACACAAAAGCAGAGCAAGTACAGTATGTATTTACGATTACATTTATGGTTATTTGGTTTATATTTTGGATGCTCCAAATTGAACAGTAGAGTAGTAGGAGAAACGCATAAGAAGCCAAAAATTTTTTACTGATATTTCTCTATACCTGTGGAAAATGCTGCCCAAGGAATAGCAGGAGACGTCGTCTGGGGTTCACCATTTCCATCTTTAAAAAAAATTTCTGCTGCCTGAAAGTGCAAGACATATTGTTAAGCTAGGCATTGCCTTTTCTTCACTCTGGTCTCATCAGGTACATTATTAATTCAAAGAATTTCCAAGGAGTCCCCCCCAGCCCCCCGTTTGGTGCCCATGCCTCCTATGAATCTAGCTACACTTCCCTTGGCAGCTCCCTGGCCCACCAGATTTCTAAATGTTTAGGTTAATAACCTATGGCAGGCTTGCATGCTGAAAGCAGCTTCAAACACAAACCTCCTTTCCGTGAACATCCCTGGGGCCACACGTCCCCCAAAGGCTGAAGAGGGCTCTTCACATATCCTTGGACTTCCAAATGTCCGTTAGCCTGAAGAGGGGAGGGCTTCCAAATTATACCACTCTGCGTTAGTTAAGGGCAGCCTTGGTTGCTCTCCTTGATGTGACCATAAGGAAATGCCCCAACAACCAAAAAGCACTTCCCTAAATCAAGTTAGATACTGTATATAGAGTGGAACATGCTTTTTTCTCCGACTAACTGCTAAAATTTATCTATTTTTTTTACTTGGGTTCAACTAAATCCAATCTAGTATTTTTCCCTCAGCCTACTTACATTTTGCAAAGTAGCCACACACACGGCCCTCGCCTCCCCAGACGCTGGGCATGGCTACTTCATGGCACCATTTTTATATGATTTGATTGAAAGGCATTTTCACAACATTTAAACTTCTACTTAGACTGCAATTTGGCTGACGCCGTACTCCCCGTATCCATCTTTTAAGAAATGTGTTCGTCCTTAATAATGCGATACTAAAGAAACAATCACACCAAAATCTGCCTGGCACCTTCAACAAATGAATTCACATAGGCTACGGTACATAATCAAATACTGTGACATCTTCCACCTCTGTTTTACTACTGCATGAACATATGAAAGTGCACTGTTACTTTATCCTGATTGGTTGTTTATGCCAAAAATATTTTCCTTCAATATTATATAAAAATGTGAAGTTTGGCATAACTTTACATTAAACATTGGCCCAACGGTCAGGAAATCTGCTCTCTTGGCATCACTCCTTCAACCAGTATAAACCAGCTTCCTGTATTCCTAACTTCTGGCACTCCCTTAGGAAAAGAGAAAAAAAAAGGGGGGGGAGATGAAATGCCACCCCCACAAAAAAACATAGCACCAGTGACTCCGTAGAATGCAATCCTGGGTTGGGTCAAACGGACCCCATTTCACATGACCCTCTGCAGCCAGGATCTGAGACTCTGAAGGGCCTCAAGAAAACTCTCTTAAAGAAAAGCATCACCATATCAGGACGAGGAAATCCAGGCTCTGACAAAATAGGTCAGTTTTAAAACACAAAAATAAGCCAATTCGGTAAGGAAGGAGAAAAAGTATGAGCTAGTTTCAAACTCTGTGAAAACAATCACTTACTAAACATTTCTCAGACACGCTCAAAAATTCTGGTCCAGTTTTGAACATTTGGAGAAATTTTACCTACTGATATTCAGAGAAGTATTTGCTGAAAACGACCCAGGGGCATTTCAAGTGTAAAATGTATTTCCTTGACCTTCTTAACAACTGGTAAAACCATAATAAGTTACACAAATAAGAATTTTACACATTACAAATTACTCTGAATAATTTACACTTAACTATCAATTGCTCTGCTATCAAATTTAAAGTGCTGGAGTGCCTTACATAGCTTTAATTGTTTTAAAATATCATCGGCCGACACTTAAATATTCCTACTTCCGTACCTCAAATCCTCCAAAGTAATCATCATCCATTTTTCAGGATTACCTAGAGAACAACATAAAATAAGAATTAATGTCTCCTTCCCACTCATAAATTATTTTCTTCTATATATTAGAAATTCACAAGAGAACTACTTGGGCTGGTCTATTATAGCTGCGTTCAAAACCTAGATTTAAAATAGTAACAATTACTAATGAAGCACAGAATAATTGGGGCAAACACAGGGACAGGCTACATCCTATGAACATTGCCTTCTTACTATTTTTTTATCCAGGTACTTAATAAAGATATATTGGTTTTTTTAAAAAAAAAACAGGGCACTAGGATAGGTTCAGTATGTTCAATGAAAAATATAGGGGAGGGTCATCCATTTCTTTATGGGCGTGGTGGCTCAGGGGGTAAGACGCCAGGCTTGTTGATCGGAAGATCGCAAGTTCGGAGGTTCGAATCCCTAGCCCTGCGTGACGGAGTGAGCTCCCGCACTAGCTCCAGCTCTTGCCCACCTAGCAATTCGAAACCATGCAAATGCAAGGAGATAAATAGGTACCACTTCAGTGGGTAGGTAACAGCGTTCCACGCGTGTCATGCGCCCACATGACCGTGGAAGCGTCTTTGTCAACGCTGGCTCTTCGGCTAACAAACGGAGATGAGCACCGGCCCCTAGAGTCGGACACGACTGCACAAATGTGTGGGGGGAACCTTTACCTTTTACATCCCTTTCTTCTTCAAGTATCTTTAGATCAGTGTTTCTCAACCATGGAAACTTTAAGATATGTGGACTTCAACTCCCAGAATTCCCCAGCCAGCATTGCTGGCTGGGGAATTCTGGGAGTTGAGGTCCACATATCTTAAACTTGCCAAGGTTGAGAAACACTGCTTTAGATGCTAACAAAATGTAAATACGCCATTGAGTTCAGCTCGGCTCCTGGTGACTGCATCTATGCTCTCTCTCTTGCAGGGGTTAGAGAAATGCCTTGCCACATTTTCCGCAGTCTCTTGACTTTCCAGTCTAGCCCACAGCCCTGAATTCCCAGATAGCCGCCCATCCAAGCACTGACCGGGGCCCACCCTGTTTAGCTCCAGAGCCCAGGAAAAGGCTGGCCAAGTGCTACCAAGAGCTCAACATTCCCACCTCTTCCCAGATCCTTTAATTTCTAGACCGATGGCTGTTGTGGGTCTTCCGGGCTGTGTGGCCTCCGTGTTCTGGAAGTTGTGGTTCCTAACGTTTCGCCAGCATCTGTGGCCGGCATCTTCAGAGGGCAGGAGCACAGACAGAAGCAATCTCTTCTGATCTCTTCTGATCGCTTCTGTCTGTGCTCCTGCCCTCTGAAGATGCCGGCCACAGATGCTGGCGAAACGTTAGGAACCACAACTTCCAGAACACGGCCACACAGCCCGGAAGACCCACAACAGCCATCGAACTCCAGCCGTGAAAGCCTTCGACAATACAATTTCTAGACCCCTGGCCATCCTGACTGCCCTTCTCTGAACTGTTCCCCTTCCTCTGAACCCTCCTTCAGGTACTGTGTGCAGAATCCTCATGATAAGGTCCAACCAATGCAGAATAAAAGAGAAGCATCTTTGCTATCATTTGGAAGCTCCTGTTGATGCAGTCTAAAGTGTCATTGGTCATTGATGCGGCCAGGCCACCTGGCGGATTCATATTCAGCTTGCAATCGACTACTATTCCACCATTTTTTGGTAAGGGCTAGAAACCAGGAGACCGTGAGTTCTAGTCCCACCTTAGGCACAATGTCAGCTGGGTGACCGTGGGCCAGTCACTCTTTCTCAGCCCTAGGAAGAAGGCAATGGCAAACCACTTCCGAAAAACCTTGCCAAGAAAACTGCAGGGACTTTTCCAGGCAGTCTCTGAGAATCGGACACGATTGAATGGAATATATACACAGTATGTGTATATATATATATATGTATACTGTATACTGTATACTGTATATGTATATGTATATATATATATACACGCAAGCACGCACACACGCACCCCGTACCCCCCAACCTCTACCTGCATATTTGATTTCAATTTCCTAAAGAAAGAACTTTACATTTGACTCAGTTAAATTGTATTCTTTTATTTTCAGCCCATGTTTCAAGTGAATCAAGATAGTTTTGAACTAAATTTCTCTCTTTTGGGGGGTTAGGGTTATTTCAGGGTTAGCAGCTATTCCACCCAATTCTGTGTTATCTGCAAATTGTAAGCATTCCCTCCACTTCACTCTTTCCAGCTGAGCACACTTGGAGTACAATTTTGTTATTGTTGTTAATTCTTTGTTAGCATCCTTCTGTGACAACAGCTACTCCTCTTACCAAACACTAAACTTCATTGCTTTTAGGTAGATATTGAAAAGGGCAGTCTGGGTCAAGTTTAAGTACTATAAACCTACTTTTTGGGGTTCTAATTAAAAACAAGATTCCCATGAGTCAAAATTAACTTCTGAGGATTTCACAGACATGGTAAGGAAGCAGTTTGATATCATTGTTTTTTGGGGATTTGGTTTTTGGCCTTCCCAGTCTATTAAAAGTCTTGGTTTCTCAGGGGTGCCCCATCTAAATATTATCCAGCCAACTCTGCTTAGCTTTCAAAATCAAAGTATGTGTAATCCAGCAAGAACTCTGTCTTTAATTTAATTTTTTATTTATTTTATTTTTATTTTATTTTCAAGTAGGATTGATTGGTTCTTCTTGAAGGTCCTGTATTCTTAGGAGTACTCTCCAAATCCATAACTTGAAAATGTCTATCTTCTTTTTCTTGTTCTTCCTTAATGTCCAATTTTAAGAAACATACATTGCCACTAAAATAAGAGCTGATTATTCATACTTCTCTTGTCATTCAAATGTCCTTATCTTTCTTCATCTTCCCTAAATTTGTCAGTGCTATCCTCCCTCAGATTAAGCCTCTTTACTTCTTCTTTATTCTTTGAACGCTTGGCGCCAATTTGTTATTCAGAGCTTTGCAGCCGTTCCATGTAATCAGATTTTAATAAATGAATTATTTTAAGCTTTCCTATGGACTGTCTCCCCTTCATGGATCACTGCCTTGTCGTGGCGAAGGGGCTTGCGTAACTCAATGAAGTCAGGTCAAGAAGAACAGGTCATGACGGAGAGTTCTGACAAAACGTGGTCCGAAACTGGAGGAGGGAATGGCAAACCACTCCAGTATCCTTGCCAAGAAAACCCATGGACAGTATCAAAAGGCTAAAAGATATGATGCCGGAAGATGAGCCCCTCAGGTTGGAAGGTGTCCAAAATGCTACTGGGGAAGAGCAGAGGACAATTCTGAGTAGCTCCAGAAAGAGTGAAACGGCTGGGCCAAAGCCGAAAGGACGCTCAGTTGTGGATGTGTCTGGAAGTAGAAGGAAAGTCCGATGCTGTAAAGAACAATATTGCATAGGAACCTGGAATGTAAGATCTATGAATCAAGGTAAGCTGGATGTGGTCAAACATGAGATGACAAGATTGAACATCGACATCTTGGGAATCAGCAAACTAAAATGGACAGGAATGGGGGAATTTAATTCAGGAGGCCATTATATATACTACTGTGGGCAAGAATCCCTTAGAAGAAATGGAGTAGCTCTCATAGTCAATAAAAGAGTGGGAAAGGCAGTACTGGGGTACAACCTCAAAAACGACAGAATGCTTGCAGTTCGAATCCAAGGCAAACCATTCAACATCACAGTGATCCAAGTCTATGCCCCAACCACTGATGCCGAAGAAGCTGAAGTTGACCGGTTCTATGAAGACCTACAACACCTTCTAGAACTAACACCAAAAAAAGATGTCCTTTTCATCATAGGGGACTGGAATGCTAAAGTAGGAAGTCAAAAAATAACCGGAATAACAGGCAAGTTCGGCCTCGGAGTACAAAATGAAGCAGGGCAAAGGCTAATAGAGTTTTGTCAAGAGGACAAGCTGGTCATAGCAAACACTCTTTTCCAACAACACAAGAGACGACTCTACACATGGACATCACCAGATGGTCAATACCGAAATCAGATTGATTGTATACTTTGCAGCCAAAGATGGAGAAGCTCTATACAATCAGCAAAAACAAGACCTGGAGCTGACTGTGGCTCAGATCATGAGCTTCTTATCGCAAAATTTAGGCTTAAATTGAAGAATGTAGAGAAAACCACTAGACCAATCAGGTATGACCTAAATCATATCCCTTATGAATATACAGTGGAGGTGAGGAATAGATTTAAAGGATTAGATCTGGTAGACAGAGTGCCTGAAGAACTATGGATGGAGGTTCGCAACATTGTACAGGAGGCAGCAACTAAAACCATCCCAAAGAAAAAGAAATGCAAGAAAGCAAAGTGGCTGACTGATGAAGCTTTACAAATAGCTGAGGAAAGAAGGGAAGCAAAAGGCAAGGGAGAAAGGGAAAGATATAAACAACTGAATGCAGAATTCCAGAGAATAGCAAGGAGAGATAAGAAGGCCTTCTTAAATGAACAATGCAAAGAAATCGAGGACAACAATAGAATGGGGAAGACTAGAGATCTCTTCAAGAAAATCAGAGATATCAAGGGAACGTTTTGTGCAAAGATGGGCATGATAAAGGACAAAAAAGGCAGGGACCTAACAAAAGCAGAAGAGATTAAGAAGAGGTGGCAAGAATACACAGAAGAACTATACAAGAAAGATCTTAATATCCCTGATAAATACGATGGTGTGGTCACTGAGCTTGAGCCGGACATCCTAGAGAGTGAAGTCAAGTGGGCCTTAGGAAGCATTACTAACAACAAAGCTAGCGGAGAAGACAGTATCCCAGCTGAGCTATTTAAAATCCTAAAAGATGATGCTGTTAAAGTGCTGCACTCAATATGCCAACAAATTTGGAAAACTCAACAGTGGCCACAGGACTGGAAAAGGTCAGTTTACGTTCCAATTCCAAAGAAAGGCAATGCCAAAGAATGCTCAAACTACCGTACAATTGCGCTCATTTCACATGCTAGCAAGGTTATGCTCAAAATCCTACAAGCTAGGCTTCAGCAGTATGTGAACTGAGAACTACCAGAAGTGCAAGCTGGGTTTCGAAGAGGCAGAGGAACTAGAGATCAGATTGCCAACATTCGCTGGATCATGGAAAAAGCAAGAGAGTTCCAGAAAAACATCTACTTCTGCTTCATTGACTACGCTAAAGCCTTTGATTGTGTGGATCACAACAAACTGTGGCAAATTCTTAAAGAGATGGGAGTACCAGACCACCTTACCTGTCTCCTGAGAAACCTGTATGTGGGTCAAGAAGCAACAGTTAGAACCGGACATGGAACAACCGACTGGTTCAAAATCGGGAAAGGAGTATGACAAGCCTGTATATTATCACCCTGCTTATTTAACTTATATGCAGAGTACATCATGAGAAATGCCGGGCTGGATGAATCACAAGCCGGAGTTAAGATTGCCGGGAGAAATATCAACAACCTCAGATATGCAGACGATACCACCCTAATGGCAGAAAGTGAAGAGGAACTAAAGAGCCTCTTGATGAGGGTGAAAGAGGAGAGTGCAAAAGCTGGCTTGAAACTCAACATTAAAAAAACCCAGATCATGGCATCTGGTCCCATCACTTCCTGGCAAATAGAAGGGGAAGAAATGGAAGCAGTGACAGATTTTATTTTCTTGGGCTCCAAGATCACCGCAGACGGTGACTGCAGCCATGAAATTAAAAGACGCTTGCTCCTTGGGAGGAAAGCTATGGCAAACCTAGACAGCATATTAAAAAGCAGAGACATCACCTTGCTGACAAAGGTCCGTATAGTTAAAGCTATGGTTTTTCCAGTAGTAATGTATGGCTGTGAGAGTTGGACCATAAGGAAGGCTGAGCGCCGAAGAATTGATGCTTTCGAGCTGTGGTGCTGGAGAAGACTCTTGAGAGTCCCTTGGACTGCAAGGAGGTCAAACCAGTCAATCCTAAAGGAAATCAACCCTGACTGCTCATTGGAAGGACAGATGCTGAAGCTGAAACTCAAATACTTTGGCCACCTAATGCAAAGAGAGGACTCACTGGAAAAGACCCTGATGCTGGGAAAGACTGAAGGCAAAAGGAGAAGGGGACGGCAGAGGATGAGATGGTTAGATAGCATCACCGATGTAATGAACATGAATTTGAGTAAACTCCGAGAGACAGTGGAGGACAGGAAGGCCTGGCGTGCTATAGTCCATGAGGTCACGAAGAGTCGGACACGACTAAACGACTGAACAACAACAACAACAAAAATGGATTGTCTGGAGAATTTCTTAAGTTAAGATCTTGGTACTGGAACCATCACATAAGAAAACAAAATATTTGTAACCTCCACTTCTTTACCATCAACTCTAAGTTCACTAAAGATGCTGGTTGACAATACTTTTGCCTTCTTAATATTTAACATTAACCCAGGTTTTCATTATGAGCTCTTCAAAGCCTTTCTTTCTTTCTTTTGGCTAAACAAAATGGCATTGTTAGCCACAACATATTATTTCTACAATTAAGGATTCTCAAGGTGAAGAATGTAATGCCAATTCAAAAAAATGAACACAAATTTTATTTTTATAGTCAGCTCTCTAATGCTGACTCAACAGTTCCTATGAACAAGGTGAAGATTTTTTTTTAACATAATAAAATAATGACTGCATTATTCATCATCATCAGATACCCAGGGTATCTGAGGGACCGTCTTATCCCGATTACATCCACCCGCCCCACCCGGTCATGCAGGGAGGGCATGCTTCGGATCCCATCAACAAAAGAATTCCATCTAGTGGGGTCCAGGAGGCGTGCCTTCTCTGCGATAGCACCCGCCCTGTGGAATATCTTGCCCCCTGAGGCGAGACGGGCACCCTCGCTCCTGGCCTTCAGGAAATCTTTAAAGACCTGGTTCTGCTGCCTTGCCTGGAACAAAGAAAATAATAGTTCCTCCTGGGGGTGGTTAGCTTAGTAATATCCTCTTTTTAAGAACATACCATCTCTTGGATTTTTATTTTTTATTTGTATAGTATATTTTAGATGTATAGGTTTTTAACTTTTTATAATGTGATTGTAAACCACCCAGAGTCTGCCATGGAGGAGATGGGCGGTGATAAATCCAAATAATAAATAAATAATAAATTATGGGAACAGACACTATTAAATCCATGAAAATAGGAAATGCCCCTGTTCCAGATGGTTTTCTTATAGAACAGTGTATTTTGCTTCTATATTGCTGGAAGTATATAATATTGCTTTGGTGAACTGTTCTTTTTTTGGTAAGATTTTTTTTCTAACAGTATATTGAAGCTGGGTAAAGGCTCAGCGGAGCACAAATCTATTTCCCAATTTCTTTGCTAAATGTAGATACTTTTTTAAAATAGCACAGGTTAAATTTTTGGAACCTGTTTTGGTAAAAGTGGATTTCCTTCTGTTTTTATTAGATAGATCAAAATGTGAAAACTTAATCCATCAGATAGGGTTATTATAAATGGAATTATTTCTTCATCCACTAACAGGGGTCAAGGATGTTCTCTATCTCCTCTTATATTTACTCACACTTTTGAATTATTGGCTTGTTTTATTAGACAATTTGTTTTAATTTGGGTGGCAAGAGCTGAACACAAATTGTTATTAGCTGAATGCAAATTGTTATTGTATACAGATGATGTTTTGAGGCTTACTGATCATTATCAATGTTATCTGCCCCTGGAGGTGAGGCTAGCCCCCACACTGATGACCTTCCAAAAACAACTGAAGACCTGGCTCTGCCACCTCGCTTGGGATGGGGGGAGTAAAAGCTCCTCTTGGGGTTGGCTTGCTCCATAGGGTTCTTTAAAGCCTAACATCAGAGCCTCTTGGATTTTATATATTTAATTGAATTATGTATACTATTTTATAAATTTTTATATGTTTTAATTGCTGGCTTGGTGTAAACCGCCCAGAGTCCCCTCCGGAATGGGGGGAGATGGGCGGTGATATAAGTTAGAAATATAAATAAATAAATAAATAAATAAATGTACCTCACCTAAATTTATGGCTATTATACAATGGTTTGGTAAATTATCAAGTTGTTCAATTAACTGGAATAAACCCAATGTATTTACAATTAGATCGTAGGTGTCTATGGAAATTTGGAAAAATTGGGGGTTTATTGTACCTTAAATGTCTTGGAATTATTATTCCTAGAAAAAAAAATCTTCCTTTGTTGATTGAAATATTTTAAATTGTTTAAATCAGATCAACACTGATATAAGCAGGGAGGTGCAGGCATTCAGATGCAAAACAGAAAAGGTACAGTCCTTCAGCTCCAGTAGTCCCAGGAAAATACAGATTTGCGTTTCGGAGGTGGTGACAGGGCTCTGCCATGTGACCAATGCATCTTTGAGTTCCTGTATCGCTAAGCAAAGAAGCTCCTGAATAAAACTTTGCTGTGGGTTGGCAATCTGCAGGTTCCCTTTTTTCCTTGACATTTCTTCCTCTTTGCTGCCACGGCTTAGTCTCTCTTTGCAGTGATTCCTTGTTCTGAAAGTTCCTCTCCGAAATTCTGGGATTTTCTTTTTCAGCCTTGATTTCCATGTCTCCACTGCTCCCACTGTATACTGAATCTATTCCTTGTACAGATCTTATTTTCTAACTGTCTCTCTCTCAGTTCAATTATATTTGGCACAACTCTTTGATTTCTAAGTTTAACTTGCACATCTGACCCCGATACACAATTGGTGTTCAGCGTGTGCCCAGCGTATATCTTGAGCCTGTTCAAGTTTTGGTTATTCAAGTAGTACCAAGTTGCCACAGCTTCTCATTCAGTTACACAGAAAGAATAATAAATTTCACTTACACTTTTTAAATAATCCACCCCTTCGCAACCAACCAAGTACCAAAGTCTACTTACTTTGGTCACAGTGAGGAACCAGTCTGTAGAACTACCCAATTTCTAAAAAATACCAATGGGATCTACATACAGTAGGTCCGACAGGGATTTTCTGAAAATAATCCACCTTCAAGTCCACCCTTGGTCACAGACGTTGACTGAGTGACCGCTCCCTCTTGGATCAACCTATACTACAGGTTATTGCCATCAAAAAATATGTGCAAAGCCTTCTCCTCTTGGAGGAAAGGCAGCATACAGTATAAACCTAATGAAGAAATAAAATCAACACTACCTAATATGGAAGTGTACCCACCTGCTAAGAAAATAGATAACCGTAAGCTGGAATGTGAGAGACAACATTTTAGGTAGATTAATAGGGTGAAAGGAACATCACTTTGCTTTCCTATAAACAGTTTGTGTTTATTCATGACTTCTGTGGCAGATATATTTAAATAAGCAACTTCCCACCAGCTGCCAGTTTATAAAAACAGAGATATTCCTTCAAAATTCCAGATGTGCACATCATTCTTAAAAGAATGCCCAGTCCTTATTTAGCAAATGAAAATAGATGCTTATTGCTCAAAAGCCAAGGAATTTCGGTGATAGGTGGCCTGCTGCTATGTACACTTACAAAGAAGTCAATCATGGTAATAAACTTTAGGAAGATAAAATTAACTCAGAGAAACATACAGTGGGGCAAAAAAGTATTTAGTCAGCCACCAATTGTGCAAGTTCTCCCACTTAAAAAGATGAGAGAGGCCTGTAATTGACATCATAGGTAGACCTCAACTATGAGAGACAAAATGAGAAAACAAATCCAGACAATCACATTGTCTGATCTGGAAAGAATTTATTTGCAAATTATGGTGGAAAATAAGTATTTGGTCAATATCAAAAGTTCATCTCAATACTTTGTTATATATCCTTTGTTGGCAATGACAGAGGTCAAACGTTTTCTGTAAGTCTTCACAAGGTTGGCACACACTGTTGCTGGTATGTTGGCCCATTCCTCCATGCAGATCTCCTCTAGAGCAGTGATGTTTTGGGGCTGTCGCTGGGCAACACGGACTTTCAACTCCCTCCAAAGGTTTTCTATGGGGTTGAGATCTGGAGACTGGCTAGGCCACTCCAGGACCTTGAAATGCTTCTTACGAAGCCACTCCTTCGTTGCCCGGGCGGTGTGTTTGGGATCATTGTCATGCTGAAAGACCCAGCCACGTTTCATCTTCAATGCCCTTGCTGATGGAAGGAGGTTTGCACTCAAAATCTCACGATACATGGCCCCATTCATTCTTTCCTGTACACGGAACTGTCGTCCTGGTCCCTTTGCAGAGAAACAGCCCCAAAGCATGATGTTGCCACCCCCATGCTTCACAGTAGGTATGGTGTTCTTTGGATGCAACTCAGCATTCTCTCTCCTCCAAACACGACGAGTTGTGTTTCTACCAAACAGTTCTACTTTGGTTTCATCTGACCATATGACATTCTCCCAATCCTCTTCTGGATCATCCAAATGCTCTCTAGCAAACTTCAGACGGGCCCGGACATGTACTGGCTTAAGCAGGGGGACACGTCTGGCACTGCAGGATCTGAGTCCCTGGCGGCGTAGTGTGTTACTGATGGTAGCCTTTGTTACGTTGGTCCCAGCTCTCTGCGGGTCATTCACTAGGTCCCCCCGTGTGGTTCTGGGATTTTTGCTCACCATTCTTGTGATCATTTTGACCCCACGGGGTGAGATCTTGCGTGGAGCCCCAGATGGAGGGAGATTATCAGTGGTCTTGTATGTCTTCCATTTTCTAATTATTGCTCCCACAGTTGATTTCTTCACACCAAGCTGCTTGCCTATTGCAGATTCAGTCTTCCCAGCCTGGTGCAGGTCTACAATTTTGTTTCTGGTGTCCTTTGACAGCTCTTTGGTCTTCACCATAGTGGAGTTTGGAGTGTGACTGTTTGAGGTTGTGGACAGGTGTCTTTTATACTGATAACAAGTTCAAACAGGTGCCATTACTACAGGTAATGAGTGGAGGACAGAGGAGCCTCTTAAAGAAGAAGTTACAGGTCTGTGAGAGCCAGAAATCTTGCTTGTTTGTAGGTGACCAAATACTTATTTTCCACCATAATTTGCAAATAAATTCTTTCCGAATCAGACAATGTGATTGTCTGGATTTGTTTTCTCATTTTGTCTCTCATAGTTGAGGTCTACCTATGATGTCAATTACAGGCCTCTCCCATCTTTTTAAGTGGGAGAACTTGCACAATTGGTGGCTGACTAAATACTTTTTTGCCCCACTGTATATGTTACTAACATCGATTTTAAAATATCAGTAATTTCAAAAGCCTTATTAAATAAAAATTTGCCCAGATAGATTGTGACATAACATTAATATTATAAAGCTCTATATTTGGATTTTTAAAGCTAAATATAATAGAAGGAGCAATTTTAAAGATACACAGAAAGCATTTAACCAAGTTGAATGGTCTTTTCAACTTGGCCAAGTATTCACTATTCAGTATTGATGTATGCTCTAAATTTAGAAAAATATTCCTCCTCATGTATCACAAGCCAACAATAAACATTTGTACTGACAATTAATTGCAAGAATAATTGTATCTTCATCCTATCCTATGAAATACCCTCTTAAGAAATATTCAAGAAAAAGAGATGGATATTATTAAGTTACTTCAAACTGCATCAATCTTTCTCAATCTTTCAGACATTTTTGTATGGCATTACAAAATATTTAGGTCTATCCCTAAATGTGGATCTATTTTAACTGAATCAGTGTAACTAATTAAGAGGACTTAAATTAAATGGATACATTTAAGACTGACCCACATTTAGGGGTGATACTAAAAACAAATACTTAGGACCTAACAAAAACCAAAATAGGAATTAATTTAATCAAGGATCATATTGGATAGTATTAGGAAAATATGGCCCATAAAGTAACAAATGTATAGAAGATAATGAATTTTCCTGATAATATAGTTTGCCTTTTGGTTGTTTTAAAAGCTGCATTACTAAATATTTAAGCATTTTTAACATTCCTACTCATAATATATTTCACATAACCTTTAAAGGTTAAAGAGCACATTAAGTGCCCATTGTGTGGTTAAAATTTATTCTTAACTATTAACAAATAGACAGCTTTGCTTTCTCTTAATGTAATAGCATAACTTAACTATCTGTAAAATTCTGCCTCAACCCCCTCATTAATATGTAACTATTTGTCTTATGAATTTCTATTCTCTACCCATGTAAAATATTTTGCCAATTAGTTGAAAAGTTTAATGAAACGTTTAAAACTAATGATTTAATTTTAAACTTTTTGACTTAAATATATATTTTTAAAAAATCTTCCCCAAAATTGAAGTCAACTGGACCAAGGAACTGAACAGTTAACGTAAGCTTAAAACCATCTAGAGGGAAAAGAAAAAAAAATATCTATGGTTACAAAAGAAAAAGTAACAAGGATGCCTAAAGGAAAAGGAGAGAGTGTAGGCCATTACAGGACAATTATATATAAGAATCTATTAAGAAGAAACAAGTGGCGCCTGGGACAACAGCATTGCCAGATTTGAAATGCTGCATGTTGTTATTATCAGTGAGTACATTTTTGTAGGGTACTTCATTGGCTAGAAATTTAACCAGAGTTAAAAGTCACCATTTGGACAGCAAAGATGAACCTTGCCCCCATCCCCAAAGCCCAGTGATGATCTAGTCCTCCATGGGACCCTCTCTTTCAGCAAAAAGGTCTAGGGAAGGGCAAAGTAAGTTGAGTATCCACAAGACAAGAGAGAAGTTTGTTAATTTATGACATAATAATTTCATGGCTGAGTTGCATTCCGATTATAATTCCTGCTTGCTGGGGAATTCTGGGAGTTGAAGTCTACACAGCTTAAAGTCACGGAGGTTGAAAAACACTGATGTGGAGTATGCTGTCTTCCATGCTCGCTTCTATCCATTCTGCCTCGCCTCCTCTTTCTCCTCCACCCTACATTTTGGTTCTTAGGATGGCACCAATGCCCTCTTTTTCCAGCTCTTCTCCAACAGGTCCACTGGCCTGTAAAACTCCTGACTGCTATTCCGACATCTCCTCCCTTCTGAACTTTTCTTCAAACATTCCACTGTTGATTCATTGGGGGTTGATGGGTTTAGGAGGGGAACCTCATCTCTCATCCCCCCCAAAAAAAATTAACAAGCAATGGTGTCTATGAAGGTTCTCAGTCATCCAGGTGGAATTGTCTGTAGCTTGAATCATGTCAACTGGATTTCTATTTTCTCAGTGGAAACGTTTCGCTCCTTATCCAAGAAGCTTCTTCAGTCTGAGCAAAGTTTGTAAGGGAATCCTTAAATATGTTTCTAGGGTGGCTGTGTGACCTTGCACCTGGGTCTTTGAAAGAGGGGTCAAGGAATCCATTTATGCCAACTTGGAAAATCCTTCTTTGAATAGAGGTGGGGGCCCTCAGGCACAATCTTTCCCCTATTTTCCTTCCTGCTTTGTCTTCTGTGCCTAGGAAGATTAAGACCATTTCGCAATCTCAACAACAGCAAGGTAATCTTAACGATCCTCCTTTGGATGATAAAGGGACTTAGAAATAAACATCTCAAATAACCATGACCTAGCCCCAGGTGCAAGGTCACACAGCCACCTAGAAACATATTTAAGGATTCCCTTACTAACTTTGCTCAGACTGAAGAAGCTCCTTGGATAAGGAGCGAAACGTTTCCACTGAGAAAATAGAAGCCTCTGAATGTTTCACAGCCCTGAACAGGCTATTTGGTCAGACAGTTCAGAAAAAGAGGCATAAATAGATAACTAAGTGGCAGTAAAATTGTTATCTTCAAATATTTTTAAGACAACCACGCTGATGGAAAATATATAAATCAATATTTTCTGTTGTTCCAAGGAGAACCTTAATGAGATCGGTTTCTGAAAAGTGGTATTTTGGAAGTAGAATTATACTTCATGATGGCTTGGGGAAAAAATGTAGTATCAGCACCATCTGGAAAAAAAAATCTTTCATTTTCTTCAATTTTCAAACAGAACCATTGTTGTAGCTATGACTGTACATAAAAACATTAGATTTTATGATTGAAAGTCATCCTCCTTCCATCTGGAGACTGCCACAGAAATAACTAAATAAATTTTCAAGAATAGGAGTCCATACCTGCACAGTTGAAATTTAAACCATGCAGATAGTTTGCACCTGTCCATTATTTTAAACAGTCACAACTTTTAAAAGAAATCAAGACTAACACCGTGAGGAGATCTGGGACAGTCATTGGTATAACTTCCTGAAATTTCAGAACAACAGAGCTGATAGTCCATCTTCCCAATCTAAGTTCAGAATTGTTCTGGGATGGGGTCTTTCTCAGGATGAGGGCACCATCTTGTGGACACATAAGCTCACTGGGGGAATGGTATCTGTAGAACCTACAGAGTTGGAATGAAGCACCTTTCTCGCTATCTTCAGAAAGGGGCGGAATATTTTGCTCTTCCACTCATTCAGAATGGTCACATTTTCCTTTCTGTCAAACAATGCCCTTTGCAGGTTGTGGACCACACTTAAAAACTGTAGGCTCACAATCAAAGTGACCCAATCAAGTTCTTCTTATCCAGTTGGTGCTCCCACCAATATTCAGATACACAGGAATATCTAGATATGATGGAAACACCTGTACTGTACAACAGTAAAAAGAATCACACAATCTTTCTGCATCTACTGGAAAGATGATTAATGATTTGGAAATAAAAACAGTCAAGAATGTTTGGCTTGATTCTCCCTCAAGAGCAGTCATGTAATCATGTACCATTGAATAAGCATGTATCTTCTCAGAAGATGACTCGGTCGCTTTTTTTAAAAAAATGCTGGAAGAATCTGGATTTACTGGGCCACCAAGCACCAGATCCAAAACCAGGGAGATAAATCACGAAAGGGATCAGCAACAGTTGGGACTTCTGCTCCGTAGGATTCCTCCCTTTTCAATGGTCACCAGCCATCTCATCGGGCTGTCACAGAAGAAGAGTTTCAAGACAGATCCTCTCCATAGATCAGGCTAAACCAAAGGGTCAACCCTCTTTGACTGCTTCTCTCCACTCCTGAGTCAAATGGAGAACTACTGTACTTGCTGTCTTCTTCTGTCCTCCTTACCCAAGTGTCTTGTGCACTTCATGCTGTTAGTCTTGGACTGGAACATCTTATTTTTAGACAGTTTATATAAGCGCCCCAGGTTATAAGTGCACACGGCAATTTATTAAATACTCTGAAAGGGAGTCCAGTTTGTTGGTATGGAGTTTATGTTTTACGCTAAGTTTTTTTCCTGCACTTTGATAGGTTGTAATTTTAAAAAAAATCGTTACGTGCCATCTTGACCTGGGTTTCGTCACAGAAAAGTGGGAAACCTGCAAATAGGAAGTATTATTTTCTTCAACCAAAAGATGAGGCAATAAAAAAGCATTAAAGGGAAAAGAATATAATGTTTCTCAGACAAATACTGTTTTCCTCTTCCCGTCCCTAGGTCTACGGATTTCACTCTTAAGATGTTGCTCTCTTTAAAAAAAAAGAAAGAAAACTTGCCCAGGTAAATGGAAACGCTTGGCTGCCTTTTTCAAACTAGGTTATTCTGTAATGGAGATAAGCAGCCCCATGTCTCAGAATAGGAAAAAAATATGACACAAGTTTATAATGAAACTCAATGGCACATTTTGATTTTCAGCAACACCAAACATGGGAAAAATAAGAATTGCCTACTATAGAATAAAGTTACTTCTAGAAAGCTATCCTTCATCCCTTTACCAACTCCAGATGTTTCATAATTATTTACAGCTTAGGCTGGCTAAATATAGATCTAAATGTTATTTTGTGTGATTCGACATACATTAAAAAAAATCCCCCCAAGACTTTTAAATGCTACAATTAATTCTAAGGGATATAAACTACAAGTAAAATAACTCTCAGTGACAGCAAACTTCTGCTTATTATAAAGAGCCTTAATAAAGAATTATTGCAGGACAGCAACAGAAGAAAGCGCTTGTTATAAATATGCTGATTTATACCTTGATACTTTTGAGGCATTTTTCCGCTTTCCTGAAATATTTTAGGTAAGGAGAACCACAAAAGAGATCAACAACAACAACAGAGCTTAGTAAAACCAACCATTGCTCAATCACAGCATATATATCAAGCAATGTGTGTTTATCTTTTTTCTTAAAAAAAAACACAGAACAGCACGTTTCCCCCCTATTTTACCAGATCTCAGCTTGCAGAAACTTAATTCGCACAATGTAAACATTCTGTCCCAACAACAAGCTACACCATCAACTCTGAGGTTCTTTTCTTTAAAAAAAAACAATATCAAAATAGATCTTGAACAATGCAGATATGTACCAGCATTTTTTTTAATTTCTCAAATTAACAAATCACACAATTCTGGAAATACAATTGTGTTCTGAACTGAATAATTACCATTACAATAAATAAGGAAAGACACACATCAGCATGAATTTATTCTGAGTTTTCAAATACATGAACTAGGATCCAACACCATGACGCATATTTTTCTTAGCACATATTCTTAACGGCATCACTAACAGAATATTACATCAAAAGCATTTGTCCCCTTGAAATAGACAAGCTCGATTTTATCCACCCATCGGATTGACGTGATTTCTTTACACACTTATGCACCAGGATGACAGGTAAATCACATGACATCTCAAAAAGGCCATTTCACAAATGGTCCCACAATTGCTGGGTCTAGACAGCTTGCGAGATTGAAGAATCAAACACTGGGCTGGAAGCAAGAAGAAGGAAGGACAGCTGGAAATGTATCTGCTGCTGGCAAGTCTGGTGAGCTTAAGGCCCTGGAAGCGTTGTAGATACAGAGGACGGGGGGCTTCGAGCTCTCAAGGGAAGTAGGAGATTCCGCCAGACAGGTCCAGCTGACGTAAACTATCTCCAGTCAACTGCATCAGAAGTCATTGCAAGGCCAACCAATTCACTACTAGCTTGTTCTAACTAACAAATCCTGATTTGGAAGAAAGGTACCTGTGGCAAGTCCCGATGAAGTATATCTTTCTTTCTTTATTGTTCTTCTTGAACATGTGATGCCAAAGTCTTTGGAACTAGGCAGGACACAAGCCTAGCAAATAAAAAGATCAGATTAGGCCAAATCAAGTAGAACAGGCTGAGCCAGTCCTGTCCTGTCAATTACATCATCTCAGTCAATCAGATCACCAACAGCTTTGTCAGGTCACGTTCAGGCAGTTTGCGACTGGCTTCTTAATGAGTCCATGTAGACTGCTTCCACCGCACTCAGACAAGAGCTGGAAAAAGTGTCACCTTAGAACATGACTGCAGCCAAAGCTTGGTCTTGCAGTGACTCTACCCCTCCAGATACTGACTATAAAAGAGCAACAGGAGAATCATCAAGGCAAGAGTCTGCGGTTGACGATACAGCTGCATCCTCAGGGCTGGAAGGTATAGAAGAGGATAACGAGGGATCCCTCGGAGCAGAATGATCTGTATCCCATCTGAATTAGATGACAGATGTGCTCTGAAGGACCTCTGTATGTGAGTGGCAGTGAAGAACATAATTACACCACATTTTTCCTTGAGGTGAACAGACTTCAAAGACGGATCAAGCAGTGGGTTTCATATGGCTGGAAAATAAACTTCAGGCTCTGATGGACAAACTAATACATAGCATACACTATATAACCACATTCATACAGATAAGCTTTCATGGCTGGTCCTCAGAGATTCAGAACGGGGTCAGTGCAGAACAATACAAAGCAGGGAATGTAGGAAAAAATTAATGGCATACTCCTATGGTGTGTCATTAATGGTGGGAGAAAAGATCACGGGACAAGAATGTCTCAGCTACCCCAAAATATCATCACAAATAGCAACTTGTATCTCAAGAACCCTGCTCAAGACATACCAGAAAATGATTAAGGAGAAGCCAACTGGACTGTTCTGGAGGACAATCTGGGGCAGACTGCAAATCTCATAAGTAGAGAAGCCAAGAAGCAGGATTCAAGGATGGTGTTACTTTCCTCATGTTGATGAAGATTCTCAGTCATCCAGGTGGAATTGTCTGTAGGTTGAGTCATGGCAACTGGATCTCTTTCTTTTGGTTGAAACGTTTCACTGCTTGTCCAAGTCGCTTCTTCAGTCTGGGCAAAAGTTGGTGAGGGGACCCCATATATGTCTTCCAGGGTGGCTGTATTGACCTTGGCTTGTTAATTGGGCAATTGAAGTGTAGATAGTCTTTGGGATGTCTTACTCCTAAAACCTTTATTCATCCCCAAGTGGATCGTTAAATGAATTTTAGGAGTAAGACATCCCAAAGACTATCTACACCTCAATTGCCCAATTAACAAGCCAAGGTCAATACAGCCACCCTGGAAGACATATATGGGGTCCCCTCACCAACTTTTGCCCAAACTGAAGAAGCTACTTGGACAAGCAGCGAAACGTTTCAACCAAAAGAAAGAAATCCAGTTGCCATGACTCAACCTACAGGTACTTTCCTCATGATTTCCTCAACTGTTGTTATTCAGTTTCCAGGCCTAGCATAGATCAGGTGCTATACTGGATCCTGACAGAAACAACTTGATAACATCAGGAAAGTTCAAGAACTGTAATTCTATTAAGTCTAAGAGTTTTGGCTGATGAACTGTATGGTACCAATATGACCTCCACTGGAGAACCATTTCCTTACACAGCAGATCCATGGAGGAGGCAGAAGAAAAATATAGCATGCCTCTTAACTGCTGCATTACACTTAAATTGACAGACTCCCTGGTTATCAAACCCTGAAGGCTGCTGGTCATTTTTAGCATTCTTCTTGCTCATGCAGATAATACAGATATTTGTGAAATCCTGTGAAGATGAGCAAAGTCGTGTTTCTACCTCACCCTTTACCAAACATTTGTTCAATGTTTTTGTGGATAATTCAGGCTGCCTGCAAACCAAAAGGGTCCTCCCCACGGTGCACCTTTAACCATATGGTAGTGGTGCCCCCAGGGAGGGCTATTAATTTTTTTAGAGGGGTGACACACAACTTATACCTATAACGTGCTGTTCATGAGCCAGAAGCTGCTAGCATAGAAATATAATCTTCTCAAATTATTTATTTATTTATTTATTTAATTTATATAACCGCCCATCTCCCCCAACGGGGAACTCTGGACTATGCATGAATTATGGACTATGCATGAAAAATATGTGCTCAACAAAAAAGTGAAATACATGAGCTTCAAGTATAATTTGTTCTCTGCTGAATGAGTTTCCAACACAATCTTGTCTGCTGATGTAAAAAGAATTTCCAGTTGTACATCATTACTAAGAAAGCCTTCAGATGCTTTGATCAGGAACAGGATGAACTGATATTCTGGCAGCTGACTAATTAGCTGAGACTAATTAGACTAATTCTAATAAATGAAGAGAACCTTGTGTTATATCCCTTGAACAACACTGACAATCTAATTAGGAGATAATCTAAGGAAAAGCACGTATGCGCTCCAAAATATGATCGTGATTTGCGTTCCATGATTATGAAAGTGCTGGAGAAGAATATATTTCCAAAAAAAAGTCAGCTGCAGATTGGTATTGGTACTTCTCATAGGAAAAACCTCAGGAAGAGTACTTGTTTATGTACAATTAGGATATAAAGATAAATCTGCAAGCCTAATAAATTCTCAAGGGTATGGAACTTCTGAGAGACTTACAACTCTTTTCCACTGCCTGATCTTACTGGCAAAATGAAATATAGGGAGATTACACCACACAATCTTCGACTCCAGAACAGCCTTGCTGGCCTTTGCAGAAAGCAGATCAAGTACAGCACCCAAAATTCCTTGTTGTTTTCTTAGGGAATCTGGACACGGAGAGAGATTGGGGCAGCCCAAACCTGTGCATCAAAAAAAGGCTGCTAGCATCAAAATGGAAGTATTCAATTAAACAATGATTTGGTTGGGAGGCAAAACAAAATTGGCCAGCCTAACACAATATATCTGCATCTGATAAAATCCTTCTCAAAATAAAATCTTATTTACCACCTAATTAGAAAATGGGTTGTACATTACAATTTAAAATTCATATTCCTGGTCCAGATAGTGTTTATCCGTTTGTTTAAAAATCTCAACTGCATCTGTTAGCACACATATTAGCTGATGTGCAACTTGCCGTAAGAACTGGCCTTGTTTGATTATTTTAACATAAAAAGAGACCCCAGAATTTCTGGGTGAGTTACGTAGCAGCTATTCTGGGTAAAGTGACTGGAATGCATTAAAACTAGCATTATTTATTTACTTCTGTAAAGCCCCTTAATTCCAAAAAGGCTCTGAGCAGTTTACATAATACAAAAATAAAACACAAAGAACGAAAAGGAAAATAAATAAATTAGAAAACCCCAAACCCAGCATACAGGAAAACAGGTTTTGCTGAGAAAAAGTCTGCATGGCTTTTGAAAGTCAATGACAACTTTTTGGGGGTTCTTCAGACTTGTTAATCATGGTTTGCAAACCACAAAGACCAGATCTGCGTATTACACCAAGCAAAAACAAACCACGTAATGTGTGAGCCCCCTGTTCAAAGGGATTTGTTGTTTATTCGTTCAGTCGCTTCCGACTCTTCGTGACTTCATGGACCAGCCCACGCCAGAGCTTCCTGTCGGCCGTCGCCACCCCCAGCTCCCCCAACGTTGAGTCCGTCACCTAATGAATCTTTCTTTCGGTCTTTGACCACCGTAAGGCTTCATATAAAACATACAACTCTAGTCTCAAAATTATCAGCTACAGCTTAAAAACAGTCTTTGCTTATAAGCTGTACAAAGAACTAAAGAATTATAACAAGAAAAAAATGCTATATATACATACACACACAGACACACTGACTCTGAACAATTCCTACTAACATAAGAGGATCAGTATACAGAACCAGAGATAAAGAGTATTTTTGGCCCATTTAACACTATGGTGGGTCAGCTCCATCCAGATTTAAGTGCTGCCCTACAGGACTTGGCCACACTGTGAGTTTTGAAACATCCTTTTATTGTAAAAATGAGAAGACAGAGCAGGAAGTTTCTGTATGCTCCAGATTTAATCACATTTAAATAAATAATAATAAAATAATTTAAATAAATTTAAATAAAATTTAAAGCAGTGTTTCTCAACCTTGGCAACTTTAAGATGTGTGGACATCAACTCCCAGAATTCCCCAGCCAGCATAGCTGGATGGTGTTGGGGAAGGCTGGATGTCATTATAATTCATGTTCTTTTCCCTTATTTCATTTCATTTTCATTTATTTTCTTCACCAACTTCCTACACTTTTTCTGCACTTAACAAAATGTTGCTTGTTTTGAAGGTGACTACGTGATGTGTGTGTGTGTGGGGGGGTACCACTAGATCAACCCCATACAACTCAGAATAAATAACAACAAGAGTATATAAAATTGTAGCAGGTTAAAAACACAACAGACACAACCAAAAGCTTGAATAATTGAGTTGAAACTGAAAAAGGAGGCCATTCTAGAATCAAAGCAGGTGCACCGTTCAGGATTTTTCTACCAAGTTCCTGGCAAACGCGGAACCACCAAGAGGGCACCTCCCCTGGATGCCAACAATCAGGCTGGTAGATAAGGCAAAAGGCGATGCATCGGGTAGCTGGGTCGCCGATTAAGGTTCGCATCAACACTAACGTCTCGAGCGTGGCTCTGGTGGCATCCAGGTGGCCGAGCTGGCCTTCCGGAGGAGGCCGCTGACCGAAGGCTTCAAGGGGCCACTTGCAAGGCACCCTCCCAACGATTGGCCCAGGGCACTTGCGGTGGCACCGATCCCCTCCCATTTCGGGGAGGTCGTGCCTGCCTGGCCGCTCTGTCTGTCTTGGCCCTGTCCACTTTCTGGCGCGCAGCCCGTGGAAGGGGTGGGCTGCCCCAGGCGTAGCAAAGGGGGCGCTTCATCTCTCGTTTCCAAGGAGCGTGACTGGCAGGCCTTTTCTTCTTATCTCTCCACCTTTTGGCAAGCAGGTTCCGACGTGATAAAGGCGCTCGTCCATCTCCTCCCAAAGCAGCCGTGTGGCTCAAGGCTGCGTCCACCAGGGCCCACTACCTCCTCCAGAGCAACAGAGGCTCAGAGAGGGGTGCAGCTGTCCAATTAGAAACTTTACCCGTCCCACTCCTCTTCCGGCGAAGGGGTCCGATGCCCCGAGAAGAGCCCGCCGACCCATGCTCTCACCCACTGCACACCACCGTTTCTCCTCCTAGAACGCGCCCACCCTGCAGACGTGGGCGACTCCCTTCCGGGCCCGTTTAATCCCGGTCCTTGCAAGCAGGCGAGGCTGACCGCCAAGAGGGGGGGCCACCTGGGAGGTCAAGAGGCCGGCGAGGGCCGCCCCGGCCGGCGAACGGGCAAGCCACGGACCCGCCAGGGGCGAGGCAGAGCGGGCAGGCCTCGCCCGGCTGAGCTGCCCTTCCGGCAGGCGGCAGGAGGGCCACGGGCACCAAGTGGGCATCCCGCAGGAGGCCACCCTCTCGGCCTCGGCCCCGGGCGGAGAGAGAGGTCCCTCCGCGCTGGGCACCCGGAGGCGACAGTCCGCCGCCGGGCGGGCCAGGGGGCCTGCAGCGCCAGAGGCCACTCGAGGGCCGCGCTGCCCAGGGCAGGGGCGCGGCCGGGCACGGACAGCCCAGCCCCCCGAGGGGCGAGCGGGAGAGCCAGCCCGGAACCCCCAGCCGCCTCCTGCGCCTGCAGACGCGGGACTGGCCGCGGCCGCAATTGTGGCATCCGCGGCTTCTGCGCTTGCGGTTTCCGCCTCCCGCCTTCGCTCCCCCGCAGCCCGCGCAGACCCCCGCCCCTCCCCTCCCCCGCCCGCCGCGGCCCCCTTACCTGCAGCCGCGCCTCCCGACTCTCGGGCGCCTGCGCGGCGGCGGGGCCTATCAGCGCGCGGGGGGGGGGGGCGGCCGCGCGAGGCTCCACCTGCCCTCCCTCGCGACGCCCAGGGAGCGGGTGGAGAGGGGACCCCTGCGGACATCTAGGCGCACCCACTCGCCCGCCCGCGCAAGGGGGGCAGCCTCGGAGCTGAGCGCGGGGCGAGGAAAAGCCAGGCTCCAGGCCCTTCCCCGGCGTCTCTCCAAACCGGCCGACACCTGCAAGGGACGCCGGGGGTCATTTAGGCCGGCGTTTCTCAACCTGGGCAGCTTTCCGATGGACTGCAATTCCCACAATCCCCCACCCACCATGCATGGACTACAACTCCCAGAATTCCTCAGCGAACGCGCTGGCTGGGGAATTCTGGGAGTTGCAGTCCACCCATCTGAACGTGGCCCAGGTTGAGAAACCCTGCTCAGGACAGGGTCCAGGGGAGCGTCTGTGGCCATCAACCATCCGTCCTCGCGTGGGAAACCTCCAGCTGAGCTGCAGCATCACCCAAGGGTGTACACACCCACACCCACCTTCCTTTTAGCCAGGGCGCTCACGCCCTCCGCCAGAACGAAGGAGAAGCTCCGCTGGGGATGGGACGGGAGGGCCGACCCCTGCCAGGACGCGGCTCGAAGGATCCATCTCCCAGCACCTCTCTTTAACCAAACTTGCCCCAGAAGACAACCAGCCAATGCCCGTGGAAACACAAAAGTTGTTAATCGGAGGGAAACTCAACAATTGAAGAAAGAGGTGCAAACACAAACACCGTATGGGCACAATTATTCTGGAAAGGTGTGCCAAGGAGATTAAGCTGGAGGCAGAAGGGATCCAAATTTTAATGGGATTTCGAGTGCATTCATTAAAAGTGCTGGGAGATGCACACGGGGATGTGAAGACAAGGATAGAAGGCAGGAATCTCCAGCACAACAAACACTGGAATTCAGTGCCAGCCAAGCTCTAAATCCAGCCGGGCTGGATGAATCACAAGCCGGAGTTAAGATTACTGGGAGAAAATATCAACAACCTCAGATATGCAGACGATACCACCCTAATGGCAGAAAGTGAAGAGGAACTAAAGAGCCTCTTGATGAGGGTGAAAGAGGAGAGTGAAAAAGCTGGCTTGAAACTCAACATTAAAAAAACCCAGATCATGGCATCTGGTCCCATCACTTCCTGGCAAATAGAAGGGGAAGAAATGGAAGCAGTGACAGATTTTATTTTCTTGGGCTCCAAGATCACCGCAGACGGTGACTGCAGCCATGGAATTAAAAGACGCTTGCTCCTTGGAAGGAAAGCTATGGCAAACCTAGACAGCATATTAAAAAGCAGAGACATCACCTTGCCGACAAAGGTCCGTATAGTTAAAGCTATGGTTTTTCCAGTAGTAATGTATGGCTGTGAGAGTTGGACCATAAGGAAGGCTGAGCGCCGAAGAATTGATGCTTTCGAGCTGTGGAGCTGGAGAAGACTCTTGAGAGTCCCTTGGACTGCAAGGAGGTCAAACCAGTCAATCCTAAAGGAAATCAACCCTGACTGCTCATTGGAAGGACAGATGCTGAAGCTGAAGCTCAAATACTTTGGCCACCTAATGCGAAGAGAGGACTCACTGGAAAAGACCCTGATGCTGGGAAAGACTGAGGGCAAAAGGAGAAGGGGACGGCAGAGGATGAGATGGTTAGATAGCATCACCGATGTAATGAACATGAATTTGAGTAAACTCCGGGAGACAGTGGAGGACAGGAAGGCCTGGCGTGCTATGGTCCATGAGGTCACGAAGAGTCGGACACGACTAAACGACTGAACAACAACAACAAAGCTCTAAAATTAATCAGGACAGTAAGATTGGCTGCAACTGAACAAGAACATTGAAACAAACAAATGGTGCAATCCCTCTCTCTATCTCTCATCTCTCATCATCTCTCATCTCTTCTATCTACCTACCTACCTACCTATCTATCTCCTTATTGGATTAAGATGCATGCCATGTTTGTGTCAAATCAGTCTTATGACAGAAGCCACACCAGGAGTGCACACATGCATGGAAAGCTCAAACGGCACATGGAGCATAATAGAAAAACAGCTAAAGCTTATAGAATAGTTTAGAATTATCAAAAAAAGGGTGGGGAAACCTGGAGGAACGTAACATATGGGTTAGCCAAATAGTAGGAATGAAAACAAAATAGAGCAATTCCCAAGTTGCTTAGATCCCAGGATCTCAACCGAGGCAACATGAAATGACATTAAATAAATACTCGGCTGCTGGGTGTTTTTATATTTGCATTGTGCATTTTCCATATTGTGTATTTTATGTATTTTATACATTTAATAAAATGTATTTTATTGTAAGCCACCTAGAGTCACATGTGTGAGATAGGCGGCTATATAAATCATTTTTCCCCCAGGTTGGAAAACACCACATATAAACTGTCTAAAGATTTTTTATTTTTAGTGTCTCGGGAGCCGGCTGGATCCTGGCAAAAAAAGCTAGCAGTATGTTCACCATATCCAACTTGCCATTTAGAAAATGTGGGTTACGAAGATGCTGTTTTGAAATTGCTTCTGAAGATTTTCAAGAATAAGTTACATGAAGTTCTCAGAGGGAAAAAAATTAAAGATATAAAGTTATCATAAAGACATGGTAATCCTTAGCTCTACACAGAAGCATTGGTAAATCAATGGTGTTTTTTTTTTTTTACTAATCATACTACTGAGAAGTATTTTAGTATTTTAGAAGTATTTAAGGGGCGTGGTGGCTCAGCGGGTAAGATGCCAGGCTTGTCGATCGGAAGGTCGCAAGTTCGGAGGTTCGAATCCCTAGCCCCGCGTGACGGAGTGAGCTCCCGCACTCACCCCAGCTCTTGCCAACGTAGCAATTCGAAAGCATGTAAATGCAAGTAGATGAATAGGTACCACTTCGGTGGGAAGGTAACAGCGTTCCGCAAGTGTCATGCGGCCACATGACCGTGGAAGCGTCTTCGGACAACGCTGGCTCTTCGGCTAATAATCGGAGATGAGCACGGGCCCCTAGAGTCGGACACGACTGCACAAATGTGCGGGGGGAACCTTTACCTTTACTTACCCCTAAGAAGGGCTGAGACCAGATGCAGATTTTCCCAGGTTGGGAAGCGCAACGGATTGGGCAGAGCTGCGGTGGCCAGAACCTTGGCACCTGAGCTGTGCCAGCTCTCCAACGGAGAAGAATGTCAATAAAGCAAGATGAATAAAACAAGAAATTTCAGCAGATAGAAAATATTCAAGAATATTCTGTATAGCAACTCCGGGCAACTCCAAGGATTGCATCGATAACTTACGTGTCCTTGACCTGGTCGCACTGCTGCTGCCCAGCTTCCTCACCAGGGTGCTCCGTTGGAGGGCTGGCACAGCCCAGGTGCCAAGGTTCTGGCCACCGCAGCTCTGCCCGATCCGCTGCGCTTCCCAACCTGGAAAAGTCACCAGATGCACCTCCTCTCCACCGATCCTGGCCGACGCATGGCAGGCCTGGTCTGAAGCCCCAGTCTGAAAGTCTAAAAGCCACAGACCGGCTCCATGTCTCCTGGCACCTCTGCACACGGGCATCCCCCTCCAATCTTAGCTCCGTCTCTGCAGCACCCCAGCACGCTCTGTTTGCGCTCGCATCTGCACCCACACCTATGCACACTGCATCAACATTCTCAGCTCTGTTAGCCACAAGAACGCAGCAGACACCCCACGCAATTCCCCTGGGCATTCTCCCCCCCCCTTTTCTTTTTTTGGAAAAAAGACACTTTACCATTAAAAAGGTAAAGGTTCCCCCCGCACATTTGTGCAGTCGTGTCCGACTCTAGGGGCCGGTGCTCATCTCCGTTTGTTAGCCGAAGAGCCAGCGCTGTCCGAAGACGCTTCCGTGGTCATGTGGCCGGCATGACGCACGCGGAACGCTGTTACCATCCCACCGAAGTGGTACCTATTCATCTCCTTGCATTTGCATGTTTTCGAATTGCTAGGTTGGCAAGAGCTGGGGCGAGTGCGGGAGCTCACTCCGTCACGCGGGGCTAGGGATTCGAACCTCCGAACTTGCGATCTTCCAATCGACAAGCCTGGCGTCTTACCCGCTGAGCCACCACGCCCCCTAGACTTTACCATTACCCCTTTTTTATGGAAATTCCAAGCTACCCTGGTCGACTGCACCATCACAATACCTAATGGGTTTGGGTATCAGGGAGGCCTGGTTCAGTTGCAGCTTCCCCATCAATCTCTCTGGGTGATCCGAGGCTGGCTACTTTGCCATAGGTTTGATGTGAAAATAAAATAAGTTGGATGCCAGAGCTAGATGAACATGCGGCCCTGTGCCGTATTTGGTTGGGCCTGGGTTTGGCTTAGCATATTCTATGAACCCAGTCAGTGTAGCGTGTTAACTACGGTTTATGGGAGTTTATGGGAGTTAATCATGGGAGTCCAGCCAACTGTGGTTTATTCAGCATTAAGCCACAGTTACTTGGCTTAGCACAATCCATGATCGCTGCCCACAGGGGCCATCTTGAGGGCCAAATGAGATATTTTATGGGTGACTTTTAGATTGGAGCCTCCCAACAGTTCTAGATGGAAAGTGACTCAGTTTATAATGTGCTGCGAGGCCTTTTATGGTAGTTCCTCAATTTTAAAGGGAGCTGTCAACCTGAGCCTCACTTCGTCTGAGCTCCATGGAGGGAAAGCTGAATGCAAGGATGTGGAATAAACTCCCGACCCGCCCATCCCAGTGGGAGGGTGGAGAAAGATCTTCATTGTCTTTGGATTCTGCCTTCTTTACAACAGGTCTTAGTCTCAATGGATGAATCCATTCAATGCCTACCTTCTGAGGAGAATTTTCTAGCGGGGGTCAAGATTTCAAGTGCGTCCCTGTTTTCTATAAATGCATGGTAAATGTCTGCAACTCATTAGTGCCCCAGGAAACCAGGTATCAATATCACCCAGCCAGCTTTGCAGAGATGTTTCCCACCCAGGACTAGAATGCCGGCAGCCGGTGCAGCTGAATCTCGCATCCTCCTGGAGGGTTCCAGAAACTTTAGACAGGATAATGCCCTGTTTCTTCAGGGAACATTCTTGCTTCCCCCTGCAGAAACGGCACTGCCATAAAGGCAAAAAAATAGGAGGAGTCGGGGAGAAGATGGGAGACACAGCAGTGTTCGTGCTTTTTAAGCCCCATGAAACAGTTCAAACTCCTGGGAATCAGTGTTATGCCAACAGATGTGTGAATATGCCTGGCTCACCCGCCTCAGTCAGCGTAAACAGATGTGGGAATGCAATTCTAGGCATTATTCCTTTTCCTGGGGTTTTATTACCAGCAGACGTCACACGTTTAATGCATCTCTTCAAGGTGTCCTGAATTATTTTCTTCCCCTTCCGGGCTGCAAACAGGAGCCCGCAAAGAGGGCATATCTGAATAATAGACCTTTCTTACAAAGACTCAGATATAAGAAGTGATTAGTATTTAAATCCAAGTATTTCACCTTAACATAGGCTGACCATATTTCCTTGAGACGAAAACGGGACCCTAATGCGCACACATGCGCTGGCATGCTGGCAGGCTGGCGCGTAGGTAGGCGCGCAGGCAGGTACACAGGCAGGCAGGTGTGCAGGCAGGCAGGCGCGCGCACACACACACTCTAACTTTGAAAACGGGACAAAATGGAGATTTTGTCCAGAACGATGGGACGGTTAGAGAATGTTAAAATAACGGGACTGTCCCATTCAAAACGGGATGTATGGTCAGCCTACCTTAACAACTCAAAATAAGTTGTTCTTTCCTGCCTATGAAGCAGGCTGGATCAGCTTCACAAGGCACCAGCAATACGGGACCCTAACATCTTTTACCTAGGTCTTCCATCTTTTTGCCATCACAGAAAGTATCCCTTCCTAAAAGTTTGCCATGTTGATAGAATTATGTTCAACTTTCAGAGCCCTGAACTGCACTTCTTCAGTCAGCCAGACGTTGAAGATTCAAGATGTCTGTGAGATGCCCAAGCCTTTAAGATATACATTCTTCCAGTAAATAAGACTGCAGTGACACAAAATGTCTTTTGAATTCTTTCCATAAAGCAGTGCTTTCCAAAGTCCCGCCGTTGGTGACACACTGACGACGGTGGTAGTGTGGCGGCGCGCGCAGCGGCGGCGGCGTGCACGGCGGCGGCGGTGCACACGGCGGCAGTGGTGCGCATGGCAGCGGCGGCGGCCTCGTGTGTGGCGCTAAAACCCGGAAGTGCTGATGGCATGCCACTGCCGGCGACGTGCCATCAGCACTTCCGGGTTTTGTCACGACACACTAGTTTGGAAAGCTATGCCATAAAGGAAGCTGTTATCAAAACAAGGCCAAACCAGTCCCAAGGTCGACACAGGAAAGAGGGATTCCTCGGTTCTGCAAATGAAAAATGTAGCTCTGCAGTGCCTCTTGATAATGATGGCGAACACAAGCCCATCGGGCTGGCGGAGAAGAGTAGAGAAGCAAAGGAAGGTTGCAGTCCATATATAATTATCATAGCTATTGGCAGCACCAACCAAGGCTTGGCTGATCTTGAAAAGGCTAAGCTGGATCACGCCTCATTAGTACTTAGATTGGAGACCACAGGAGCTCCTAGGGCTGTGGCCTGGGAAGTTGGAAAGAACACACCACACACACACACACACACACACCAGAAGGCGGCAGTGGCAAACCACTTTCAAATAAGTGCCAAGAAAGCTACATAGATGTGTCCACACAATCATCAAGAGCTGGGTTCCGCTCAAAGAAGCCTTTACCATTTTAGACAATTATTTTGGTTGGTGCACTAGGTATAAAATGCACAACTTTAAATTGTGTGGTGCTTGGAAGGAATCAGTCTGTCAAAATATACAGTTGCTCCTTAGTTCATATACAGTAAGATCCTTTCTTCTGGAGGTAGAATCCATCCTGGATGAGAAATTGCGGTACTTCCAAGGCACATAGAAGGCTCTCATAGCTATACTGGTCCATGGAGAAAAATCTGAAATTCTTAGTTAGATGCACTTGAGTGCACCTTATTATACCTGAAAAATCCTCAGGAATGGATGGGAGGGTGGGTGGATGGGTGGATGGGTGGGTGGATGGATGGGTGGATGGATGGATGGGTGGATGGGTGGGTGGATGGGTGGGTGGGTGGATGGATGGGTGGATGGGTGGGTGGATGGGTGGGTGGATGGGTGGATGGATGGGTGGATGGATGGGTGGATGGGTGGATGGGTGGATGGGTGGATGGGTGGATGGATGGATGGGTGGGTGGATGGGTGGGTGGATGGGTGGATGGGTGGATGGATGGATGGATGGGTGGATGGATGGGTGGGTGGGTGGGTGGGTGGATGGGTGGGTGGGTGGATGGATGGATGGATGGATGGATGGATGGATGGATGGATGGATGGGTGGGTGGATGGATGGATGGATGGATGGATGGGTGGATGGGTGGGTGGATGGGTGGGTGGGTGGATGGGTGGGTGGATGGGTGGGTGGATGGGTGGGTGGGTGGATGGGTGGGTGGATGGGTGGGTGGATGGATGGATGGATGGAGGAGGAAAATGTCATTTCTTTTTAAAGGCATTGGTGGATTCCACGGCAGTCAGTCTGATTTCTTCTGGTAAGATTCTAGAGCAGATCACAGGGACTGATTTGTAAGCATCTTGAAACAATGCATGGACTTGTCAAGATCAAGTCTTTCCAGAACTACCTTATCCTGCCTTCCTTGGGAGATCGGGGGGATGCCATGGCCACCTCATAACTTGATCTCAGGAAAGCCCATGACAAAGTCCCAATTATGACCCACTTAGTAAGCAAGTTAAGTGTGGGCTGGATGGGGTGTTCATTCAGTGGATCGACAGCTGGCTCATCAACAGTTCCTCATCCTGTTGGATAAATGAGGTCTCAGGTAAGGCACCAGAGGATTTGGTTGTGTGCCTGGTATGCTTCAACACTTCTGTCAGTATCTTGGACAGAGAGGTGGAGATGACAGATCCAATCTGCAGGTAGCATAAAAGATGCAAAATCAAAATAATGCAAAGACTGGAGAAAGGAGTGCAAAGAAAGACATGATCAATGGACAATGCATTCTTGGAGTGTCAACAACTCTTCAACAATGTCTCTTATCGGCCATGGGAGGAGGAGAAAGATGGTCCCAGGAACCTGAGAATGGAAATAAATCAGGATTGAGCAACCTTGAAGTGTTCCCTGAAGTCCTTTTTTGTAACCTCTGATCACAGCTGCTAAAACAGGTGGCATAATTGCCTGCCATTTTGAGGGAGAAAACACTAAAAAATGGTGGGTTTGAGGTCTACCATAGTCTTAACATAATTAAAAGAAAAAGGTTGAACTTGTCAAAAGAACTGCTGGGCATCAAAATGGCAAAGAGGCTTCAATAACCAAGTACAAAGTGATCAATGTTGGCCCAAAATCTAAACTTCGCTATACATTCTACAGCAGGGTAGATTACAGTCAATGAAAGTGTGAATCCAGTGTATGGTGGTGTGAAAGAAGGGGCAAACCCCATGCTTGAAATCATTTGGAGGGGGCTTAAGATGAATCTGGAATATAAAAATAGAAATCTGTTTATTTCTCTTTCCCTTTTTGAATGGCTCCTAAGCCAAATGTGTGGTCTTCCTCCCTGAGCTTCTCAAACCCTGAAAGAGGTCGTTGTGATTAAATTACAGGCTTCTGAAGACTATGCGATATGAAAATTTATCACCAAAACAATATGGAGCAATGTTGCATTCCTTCCAGTTAGTCAAAGACCACTATTAATGATCTGCAGCCTGGCATTTGCATACAAACATAACAGGGCTGAAATAGGCACAGAAATATTTGGAGCTGAGGCCAAAAGACTCTGGTTTTTTTAAAATAAAACTAAACAAGTAAGTTGCCAAGGATATCTGCTCTTGTACACTTTCCCTTACTAAGTCAGAAAGGTATTCTGTGTTGAGAAGCCCGGTTAAAAAAATGGGTCTTTCCCCCTTAGCTTTCTTGGCTGAGATGATGTCACAGGCAGCTTTGTAACACGCCCTCTTCTCAGCATTCTGGAAGGCTCATTGAGATGAAGTACTAAGGCACTGCTCTAGAGCAGGGTTTCTCAGCCTTGGCAACTGGAAAATGTGTGGACTTCAACTCCCAGAATCCCCCAGCCAGCCTTTTCCCCACAAGAAACTTTTTCCTTGCACAGTCTTTGCTTTACATTCAATTAATCCCATTACTGTGGAGTCCTTGGTGCTCTCTGAGCTTTGTTGTTTTCTTGCAGATGTTTCATTGCCAGACTAGGCAACATCTTCAGTGCGAAAAGGGAGTGGGACTTGCTCTCTGTTTATATACCATGGCTTGTCCTGCTTGTGTTGGTGGAGGTGTTGTTCTCTCCTTAGGAGTTCCTTGACTGGGCTGTTGTTTGCTGCTTGGTTGATTGACTGAGTTAATAGTTCCTAGATTAGGGTATATTGTGCTGTTTGATTGTTCCTCTGGTGCTAATCCTAGTGTTAATCTTTGCCTATCTGGGTGTTGATTGCTGGCAAGGAGGTGTTCTGGTCTTCTGGCTTTTCTATTGTCTCTTATGAATGGTATGTAAATGTGGTTTACCTCTATGTGTCTGTTGATGGCTGCTTTGACTGAGTGCCCAGCTTCCAGGAATTCTCTAGCATTTTTGGATTTGGCTTGGTTTAAGATGCTCACCGTTTCCCAGTTGAAAGTATGGTTAAGTCTGTCCATGTGTTGTGAGATTAAAGAGTTTTCATCGTGTCTTCTGACTGCTAGTTGGTGTTCGTGGATGCGTTCTGCTAGTCTTCTGCCAGTCTGTCCCACATAGTGGCTGTTACAGTCCTTACACTGTATCTTGTAGATAACTCCTGTTTTTTCTTCTTATTTATTTATTTATTTATTTATTTATTTATTTATTTATTATTTCAATTTATTCCCCGCCCATCTCCCTTGCAAGGGACTCTGGGCGGGTTACAACAATTGAAGTTTAAAAAATACAAAAACAATATCTAAAATACTTCTAATAATAAATTACATAAAATCCAAGATGGGGGGACCGTAGGATGGATTATATTACTACGGGGCCAGCCAACCCCAGGAGGCACTGCCGCCTCTGTCGTCCCAGGCCCGGCGGCAGAGCCAGGTCTTAAGGGCCTTCCGAAAGGCCAGGAGTGAAGGGGCCAGTCTCACCTCTGGGGGCAAGATATTCCATAAGGCGGGCGCTATCACAGAGAAGGCACGCCTCCTGGACCCCGCTAGATGGAATTCTCTTGTCGAGGGGGTCCGAAGCATGCCCTCTCTGCATGCACGGGTGGGGCGGGCCGACGTTATTGGGACGAGACGGTCCCTCAGGTACCCTGGTCCTATGCCATGTAGGGCTTTAAAGGTAATCACCAACACCTTGAATTGGACCCGGAAGCAAACTGGTAGCCAATGCAGCTCGCGTAGCAGAGGTGTTACATGTGCCGATCTCATGGCACCCATAACTGCTCGCACCGCGGCATTCTGCACCAGCTGAAGCTTCCGGATACTCTTCAGGGGTAGCCCCATGTAGAGCGCATTACAGTAATCTATACGGGAGATGACAAGGGCGTGAGTGACTGTTCGGAGGGCCTCCCGATCCAGGAAAGGGCGTAACTGGCGCACCACACGAAGTTGTGCAAAGGCCCTCCTGGCCGTGACTGCCACCTGCTCTTCAAGCAGGAGTCGCGAGTCCAGGAGGACCCCCAGATTCCGCACTGGATCCGAGCGAGGTAGTGCCACCCCACCCAGAACCAAAGATGGCAACTTCCCGGATCTAGGGGGGCCATCAATCCACAGCCACTCCGTCTTACCAGGGTTCAGTTGAAGCCTGTTGTTCCCCATCCAGACCCCCACAGCCTCCAGACACTGAGATAAGGCATCGACCGCATCACCTACTTCACCCGGGATGGAGATGTATAACTGGGTATCATCAGCATATTGGTGATACCTCATCCCGTGGTGACGGATGATCTCGCCCAGTGGCTTCATGTAGATGTTGAACAGGAGAGGAGAGAGAACCGACCCCTGCGGCACCCCACAAATCAGGGGCCGCGGGTCAGCTCTCTCCTCCCCTATCAACACCGACTGGGAACGGCCCTGGAGGAAGGAGGTGAACCAGCGCAAAACTATGCCGCCCACCCCCAACTCCCTGAGCCGTCCCAAAAGTATACCGTGGTCGACGGTATCGAAAGCCGCTGAGAGATCTAAGAGAGCTAGGATGGACGCACTCCCTCCATCCCGCTCTCGCCAGAGATCATCGATAAGCGCGACCAATGTGGTCTCCGTCCCATATCCCGGCCTGAAACCTGACTGGAAGGGGTCTAGATAATCCGTTTCCTCCAGAATCCTCTGGAGTTGCCACGCCACCACCTTCTCAACCACCTTTCCCAAAAAGGGAAGGTGGGAGACTGGGCGAAATTTGCCCAGGATGGTAGGGTCCAGGGACGGCTTCTTGAGGAGGGGGTGCACCAGCGCCTCCTTAAAGGCCTCCGGGAACACCCCCTCACTCAAGGACAAATTAATCATCACCTGGACCCATCCACATGTCACCTCACTGGCCGATTTCACCAGCCAGGAGGGACAAGGGTCAAGCTGGCATGTGGTGGTGTTAACAGTCCGGAGGATCCTGTCTACTTCCTCAGGCGCAACAGGATCAAACTGTTCCCAGATAACATGGTAAGTACGAGCCCCCGGCATCTCCACAGATCCTGTCTCACGCTTGGAGTCCAACTTTGAATGAATCTGAGCGATTTTATCCTGCAGATGCTCAGAAAACTCCTCCGATCGGCCCTGTAGGTGGGTCTCCCTCTGCTCCCGACCCAACAATGATCTTGTAATTTTAAAGAGGGCCGTCGGGCGGCATTCTGCGGACGCAATAAGGGCGGAGAAATATTCACGTTTCGCCGCTCTTACTGCCACAAGGTAGGCCTTAACTGCGGCTCTAGATTGTGTTCGGTCAGATTCAGTCTTCGTCTTTCTCCAGCGGCGCTCTAGATGTCTCTTAACCCTCTTCAAGGCCCTTAACTCTTCGGAAAACCACGGAGAGCGGCGGGCCAAGCAGGGCCGGAGAGGTCGCATAGGCGCGATCTTGTCCAGGGCTCCGGCCGCGGCCCTATTCCAGGCCGCGGCCAGGAGCTCGACTGGACCGTGAAGCAAGTCCTCGGGAATAACCCCCAGCTCCTTCTGAAACCTCACTGGGTCCATCAGTCGCCGGGGGCGGACCATTCGAATAGGTCCTGCCTCCCTGCGGAGTGGGGCAGCGCAAGAGAGTCTAAGGGTCACCAGGGCGTGGTCTGACCATGACAATGGGGAAAGATGTAACTCTCCCCTCAGATCACATTGCCACTGCTCAGACAAGAAAACTAAGTCCGGGGTGAGACCACTGTCACGAGTTGGGTCACGAATAATCTGAGACAGGCCCATAGCTGCCATGGTAGCCATGAACTCCCGGGCCGCCTCCGAGTCCCGTCCCAGAGATGGCAGATTGAAGTCCCCCAGAACCATAAGTCTGGGGAATTCCACCGCCAACCCCGAGACAGCCTCGAGCAGCTCAGGCAGAGAGGTTGCTACGCAGCAGGGAGGCTGGTACAGCAGCAACACTCCCAACTGTTCTCGTGAACCCAACTTGAAAAACAGGGTCTCACACCCGGCCACTTGTGGAGCAGCGCCCCTGAAAGCCACAAGAGACTCTCGGATGACCACTGCCACCCCTCCTCCCCTGCCCCGGTGTCTCGGCTGGTGCCAGACCCGAAACCCGGCTGGGCACATTTCCGAGAGGGCCACTCCCCCCTCTGGTGCCAGCCAGGTCTCGGTAATACACACCAGGTCGGCCCCCTCATCCGTGATCAAGTCACTTATAAGGGGGGCTTTGTTGTTCACCGACCTGGCGTTCAACAGCAGCAGCCGGAGACCGGAGCCCACGAGGATCTGCTTACCAGGGCCTGGGTGTGAACACGGGGGGCCGGAACGCACCACCGGTAACAAACACCGGGGGCGCCTTCCCCAAAGATGGCTTGCCCTCCGCCTTCCCCAAAGATGGTTTGCCCTCCTCTCTCTTCTTGGGCTACTGGGTCTTTTGGGTTACTTACAATGTATATTGATACAGTATATAAGATACTATATTTAATCCCATTACTGTTTTGAGCCATTTTTCCCGCCCCCGCCCTAAAGTTTCACCCTTCCACGTTAAACCAAGAGGCTCCCTTTTCTTAGAGCTGAAGTCCTAATGGTCTCTTCCAGAAGCTGACCTGCATTGCACAATCAAGCTTTCTATACATGATGTAATCATGTACAGGTTTCCATTGCATGGTTCTGGCTGCCATCTTGACTTCTTTGACTCCCTCTGCAGATGCCCTGGCATGATTCCCATCTGTGTTCATGATTAGAGAAGAAGAAAAAACTTGCATCATTCAAAGCATGGTAGAATATTTGCCACAATTTATCTCTGGAGAAGGCAAGGTTCAATCATTGCTTAGGAAGAGAGGCTCAGCTGAGTGAGGACAGCAGAGTGGAGTGATCCTGCAACCCTACCTCCTGTGGGTTAATCTGGACTGACCACACAGGGTCTCCCCACCCACTAGTCAACCCACAGCAATTCATAAAATCCCCATAGGCCCCACCATTCCTGGTGCTTCCCCTGTGGATCTCCTCTCTCTCCCTGCCCAAATAAATATCTCACACATCCTGATATGACATCTCTCGGAAGTGTGTCTCTTGAGAAACTGACCCTCCACACAGACACCTCAGGAGGCTTGGAGAAGCCAAGAATGGGCCCACACCTCTCTGAGTCTCCTTCAGAGGCCAGCTGAAGTACGAACTTAGTCAGCTGCAGAGAGGAGCAGCCTACATGACAAAAGCAGAGCCTTGATTGAGCAAAGAGTGAGTTAATGAATCAAGAAGATGCAAGTCTAAAATTGCCAATTAGTCATCCAACAAGACATATGCTTGGGAGGTAGGCTCACTAGCCAAGTAGCAACACTGTTTTGTGTTCTAGAGCTGTGTTTCTCAACTTTGGCAACTTTAAGAGCCCTTTAAAAACTTTAGGAATTCTGGGAGTTGAAGTCCACGCATCTTCAAGCTGCCACGGTTGAGAAACACTGCTTTAGACATTGAGAGATGCATCCTCTCCACTTAAGTACTGGCACCCCCTCCAACAGTGAGCATATAAATTACTTAATTTAATGCTGTGTCTCACTTGAGCATCAATCAGAGGTTCAGAGAAAGATTACAATAGCCCTCTCTATGTGTCTTAGAGTCCCAAAAGAGTTTGGACAAGGTCTAGCCAAATCTCCTCTGAAATCCTGGGATCGTTGAAACACCCATTATGATCTACTGCTCCTTAGTCAGGTCCCGAGAGCTGAATGTCCGCACAGTACAGTCAAAAATGTCAAGATGGTGGCCACAAGAGCACAATCAAAGCTCTTTCTGTGTTTTAGGTGTATTGCACATGCAATGCGTATTAAAAAAAAGTCAGAGGTTCAACTGCACCATCGCAACAGCCATATCTACTTTTTAAATCACATCCTGCAGACACCTGTGGACTGTTACCCCAGGATTCCCTCCTCCATACTCCTTTGGAAATCTGTCATTTGCAAGGACTTTCCAGAGTAGAAAGGGTCTCTCAGAGATCATCCAGACTCAACTTTCCCCCAGTTATGTTATGCCAATGCTACCTGTCCAACTTGCTATTTTAATACTTCAAAGAGTGACAGCTTTAGAAAGAAGCAAATCTGAACTTAGTAAGAATAACATTGTCAAGCTTTCAGATGTGTTTAAAAGGAATCGTTTTATCACTATGGCTTGAGATGCTAGACAGAAATTTAGTATTCTTCCTGCAATTTTTCAACTCCCTTAACAACTCTTAAGAGCTTTTGTAAAACTCCTTATGCAAGTCCTAATAAATCATGTCAGCTGGCTTCCTTGTTGCTAAATTCCAACATTAAGTTTAATCTAAATCAGAGAAATACCAGGAAGACTAATAAACTGTGTGTGATTTATTTGTTTTTTAGTGTTTGGCGATAGTTAACCTGATTCTGGGCCTGGCTTTTAGCCAGTCCTCTTCTTGTCAATGAAATGAATTGTGTTTTGAGACTAGATTCTTTAGAACACAAAATGATTTCTAGCCTGTAATATCTCTGATGCAAGTGAAAATCCTGTATAGTCTGTCTGATCTGTCTGGAAACTTTGTTTGTTGAATGAACAAAAAGGCAGAAGACTTTGGCAACTACAAGACACAGGGCCAGGTGTGAAGCAGGACTTTCTCACCCTTTCCCCATGTAAACATAAGCTTCTGTGTGCCACCACACTGCTAGCATTTCCTTCATTCTCTAAGCTGCCATTTGCTAGATAGCAAAGCACAGCAGAACAATAGAACAAAATAAGGATGCATTGAAGAGAAGAATCCGCCTCAGCAGAGTCTCCTCTCAGGCTCTTGGTGAGATGCCTGGCAGAAAATGGGCATAAACAGCAGAAGGGACTAACTGAAGTTCTTCTTCATGCCTTGCGTAGGACACAGCATCATGGCATGTTGCCTAAATTTTGCACTATTCTTGCTGCAATACATTCAGCTGCTGCTGAATCTAGAAGAACCTTAAGCATTGCCCTGTAATGCTTTCTGCCTAGCTTTCTGATTTGATTTACATGGGACTATTCTCCAGTCCTTGGATTTGAGTAAGGTCTTACTCTAGTGAGTAAGAAACATGCTCTGAGGATTCTGGGCAGATTCATCAATTGTGCAAAGCCCTAACACCAACTTTGGCTTGGTCTGCTGAGCAAACCAAGTCATGGTGGGGAGTCCTTGGTGCTCTGTGAGCCTTGTTGTTTTCTTGCAGACGTTTCATTGCCAGGCTAGGCAACATCTTCAGTGCGAAAAGGGAGTGGGACTTGCTCTCTGTTTATATACCATGGCTTGTCCTGCTTGTGTTGGTGGGGGTGTGGTTCTCTCCTTAGGAGTTCCTTGACTGGGCTGTTGTTTGCTGCTTGGTTGATTGACTGAGTTAATAGTTCCTAAATTAGGATATATTGTGCTGTTTGATTGTTCCTCTGGTGCTAATCCTAGTGTTAATCTTTGCCTATCTGGGTGTTGATTGCTGGCAAGGAGGTGTTCTGGTCTTCTGGCTTTTCTATTGTCTCTTATGAATGGTATGTAAATGTTGTTTACCTCTGTGTGTCTGTTGATGGCTGCTTTGTCTGAGTGCCAAGCTTCCTTGTCATGGTGGTTTGTAAACTGTAGTTTAAAGCTTTGCATGCTGTAAGGAATTCTGACAACTTGAGTGGGAAACATTCTTGGAACGTGCTAGATGATCCTCAAGTTTATGCTAAAAGCTAGAGAACAGGAAGACACCATTTCAATAAACAATTAAACAAAGTCCTTGTTTTAAGGCATTTCTCAACATTTTGTCATTAAAATGGTCCATAAGCTGTAGAAGTATGTTGAATAGAAATCTATTCCAGAGATATTTTTTATGGAAAGGCCATCCGTTTCCTGAAGGCTGTCTTCCTCGTTCATCATAACCTTTCCATGACATGCATGAGAGATTCAGCACCTGAATGCACATCCTCTTGGCCACCGCGAGTTCCTTATTTATTTCTCCTCTTTCTTCCCTTACTTAGAGGGAAAAATACCCAGTAGCTCAAGATAACTTCCTGATGTCATACTCTTCTACACTGACCCGCCCAGGGCCTGACCTTCTCCCCTCGCAACCATGAGCTTTTTCCCCAGAGGTGTGGGAAAAGGAACTTGCTTTTAGCATCTATTTCTCCTCCACCTATTTCCTTCTCCGTTTTCTTAAACTAGCTCTCCCTGTTTCGCTGCCTCTCAACAATAGCTTTGTTTCCACAGCTGCACCGATTCTGTTTCTCAGGACTTTTCATTTTTGGAACTACTAGGGTGGGATTTATTCATTTGTTTAACTTGGAAAGGCCCAGCGTAATATTGCCGTCTGATAACAGATGGAGGTCACTTTTACTTCTTTCTGAGTTTCCAACCCTGTAAGCTCGATCATCCCATTGGAGACTTATATAACAGAACGTTTGCCGGGCAGATTGTGGACAGGAAGACTGAAAAAGTCAAATGTTTGGCAGAGGCATGCTTCAAGTATCATAATGGAGCTAATAATACTCTTAAGACGGGGTTTGCAAATCTTGCTGCGGGCTTTGTTTGTTTATTTATTTGTTCAACGCCCTTCTCACATACTTTGTGACGCTGGGCGGCTCACAAAGTTAAAGCACAAAAAACAGTACAAAAAATAACTGAAATCATACAACACAAAAACATCAAAACACATTAAAAATAATAAAAACGATTAAAACCATAAAAAACAATCTGTGAGAGTGCAATCCAATTTACTAACAATGTAGACATATAGGAGGCCTACACCACGAATCAAATGCTTAGTGCATTGGACAAGACCAGCTGATTGTGGTGAAGGAAAGAATCTATGCATTGTTTCATTCCAGCTTTCTTCAACCTGGTATCTCCGAGACCAGGCATATTTGTCTGTTGTTCCTATCTATCAGTAAACAGCAACTCAGTCCTGGGAAAATGGAAAACATGAGAAAGAGGCTCAAAATACCCCTTCTATTATTGCACCCTACAACAATAAAGTAGTTTTCCTATGATCCTTGTGATGCCTGTTTCTTGACTTGGCCTGGCACCATCCACCATCAGCCTGGATAATGCCCATATTGCCTCAGGACGGTGAGAATACAGGCCGGCATGATCTTAAGACAGGGGCGTCTGCAGGATCCAATGCATTTGTCAAAATCATGAAGGCATCACCACCCCACAAGCTCTGCTCCTTGCATGGGCACGGGACATCATAACACACCCACACATCCACAAAAGGGGTGGAGCTTTCAAATCAATGACCCAACACTGCTTCCATGATTTGGCCCCCTTGACTCTCCCTGCAGATGCCTCTATCTGAAGAGCAGTTCATTTAGAAAAGCAGAGGGGGGGGGGGTCAGGGGACAGTTTGCCCTGGGTGGAGGCAAGGTGTGTGTGTGTGTGTGTGTGTGTGTGTGTGTTGCTGAACACACAAGGAGGCTAGTGGTGGGTATGGAGTCAGGTCACTGCTGCCCATGTGCCAATCAGCTGTTTGGCAGCTGGCAGCACAGCAGCAACGAAGGGAAAGTAATGTCCCTTCAAGTCAGTTTTGGCTCAGGGCAACCAGCCCCTGCAGTTTTCTTGGCAGAAGTGACAGTCCCTTCTTCCCAGGGCTGAGAGAAGTGACTGGCCCACCCATTACCTGGCACTAAAACATCTTCAGCATGCCTCTGAGGGCTCTTAAAGCTGCCTTGTGCCTGGCTGCCTCCAAACCTGCCCTGCCAGGATTCTGCGCAGGTCCTAGTGCCTGCCTTGTGCCCTGCTGCTTCCTGCTGCTTAAAGGACTCTTAAAGGTCACCCAGCTGGCTTTATGCCCAAGGCAGGACCAGAACTCAGTGAACAACAGAAGGTTCTACATAAATGGGGAAACGAACCAACCAAGTCAAAGCAAGAGCAAGGAGATGAATCTGGGTACCTTGGTAAGATGTTGGGAAAATAGAGAAAATATCAAGATCTGCAAATGCCGATAGAAAGGTAATGGATAGTATGTGATCTATTGCAAAGAATGCATGTTTGTTGAAAGAAGCCAAAAGGTGTAAGCGCAGGGCAAGCTTCTGCCCATTTTGTTGCATGGAAGTGAGAATAAGGGTATGCCAGGAGAGACATAAGGAGAGAAGTTAAGTTGGATGCAGTGGGAATGGGGTACTTAAGAGGTGCGCAGTAAAGCAAGAAGGGGTGGGTCAAGAATGAATGGGGGATGAGGGAACGAAGATGAAATACAAGATGGACCAGTACAAAAGAAGTACTTTGAGGTACTTTGATCATAGAGAGAGAATGAATGAGGGGCAGATCTCAAGGTTATCCTATGAAGGAAGAGTGAATGGATTGAGAGGATGAGGAAGACTGAGAAAGCTGTAGTTGAATGAGGTTGTCGAGATCCTGAAAAACAGAGAGGTGAGAAACTGGAGGAACGAAATGAAGAATGTATGGAATGAAGAAACGTAAATGAAATGAAAAAACGTATGAAGAACGATGGATGTGATGGAAGCAAAGACAGAAGGGTGTGGAATTGTGTTAATGGAAAGGCAAATCTCCACATTCGCCTTTCCAGCTGAAAGGCTCTCGAGTGACATTTTGGTCTCTAGTTGCTCTGTTGCTACTGGGTGGAATTCAGAGATATCCCACAGAGTGGGAAAAGGGGGTCCATCGCCCACCTAAAACACTAGATGACCATTTCTGAAAGTCCACTATTTTTTTATCGGCCTCGGTTGCTGGAACACGAAGCCAAAATGTACATGTTTAAAATGTAACACACATTTATACGAGGAACCCCAGACTGCCTGTCTCCCTGCAGAGAGCTGACTCATGGCCAAAAGGCAAGAAGGAAAGGGCACATTCCAGGCCCACCTCCATTCTGCTTTTTACACAATCAAATTAAGTGAAAAGGAGCTAGTGGGTCAGACTGGTGTCTTCCTGGATATGAAATCAGCGAGGAGAGCTTTCCTGGACAGAAACCAGTGAGCGTTTCCATGCAAAATGACACCCATATCATTTAATAAAAGAAAATAGAATGTGTCTTGTTCGAGGAGGACTTGGTCAAAAGGAAAGCGCTTTCTTCTCAGTCGCTGATAGGGATTAATGCTTTGGGATCAGGTGTCCTGCCATTACAACATTTTTGTTCATTTCAGAAATCAGCTAATATTTGATTATTTTGTCTAACTAACTGGAGAAAGCCTGGTGGAGATACCCATTTTTGACAAAAACTAATCATGGTACCTGGAATAAATCCAAAATCTCAAGAGTTGGGAAGAATTTCCAATTGGGAAGCATAGATTAACTTTGCATTTACCTTTTTAAAAAAGTCACCTCATATGGCCAGTTCGTATTCATTTTTCAGTCAATTACTTTTCCAGGCTCTTTTTCATAAGTACCATCATTAAGCCAGGTAACCCCCATCCTATCCCTTTGCATGTGATTTCTCTTTCATGGGTGAAGAACCTTGCATTGGTTCCGTTAAATCTAGGCAAAATAATAATTCAATATAATTATTATTGAATAATCATTCAATAATTTTGAATTGTATTTTTGCCTTCTAGAGTATTAGTTAATCTACCCTATTTTGTGTCATCCGCAGATTTGCTAGGCTTCTCTTGAATCTTTCCAGGGACTGATGTCAGATTGGTCTGTAGTTTGCTGGTTCTTCCTCCGCCCCAACTTTTTTTTTGAAGATAAGGACTGCATTTACCTTCCTCTTGCCAACCTAGCAATTCGAAAGCATGCAGATGCAAGTAGATGAATAGGTACCACTTCGGTGGGAAGGTAACAGCGTTCCGCGCGCGTCATGCCGGCCACATGTCCGTGGAAGTGCCTTTGGACAACGCTGGCTCTTCGGCTAACAAACGGAGATGAGCACTGGCCCCTAGAGTCGGACACGACTGCACAAATGTGCGGGGGGAACCTTTACCTTTTTTTTACCTTCCTCCCTTCATCTGCCATCCTCCAGGATTTCTCAGAGATCATATAGAAGGGTTCACCCAGACCGTCAGCTTCTTCCTTCTGTGCCCAGGAATGCCGCTTCTCTGATTTAAACTTGTTCAAGGCAGAGAGATATTCCCGGCTAGGTTTCCCAAGCATCAGTCTTGCTCCTCACAATTTCCTGATGAAACACGGAGCTTTGAGAATATCTAAAGAAGCTTTTCTGGTTAGTCTTATCATCCTTCACTAACTTCTCTGACACCTTCCTTATGGCAGACATGAACAGTATTGCTGGCCCTGTTGGATGGGTACTTTGGACCATAGAAATCGCGGGCTGGCTGAACCAGAAAGAATCCATATTTGAACAGAGTGCAACCTCTTTGCAGGCTGCTCCAGCCAGTAACTTCTTCTATTGACCAGGATGGATAATAAGCTCCTTTGTTTGTTTATTATTAAACACATGTCTATGCCAGCACAATAAAAAAAGACTCTGGGTGGCTTACATAGAAGAAACCACCATGTGAAACATCCATGTTTTAAATAAAAAAATAAAAACTCAATAGCATTGGCGATCACTCGTAGCCGAGTAAGATTGTCTTCCAAAGGTAAAATTTTAACGGTGGATCCGTAAGTGGCTATAAAGGCCAATTCTGGATCCGCACAACCTCCCACAATGAGGGCATAGGTTTCCGGGTGGGAGAACGTCATGATGAGGGTTTGCCTGACGTGCCTTCCTTTTAGCTCTTTTCTCCCTTTCGCCCTGTACTCGTGCTTCTTCAAAGTCCATAGCACCATTAGTAAAGGATGACCTCCAATTGAAATGCTCATGAGTTAGGGCTTCCCAGTTCTCAATGCTGATATTACATTTTTTTAAATTAACTTTGAGAGTATCTTTGAATCTCTTTTGCTGTCCACCAATATTCCATTTTCCATTCTTAAGTTGGGAGTAAAGTAGCTGCTTTGGAAGACGATGGTCAGGCATTCGAACAACATGACCGGTCCAGCGAAGTTGATGTTGGATGATCATTGTTTCAATGCTGGTGGTTTTCGCTTCTTCTAATACGCTAACATTAGTCCGCCTATCTTCCCAAGTAATTTGCAGAATTTTTCGGAGGCAGCGTTGATGGAATCTTTCAAGAAGTTGGAGGTGGCGTTTGTAGAGGGTCCATGTTTCACAGGCGTACAGAAGGGTTGGTAGTACAATGGCTTTGTAAACAAGCATTTTGGTCTCCCTGCGAATGTCCCGATCCTCAAACACTCTACGCTTCATTCGGGAGAAAGCTACACTCGCAGAGCTCAGGCGATGCTGAATTTCAGCGTCGATGTCGGCTTTTGTAGATAGATGGCTGCCGAGATAAGAAAAGTGATCGACATTTTCTAGTGACACACCTTTAAGCTGGATTGATGGCACTGCGGAGGGATTGGTTTGAACTTGCTGGTAAAGCACTTTGGTTTTTTTAATGTTAATCGAGAGGCCGAGCTTTTCATATGCTTCTGCAAAGATGTTTAGGATAGTTTGAAGATCTTCCTCGGAGTGTGCACAGACTACGTTATCATCAGCATATTGAAGTTCTATAACAGAAGTTGCAATTACCTTATTTTTTGCTTTCAGCCTACTAAGATTAAAAAGCTTTCCATCTGTTCGATATATAACTTCTACACCAGTAGGAAGTTTCTCTTCAGCAAAGTGTATAATCATACCAATGAAGATAGCGAATAAGGTTGGAGCAATAACACATCCCTGTTTAACACCGGATTCCACTTTAAATGGATCGCTTTGAGAGCCATTGTTATCCAGGATTGTTGCCATCATGTTGTCATGGAGTAGCCGCAAGATGTTCACAAATTTATCAGGGCATCCAATTTTCAGAAGGATGGTCCAGAGAGCAGTACGATTTACAGTATCAAAAGCTTTAGTCAGATCAATAAACGCCATGTACAGAGGGCGGTTTTGCTCCTTGCATTTTTCTTGAAGCTGTCGTGCAGTGAAGATCATATCCACTGTTCCCCTGGAAGGGCGGAAGCCATTTTGCGTTTCAGGGAGGATGTCTTCTGATACAGATAGGAGACGGTTTGCGATGATCTTTGCCAGGATTTTGCCTGCTGTGGCTAGAAGGGAGATGCCTCGATAGTTTCCACAGTCTGTTCTATCACCCTTTTTAAAGAGAGTGATAATTATGGCATCCCTAAAGTCTGCTGGAATCTCCTCCCTCATCCAGATTTTTTCGATGAGCTTATGAAGTTGTTGTGTAAGTTCTCACTGGATCGTCACCTTGTTGTGGTGAGTGGGCTTGTGTGTTCCCAATGAACCCTGTGAGCGAAGCCATCGGGAGTCATGTACTCCTGGTAGGGTCACCCATGGCGGTAAGGTCCAGGGGGAGGAACCAGACAAAGAACGATCCAAGAAAGTCCTCAACGGCAGAACAGGCGGAAGATAACAAGGTGTATTGTTACAACGGCTGCGAAGGCGGATGAAGGCTGCAGCAGACAAAAGGTCACCAATCGTCATGGTATCCATGCCATTGGATTAGAGCCTTTTTCTGTGAAGGTTGTGTACTGAATAACACACCAATACAAAAGGAAAACCATGAAAAATAAAGATGGCAACATCCGGGAAGGCTGTCCAAAACATCGTCTTTAAAAGTTCTGAATAACCAGCAAAGCGGGAGCCAGCCAGATCTCCACAGCATCGGCACTGCTACAGAAATGCAGGGCATCCTCGCTTCAGCCCTCCCAAACTTAAAACTCTAGGATGAATGCTCAGTCTAACAAAATACTTGGAGTCCCTGGGAACGCGTGAGGTGCATGGAAGCAAAAAACCATCTTAGGGTGGATAAAAAAGAGCAATGTGCCAAAGATCCTGGAGAAGATCAAAGGAAGGCTGTTGGATTAAAGCACCAAGGGTCAGGATGGGGACTTCCACGATCAGTTAGATGCCTCCTCAAATTGTCTTCTGAATTGTAAGAATATGCCATGACAAGAGTGATGGTCTATACTTTTAGGTTATAAAATAGGAGACAAAGAGGAGCACTTATATAAGCCAGGAGAAGTGTACCAGTGTATAAGAATGTACATGTAGTGGGAGAGAGTTTCTTGAATCTATATTTATTCTTATTCTTATTCTTATTCTTATTCTTATTCTTATTCTTATTCTTCTATTCTTTCTGCTTTTTTAAAGATTTTTTTTAATCCCGCCTTTGTTATTTTTATAAATAACTCAAGGCTGGGAATATACTGAATACTCCTTCCTCCTCCTATTTTTGTTTGCTATTTCTCAGACTGGGGAATCCTTCTGGAATCAAGGCAGCTTTTGGTAACTATCTGATTACTACTCATGATTTTGATAAACTTTGTTGGGTGTGTCTTGTTGTTTCTGTTTTTGTCTGTATACTGTGCGCAGATCCCATGTTGGTTTATATGGGTTTTATGGTATTATATTGTGAACCACAGAGAGTCCGTTGGGGTTGAGTGGTGCCAACTCAAATCAAATAAAAAAATGCAGCCACATCACTAAAATCACTTTGCAATCTCCTACCATTCCAAGATTTTTTCCCCCAAAGTACCATTACCAAGGGAGGTATATCCATGACATACGTATTTGCTTGATTGCTATGTCCTAAATAAAGAACTTTACCAATCAAAGAGAATATTTGTAGCTCAGGGTTGAACTGTGGAGTCCTTGGTGCTCTCTGAGCCTTGTTGTTTTCTTGCAGAACTTTTCATAAAGAACTCTGTTCTTGCCCATGTTCAGTTGTATTTTGCACTGCACTTTTACCCATTCCCCCCCCCAAAGGATTCTTGGGGATACCCATGCTGCCCACAACTCCCTACACAATAAAGTTGGGACTCTGTTGGAACTCAGAGCAGAATTCCAAAATTAGCCAAGGTCTTCCAAGGGGTATAAAAAATACAGGCTTATTTTTGCAGTGTTGACAGCTCGTTTGTGATGCTCATACTCATAAAGGCTTCACCTTTAGCTACATTTATAATGAAGCTGAGAAAACAAGTTACTTCCTGATACATGGACATCACATCTGAAAAAAAGAAGGGTAAAGTGTATATTATTATACAAAACACCACTTTACAGTTGGTGTGTAAACTTTCATATCCTACGGAATATCTATAACAAAAGGGGTAGTAGGCTTTGCAGTTTTTTAAAAAAAGAAAATATAAACCACAGTAATTCTGGGGAAATAGGTTTCCTGTCTGCCTTGTTTTTCTGTTCACATCTAATTAAGTGCAGACTTTTGGCTGGTTGATCATTTTTCCACAGATATCAGAAAGTGAAGTTTACAAACTTAGAAAAGGATAAAAGATGCTTGATAAGATGGGAGTCAGCTGAAATACTAAGTCCCAGGTGCATTCCTTTTTATGCCATAGTAAAAGTGTCCCATAGAGCAGCCTGGTGCTGTGAGGGTAATGTGATGGTCCCTGGACTTCCATGGCGCCCCATATATATATGGTCTATATATATATTCATCCAAAAGAATAAAGAAATGCCCACTTTTAATGTGATTGTGAAATCTTGAGATTTATGAGTTCTCCTAAAATTTTGTGAACTTTGTTCAAGGTTCCACACAAGGTTTTGGCAAACGGGCATAAGAGCTTGCAAAATCGTGCAAAATCCCAGCATCTTTGCATTAGGGTCTGGGTTCTGCCACAGGAATCCCAAAAGAAGAAAAGATGGCATTGGGTGTTGGTGGATGCCTTGGCACCCAGCTCCTTAGCATTCTTTCTGGAGATCTTACAAGACTTTAGCGCAGAGCTTTCCAAACTTTTCATGTTGGTGACACACTTTTTAGACATGCATCATTTCGCGACACACTCTTACAGCAGGGCACAAGGCAGGCACTAGGACCTGCGCGGAATCACAGCAGGTTTGGAGGCAGCAAGGCTCAAGGCAGGCACTAGGACCTGCGCGGAATCCTGGCAGGGCTCGGAGGCGGCAGCAGCCACAACACACCCAGACACTGTAGCTGACACACTAACGTGTCGCAACACACAGTTTGGAAAGCTCTGCTTTAGTGTTACGGTATGTTGGGTGATAGCAAAGATGATTAAATTTTAGCCAGGATATGCTTTCATGCCCCAAAGTACCCTCTTGCCATCCCTGGCATGTAATCTTCCATTTTCACCAACTATGTTAAAATAACTAAGCTTCCTTGTGGAGCAAATGCAGAGTTCTTATATTTATTTATTTATTTTATTTATTTATTGTTCAATTTATATCACCGCCCATCTCCCCCCACAAGGGGACTCTATATGGGAGTAAGAAAAGAGGAATTGATTTTTTTGCAAAGTGATATGAGACGTGGTGACTCCATAAAAGTATCCAAAGGAGCTCGCATTTTTTTATCCTCATTGGATTGCTGAATCTGTGATGCTTTTCAGTTTTGTGGAAAATGTATTGTTGTGTCTGAACTGACACCTGGTAACCAGAAAGGGATGTCTCAGATGACTCAACTGTGATGATGGATTCTCTTATTGAAATCATCCTGCAATGCTCCAACCAATGAGTAAAATGCCTGCACTTATGAATCAGCTGTAATTAGTCACCCTCCAAGCTATTAAAAGGGATGGTGAAAACTAATGAATGCAAGCTTTTCAAGCATTTTGGTGGAAATTCAGTGACCAATTTGAAACTATTTTGGCCAGTGACTCAAGACACTGCGTTTTGTGGTCTGGTTCTAGATTTGGCTAAGCTTTCCAGTTTGGTTTTGATTCAGGTCAGTAAAAGTTCAATAATGATTTAGCGCCCATGAACCAAATGGTTCAACTTCAGTTCACATAAGAAAATGTTAATCTAAGACAGATTATAAGGATTATTTCTAAATGAGTTCAAAACTGTATTGACGATTGCTGTTCATCCTCCGTTCACATGATTATATGAACTTGTGTGTGTTCACATACACAGTTACATACTACAAAACAAAATATTTTCAGGGAATTGGGGTATACACAAAATAAATATATGCACTGTTTTTTCACCAGTGTTACATACTACAAAAATAATTTTTTTTCATGGAATTGAGGTGTACACAAAGTAAACATATGCCCTGTTTTTTCACCAGTGTGGGGAATAGCTACTTATAACATCTAACTGGGGAATGATTAGCTTCACTCAAACTCACTGGGGAAGGAATATCGGGGAAGAACCAGTGGCTCTCACAGACAATTCACAGAGTTACCTCAAAAGAGTACCAAGTTCAAAAATTTGGTTTAATTAGCAATTTGTACTAATTTGGTTTAACTAGTATGCCCACACCAATTTCTTGGTTTTTTATCTTTTTTATTTTTATTTTTATATAGAGGATTGATGGATGGATGGATGGATGGATGGATGGATGGATGGATGATAGATAGATGATAGATAGATAGATAGATAGATAGATAGATAGATAGATAGATAGATAGATAGATAGATAGGGGTGTTATTTTATGTCAGGATTTAGCTGCCCAGAACCTCTGGGAATGGGTGGAATACAAGGAAAGTAAATAAATCAATAGATACCGCTAGACAGGGATTATTCTAACATGCAGCAGGAAAAAATGTGCCAAGTGAAAACTAGCTCTTCAAGCATTTAGGAGTATGGGCCTGAAAAAAAATGAAAGAAAGGGAAAATTAAGATTGTTCCCTGTCAATCTATGTTATAGACATTTGGTTCTTTTCAATGAAGATTATATACCATTTTTCTTTTCCGTTTCTGTGGTTGGAACCAATTATTTGACTAGCCAAAAGCAATGTTTCACTGTTTAAATTGTGTATCAGCGGCTCTCTAAGAATAAAGAATTCTCTGTTATAATGCCACATGCTACATCTCCTCGCACATCAAAACTTCCCTTGTTTCAAGACCATTGGCAACCGAATAGGAGAAATGCCGGTGCTTACAAGCTTCTGAAAAACATTCATCTGTCTCTTGCTTTTTGTTGTCTTCAGTTTGTGCTCTCATTTCGTCCGATGTCCTAGAAATGTAGTGAATGGTGCCATGTTGTGATAAATATAAATCCAAAGAGAGTCATTTTCTGACTCAGCTGAGATTCCGGTTATAGATTTCAACAGGACACTTGTGCTACTGAGATCCAGCAGCCTCACTCTGAGGGCCAGCTATTGTCCTAAGAGACCTGCCATGAGGGTCATTCTACATTCATTGGATAATGCAAGAAAGTGGACAAATTGAGGTAATGTCATCTTGTGAACTTCACTGATGCTGTCAAATTAAGTCCCTTCTAATTCTAGTGACCATTCTGCCATATCAGTATCTATCAACTGTTTCCAGGTTTACTGAAGGTTGGAAAGTGGCAAAAGGCTCACTTTAACCACTCCACAAGGACCATCAACATCCCTCCTGTCAGAGGGAGAACAAGAAGCACTGAAGAATCCTCATCATTCATTGGCGATCACTCGTAGCCGAGTAAGATTGTCTTCCAAAGGTAAAATTTTAACGGTGGATCCGTAAGTGGCTATAAAGGCCAATTCTGGATCCGCACAACCTCCCACAGTGAGGGCATAGGTTTCCGGGTGGGAGACGGTCATGATGAGGGTTTGCCTGACGTGCCTTCCTTTTAGCTCTTTTCTCCTTTTCGCCCTGTAAGTTGGGAGTAAAGTAGCTGCTTTGGAAGACGATGGTCAGGCATTCGAACAACATGACCGGTCCAGCGAGACTAGGAGCTTCCGGATTTCACAGTCCTGCCCCCGTTGCCATTCGTCAGTCGCCATGGGACTTTTGGTTGTTTTGGGTTTGGTGTGGTTGGAAGACGTGAATTTGTTTTATGTGTGGAGATTGGTGCACAACGATCAGCACACAACCTTCACAGAAAAAGGCTCTAATCCAATGGCATGGGTACCATGACGATTGGTGACCTTTTGTCTGCTGCAGCCGTCATCCGCCTTCGCAGCCGTTGTAACAATACACCTTGTTATCTTCCCCCTGTTCTGCCGTTGAGGACTTTCTTGGATCGTTCTTTGTCTGGTTCCTCCCCCTGGACCTTACCGCCATGGGTGACCCTACCAGGAGTACATGACTCCCGACGGCTTCGCTCACAGGGTTCATTGGGAACACACAAGCCCACTCACCACAACAAGGTGACGATCCAGCGAGTGAGTGAAGAATCCTAACAGACTAGTGATGTGTCTCACATCTACACATGCCCTTGGTTGCCTGCTGAGTTCCTTTAAGCACCACCCTTAACAGTTTCATCTTTGAAAGCTTGACTCACCCACCGTGAAAATGTTCTTCCAGTGCTAAGACCTTGGATTTGACCAACCTTGTCAGCTCCTCTATATCAGAGATGGTAAGCCCATCTCCTGCATCTTCTTCTGGTACCTACTAAAGACAATAAATACATCAGCTAGCGAACAAGAGCTCATCTTCATCATCCGATAGGGAGGGGATAGGCGGGGTATAAATATGATTAATAAATAAATAAAATCTCGTGCTGCTTTCATGAAAAGGACTAGAAAATGCAGAGAGGGCATGCTGCGGACCCCGTCGGTAAGGGAATTTCACCTGGCGGGGTCTAGAAGGCGGGCCTTCTCTGCGGTGGCGCCCGCCCTTTGGAACATTCTGCCCCCGGAGGTGAGGCAGGCCCCATCGCTCCCAGCCTTCAGAAAGAACTTAAAGACCTGGTTCTGCTGCCTTGCTTGGGATGGGGGGGGGGGAACAGCTCCTCCTGGGGATGGCTGGTGCCATGGAGCCCTTTTAAACACAAGTTCATCGCCTCTTGGATTTTATATTCATTTTAATTATGATTGTATTATATGTTATTTTAATTGTTTGATTTTTTGTAAACCGCCCAGAGTCCCCCTAGGGGAAGATGGAGTGGTGATATAAATTGAATAAATAAACAAATAAACAAACAAACAAACAAACAAATAAATAAAATGCCAGGAACTCTAAGATGGAATGAAAGATGAAGGCAATTTATGGAGTGTTCCAAAGTTTTCCAGTTATCAACCCTGATATATACAAGTTGCAGGAATAAATGCCCAACGTCACTAACTACATTATTTGAACAATGGACGCCACACCAGTTCTTCAGCAAAGGGATGAAAGATTCTTGAACATCACTCATCATTTTAAATTGGAAGTTGCTCCACAAGCTGGACTTCTCACATCGGTGGCCAGTGAGGGTGCATGAATATAGGTCTAGCCGCTGTGGGTCCAATTGTCTTGCTGTGAGCATCTTCCACTGAATTCAACACTTTTTTTTTGACCCATGACTAGAGAAAAAATATATATTTTTCATCACCATATTTTCTGACTCTCACCATTGCATCATCAATTCTGCTTCAGAATTGATGACCAATGTACTGTATATTCAGTCAATTTCCTGATGAGGCTGCTTGATCAGCAATTTTAAAGAGGCGTCCCTTATTTTTCTCAAGCGTTACTGAACGAAGAATTTGAAAAATCTGAATCTACCTTAGAACACACTTTAAACAACATTGCAAGAAGCACTGGAGAGTCCCGACGGAAAATTTAAAGAAGATGGGAAAGCTAGAGGTAAAAGCTTAAGGCATAACCCTGAATAAAGTTATGAATAAAATGACACATTCAGAAAAGAAATAGCATGTTCAAGAATATAGAATCGAAAATACAGAAAAGAAATAAGAATATTTTGAAATAACTATCGAAACTGCCAAGAAAGAAAATAGGATATTTGGGAATGGATCTTAAATATTTATATATAGTCAACGTATCACGGAGCCAGCAGAGCCCAATCCATGGAAGAAAGTTTTACAAATGCATCTGAAGCTGTAGGAACAGGCAGCTGTCCCAGGCTGGCAGCCCCATGTTCAATTTCCCCACAGATCAGCCCCAGGAGATAGTGGGGGAGAGAATTTAACTGTGGGGTGGAGATCTGGCTCCAGAGCCCCGTTTCTTCGGCTTCCCATGAAGCCAATGCTTCCTTAGCCCACATAATTTTGCTCCCACATGGCATAACAGCCCTCTAGAAGAGCCCAGAGCCACAGTGACTGGTTCATGTTATATACTAAACCATAAACTATGGTTCAAAAACCACAATGGCTGGGTTCACATGTTGCATCCACCCAAAATGTGGTTTGCACTTGAGATGTTGTGTGATGCCAGCCATTCTGTCTAAGCAAAATTAATTATATTATGACATTTTAATAACATGTATGATTTGAGAGTTCTTTCTAAATTAACCAATTATATTAGGAACAAAGAGGTTCCCCTGAATACTTTTTTTTAAAAAATATAGCTTCTAAAATGAGAACATTCAGAACTTCCAAAATATTTTGAGTGTTTTTATAATGTATTGTCTTATTTTTTCTTTTATTCTTCTATTAATTATGTTAAAACTTTTTCCTTAACTTAATATGAAAGCATTTAATTCATCTAACAAAAGAGGAAAATGCAGAGTTGTAAAAAAAGGTGGTCTTTTATTTTCTCCAGGAAAGGCTGTTTTTTATTTTATTATAAATTGAATTAAATTAAAATTAAAATACCTTGGGTGGGGGAGGAAAATAGCATTAAAAATAACTACATGGTTACAGTTGGCTCAACAGCCCTTTCTCACATATCTGGAGTTCTCTGCTTAACCCCCAACTCTCACTCAGGGCAAACCATGAGCCAACCACAATCCAGCATTAAACACACCCAGCGCTTTATCAGAAGGTTAAACATTTCAAAAGTAAATAACAAGGCCCAGAGAGAAATGAAGGATCCTGGCCTTGAAGACAAGAGTTAGGAGTTAGACCAGAAGAACATGGGGCTAGCTAGCTAAGTATCGTGAAGTACAGCTCAGGAGATTAAGGATCCCTCTTGGGTCAAGTTAAACGTGGATGGAGAAAGTCGGTGAAAGACAACTAAAGAAGACACCAGTGTCCATATTCAAAGAAGTTGGAACAAAGGATGGAATAGTGGAGAATCTATGTAGCTCTGGGTCGAACTGTTGGATTCTTGGTGTTCTCTTGCAGATGTTTCATTACCAATCTAGGTAACGTGGTCAGTGCTTTGACACAAGGGAGTGGGGTTTGCTGGCTTTTTAGGTGTGGTAGTTTGTCCTACCTGGTTTGATCAGGGTTATTGCTTGCCTGTTTCTGATTGGCTTACCTGGCTGGGTTGGTTGGGTTGGGTAATTTTTGGTTGTTCTTGCCTACTGTACTAGTTCTCATTGGTCTAAGTGTTGATTGCTGGGCATGTCATAAAAGAGGATGTGCCCCAAGTTGTTTGCTTCATGCTTTGTTGTTTTTTGAATAGCTTATGGACTGGGTTTACCTCTGTGTGTGTGTTAATGGCTGGCCTATCAGAGTGCCAGGCTTTTAGGAATTCTGTTGCATTTTTGGGTTTGACTTGATCTAAAATGGTTACAGTTTCCCACTTGAATTCATGGTGATATTTGTCTATGTGTTGTGAACCTGAAGAATTGTCATCATGTCTTCTGACCACTACTGATGTTCCTGGATGCTAATCTCCTGCCTGTCTCCCACAGAGGAGCTTTCATAGTCCTTGCAGTGTATGCCATAAATAACCCTCTTCTGTCTTCTATAGATCTTGATTCTTTGCATTTGGATATAAATGTGATCAATAAAAAATGCTTCGGAGGGATTTCACTGGTTTATGGGCTACTGCGATGCCTAGTGGTTGAAGTAATCTGCTGGTGGTTTCTGAGGTATTTTTGATGTATTGGAGAATTATTATTTTCATGGGTTGTGGTGGTTGGCTGTGGAAATGATCTTTTCTATGAAGTTGCATGGGTACCCATTGCGTTGAAGGGTGCTGTAAAGATAGTATGTTTCTTCTCTTTCGAGTTCTGGGCTGCTGCTGGGCGTTTTTGCTCATCTGAATAGTGTTCTTATTCAGCCTTCTAGTGAGCACTTGGAGTGTTGATTCGGGAGTACAGCACTTGGTTTTTAACATACTGTTTTCTGATATACCAAAGTTTGATATCTAGCAAAGATTCCAAAGCAATAGAAGATCGATGGCTGTTGTGGGTCTTCCGGGCTGTGTGGCCGTGTTCTGGTTCACACAGCCCGGAAGACCCACAACAGCCATCGAACTCTGGCCGTGAAAGCCTTCGACAATACAATAGAAGATCATTCAGACCAATTCTGCTTGTCTGTCTGTCTGTTTGTCTGTTTATTTAGAAACTGTATCTACCATCCAGTCCTTTAATTGCTCTGGATGGTTTACAAGATACAGCAAAGCCTTCATAAGAACAACTGTGAAACATAATGAATATAATGAATAATGAATATAATGAATAAACCGCCCAGAGTCCCCCTCAGGGGAGATGGGACGGTAATAGAAATTGAAAAATAAATAAATAAATAAATAAATAAATAAATATAAATAAATATAGAACAGAAAAGCTGAAGCAGAAGCATTAAAAGAGCAGGATAAATATTTTGAACCCTTCTTCAATTGTGGTTAGCACTCCAGTGGCAATGTAAACCATGAGAGGGACTCGAAACCTCTACATCACACAAGATTTTGGTGACCTCACTCCAGGATCTTACAAAAACACAATAGCGCGTGAAATCCCAAGCGAGACGGATAAAAGTCTATTTCATTTTAAAAGGCATTTAAAGTTAATGGGAGATCATTCTGGAGGGGAGGGGAATGGACTTGTGGCCCTGGGTGCCATATTGCCACCAACTGTTCTGAGGACAAGCTTACGCTTAATTTGCACCTTAAGTGTGACCCCTTATTCAGACAACCTCTTTTAGTCTGCACCAGAAGAATATGTTCCAGATGCCACTGTAATTCAGTTTGTTATTTAGACAGGAAAAATGTTACTCAGTTATTTAAATACCAGCCTTAACTTTACATTCTGTGTTACAAAGGTTATGTTTGCCTATATTAAGCCCTTTTCCTGACATTTGATTTTAAAGATAGCCAAAAGCAAAATGTTTAGGGAAATCAGACTTCTTCCCACAAAATTTTAGAATAATGAGGTTAGCTAGTGAATAAATGGCAGAAAGTCAGCGTGGAGAAGGAAACAAGAACACAAAAGACGTTGGAAGCTTCCAGAAATCTCTCTGAATTTCTCAACAGTTTATCTCCTCTTCTTGGAGATTTAATGGTTCAACTGTCTTTCTGCCAGCTTTCTTGCTTCTAGTGTTCTGGAAAAAAGCAAAACAGAATTTTTAAAAATTGCTGTTCGACCAGGATGCTTGTCAAATCCTTGTCCTACTTCCTTGGTTGGTGTTTTTTGGAGAATCGTCTTGTTGGGAGACAGTGTTCATCCAGTTTTGAAGCACTTCTCTAAAACAGGGGTTGGGGGCTGTATCCAATCCCTCACCTGCCTAGTGGGCCAGAAAAGAGTGGGTACAGCTTAAGATAGTGTTGCCATATCTGGCCTGCAATCATCCATATTTTTGTTGTTTTATAAAATTTGTGATCAGAGTTATGGAAAATATTGAGAGACAAGCAAACTGAAGTAAAATGTTGCTTTTTAATTTAAAACAAAAGAACAAAATTAAATCTTGCTTTTCTTCAGCAGAAGAGAAGCGCAAGGCTTAAGTACTTACATTTTAAAGACAATATGTCGATGAAGGTTCTCAGTCATCCAGGTGGAACAGTCTGTAGCTTGAATCATGTCAACTGGATTTCTATTTTCTCAGTGGAAACGTTTCTCTCCTTATCCAAGAAGCTTCTTCAGTCATTTTAAAGACAAAGAGATAGCAGCAGCAGAGCAGAGAGAGAACAAAAGCAGAGATAACACTTTTAAAGCTTTTTACAATTGCAACTTGGCCATACCTGAGTGGAGAGGATCTGGCATGTGACCAAAACACCTAGGCAACAGATTCCCAATATGGGCAAAGCTTAAACAGGTAATTCTGATTGGTCAGAACTATCAGACTAGCTGGCTCCAAAGTAAATTAACATTCCTGAGGAAGGTGAACAACACGTGTTCTCTCTTGAAACCAAAAAGAAACTTCAAGGCTTGGCTTTTAAAAACTAGCCTTCCATATTTCAAGACATAAAAATATATATGCAACACTCCCCCTTTTTTATGACTAGAAAGAATGTGGAAGCAAACCCAATTCGGTAATCAACTCATTGTGCCTACTGGCAACTAGAGGCTTGGTGAAAATATCAGCCAACATTAATTTAGTATCACAGTATTTCAAAATAACCTTTTTCTTGGCTAAAAAATCTTTAACAAGATGAAAACGCACATCAATGTGCTTAGTACGGTTTCTGGTTCCTTCAGATAAAGCCAAATGAAGACAGGCTTGGTTGTCTTCATGAATTGTTACAGGCTGCCTTAAAATGACTCCAATGTCTTGCAACAATTGTGTAAACCAAATTACCTCATTGCACAGTTGTGCTAAAGCATAAAATTCGGCTTCAGCTGTGCTAATGGCTACTACTGTTTGTTTTCTGGAGAACCATGCAATAGTGGACTTTGCAAATTGAATTACACTCCCAGAAGTAGACTTTCTATCACTGAGATCTCCAGCCCAATCTGAATCACACCAGCATTCTAACTTTTCTTCTGTGTCTGTAGCAGACAATCTTAAGCAAAAATCTTTGGTGCCTTGTAAATAACGAAAAAGCCTTTTTAAACCAGACTTTGCAGCAGATGTGGGATTTTCCACAAACCTGCTCAAAATGGACACACTGCTAGAAATGTCCGGACGGCTATTGTTTGCAATGTAAAGAAGACTACCAATGGCTGATCTGAAACTATCTCCTTCAGATAACTCACCCCCCTTCTCCCCCTCCTCTTTTAGAAACTCGGGAAGCATGGGGGATGAGACAGACTTACAGTCTTGCATTTTAAAATCCTCCAGCAGTTTCTTAATTTTACTACTCTGACTTATGAGAAAACTGCCATCTTTTTCCCTTTGAATTTCTAATCCTAAGTAATTGTTAACTGCTCCAAGACATTTCAATGTGAAATTGTTTTTCATACAAACCTCAAAAGCATGTTTTTGTTCAACAGATGATGTGAGCAGCAACAAATCATCAACATACAAGCACAAGTACATTATACCTTGTCTGTAGTTTGAATCATGTCAACTGGGTTTCTATTTTCTCAGTGGAAACGTTTCGCTCCTTATCCAAGAAGCTTCTTCAGTCTGAGCAAAGTTGGTAAGGGAATCCTAAATATGTTTCTAGGTAGCTGTGTGACCTTACACCTGGGGCTAGGTCATGGTTATATTGAGATGTTATTTTAAGTCCTTTTATCATCTAAAGGAGGATCGTTAAGATCACCATGCTGCTGTTGAGCTTGTGAAATGGTCTTAATCTTCCTAGGCACAGAAGACAAAGCAGGGAGGAAGATGGGGGAAAGATTGTGCCCGAGGCCCCCACTTCTATTCATGGAAGGATTTTCCAAGTTGGCATAAATAGATTCCTTGACCTCTCTCTCAAACCACCTATCTTCTCTGTCTAAAATGTGAACATTTATGTCCTCAAATGAGTGTCCTTTTTCCTATTTCTAGCTTGCCACCGGATCTACAGGAAACCCACACACACAGATCAGTATCTGATGTTTGACTCCCACCATCCACTGCAGCACAAACTAGGAGTCATCAGGACATTGTCACACAGAGCAGAAACCATCCCCACCTCCATGGATTCCAAAAAGAATGAAAATCAGCACCTGAGAACAACTCTGAAGGCCTGTGGATATCTAAATTGGGCCTTCACTAAATCTAAATCTACCAGACCTAAAACAGCGACAGATAGGGCTGAGACTCAGAGTAAACGGAAGAACCTGGTCATTCCTTACATGGCTGGCGTGTCTGAAAAGATAAAAAGGATATTTGGCAAACACCACATACCTGTATATTTCAAACCCACCAACACACTGAGACAGAGGCTTGTACACCCCAAAGATCAAACTCCAAAACACAAGAAAAGCAATGTAGTTTATGCAATCCAGTGCAGTGAGGAGTGTTCTGAACTCTACACTGGAGAAACCAAACAACCTTTGTACAGGAGGATGGCCCAACACAGGGCCATCTCTCTTGAAACCAAAAAGAAACGTCAAGATTTGGCTTTTAAAAACTAGCCTTCCATATTTCAAGACATAAAAAAATATATGCAACACATATGACCACAAGATGGCAGCAAAGAGAAACAAACAACATTCCTCTTTGGTGCCATCTTGTGGTGGTCACATTTGTTTTCCAGCCCAGACATGGAAGCTCTCCTTGAGGAGCTTCAGTGGCAAAGTTAATTACAAGTAGGTCAATCCGTCGCTTGTTCGCTAAATCGATAGCAGTTAATGGACTGGGAGAATACAATTCCTAAGGGAGTTCTTTGTCCTAATGGAGGGCAATGGGTGCCAAATATAAGGCAGTAAGAATAACAGGGAGGAAAGTTGTACAGAAGGGAAGAAATAAATTTATTCCCAAGATTACTTCTATGAGTTTGCAGAGAAAAAGCCTCCTCAGATTGCTTGTTCCTATGTCTCCTCCTATTTCTTCCCTGTTAGGTTCAGGATCTTAAAGGGTTTTAAGTGGATGCAGTAAGTGCCTGTTCCTTAGCTACTGAATTAGAAGAATCAGTGTCATAAGATCCATTCGACCTGTAGAACATCCTTTCCCAACCTTTAAACAAACCTGCAGCAGAAAGGGACAGTGCTTTGGCGTTCTATGGATATCCCCCTCCATCCCCCAAGAAACTTTGCCTAAGACCGGGTTTTCTAAGGCTACCTGTCCTGACTACGGGTGCAGGAAAAACAGGCTGAGTCTTGAGATCAAAGCTCTGATGTTTATTCTCCTACCTCCTAAAGAGAATCCAGCTAGACTGACACAACTTGGCACTGCCCAGAGATAGAGTCCTCAATCTAGGGCGGGGCTTTCTTGAGCCTCTTGGGAGGGAAACATAGAGTTTCAGTACTACGCATGCGTTTCGCTTCCTGGAGGGAGCCCCCTCCATCTCCGCCCATTATCTCCCTGACACTACCATGCAAAAATCCAAAATGACCATTAGATGTTAGCAAAAGGCTAGAGTTTCCATATATATGTTCACATACTGTATTCCATTCCAAAATGACCATTAGATGTTAGCAAAAGGCTATAGTTTCCATATATTTGTTCACATACTGTATTCCATTCCAAAATGACCATTAGATGTTAGCAAAAGGCTAGAGTTTCCATATACTGTATATGTTCACATACTGTATTCACGTAGTTTTGCATATGAATGAATGAATGAATGAATGAATGAATGAATGGATGGATGGATGGATGGACGGACGGACGGACAGACAGACAGACAGACAGACAGACAGACAGACAGATCTCCTTTTTGCCTGTTCAAGGTCTCTAACCACCTCTGATTGGAAATGTCAAAAGGATGTGTCACTTTCTGAACTTTGTAGCCTTCCCATTTCCCAACCTCTAATCATGACTCAAAAAGAGAGGGGAGGACACTATGCTTTGATGAAATGGGCCCCATGAAAGTGTTCGTGTGTAACATGCCTCTCTATCTTCAGGGGAGATCTATTCAGAGGCCTCGATCAAAGAAAATAATCACTGTTGGCATTTCCATGAACATAAATATCAATAGCAGAGGAGTGCAAGTGGCTGGAATATGAGAAAAAAACACATTTTTATAGTTTCCCCCAGTTCCTGTCCTTCCAACAGTTCTACTTCAGGTTGAGGTTTTCAAAGTCCTTATTTATGTTCTGTCCTTAGGCAGGGGATTTCCTGAAACAAAAATTAAGGTTTCAGATGGTTTGTCAGAAATTCAAACTCAGGTGAATAAGCTCCTTCAGGCGGCATTTTTTTTAAAAAGACAACTGATTTATTAAAAGACCTCATTAAGTCATTCAATCAGTTTGGAGGGCATGTTATTTTTGTTGTTGGGCAGAGATGCACTGGGATACAGGAAATTGGCCTAGAGTTCTGGGGTCTCTTTGCAAACAGAAAGTCAAAGCCCAAAGGAACCAGGTCTGTTCCAGATGTCTTTGCAAAATCCAAGGAGGAGGAGGAGAAGTGGTACTCCGGTCCAAATCCTCTCAAGACTTTAAGAGGAAGCACTAAAATCTTGCAGGATTTGGTGATGATCTCATGAAATGTTGGCCATTTCAAAACAAGTAAATGATTTTTTGTTTAATTGGAATTACATCAGTCAGCGGGGTTGTCTTATAGCTGCCACCACGGCTTACGAGAATGTCCACAAAAGCTTTCAGGAGCAATGAAATGGTCCCACCAAGGTAGGATTGGGAACTCAAGGGTGTCTGCAAGAGGGACTGCTGAGTTGAACTAACCAAAGAGCTCTTAGTCAGCTCACATGTAGACTACAGAAATAAAATTGATGAAATAACATTGGAACACCTAGCTAGGTATTAAAGGCTTCACTGAAGTACTTTGGACACATAATGAGAAGACAGGATACCCTGGAGAAGATGCTGATGCTAGGGAAAGTGGAAGGCAAAAGGAAGAGGGGCCGACCAAGGGCAAGATGGACGGATGATATTCTGGAGGTGACGGACTCGACCGTGGGGGAGCTGGGGATGGTGACGGCCGACAGGAAGCTCTGGCGTGGGCTGGTCCATGAAGTCACGAAGAGTCGGAGGCAACAGAACGAAGAAACAACAACCTAGCTAGGTACCAAAAATGATTAGAAATGATAATGGACAATAGAAATCAGAGGCCAGTGAAGAGAAGTTTTGTTTGAAGCAGCCATCTGCTCATCCTAACAGGGGAGGACACCTGGAGATGGACTTTGGGCTTAGGGAAGAGGTAGGAACATAGGGGAGGAGATTTCGATTTGATCCTTCATTGAAGGACTTTGCAGGATGGATGACAGTACTTTGAATTGGACTCAGAAACAAAATGGAAGCCAGTGAAATAAAACACCAGGATACATGGCAGCTGCCATATTCTGTACCAGCTGAACAAAGGAACTAGTTTGTTCATGATCAAAGTACGATAACGCCTTCCTCCCATGCATGCACACACATATGTATCTATTTCTTTAATTAAACTTTATTAGATTTTCAAGACAAACTAACAAAAAGTAACAATTAAGATAGAAAGTAAAAAAGAAGAACAGAGTGAAAAAGAAGAGAAAGAACAAAGTCAAAAGTGCAGAAAAAGAAATACAGAAAGAAGAATGATTCCCGACTTTCTTTGCAACAGATATAAGTGTAAATTTACATTAAACTCTTACTCTAACTTCCTCCCATGCATGCACACACATATGTATCTATTTCTTTAATTAAACTTTATTAGATTTTCAAGACAAACTAACAAAAAGTAACAATTAAGATAGAAAGTAAAAAAGAAGAACAGAGTGAAAAAGAAGAGAAAGAACAAAGTCAAAAGTGCAGAAAAAGAAATACAGAAAGAGGAATGATTCCCGACTTTCTTTGCAACAGATATAAGTGTAAATTTACATCAAACTCTTACTCTAACTTTACAACATAACTTTCATTATTTCTGTTGGCCATTATTATTTCTAATCATCAAATCCATATATCATAATTTCATTCCCCCCCCCCCCCCCCGTTTCACGCAAAAAGTCCACATGCACATCTATCTATCTAAAGGATACTTGGGCCTCAAGGGAACAAGAAGGCTGGAGAAGCATCTTCTCATCTGTGGGCTCGATGCAATAGGGGAGTACAACCACTTTTAGAAGAAGGCGAACGCCACACACCCAGGCAGGCCGGCGATTCATTCACAGGCTGAACTAAGCTTTGCTGGCCCTGCTCCAGGCCATTGCAGCATCCCGGCACGGATGAAGCGTTTCCACTTCCTCAGCTAGCAGTGATGAAACTGAGATGACACCACTCTCTAATCCTCTGGATGAGCTCACTCAGCGGTTTCATACAGGTGTTAGACAACGTGAATCCCATACTCTGAGCACCACAAAGATGAGAAGAAATCCCCTTCTGAAGCCACGTATGCATGGATCCATCACTAAGCTGTTGACTCAGACAGCCTCTCCAGAAGGATCCCATGGTCAGACTTCCTCTTGGTTCTTAGCTGAATGATAGAAGAATCAAACGCCTCCAGCAGAGATAACAGCTATTGTATGTGTGAGGCAACATTAGTGGTGCCTTCTAAAGGTGTACGTAAGCCTGCAATTAGGGCTAATCCAACTACATACCTCAATTATTATACATCTTACAGCAGGGAAATGCAATGAGTCATCTTTTTCACCCTAAACAGTTTCTGGACGGGTCTTAAGTCTCTGATCACCTACCATTTCTTTCCAGCCAACAAAATAATAGACATACTATCACATTCATTCCTAGCCAGAAGAGACTGGCTCAGATGGCATCTCTAATGCTGAACAATTAAAAATAAGACAAGTTTTAAGGCCTTTCATATCTCTATGATGTTGTCCCCTGTAAGCAGGAGTGTCTGCCAGGAGGAGGGTATCTAAAGAGTCAAGATGGCAGCTATGACTGTCCCACTGAAGCCCATGTAAAAATTGGCAGGACTTTGATCATGCAGTCACCAACTTGACTTTTTGGACCTTGCCTTGCAGATACCGTCTACGTATAAATTATGGGCCATGCTGACTTCTCTGCTTAGCTAATTCCACAGATGGGACTGTTGTCCTGTTTTACTTTTATGTTAAACCCCAGTGAGCTGCCTCTTCTTCTAGCCAGTTATACATCTGTTGATACCAAAGCAGCCTTCCACAGGAAATGAATGAACCTTCACAGTCTCAACCACTCCCAACTTTCTGCTTTGCTAGTTGCCTAGTGGAAAGTCGAACAAAGACAGAGGGGTGTTCATTCTCTCCTTGCACTAACAAGTGACCCCTTGCCCAGCTGTTCTGCTGCAAGGGCTTTGATTCACGGCTTCCGTTTTGTTGCAAGAGCTGAAGATAACAATTCTGACTAAGGAAGGGGATAAGACATCAACGACGTTGATAATTGGAGTTCCATTCATAGCATTCAATAAGAGACAGACAAGAAGCCTGTCTATAGTTCTTTATTTCTCCTTCGCTTCACAATAATTGGAGCTATTTGATCCCCGTTTATTGCAGGAAGAGACCAGGGGCATGCTGTTCTCTTCTGCTCGAAACTATGGAAAGATCCATCCGAGAGAACAAAAGGCTACTATGGGGAATGGCTGCATATTGGCTCAGAGTAGAAAAAGGTGGAAATTTGAAATGGATGCAGATGTTCCTTGCTCCAGCAGGGCAAGGCTAAAGATGTCATGCTCCACTTCTGTGCCACAGTCTTTCAGACAGTTGAAGGCTGCTCTCAATGAAAAGGGACTTGGGGTTTCAACCAGCTGTGCTCAGTTTTGATCTTCCTATCTATTTTTTTGAGTCAGTGTTGACTCCTGGCAACTGCCTGGACAAGTCCCTGCAGTTTTCTTGGCAAGATTTTCGGAAGTGGTTCTTCCTGGGGCTGAGAGGGAGTGACTGGCCCAAGGTTACCCAGCTGGCTTTGTGTCCAAGGTGGAACTAGAACTCACAGTCTCCTGGTTTCTAGCCTGGTGCCTTAACCACCACCCCAACCTGGCTCCTTTTGATCATTGATCTCCCAAAAAGTTACCTACAGTGTTAGGGTGTTAGTAAAAAGTTAACTACAGTGGTGCTTAAAAGTTTGTGAACCCTTTGGAATGTTCAATATTTCTGCCTAAATATGACCTAAAATGTGATCTGTTCTCCACACAAGTCCTTTTGCCACACACAGATACATGGCTTTGGATCATTTTCCTCAATAAATTAATGAACAAGCACAATGTTGTTGACTCATTTGTTTAATTGGGTTCTCTTTATCTAGTTGATCTAGTAGATCTAGTTTAGTTCTCTTTATCTAGTTTAGAGATCTTTATCTTGTGTAGAGAACACAATTTTTAGGTCATATTTATGCAGAAATATTGAACATTCAGAAGGGTTCACAAACTGTTAAGCAAACTTAAAATAGAAAATAGAAATCCAGTTGACATGATTCAAGCTACAGACAATTCCACCTGGATGACTGAGAACCTTCATAGACATATTGCCATACATTTTGGGGATGAAACCCTGAAGTTGGTAAGGAAATTCGAGAAGACAGAAAGAAAGGTGGCAGACTATAGAAACCACCTACGTTTTAACCTCAGATGCAGACAACAGAGACTCATCCCGACAAGCCTACGCCTGCAATCTACAGTTAAGGGTCACAGAGCAGATCAGATCCTGCAGCAGGCACAAAGACATCTTCTAAATGAAAGAATAAGGCAAGTCCACTTCACCATTGATGCCCTGCAATACAATTTTGAAAACCTTCACCAGGAACTCACAGCCACCCTTCCTGACCCAATCCTGGATAGAGTTATTCAGCTTGGCAATAAAGTACAGCTGGCCCAGCATCACAAGACAAAGGAGAGGCAAACTAAGAAATTTGACATTCTTCTTTCTCGCAGCAAGCAGAAACAAGGAACTGGAGAAACCGCTGGGAGGAACAACAACAACAGGACCACAGAGGACAAAAAGAACATGTGGGTGAAAAATCTCTCAGACAGAGAACTTACCCAACCAGAGAGAGATGTCCTAGCCAAAGGTCTTAATTTTGCCATCACTCCCAAGCAAGTTCCGGTTGTGGAGCTCATTACAGCCACAGAATCTGCCATCCACAACAACCACCTACCTTTTGAAGAAGCAGAACAACTCCGGCTTAAAATATCTGCAGCTCTGTCCAGTGCTCAACCTCCTCCCCCCAACCTTACCGTCCAAGAGAGGAGAGCCCTGACAGCCCTCAGCAAAGATGAAACCATCACCATTTTACCTGCTGACAAAGGAAGATGTACAGTGGTTCTAAACACTGCAGACTACCACAATAAAATTACCTCACTTTTGGAGGATCACCATACATATGAAAAACTGAAAAGAGACCCCACCAACAATTACAAGAAAAAGGCAATAGACAGTTTGAAACAATTGGAACATGATGGCTCCATCGATAGGATTACCTACCACCGTCTGTATCCTGGAGAAGCCATCCCCTGCATCTACGGACTTCCTAAGATCCACAAGGAAGGAACACCCCTCCGACCCATAGTCAGCAGCATCAATTCGGTAACATACAACATTGCCAAACACCTCTCTACCATACTAGCACCTCTAGTTGGACACTCTGAACACCACATCCATAATTCGGAAGAATTTGTTTCCAAAGCAAAGATCCTGAAACTGGATACAGATGAAACTATGGTCTCCTTTGATGTGTCCTCCCTTTTCACCAGCATCCCCACCACTCATGCTCTATCCGCTGTCAGGAAGAGACTAGAAGAGGACAGCACCCTGGAAAGGAGAAGCCATCTCAACCCAAACCAGATCTGCCATCTTCTGGACCTGTGTCTTAACACCACTTATTTCACATACAGAGGTGACTTTTACAGACAGAAACACGGCTGTGCCATGGGTTCTCCTGTGTCACCCATTGTGGCCAATTTATACATGGAAGAAGTGGAGAAGAAAGCACTCAACACATTCCAGGGAACGGTGCCCACCCACTGGTTTAGGTATGTGGATGACACCTGGGTCAAAATCAAGGCCCAGGAAGTACAGGCCTTCACGGACCATATAAACACTATAGATGCCAACATTAGCTTCACCAGAGAAGACACCAAGGACAACAGACTGGCATTCCTAGACTGTGAAGTCCTCATTGGGACCGGTGGCAAGCTAGAAATAGGGATATACAGGAAACCCACACACACAGATCAATACCTGATGTTTGACTCCCACCATCCACTGCAGCACAAACTAGGAGTCATCAGGACATTGTCACACAGAGCAGAAACCATCCCCACCTCCATGGATTCCAAAAAGAATGAAAAGCAGCATCTGAGAACAGCTCTGCAGGCCTGTGGATATCCAAATTGGGCCTTCACTAAATCTAACTCTACCAGACCTAAAACAGCGACAGATAGGGCTGAGACTCAGAGTAAACGGAAGAACCTGGTCATTCCTTACATGGCTGGCATGTCTGAAAAGATAAAACGGATATTTGGCAAACACCACATACCTGTATATTTCAAACCCACCAACACACTGAGACAGAGGCTTGTACACCCCAAAGATCAAACTCCAAAACACAAGGAAAGCAATGTAGTGTATGCAATCCAGTGCAGTGAGGAGTGCTCTGAACTCTACATTGGAGAAACCAAACAACCTTTGTACAGGAGGATGGCCCAACACAGGAGAAGTAACACCACAGGACCAGAGTCAGCAGTTTATCTTCATCTAAAGGAAAAAGGACACTCATTTGAGGACATTAATGTTCACATTTTAGACAGAGAAGATAGGTGGTTTGAGAGAGGGATCAAGGAATCCATTCATGCCAACTTGGAAAATCCTTCCTTGAATAGAGGTGGGGGCCTCAGGCATAACCTTTCCCCTATCTTCCTTCCTGCTTTGTCTTCTGTGCCTAGGAAGATTAAGACCATTTCGCAAGCTCAACAGCAGCAGGGTAATCTCAACGATCCTCCTTTAGATGATAAAGGGATTTAGAAACAAACATCTCAAAAATAACCATGACCTAGCCCCAGGTGCAAGGTCACACAGCCAGCCTAGAAACATATTTAAGGATTCCCTTACTAACTTTACTCAGACTGAAGAAGCTCCTTGGATAAGGAGTGAAACGTTTCCACTAAGAAAATAGAAATCCAGTTGACATGATTCAAGCTACAGACAATTCCACCTGGATGACTGAGAACCTTCATAGACATGTTAAGCAAACTGTTATCTGTTAAACTGTTAAGCACTACTGTGTATGGTGGCGTAGATTGGTTTCTGAATGGCACATATGTAAAGCTTCCCTTAGATAATTAATTTTACCCCTTTGCTTTTTGAAACAAAAAATAGCCTGCCAACAATATGCATACCATTTGTAAACATACAGATCCTCATTTTTTCCCCTATCTCTTCATAACTCACATAATTAAGAAATGTGCTACAGTACATGGTTTGAAGAAGAAGAACCTGGAGAAGAAGCTGATGCTAGGGAAAGTGGAAGGCAAAAGGAAGAGGGGCCGACCAAGGGCAAGATGGATGGATGATATTCTGGAGGTGACGGACTCGACCGTGGGGGAGCTGGGGATGGTGACAGCCGACAGGAAGCTCTGGCGTGGGCTGGTCCATGAAGTCACGAAGAGAAGAGTCGACTGAACGAATAAACAACAAAACATGGTTTGAAAACCTTCTAATTCGATTCTTTATGGACTTTTTGCATAAAACAGAAAAAAATGAATGTATGATTTATGGTTTTGATGATTAGACAGGATAGGTTATAGAAAGAAGAGAGACATCTTGTAACTTTAGAGAAAGAGGTAAATTTATAATTGTACTCATAACTGCTGTAAAGAAGATCGGAAGCCACTTCTTTGTATCTTTTTTCTTTCTTTTCTATTTTTCTTTTTTCTTTCTCTCTTGCACTTTTAGCTTTCTCTTTGATTTCTTTCTTTTTTCTTCCTTACTTGATATTAGTTTGTATTTGTTTTATCTTCCTTTTTTAAGCTTTTAAGAAAATTATTTTAAAAATGAAAACCTTCTCATTCGAAAGAAGAAAGAAAAAGAAAGAAAGAAAGAAAGAAAGAAAGAAAGAAAGAAAGAAAGAAAGAAAGAAAGATATTTTGCATTATTCTGATTGCACAGTTTCATACCCTATGCTTAATGGAAAGTAGACTTGAGATGTTGAAAGAACCAGCATAACTTACATTATGTTATGAACACTCTTCCGCCTGTTCCTCAAGGTTATTCCTTCTTCCCATTACAGTTTAGCCTGAGGTGCCCTCTCCTAAATGGACAGCAGCCTCAAGACTGTAACATGGAAAGGGATACTTCAGAAGTGGAAGAAAAAACATATCCTGAGGTTGCATTGACACTGAGTGGGGGATTAATAGAGAGCGACTTTGTCCATTTCTCCCTTCCAGAAAGAGTGGCCTGCCCATTCCGGCAACAGGCAGTGTAGGTAACCCTTCAGTTTTGCCATCCAGCTGAACTTTGGCATGTTGAAAGATAGCTAATGGATAACGAAGCTTTGGGCAAGAACTACAGTACATCAGAAATAGCAAAGCAGCGGCATCAATTACAAAAGTAGTAATATGGTAAAAAGAGTGTTTCAGCCAGTAAACCTCCAATTTCTCTGTTCAGCAAACAAACATTTGCCGTTGTTCTAAAATGTCATAAGTGAACAAGCATGGTGAGTCTCCATACAAGGCCCCATCTCTGAACCTCCCCTGTTCTTTTTCCAAGATGCTTGCCCGCCTCTTAATAAGTCTGTTGATAATAAAGGCTAAGTCTTGCTTAAAATACCACACCTAAAAATAAATGCACCTTCTTAATGCCAGAAATCTTTCACACAAGTTATACCTGGCTCAAGAAACTGATTGTACTCCATCTGGGAAATGTGATCTAGCCAGGAAGAAGCGTTGGGCCGAGCCGCCCATTTTATTCCAATCGCTTTAATTACCCCTCTTGTGGCTCTGCTTTGTCTTCTCTTCAACTGCTCTTTTCTCTTCAGCTTCATGAGTCATTGTGGCAGACGTTTCTGCACATCATATTTTTATGCTTAACATTAAATCTGATATCATGCTCAGTTGATTTCATGACCTAACATGAACAAACTGGCAAGGTTGTAATTGCTTCAGCGGTTGACAATAGCTTATACTTTACACATCCTGGGAGTTGAACAATGCACATCGCTGGATACATTCCTGCCAAGTACAGAAATAGCTTCAGTTAACCCTCTAGCAGTATTTATTGTTGAGAACTTTTATAAGTTTCGTGTGCATCTCTAATGGAGGGGCCCCCTCAAGGTTTATTTTTCATAACCCTCTAGCAATCCATTTTTAAATTGAATTAGTATCTCCATTCAGAAGACAGAAGGTTGAGGACAGGGCCGCAACTAGGGAGGGGGGGCAAGCGGGGCATGTGCCCCGGGCACCGCGCTGGGGAGGGCGCCAAAATGACAAAATAGAATTTGTATACTGACTGTTTCCTGGCACGATCGCCAATGTTGCCAATGATTACCAATAGGGCACAGCATGCAACCGCCCCCGCCAGCGGTGATTGGCTGCGGGGCAGCATGGAGACAGGCCGGCCGGCCCGCTCCCTGCCCCAAGGAGGCTGAGCAGTGCTCACCATTGGCCGAGGCCGCAGCCAATCCGCGTCCGCCGAGCACCACCCTCAATCCCAGCCTGCCTCTGTGCAAGCACGCCCGGGCAGCCGAGCTAAGCACTTCTGCAGAGGTGCCTCTTCCCACCCACCACGTGCGCTTGATTCACCAGCGCTCGCCGCAGAGGGAGGGAGGCGCAGGGTGGTCCCGCTGCTCTGATGCTCCAGTGGGGCCACCGCCGTTGCCTGGAGCAGCCCCCGAGCTGCTGGGATGCACGGTGGGCCAGCGGGGGCACTCCCGGGGGGAAGGCAGCGTTTCTCGGCCACGCCGGGGCTGCCCCTGGCACCCTCCTCTGCCCCATCCATGCCGGCCGGCAGGAATCCCGGCGCCCCTGGGGATGGGGAGGGTCCCCTTCCTCCCCCACATCCCGCCACACTGCTGTTCCCCCCGGGGGACAAGGGACTCGACCCTGTGGAGAGGCATTGAATCCATGTTTGCCCTGGGTGACACAGACCCTAGTTGCGGGCCTGGATGAGGAGATGCCTCTTTCATCAGAATCATTTTAATAGGATAATGTTTCACGGGTAGAGCGTCAGTAGATGAAACCAAAAGCCACCAGAATCTAAGCACAGAAGTGCTGAAAAAGTCAGAAAAATACTTTCATTGACTCTAAAGTAGTTCTTTACAAAGGACAGATGGATTCCCCCCCCTCAAAGTGTGGTGGTGGACACCCTATTTAGATGGCTTTTAAAAGCAGTCTTTCAAATTCATGGCAGAGAAGGTTATCAATAAAGTTTAGTCATGATATTTATTTATTTGTCATATTTATATCCCGCCCATCTCCCCCACAAGGAGGGACCCTGGGCGGTTCACAACAAGAGTTTAAAATCAGTAAAAACTATAAATAACAATAATAATCAATAAAAATATCTAATACAGTCCGATCCAAGCAATGGTAGATCTTACTTATCCCATGGGCCGGTAAGGCTGGTCAAGGCAGATCTAAGAGACCAGCCAACCCCAAGACTGGCTGTTCCCCTCCCCTCCCCAAGCATGGTGACATAACCAGGTCTTTAGGTTTTTTCTAAAGTCCAGGAGAGAGGGGGATAAATATTATTTATCGGGTCCAAGATAGCGTATATCTAAATATCAGGTTTTGGAGAACATCTCTGAAAGAATGCTTTTGGTTTCCTGTAAGCATCTTGTTTGATGATATAGGGATTAGGATACCAGGCTAAATGGATAATTTAGGGTTAATAATAATTTGTTGGGGTAGATACCCAGCCCTCCTGGATAGGAAAAGGAAGACAGGTGACAGGGAATCAGGCCTGTGGTTCCACCTGAACAGGTACAGCAAAACTTAATTGGTAATAGTGGACAGAAGTTATCTCCTGCAATGAACACTAAAACTGCTATGTCATTTACTATGGACATATGGAAGAACTGGAATGCAGAGAATGTAAACAAGCATTCATCATCCACTAAAGTCATGACAGTTAAAGGTAAGTGAAAATCCAAGTCTCTTTAAAGAAGTGTGGCAAGAGTATGTAGAAGGTTTGAGATACGACTCTAAGTATAATTTTCATTCAGAAATACTCTGCTCATCGCCTCTTATTAAAAATGTTTTGAGGATGAACTTTTACAACCTTTACAACAAACGATTAATATTATTTTACAGAATGGAAATATTCCTGACAGCTGGAAAGAAGTCAATATAGCATTAATACCTAAAGAGGCCCAGGACCTGACTTTAACAAGAAATTATTGACCAATATCTTCATTGAATAAAGACTATAAGTTGTTTACAATGATTTTGGCTGAAAGGTTGAAAATAATTTTACAGGATTATTATAGTATATAATATTATTATATTATAAAACCCATTCAATGTGGGTTTTTACCTAAAAGACAATCATGAGAGAATATTAGAAAAGTGTTGGATACTCTGGAGTATTTGGAGGAACACAGTGAAAAGCAAGCTGTGTTGATCTTCTTAGCTGCAGAGAAGGCCTTTGATAATTTGAACTGGGTTTTCTTGTTTAGAGTTCTGGAAGATATTAACTTTGGAGACAATTTTATTAAATGGGTAAGATTGATTTATACCTCACAGAAAGCACAAATAATTGTTAATGGAGAATTAACAAAATCTTGTGAGATTCAAAAAAGGACAAGACAAGGATGCCCGCTGTCTCCACTCTTGTTCATTTTAGTTCTTGAGGTACTGAATAGAGACATAAGACAAGATGAGAGAATCGTGGGAGTAAAGATTTAAAAAGAAACTTATTAAGTTAAGGGTATTTGCAGATGACCTGGTGGTAGTTACTGAAGATCCATTAGAGGGGGTAGAAACATTAATGGGAAAATTAAAGGACTTTGGTATGCTAGCAGGTTTTAAGATTAATAATCAGAAGATGAAAAAAAATATGAAAATAGAAGATCAGATAGAACTGATGGAGAAAACTGGTTTTAATATTGAGAAAAAAGTAAAATACCTGAGCATTACTATGGCAAATATGAATTGTTTGTTCTTTTAAAATAATCATTTTAAGACATGAAACAAAATTAAGAAGAACATGTTAATATGGGAGAAATTAAAATTGTCATTGTTGGGGAGAATTTCTGTGATAAAAAATGAATGTTTTGCCTAGATTGATGTTTTTGTTTCAGACAATACCAGTTTTGACAACTGATGTAACATTTAAACAGTAGCAAAAGGATATATCTACATTTGTATGGCAAGGGAAAAACCATGAGTTAAATATAAGGTATTACAAGATGCAAAGGAAAAAGGAGGATTTGGTTTACTGGATTTGAAATTGTATTTTGCAGCTTGTTGTTTGGTCTGGACGATAAAGTTAATGTGGATTTTAAAAACCATTTTATAAGACATACCATATTGTGAATATGGAGTAGATATAAACCCAGGCTGTGCCTGAAAACACCTCTATGGATCTCAGCACAAGAAGCATTTTACAGAAGAGAAACAACAGGCAAAGACAAATAGTTAATGTGCCAGGAATTATTGGAGAAACACCAAGGGGAATATTAAATTAAATCAGGAGAGCAACTAATGGCAGAAGGATATAGTTGTCAATGGTTTTCCTATTTACATTTATCAGAAAGATTTAAAATAAATAAAAAGACTTAAGGTATGGAGCAAAGTAAGGCAGAATTTAAAGTGCAATTGTGTACCAATGAACATGTAATTGCTAAAATGTATAAACTTTTGTTGAAAATGGAAATGGAAGAAGAACAGATTGAAGAATGTATGATAAAGTGGGCTAAGAATTTTGGTTATAATATACAGATGGATCAATGGGAAAATATGTGGTCAAAAGGGCTGAAATTTGCATTACATTATGATCTTAAAGAGAAATTTTATATGATGATGTGTTGTTGGAACATGACGCCAGAGAAATTATCTAGAATGTATAAAGGTATTCCAAATGTATGTTGGAAATGTGAACAACATTCTATCATGCTTGGTGGACATGTGAAAAAACTAAAAAAAATTCAAATACACACATTGATACAGAGGATTTTAAAGATTAATATTTAACTGAAGCCAGAACTTTTCCTTTTAGGACTGATGGATACACAGTTAGAAATTATTTCAATAAATGATTACTGCAGTGAGATTATTATATGCACAAAGATGGAAAGATTCGGCATTACTAACCATGGAGGAATGGTTGGTGGAACTGATAGAACTTGCTGAGATGGACAAACTGACTGTTTTTATTAGAAAAAGGACATTATTGACATTCATCAATGACTGGAAACCCCTTATGGACTTTTTGTGTAAAAAAGAAAATGATTTTGTGACTTAATAGTTTTGATGATTAGAAAGAATAGGTTATAGAAAGAAGGGAAATATGATGTAATCTTAGAGAGAAAGGTTTGATTAGAATTGTATGTATAACTGCCGAGAGGAAGATCAGAAGCCACTTCTTTATTTTTTATATATACAGTGTTTGTGTTTGTGTTCGTGTGCGTGTGTATATGTATGTGTATATATATATATATATATAAAAAACATATTCATGTTTTCTGTTCTGTTCTGTTCTGTTCTGTTCTTTTATTTTCATTTTCTTTTTTCTATCTCCTTTATTTTTTCTTTGAATGTATTTCTTATATCTAAAATATTTTAATAAAAACTATTTTTTAAAAAAGAAATACTCTGCTCATTAAGACAGGGCCAGTTGCAGTTTAAAGATGTTGATGTTTACTGATAGTTTTTGATTATATTTTTGATTGTTTATTTTCAGTTTCATTTTAGTTTTGTCCTAGTGTCCATTGGGATTAGGGGTGATTATACATATTGTAAAATGAACAGGTAATGAAATTAACTGCCAGCTGTTATGACTATGGTTTCATAGAATACAATAAAAGAGAGAGAGGGGGGGAGACAGAGATGATAGAGATAAAGATAGATGATAGAGATGAGAAAGAAAGAGAGAGAGAGAGAGAGAGAGAGAGAGAGAGAGAGAGAGAGAGAGAGAAGATAGAGATAGATGAAAGAGAAAGATAGATAGAAAGATGATAGAGCAGAGCTTTCCAAACTTTTCATGTTGGTGACACACTTTTTAGACATGCATCATTTCGCGACACACTCTTACAGCAGGGCACAAGGCAGGCACTAGGACCTGCGCGGAATCCTGGCAGGGCAGGTTTGGAGGCAGCAAGGCACAAGGCAGGCACTAGGACCTGCGCGGAATCCTGGCAGGGCTCGGAGGCAGCAGCAGCGGCGACACACCCAGACACTGCAGCCGACACACTAACATGTCGCGACACACAGTTTGGAAAGCTCTGTGATAGAGATAGAGATGACAGAAACTGTGTTCATCCTTGTGTCTATGAGCATCCGACAAGCACTGTGCTAAAGTTTCCATATTAATACTACCTGCATTCCACTTTAAAAAAATAGTACTTGCGTAGTCTACATATATATACTGTATATATATATTAAATTTAGACATTTATGACTCCATTTTCTTTCAGATGGCGACTGGTGTGCTAGTGCCCTAAGCAGCAAATGGAGAAGGGAAAGGAAGTCCCCTTCCTAAGCCAACATCCTTATGCCTGCAGACTCACAGGGAGGGGTTGGAGCAGGCTGGTGCCTGGGGAGATTCGGACTCTGCGTTGGATGCCTTCTTACTCCTGGAACTTTAACCCCTGAGTTGGAAGGGTGCAAACAGAGGGGCAAGCAAAGTCGTCTCACTCCCCATGAGCATTTCCTGTTCTCTGTGTGTAAAGTGGTTGGGGGATTCTGAGCAGGGACAAATTAACTGAAGAGAAGTTAGTTGGGAGTTTGAAGTCACTCCCCACCTATGAGAGCCCAGCCGTGTGGTCCTTCAAGCTGGGAATGTCCTCTTCTAACATGCCCTCTTAACCAAGAAAGATGTGATTCTAATCTCATGGCCATGAACTTTTTTCTCACGCACACACACACCGTGGATGCCCATGATGGCAAGAGAAATGATACCTGTCAAAGAACATGTTCTCCAATAATAATTCACCAAATTAACCCTGAGTTTAACTAAGATGAGGTTAACTAATTGAACAGGGCTTTTTCTTTAGTTTCCATACTCAAGGAAATAAAGCAGTAAAGTTCCTTTTTAAATTACCCAGTAATTTGTTTCCCTCTTTGATGTTAAAAAGCATAAATTAGATATCAGCAAAGATCCTTTCATCACATTCCTGGATTCCTTCCGTCAAGTTGCAACTTGGCTTTCCAACATACATATTAATATGGGAAAGCTTTGTTTACTTAGGACAAGTCTCGGCTTGTGTGGGGAAGCAATTAGAAGGGGTGAGACTTTGGTAGAAGAGCACATTTCCATACATTTCCTAGCCAGAACAACACTGAACTTCCCTTTCTTATGTTTTTATAGTCACGAAGAGTCGGAAGCGACTGAACGAATAAACAACAAAATCAGCAACACAGAGAGTCGTCGGAGTCTTTCGGATGAAGTGCACATAAGAGGATGGTGGAAAACATTGGTTTGCAGACCAGGTTTCTCTTCCCTGCATTTTACAAGCCCATGCATCTGCTTTGGGCAGGGGCTGGAAGCCCCCTCCCACATACCCACATCCACCTAACTCGAAAGGAGAGTTACCACATTCCCCCTCCCCAAAATGAAATAGGAGGGAGGCAAATTTAAGGAAATTGGTTTTCTTAACTTCTGCGGATGACTAAAAACCAGCAACAATGGGGTTGTTTGGATTATTATTTTTGTGTTTTTTTAGGTTTTAAAGAGCCTTTTAAAAAGTTTTTAGTTTTTTTAGCTTTATATTGTTTGTAATGGGCTTGGCTTAGATGCCAAAGCTTCAGTCCCATCACAGCTAGAAACCATCAAGCTTTGATTTGAAGAAACGGAGAGGTCAGTTCATGAGCATAGTATAGACCAGTGTTTCTCAACCTTGGCCACTTGAAGCTGTGTGGACTTCAACTCCCAGCTTGCTGGCTGGGGAATTCTGGGAGTTGAAGTCCACACAGCTTCAAGCGGCCATGGTTGAGAAACACTGATATAGACAGATCTACTTGCAAGGAATTTTCTTTGCAGGTAGGTAGTAAGGTTAAAGCCATGCAATTTGCATGCATTGCACAAATATTGCTAAGTATAATGCAGCTGAGACTTCAAGTTGTAACTTGAAAATGCAAGAACTATGTTGTTTTGTTGTTTGTTTATCTTGAGGATGTGTACACTGTAAGCATATTATCCTTGGCGCTGAGCTGTCAGGTTGTATGCTAAATGCAAAGGCGATGTTTGTTTGCTTTCTTGAATATTGTCGGCAGGTTGACAAATGTGGAAGTGTGCACTATGCTTATGCTTATGAAGAAGTCTCATGCCAATAGAAAGAAATGGGTGTGTTTTTCTTCTTGTTATATTGTTCCTGGATGTTGAAGTAAATCCATACTGAACTTTTGTGGTTCTTCCTGTGAGCAGGATACAATATAAAAACATGCTGAAACTGTTGGCCTTGGAAATTTTTTTTTTTTAAGAAAACAAGACTCTTTGATTTTTCTATAGGCTGGGTGGTAGATAGCACTATGGTGAAACTGGATTTATTTGGTCAGAAGTGGCATAACCTATTCTAAATTTATTTTGGGAATAAAAATATTTACTTTAAAATCAGATTGCCAACACTCCAAAATAATAAACATGGAGTTCTTATACTACTGTTATCTTCTCTTTTCACCTAGGTTAGTGAACAACCCATTATTATGTAACGCCTTAGCCATAGTGGAGGTTATTCTCTCATTTATTTATAAACAAAACTTTATTTAATAGTAACATTGCATGAACAATATTATAGGATCTACTGTATGTTTTTCTCCCTTTGGAGGCTCAGAAGTCTGGGCTTATTTACAGAATGCTAATTTATTTTTTTCAGTGTCAACGTTGTTTTCAATATACTGATTGGTTCCTTTCACTTTGGCTTTCCTTCCTTTGTCACACCATCATAAGCCCCCCCCCCCCCCCCGTCTCTCTTCTCACACCTCCATCTCAAAGTTCTCTTAGCTTTCTTTCCCTCACCCCATACAGAAGTGTCTCATTAATTGCTTGCCAACTCCAGAAGGACCCCAGTTTGGTGGCCCTGGGGTCCCAAATGAGGGGACACGACACTTGTTCTGAATGCCCTTTGTTCTCTAAAGGGTCAGTTTTGTTCCATGTGGAGCACAAAACATGCAAGGCTCTTCGAGCACTTTGAGTTTCGTCCCACTGTAACAGAGCTGACTTGCAACGTTCCCACACTGCAACTGGAGTTTTTTGTTCTGAGTCTGGAACAATTTTTTTGTATGTGTGTGTCATGCGTGTTGGAGTCTGGAAGTTTAGGAAAACACTTTAAGCATCCTAACAATGCGGACCCCTATTGGAAGTCTCTCTGTCAATGAAATAGACATCCCTCAATGTGCAAGATTGCTTGCTCTGTGCATGGCTCAGGAGAACTTTTACTCTTGTCGATATTGCATATTAAGAGAGAAGGGAGCCAGACGGTTCTTTCCAGATATACATGCATATACATGCTCTGCATGGAGGACCGAATCGCTTTCAATGCAGCCCCTGTAGATCACGCTGGGGGATTAAATGCAGGCTAAGGAACTAATATGGTACCCGGTTTTATAGGGGGTACTAGGGGCGTGGTGGCTCAGCGGGTAAGACGCCAGGCTTGTCGATCGGAAGATCGCAAGTTCGGAGGTTCGAATCCCTAGCCCTGCGTGCGGAGTGAGCTCCCGCACTCGCCCCAGCTCTTGCCAACCTAGCCATTCGAAAGCATGCAAATGCAAGTAGATGAATAGGTACCACTTCGGTGGGTAGGTAACAGCATTCCACGCGTGTCATGCGGCCACATGACCGCGGAAGCGTCTTCGGACAACGCTGGCTCTTCGGCTGACAAACGGAGATGAGCACCGGCCCCTAGAGTCGGACACGACTGCACAAATGTGCGGGGTGAACCTTTACCTTTTTTACTTTATAGGGGGTATCAGTGGAAATAAGGGCTTTCCTCATTAAGAACAGAGAGAGGAATGTAGAAAAATGGTCCAAAAAGTCAAGGTGGTGGCCACAACAGTACAATCAAAACTCTACCTGTTTTTTGTAAGCAGGACACCTGGTAGAAAGCAATGGCTGGATCTTCATGAAGTTCAGGGCTGAGTTTTTGTGAATTATCCAAAGATAAACTTCTTAGATGCAAAAAAAATTTTTTAAGCCAACTTATTTTGAATATTGTGAGCCATCCTCACTTTATCAAACCATAAGAGGAGTTTATTTTCTTGAGAGAAAAAAGCTGAGAAAGCATTGCACTTGGACAAGTTAACAAGTGCCACAAATACAATTCACACCCTGCGCTTTTGTTCCTAATTTGATTAATATTCTATCACTTTTTTTTTTGGTATTCAGTTTATAAAAAAGACGGGAGAGAAACTTTTCACAAAAGGAATAAAAGGTTGACTCACTTCTCCTTTTAAAGGTAGTGTAAGCTTTTAAGCCCCCTAAATTCCTACAGGCGGCATAAAATATCTTAATGGGTTCAACTCCTGAATTAGCTGATGCTCCAGTAACCCCTTCTAGAATTATTCAAACTTAAAGATCACCACCTTTATTACCTGGATTGGAGAAGTGAGTTGGGAGGGCTGCTAATCAGGGTTCAAAAGGGCAGGAGTTAAAACAGTAGCCAAGATTTCAATCCAACTACAATCACTAAAGTTACTCATGGAGAAATTGTCTTCTCAATCAACCAGCCACCCAGCGGTCTTTCACTTTCCACAGCAGAGACATCTTAAAAAACAGCACCCCAAAGAATTTAGGCCAAACTCTTTCACACACTTCCCTCTGCAGGGACAATTCGGTTGCTTTTTCATCATCTAGAATCAGAGGAAGGGAAAATGAAATGCCGGTTTTCATTTAAGAAATCTACTGATTGAGGACTGTTCATTCCCCTTTTGTCATCTTAAATTCATGTATTTGAACTTTTCTTGTAGAATCCTTGAATGGAAGGGTTGGTAGGGATTTAACAGATCATCTACCTCTATAGAATCCCTGACAGACGGACATAGAACAGAACAGAACAGAACAGAACAGAACAGAACAGAACAGAACAGAACAGAACAGAACAGAACAGAACAGAACAGAATAGAATAGAATAGAATAGAATAGAATAATAACATTATTGTCATCCCACTATACACTATACAAGTGCACAATAGAATGAAACTTCGTTGCAGTTGGCTCACAAATTCACTCAAGCAATAAAATACTAATGATAATAATAATAAACCATAATTGCTATAAAATACCCATTCTTATAAAATATACATTCTTAATTCTTGGATCGTTCTTTGTCTGGTTCCTCCCCCTGGACCTTACCGCCATGGGTGACCCTGCCAGGAGTACATGACTCCCGACGGATTTATTTAGATTTAAATAGATGGATCTATTTAGGATCCACTCTGCTCACCCCATATGGGGAGGGGGCTAGAAAAGGTGCCCTAAACATAGTCTGCCTCATTTTCTCCCTGACTGGATTACCGCGACCAGTGGGGTCACCATCTAGCGGTCGTAAAAAACACATGAATTTTTGAACATGGAATATGCGGACACTGCAAGACAATATGGATAGTGAACGACCTGAACGTAGGACTGCCATTATTGCAAGGGAGCTGAGACGTTTTAATATTGATATAGCAGCACTCCAAGAAACTCGAAGAGCAGGAGAAGGACAGTTGAAGGAAGAAAAAGGAGGTTATACCTTCTTTTGGAAAGGACTGCCTGAACAAGAACGACGAATACATGGGGTAGGCTTTGCTATCAAAAACGACATTGTGAAGCTCTTGTCAGAAGTTCCCACTGGGATTAACGAACGACTATCAACTCTGCGAATAAAACTCGCCAAAAACCAACAGGCAACTATCCTAAGTGCTTACGCACCAACACTAGATGCAGATGAAGATATCAAGGAAAATTTTTATACCCAGCTGGACACCATCTTATCAGAGATACCAAAGGAGGATAAAATTATCCTCCTGGGCGATTTCAATGCAAGAGTTGGGCGTGATTTTGATTTGTGGCCAGGGATCATTGGGAAAGAAGGAGTTGACAACAGCAACACGAATGGAATCTTACTTCTGACTAAATGTGCAGAGCATAACCATGTCATTACTAACACACTCTTTTGCCAGAAAAATAAATTTAAAACATCATGGAAGCACCCACGGTCGAAGCACTGGCATCTTTTAGATTATGTAATTGTCCGTGCTAGAGATCGCCGTGATGTACTTCTCACCAGAGCCATGATGAGCGCCGATGACTGCTGGACAGACCATCGATTAATTCGATCCACGATGGCCATAAAGATTGTCCCTCATCGTAGGCTCCAAGGAAGAAAACCAAGGCGTAAAATGAATACACTGATCCTATTAAACGAGTTTGCTTTCAATCAACTCTCAAGGAACATCTGCCTGTGGAACTTCCTGAAAATGTTGAGGAACACTGGATTAAATTGAAAACTTCTATTATTTCAGCCTGTGAACAAACTATCGGATACCAGACTAAGAGACATCAGGACTGGTTTGATGAGAACGATAGTGAGATTGAACATATTATTGACAATAATAGGATCGGGACATTCGCAGGGAGACCAAAATGCTTGTTTACAAAGCCATTGTACTACCAACCCTTCTGTACGCCTGTGAAACATGGACCCTCTACAAACGCCACCTCCAACTTGAAAGATTCCATCAACGCTGCCTCCGAAAAATTCTGCAAATTACTTGGGAAGATAGGCGGACTAATGTTAGCGTATTAGAAGAAGCGAAAACCACCAGCATTGAAACAATGATCATCCAACATCAACTTCGCTGGACTGGTCATGTTGTTCGAATGCCTGACCATCGTCTTCCAAAGCAGCTACTTTACTCCCAACTTAAGAATGGAAAACGGAATATTGGTGGACAGCAAAAGAGATTCAAAGATACTCTCAAAGCTAATTAAAAAAATGTAATATCAGCATTGAGAACTGGGAAGCCCTAACTCATGAGCGTTTCAATTGGAGGTCATCCTTTATTAATGGCGCTATGGACTTTGAAGAAGCACGAGTACAGGGCGAAAAGGAGAAAAGAGCTAAAAGGAAGGCACGTCAGGCAAACCCTCACCATGACCGTCTCCCACCCGGAAACCTATGCCCTCATTGTGGGAGGTTGTGCGGATCCAGAATTGGCCTTTATAGCCACTTACGGATCCACCGTTAAAATTTTACCTTTGGAAGACAATCTTACTCGGCTACGAGTGATCGCCAATGAACATTCTTAAAAAATATACATTCTTTAACTCACAATTTCAGTCAAACATTAAAATACTAATAAAAGTCCATAATTACTATAAAATATACATTCTTTACATATCCAACATATTTCACCTAAAAGAACCTATTTGGCATTCAAGAATCCAATAGCCTGGGGGACAAAGCTGTTTCCCAGTCTGGCTGTTCTACATCAGATACAGCGGAACCTCTTCCCAGAGGGTAACAAAGAAAACAAACCATGATGAGGATGGGAGGCGTCACTGATGATCTTTCGAGCTCTGGACAAACAGCGTGCATGTGCTAAATCTTGGATGAGGGGCAGAGATATCCCAATTATCTTTTCTGCTGCCCGTACCACTCTCTGCACAGACTTTCTATCTGAGGCCCTACAGCCTCCAAACCAGATGGAAATACAGTTAGTAAGTACACTCTCTATAGTGCCTCTGTAGAAAGTAAGGAGAATGGAAGATGGGAGATGTACTTTCTTCATCCGACGCAAAAAGTACAAACGTTGCTGTGCTCGCTTTACCAAAAATGTGGTATTAAGGGACCAGGACAGACTATTTGTTAACTGCACCCCCAGGAATCTAATGCTACTGACTGACTCCACAGCTATGTTATTGATAAAAAGTGGAGTGCGACTGCACCGGTTCTTCCTGAAGTCTATAATAATCTCCTTAGTTTTTTCCACATTTAAAACCAAGCTGTTTTTATTGCACCACTCCACCAAACCCTTTACCTCCTCCCTATAAGCCCACTCATCCTCACCCCTGATAAGACCCACTACAGTTGTATCGTCCGCATATTTCGCAATGGAATTGGTGGTATACTTGGCGCAACAGTCATGTGTCATCAGGGTGAACAACAATGGGCTCAAGACACAGCCCTGTGGGGAGCCGATGCTTAGGGAGATAGAGCTAGAAGTATTATATCCAACTCGCACCGACTGAGACCTCTCAGTAAGGAAGTCAAGTAGCCAATTACACAAGGGAGTACTAAAACCTAGAGAACCCATTTTGTCCACCAAATGCTGGGGAACAATCGTTTTGAACGCTGAGCTGAAATCTATAAACAGCAATCGCACATAACTGTTCTTCTCCTCAAGATGTATCAGACTCAAATGAAGAACAGAAGAGATAGCATCCTCTACGGAGCGATTCCGCCGATAAGCAAACTGAAGTGGATCAAATGAAGGGGGGAGTCTGGAAACAATATAATCTTTCATCAGTCTCTCAAAACATTTCATCACAATGGGAGTGAGAGCTATCGGGTGATAGTCATTGAGACATGTGATCGTAGATTTTTTAGGCACAGGTATAATAGTCGCAGTCTTAAAGCTCACCGGGACTACAGTCTGGTGCAAGGAAATATTAAATATGTCTGTAAAGACACCGGCCAGCTGTTCAGCACAGTCCCTCAGTACCCGCCCTGGGATATTATCTGGGCCCGCTGCTTTCCGAATATTAATTTTCCTCAGGTCCTCCTGACATCAATTATATCAAGGGTAGGTGCCTGCTCGTCGGGTGGGATTCAACCTTCCTCACAGGAGTATTATTAGATGCTTCAAACCTACCAAAAAATCCACTGAGTTTATTCAGAAAATCTATATTCTCCTCACATGATGTCGGAGTAGCCTTATAATCTGTAATAGTTTGAATACCCTGCCACATGCGCCTGGTATTTGTGGAATCATGAAAAAATTCCTGAACTTTCCGGCTATAGGCCCGCTTTGCGATTCTCATCGCCCAGTTCAGATCAGCTCTGGCTGTTCTAAGAGCCTCCATATCACCCGATTTAAAAGCAGCGTTTCTTTCTTTCAGCTTCACATATACTTCACGAGTCATCCAAGCTTTCTGATTCGCCCGTAAGATGATGTTCTTAATAACACTAACATCATCCATACATTTTTGGATATATGCAGTTACAGTTGAAGCATATTCCTCCACATTCGTGTGTTGGTTAGTCGTTGCAGCTTCTCTAAATACATCCAGCCTCCATTTAAATATCTCCAGCAACATTGAGTCCATCATGACCTGAGGCAGTTAATTAATTAATTAATTGATTAATTAATTAATTTTCTATCCCGCCTTTATTATTTTTATAAATAACTCAAGGCAGCGAACATACTTAATACTCCTTCCTCCTCCTATTTTCCCCACAACAACTACCCTGTGAGGTGAGTTGGGCTGAGACAGAGTGACTGGCCCAAGGTCACCCGGCCAGCTTTCGTGTCTGAGGCGGGACTAGAACTCTCAGTCTCCTGGTTTGCCATTGGCTCCTTCTTAGGGCTGAGAGACAGGGACTGGCCCAAGGTCACCCAGCCGGCTTTCGTGCCTGAGGCGGGACTAGAACTCTCGGTCTCCTGGTTTCTAGCCTGTTGCCTTAACCACTAGACCAAACTGGCTCTAGTTCCATTGTGGAACAGCTCTTGCCATTAGGAAATTCTTCCTGATGTCCAACCATCACCTACTTCCTTGTAATTTAAACCCTGTTTCTTGCCCTGTCTTCTGGAACAACTCTGAACAATCCTACCTCACCTTCCACATGACAGCCCTTCAGAGACCTGAAAGGAGTTATCATGACTCCTGCAGTCTTCTCCTGGCTAAACTTACCAAGCACCACCAATGGCTCCTCATGGGTTTTTCCTTCCAAACCCCTTCTGGTCTTGGTTGCTGTCCTCTGCTGACCTCCAGCTTGGCCTTCCTAGTGCAGCCTACAGAGGGACAATGACTTTATTTATTTATTTATTTATTTATTTATTTATTTATATTAGATTAGATTTATATTACCGCCCATCTCCCCCAATGGGGACCCTGGGCGGTGTGACTTCTCTTGATCTTGACCCTGGGCTTATCCAGAGAGCCCCTTTAATGCACTTTCCTCCCATCCTAGGTAGGCAAGAAAGTAAACCAACCTAACGTGTGCTGACTCCCTGGCTGGGCTTTACAGCAGCTTGGCGGTGAGGCTGGCCAGCCTTGCGGTCTTCACTGTTGTACAGTTGGCAGCTTCAGGGTAGCAACTGGTGCTTTCCCTTCCCTTCCCTTCCCTTCTCCAAGTGGGAAAACCAACCATCAATCACACCCCTGACCATTATGCAGAGAGGGTTTGGGAATCAACCCTACATCTGTTTCATTTGTTTATTTTGCAAAGAACAGTGTGCTTCTCACAACAGGAAGGTGGAGCATCTAAAGCAGAGGGCAAGAGCATCCTAGCTGTGATGGTGCCCCAGTGTGGGACTAGACCTTTCCGGGAGAGATGGGCCAGCCACCACCTTATGCCCCCAACTGCTCTCCTGCTGTGCATGTGGGTGGGGCACTTTTTCATTGTTACGGGCCACCAGCAAGCTGGCACTCTCCTTTTTCCTCCCTCCTTGGCTCTTTCAGTCTCTCTGTCTAGTTTGATTTTGCATCAGTGCTGCCCTCCCTCCTCAGATGTGTGAAGAAGGAAGCAAGAAGCAAGGCAGCCTCCTTCTTTGTTAGTTTTCACCAGCACAAAGAGGTGCGTTCTCCATGGCTTGCTCTTTGCTCAGTACTGTCGTGGGCCACAGACAATGGATCTCCAGCAAAGGAGATCGTTACCTTGTCGTGGTGCTGGAGCTTGAGCACCTCAATGAAACCATGAGCTAAACCGTGAAGGGACACCCAAGACGGGAAGGTCGTGGCAGAGAGGTCAGACTAAATACGATCCCTGGGGAAGGTAATGGCAACCCACCCCAGTATTCTTGCCGTGAAAACTAAATGGATCAGTACAACCAGAGATATGTCGGTATACCGTCGGAAGATGGGACTCCCAGGTCGGAAGATGGTCAAAATGCTACTGGGAAGGAACAGAGGATACGTTCAACTAGCCCCAGATGTGATGACGCAGCTAGCTCAAAGCCGAAAGGACGGCTAGCGGCCGACGGTGCTGGTGGTGAACGACGAATCCGATGTTCTAAAGATCAACACACCATAGGAACCTGGAATGTAAGATCTATGAGCCAGGGAAAATTGGATGTGGTTATTGGTGAGATGGTATTCTGGAGGTGACGGACTCAACCATTGGGGAGCTGGGGATGGTGACGGCCGACAGGGAGCTCTGGCGTGGGCTGGTCCATGAAGTCACGAAGAGTCGGAAACGACTGAACGAATAAACAACAAACAGACAATGGTACATATTCTAATTGACAAGCCAAGATAACAGCCAAGATCTGAGAAAACCTTAGAAAAGTGTTGGATACACAGATTAATTAAAAGGGGTCCCTTGTTTCACAGGCAATTTTATTAAACTGACATTATATTAATTTGATTAATACTTTAAAGAGCCTTGCTCTGTTTTGGAGTTTCGCATCTGGAAGGTACACAAGGTTGCGTATATGTGCCCCCAGTTGTGACATATAAACACACCAATTAAGAAGAAATGTCCAACCTTCAAGGAGGAGAAAGCTGGGCATTGCATAGGACTTTGGTCTTCCTTTCGGGGCGGAGGTCTTGAGTTCAGGCTCATATCACTTAGTGTCAAAATGGTATATTGAAACTTAACTGAAACTCATCGACTGTGTTCAACACACTTAAGTTGGATAAAGACTTAGGGACAGCATTGGCACCACTTCCTAAATTTGGTTGGGTTTCTGGACTTTAGCACGTTTCAAAGACTCATCCCTTTTGGTTAGTTTAAGATTCAAAGTTTTGTACCAAGCCAGAAATTGAGTTAATCCAGTAACCCGATGGAGGGTACTGCATCGACACATCCACTGTTTAAGATTAAGGAACATAAATTACTATTCCAAAGTCAAAACCAAGAATGTTGGAGAAGTTAATTTGTTGTTGGTGAAGTATTTCTGTTTGTCGCTCCTAGGTACTCATGTATCAAAAATCATACATTTCTAGAAAGAATGCAGATAGCAGGTCTGTCTCAGCTCGAGTGTTTCTCGGATCTGTCCAGTTTTCCTGAACTGCATTTATAAGAAACAAAGCTGGCTTCTGTAAGTCTTTCTTTGAAAACTCTCTAAGATCACTTTGTTCTTTGTCCCTTTTCCTCTGAATGCCTCCTTGGCATCAAGTTTTTTGAGGAAATTACTCTTTAGAAAAATACTGTGTTTCTAGAAAGGTTATATACAGTACTGCACGCTATGCAATGTATTTTTATATATTCTCTTTCTCAAGTAATGGCGTTATAAAAGGAACTTTATTTTCCAAGTCCCTGATTTTAGATTGTAAAGCTAACCTACCCGCTACGACGGTGGGCAAGGTAAATCCCTTGTATGGATAATATTTCACACAACCTGGTGAACATAAAGTAGGCTACGGTTTGCTTTGCTACAGGGTGTGGAAATTTATCTCTAGGTAGCAAATTCAGCCTGCTCTGTGCCAAATGACTGGTAACAGGAAACACCCATTTAAGGCCCTAAGTCTCCGAGCATGACTTTCCCATTATGGCTGCCGGATGCCACTATGTGCCAAGCTGATTAAACTCTGCAGACTTCCCCCAGCGCAAAACACAGAATTCCTTATGCCAGAAGTAAAACAAGTTCAGAATTCATTCCGCTGCGCTTTCATCTCCGATGAGTGATGATAAGACCCACTTTTTGTACCCTGTGTATTCAATTACCTTGACTGAGGAGCCTTTTTTCACTGGACAGTTAATGGCAAGGTGGTGACAGGATGTCCTGGTGGGCATGTGGAAGACAGACGGTTGGGTTTCCAGTACGACTTCATTGCCTAGTGAAGCCACAATTGAATTTTTCCTCCCTAAAAATAGCTTCAGATTTAGGCTATTTCAGAAACTGAAATTCTGCACTGTTGGTAGAACTTCCAGCTTCTTTCTCCTCTGTGTCCTCTGTGAAAGTCATAGCTATCCCATAGTTCTTTGTGCTTAAGACAGAAGCAAGGTTGCAATGCCTGCCTGAAATCCAGCTATAGAAATTGCACAGCAGCTCCCTTTATTTAATCCTACAGTCACTTTCAAAAGCAGGTATGATCTGAAAGTGCCTGCACAACATCTCCCTCTTCCAGCCTGGGTAACAACCTATCAAGGGCTTAGTAAATCCCCTGTGTTTGTTCCATGCCCAGTCTAACAAAGCAAGCAGAGAGGTTGGGTGGAGAACAACACACATCTTGAACCCTGGAATCAACTCAATTGTGCACTAAGTGGTGCAGTCTTGAAATAAGTGGAATTAACTTGAGTTTCGTTTCCTTTAGAGCCTTGGGGCATGTGCATAGTGGGTGGGGAGGAATGGGTTTAATCCTTCCCACGAAGCCTTTTCTCTATAGCTTCCCCCAATTTATATGCCAAACATTTCCCTGGCTTATTTGCAAATTCAAAATTCTTGTCTTTTGCACAATTCGTTTTACCTCCATTTCCCTTACTGCTAACAAAGACAACTGGAATATAAAGTGAGCAAAGAAAAAGAGAAAACAATGATATTAAAATTACCAGAAGGAAACACCATAACAGCTGATAATTTAAAGATGCAAACGATGTTTCATCAGTATTACTCTAAATTATATAAAGGAGAAGAAATTCCCCTGGCAAAGGATGATAAATACTTAAAGAAGCAAAATTTACCAAAGATCACAGAAAAACAGAAACAATTAATGAATGGACCTATAGCAATAAGGGAAGTTTGTGAAGCTATAAAAAAGGTCAAAATAAGGAAAGCGCCTGGACCACACGGGTCACCAGCCCCTTATTATAAACATTTTGAAGATGAATTATTCCAACTGTTGCAAAACATGGTGAATTCTATTTTACAGACTGGAAAGATACCGGATTGTTGGATAAAAGCTAATATAGCATTAATACCTAAAGAAGGTCAAGATTTTACCTCACCCAAAAATTACTGTCCAATATCATTGCTGAATAATGATTATAAGTTACTTATGATGATTTTAGCTGAGAGAATGAAGCTGGTTTTACAGGACTTTATTCATGAAAATCAGTGTGGGTTTTTACCTAAAAGACAGCTGAGGGATAATATTAGAAATGTATTGGATAGTTTGGAATACTTGGAACAACATAATGAAAAGCAAGCAGCATTGATTTTTCTTGATGCAGAAAAAGCCTTTGACAATTTGAACTGGACTTTCTTGTTTAAAATTTTGGAGGATATGAACTTTGGTGAGAATTTTATCAAATGGGTAAAATTGATTTATAGTTCACAAAAGGTGCCGATAATTGTGAATGGGGAATTAACAAAACCTTGTGAGATACAGAAAGGGACTAGACAAGGATGCCCACTGTTGCCATTGCTATTTATTTCAGCTTTGGAAATATTGAATAGAGATATAAGATTTAAGATGTGAGCATCTTAAAACAAGCCAAGTCCAAAAATGCTAGAGAATTCCTGGAAGCTTGGCATTCAGACAAAGCAGCCATCAACAGAAACATAGAGGTAAACAACATTTACATACCATTCATGAGAGACAATAGAAAAGGCAGAAGACCAGAACACCTCCTTGCCAGCAATCAACACCCAGATATGCAAAGATTAACACCAGGATTAGCACCAGAGGAACAATCAAACAGCACAATATACCCTAATCAAGGAACTATTAACTCAGTCAATCAACCAAGCAGCACACAACAGCCCAAGCAAGGAACTACCAAGGAGAGTACAACACCCCCACCAACACAGGCAGGACAAGCCAGGGTATATAAACAGAGAGCAAGTCCCACTCCCTTTTCGCACTGAAGATGTTGCCTAGCCTGGCAATGAAAGGTCTGCAAGAAAACAACCAGGCTCAGAGAGCACCAAGGACTCCATAGAGATATAAGGCGAGATGAGAGCATTGCTGGAGTGAAGATTAAAAGAGAAACTTATAACTTACCGGTGTTTGCTGGTGATAATTTTGGAAGATCCTCTGGAAGGAATAGAAATATTAATGGAAAAATTAACAAACTTTGGGGTATTAGCTGGCTTTAAAATTAATAAACAAAAGATGAAGATGTTATCAAAGAATATGAACATCGAAAAGCAAACGGAATTGATAGAAAAAAACTGGTTTTAAGATTGAGAAACAAGTGAAATACTTGGGTATCACTATGACTAACATGAATTGTATGTTACACCAGAATAATTATGTTAAGATATGGAATGAAATCAAGAAGGACATGTTAAGATGGGAGAAATTACAATTGTCCTTGTTGGGGAGAATTTCTATGGTAAAAATGAATATTTTGCCAAGAATGATGCTTTTGTTTCAAACAATACCTATTATGACAACTGATGTACCATTTAAACAATGGCAGAAAGGTATATCTAAGTTTGTATGGCAAGGGAAAAAATCAAGAGTTAAATATAAAATACTTTAAGATGTAAAGGAACGAGGAGGCTTGGGACTGCCTGATTTGAAATTGTATTTTGCAGCCTCCTGCATAGTCTGGATGAAAGAGTGAGTTCTGCTGAGAAATAAGAGGATCTTAGAATTAGAAGGGCATGATCTGAGGTTCGGATGGCATGGTTTTCTATGCTATGATAAAGTTAAGGTTAATGTAGATTTTTAAGAATCATTATATTAGAAGTGCCATATTGAGAATATGGAACAGTTATAAACCCAGACTGTGCCCAAAAATGCCTTTATGGGTCTCAGCACAAGAAGCATTTTACAGGAAAAAAACAGGTAAAGAAAAATGGTTAACTTACCGAGAGTTGTTAGAACAGGAACATGGAGAATATAAGATGAAATCAAGAGAGCGATTGGCTGCAGAGGGATTTAGTTTTCAATGGGTTTTGTATGCACAGTTAAGAGAAAGATTTAAAGTAGACAATAGGACATTTGGAATTGAGCAGCAGAAGACAGAATTTGAACTATGTACAAATGATTGTACTGGACTGGAATGCTAAAGTAGGAAGTCAAAAAATAACCGGAATAACAGGCAAGTTCGGCCTCGGAGTACAAAATAAAGCAGGGCAAAGGCTAATAGAGTTTTGCCAAGAGAACACGCTGGTCATAGCAAACACTCTTTTCCAACAACACAAGAGACGACTCTACACATGGACATCACCAGATGGTCAATACCGAAATCAGATTGATTATATACTTTGCAGCCAAAGATGGAGAAGCTCTATACAATCAGCAAAAACAAGACCTGGAGCTGACTGTGGCTCAGATCATGAGCTTCTTATCGCAAAATTTAGGCTTAAATTGAAGAATGTAGAGAAAACCACTAGACCAATCAGGTATGACCTAAATCATATCCCTTATGAATATACAGTGGAGATGAGGAATAGATTTAAAGGATTAGATCTGGTAGACAGAGTGCCTGAAGAACTATGGATGGAGGTTCGCAACATTGTACAGGAGGCAGCAACTAAAACCATCCCAAAGAAAAAGAAATGCAAGAAAGCAAAGTGGCTGACTGATGAAGCTTTACAAATAGCTGAGGAAAGAAGGGAAGCAAAAGGCAAGGGAGAAAGGGAAAGATATAAACAACTGAATGCAGAATTCCAGAGAATAGCAAGGAGAGATAAGAAGGCCTTCTTAAATGAACAATGCAAAGAAATCGAGGAAAACAATAGAATGGGGAAGACTAGAGATCTCTTCAAGAAAATCGGAGATATCAAGGAACCTTTTGTGCAAAGATGGGCATGATAAAGGACAAAAAGGCAGGGACCTAACAGAAGCAGAAGAGATTAAGAAGAGGTGGCAAGAATACACAGAAGAACTATACAAGAAAGATCTTAATATCCCTGATAAATACGATGGTGTGGTCACTGAGCTTGAGCCGGACATCCTAGAGAGTGAAGTCAAGTGGGCCTTAGGAAGCATTACTAACAACAAAGCTAGCGGAGAAGACAGTATCCCAGCTGAGCTATTTAAAATCCTAAAAGATGATGCTGTTAAAGTGCTGTACTCAAAATGCCAACAAATTTGGAAAACTCAACAGTGGCCACAGGATTGGAAAAGGTCAGTTTACGTTCCAATTCCAAAGAAAGGCAATGCCAAAGAATGTTCAAACTACCATACAATTGCGCTCATTTCACATGCTAGCAAGGTTATGCTCAAAATCCTACAAGCTAGGCTTCAGCAGTATGTGAACCGAGAACTACCAAAAGTGCAAGCTGGGTTTCGAAGAGGCAGAGGAACTAGAGATCAGATTGCCAACATTCACTGGATCATGGAAAAAGCAAGAAAGTTCCAGAAAAACATCTACTTCTGCTTCATTGACTACGCTAAAGCCTTTGATTGTGTGGATCACAACAAACTGTGGCAAAGTCTTAAAGAGATGGGAGTACCAGACCACCTTACCTGTCTCCTGAGAAACCTGTATGTGGGTCAAGAAGCAACAGTTAGAAGCGGACATGGAACAACAAACTGGTTCAAAATTGGGAAAGGAATACGACAAGGCTGTATATTATCACCCTGCTTATTTAACTTATATGCAGAGTACATCATGAGAAATGCCGGGCTGGATGAATCACAAGCCGGAGTTAAGATTGCCGGGAGAAATATCAACAACCTCAGATATGCAGACGATACCACCCTAATGGCAGAAAGTGAAGAGGAACTAAAGAGCCTCTTGATGAGGGTGAAAGAGGAGAGTGCAAAAGCTGGCTTGAAACTCAACATTAAAAAAACCCAGATCATGGCATCTGGTCCCATCACTTCCTGGCAAATAGAAGGGGAAGAAATGGAAGCAGTGACAGATTTTATTTTCTTGGGCTCCAAGATCACCGCAGACGGTGACTGCAGCCATGAAATTAAAAGACGCTTGCTCCTTGGGAGGAAAGCTATGGCAAACCTAGACAGCATATTAAAAAGCAGAGACATCACCTTGCCGACAAAGGTCCGTATAGTTAAAGCTATGGTTTTTCCAGTAGTGATGTATGGCTGTGAGAGTTGGACCATAAGGAAGGCTGAGCGCCAAAGAATTGATGCTTTCGAGCTGTGGAGCTGGAGAAGACTCTTGAGAGTCCCTTGGACTGCAAGGAGGTCAAATCAGTCAATCCTAAAGGAAATCAACCCTGACTGCTCATTGGAAGGACAGATGCTGAAGCTGAAGCTCAAATACTTTGACCACCTAATGCGAAGAGAGGACTCACTGGAAAAGACCCTGATGCTGGGAAAGACTGAAGGCAAAAGGAGAAGGGGACGGCAGAGGATGAGATGGTTAGATAGCATCACCGATGTAATGAACATGAATTTGAGTAAACTCCGAGAGACAGTGGAGGATAGGAAGGCCTGGCGTGCTATGGTCCATGAGGTCATGAAGAGTCGGACACGACTAAACGACTGAACAACAACAACAACAAATGATGAACATGTAATTGCTAAACTGTTTAAATTTTTATTGAAATTTGAAATGGAAGAAGAACATGTGAAAGACTGTATGATAAAATGGCTACAAACTTTGGACACAATAGACTGATGGAACAGTGGGAAAATACGTGATTAAAAGGATTGAAATTTACAGTATGTTACAACCTAAAAGAGACTTTTTATACAATGATGTATCATTGGTCTGAGACTCCAGAAAATTTTTCTAGAATGTATTAAGGTACTTCAAATTTATGTTGGAAATGTGGACAACATGAAGGGTCATTTTATCATGCCTGGTGGACTTGTAAAAAAGCCAGAAATTTCTGGGCTCAAATACATATAATGATGCAAAGAATTTTAAAGATCAACATTCAATTGAAACCAGAACTTTTCTTGCTGGGTTTAATGGACAGCCAATTAGAAAAGAGCCACGGAAGATTATTTTTATATATGATGACTGCTGCAAGACTATTATATGCTCAAAAGTGGAAAGAGACTGAAATACCCACAGCGGAGGAATGGTTGGTGAAGATGAGGGAACTAGCAGAGATGGCAAAATTAACTTGTTTGATTAGAGAAAGATCTCAACAGCTGCATTTATCAGTGACTGGAAACCCCTTATGGACTTTTTGCTGAAAAAAGAAAAAATGAAGATTAAAAAGGGTAGCTTACGGAAAGAAGGAAATTATGATGTAACTTTAGAGAGAGAGGGCAAAATATAAATGTATGTATAACCACTGTCAAAAAGATCGGAAGCCGCTTCTTTATAACTTTTCTTTTCTTTTCCTTTCCTTTCTTTTTCTTTTTTTCTTTTTTCACTATTTACTATTTTTCTTTATTATCTTCATGGTTTTTATTTTGTGAAAATTTCTTCCATAAAAATTATTTTGAAAAAGAAAAGAAAACCCTCTTTCTATAGCCCCTGCATTAGGATTAAAAAAGATGGTGACGACAATCAAGTGATCAAAGCCCCAGCTCTTCTTCGCATGTGACACATGTAAAAACGGGGCAGGGCTTTAATTGCATGGTTGTGGCTGCTGCCTGGACTTTTTTGACCCCCTCCCTGCGGTCATCCCTGCAACAAACACTGAAAGTCACAACAGCAGCCCAATTTTTTGTTCAATTCCTCATGAATCCTATATTTTCACTGTCATGAACAGTCATTTATTTCTTCCTGTTCCTTTGACCATCAGCTACATACATACTGCTTAAACAGAGGAGATGTTGTTAGGAACCTCCCCCTTCATTTCCCTGCTGAACTCCACTTGCATTCCCACTGGTCTTGCTTTCTGGAAATGACCACCTTATATATCCTTTATAAAGCCACCTCTGCTTGCTCAGCAGGAAGCCATCAATGACCAATCAAGCACACAGCCCACCCTGGTCATTCATTCTTCTCCTGGCCCTTTATTTTCCAATACTGAGTGACAGTTTTGACTGATTAAACATAGGTTCCCAAATTTTATTCCACCTCATAAAAAGGAATTGTATTATTAATGTAAGTAATTCCAAATAGGTTGAATGCAAAATGCTTAAATAACTCAAATATTTCATACCAGTAATTCATTTGACCTGTAAATAAAAGCACTATGATCTAAAAAAAAAAATTAAGCTTTTTACCAGCAGCCAGTGATGTGCCATATGTAGAGAATAGATCGAGCCCTTTTGCAAGGCTCAAACAGTGAGTTATACCTACAATAGAATGTGCTACCTTGCTTGGAAACTCTGACTTGTTTGTTCAGACTTGTGGTTCAAGCTTGCCTGCCTTAAAACATGCCCTTTGTATTAGTTTGGACCAAGTTGCTTTCAACACTGATACAGATCACTGTGGATAATTGATAACCAGCTTATATTCCACGCACGGCAGTTTATCTGCCATCCGGAGTTCTTAATTCCTGGTGAACGTTGTTTCTTGACCCACATCCCAGAAATACCATTTTAAAATTGTGCAAAAGAAAATATTTTCTTCCAAACTATTCACAGGGGAGAGATGTGTAATAGATACACAATTTTCTGCAAGTCTCTTTTTCTGGTCCATTTGAACCATTTCAAATATGAAATGGGCTGCCTTACTGATTCTGTGTACCCAAAATACTGTGTGATATGCAGGACAGATGGTCTCGACTCTGAGAAGCTTTCTCCCATAAGTCCTTCCTGCTCCTTAAAAACAGCCTCACTCACAAAGCAAGTTCACGGGGGAATTCTGATTTTAAATAGACAGACTGATGGGTTGAAATATATAACACAATTCAAAATCCCTCTTGTATTTTGACATGTACATCTCCATGTGCAAAAGTAGCTCTATTCATGGCTTACTTGCTTGTAGGCATTTCTGCAAAAAAATCACAGATGGTCAAGCTAGTCACATCCTCTGAGAAGAAAGGTTTGAGGAGAAGCTCAGATCTTAGTGTGTAAAGATCATGGTGGGCTTCACCAACACAACCCCGACCCTCTTGATACAGATATTTTTATTACTGCATGCAAGTAACATGAATAGAGGTATATATTAATTGTGTGTTTCTGTGTGTATCAGAGAATGGCTGATTCTGTTGCAACGCCAGCCCTCTTGAACACATTACCCTTGAGATCCAACTGGCCTGTCTCTGATGGCATTTTGTAAAGCCCTAAAAGTGGTCAGGAAGTTAATTGGGCCTACGAGATGGATGTGTTATATTGTCGTCCTCAGCTACCATTATGTCTATTTACTATTATTTGGTTGTATTTGAGTTTCTAATTTCGTTAGCGGTCCAGAGTCGCTGTTGCGATCAAAATGAAGAAATAAATATATGCAGGTAGAATCAATAAATTTTATAAAAGGGGTACCTCCTTTTACAGGGAATTAATTTTAATTAGTAGCTCTTAATTCAATTAAAATAATTATATTTATCATGCTCCGACCCCCTTCTTTAAAGTATGGCTTCTGGAAGGTACTGTGTGTGGGTACATACACACACAAACACACACACAAGAAATGCATTACATACATTTAATGTCGCTCCTTGAGTGAGATGGGCAGTGACTAAATTTGAAGTATAAATAAATATATTTATTGGGATAGTGGAAATGTCTGGTAACTACATGGATATGGAAATTGTGGGCTCCAGAAAGCATCTGTACCAACCCTTTAAAGCAAATTCATGGGATACAATTTGACCCATATTACAGTGGCATATTATTAACCTGTAATCAGCTTCTACGTCAAGCAACTTTCGTAAACAGCGATGGATTTTGGTAACCTCAGTGCAGAACAAATGTGTTAATACTGTAATCTGAGTGAACTCAATGGAGATTTAAAATACTATGAAAATGTCATTTTGACCAACAGATTTGCATAAGGGAATAAACGTATTCATAATTAGCCTTATATTCATTAATGATGTAAGAGACATCTTTTCTTACTCTTTTTCCCCTGTGAAGGAAGTAAAATAGTGGAGGCACATTATGGAATACATTGTCATACTCATCACTGACAAAGGAAGGCTGAGCGAAGGAAGATAGATGCTTTTGAACTGTGGTGTTGGAGGAAAATTCTGAGAGTGCCTTGGGCTGCAAGAAGATCAAACCAGTCCATACTCCAGGAAATCAAGCCAGACTGCTCACTTGAGGGAATGTTATTGAAGGCAAAACTGAAGTACTTTGGCCACATAATGAGAAGACGGGATACCCTGGAGAAGACGCTGATGCTAGGGAAAGTGGAAGGCAAAAGGAAGAGGGGCCGACCAAGGGCAAGGTGGATGGATGATATTCTGGAGGTGACGGACTCGACCGTGGGGGAGCTGGGGATGGTGACAGCCGACAGGAAGCTCTGGCGTGGGCTGGTCCATGAAGTCACGGAGAGTCAGAAGCGACTGAACGAATAAACAACAACAAAACACTGACAAAACAAAAGTCAAGAATTAGTCAGCATCTTGATGCATGGAAATCAGGGACATCCAGGGGGATGGGGGATTGGATCTTCTGATAACCAAGCTCTATCAAATGTTCAGTCTTTTCCTAATTTTAAATACTGAGTATGAAATATTTATTTGAACAAATACAGCTTAACACAACTGACAATTTTCCTGTTTCAGCTTTTCAAAATATAATCAAAAGTGTGGAAAGTAGTACAGAGGCCCTCCATATTTGTGGGTTCTATTCCAGGGTACAACTGGGTATAATTGTGTGCAGATAATGAGACTGTGAGGCTATGGACGTGGGGGTGAGATTCTGGATTCCTGGAAAATAACCAAAAATGTAAAAGTAAAGTAAAACGGTATAATGGTTAGCTGTCTCAAGTCTGTGGAGTCCTTGGTGCTCTCTGAGCCTTGTTGTTTTCTTGCAGACGTTTCATTGCCAGCCTAGGCAACATCTTCAGTGGGAAAAGGGAGTGGGACTTGCTGTCTGTTTATATACCCTGTCTTGTCCTGTGCACCCCCACCAACACAGGCAGGAATGAAACGTCTGCAAGAAAACAACAAGGCTCAGAGAGCACCAAGACTCCACAGTTCAACCCTGAGCTACAAATATTCTCTTCGATGTGTCTCAAGTCTGTTCCAGTCTCTTAATGCAGTGTTTCTCAACCTTGGGAACTTTAAGATGTATGGACTTCAACTCCCAGAATTCCCCAGCCAGCACACTTCTTAAAGTTCCAAGGTTGAGACACCCTGTCTTAATGCACCCCAACACAGGAAAAATAGAAAGCCAGACGCTCTGGATTTTCTTTTGAAAACCAGAAGTTCAAAATGTAGCAAACTTTGTGAAAATGCCCCAAACTCAAGGGGTATCAGTGCAACCAAGATATGTGTACAGTCCATGAGAAACGTTAGGATGCAAAATTCCCTTTTAAAACAATCTAACCAAAAATCTAGATGTGAAAGGATTTTTATGGGTGAAAATACATACTCAAGCAGCATTTTGCATTTCAGAACATATAGTGTTTATTGCAAAGGAATAAATGGTCTCCTGTTTAATATTATTTGGTAAGATCTTTTGTTTTCTTCCTGGAGAACGATAGCCTAACCATTTTATAGACATTGTAAATAAGTTTATCCTTTGCGGCCTCTTCCCTCGCTGAAATCTGGCACACTATTCACTTTGCTTATCATAAGTCACCTACAGTATACAGGTGTATATATGTTACATAAATATGATCAAGCCATACATTAATAAAAATAAATCAGGACAGACATAAGGACCGAAGGTGGCTAGACAACAGAAAATGCATTATTGGATTCAGCAGGCTAAAAGTACACATAAGGTGGCAAAGAAAATGGGTTGGATGCCTCTTTGGGGCCTTAATTTTCAGTGGTTTTGTTGCGCAATCTCTTGCAGCCCTTCACCTGTCAAAGACAGATTTCCATCCCCAGTACTGTAGCTCCTGCCTTCATTTTCATCTAAAATAGGTCCAAATTGATTCATTATTTTCAAAGTTGTGAGGGACAATTTCCTCAAAGACTTCCCAAGCCATGCCGATGACCTTGGAGATGACCTTCCCAACCCTTTTCTGGTCCAGCTCAACTACACATCCATGTAGCTTTCTTGGCAACATGCCTCACCCTGTATTTTGATTTGTTTTCTAAGCAAAATAAAGGTAAATAAATAAATTTAAAAACAAAACATGGAAGTAGCCTGCCAGTGCCTTCTTCCAAGTTGTTTTTCCTTCCAAGCCCTAGGATTTTCTGGTTGTCTCCCATTCAACTATTAACCAGGACTGATGCTGTTTAGCTTTTTGAGATCAGCCAAAGGTTCACATCTACTTAGCTTGCTAACAATGACACACCCACTCACAAAAGACAAGGTGGCCAGGAACTGAAGCTTTCACAGCACAAATAGCATGGACAATCACAATAACATTACGACAATCATAGCAGTATGCCAGCTCTCGCAGAATGGAAAGGGACATCTCTGTGTCCCAAACTAGCATGAAAGGTAATGGTTCCAAGGGACCAACTTGGAAGGAGATATTAGTTGTCCTGCACTGATACGAGACTCATGACCAACTCCCCTCAATTTCTCAAGCTGAGCTCATGGATTGCTTGGACTGTTCACTACTCAGCACTCTTCTCCGGCTGAGAAAAAGGGGCCCTGCAACATGAGCCATGGAGCTCAACGATTCTAGATTGGCACGGCCAGAAGAATTCCTAGAAGCCCAGCCTTCTGCTGTTTCACATCAGGCTCTAATCACTCACCTCAAGCACCCTGAATTGGAAAAGGATCCGTCTCCTAGTTGTGGACCACACTTTAGAAATGTCTGCTTTGAAATAACCGATTGATTCACCTCCTTGGGCCAAAGTAAATATATATGTCTTTGGAGAACCTGCCTTCAGAATTGAGCTTTTTCCACACTGGAGAATCAAGGAGTCCTCTAGCATTAAATTTACCCTGGCTGCTTTTTTAACTAGCGTGTAACTGACAATTAGAATTAAAGTATACTGTTTCCTTTGAGAATGTCAGTCAAGACAAGATTAAAATAAACATATATTTTAAATTCAGGAGGGCAGAAGCAAAATTAGGATGAGGTCTGGAACAAAAGTAAAAACAAATAAATCTCTCAGATTTCCATGTGGGTGGATCATGGCCAGAGGCACCTTATTTCCTTCTCCTCCTCTGAAGGAAAAATGATAATCCCTTCTAAAAGCAAATAAATATCTTGGTGAAAATCAAGCTTAGGCATGCAAACACTGACCTAGACAAAGAGTTTCTGGTAAATTATGGTTTAACTGACTGTTGAATCAAGCCGGATGTTATTAACATGCTAGAGATACTGAGGTAATGTCAGAAGGAAGAGAATTAATTAAGAATTTAACACCATGGATTAAAAAATAAAGAATAGGTTATAAGTAAATGTTATGGTTTGATTGAACTGGTCCAATCTTCTACAGAAGTCTCTAAATTCTTCATACCCTAGTGTAATTTCTGGTATAACCTTGGAGAAGAACCAATGTGCCTTTGTGCAACAAAAATGAAGTTAATCAATAATAAATGCATTTCTCTTTCCCTCCAACACACATAAATACTCAACTGACATTCGCAATGTAACATTATTCTGAAATCTTTGAAACTGGAGGAAATGGTAAGGGATCTTTCTCTCCTATAGTCTCTTCAACTGTATAGACAAGAGAGAAGAAGAGACACCTATTCATATCAGCTTCTTCCAAAAGATGAAAAGCCAGATTTAGGAACAGATTAACATGGGCTTTCCAGAAAATCATCCACATCCAAGCTATCTGGTCCTTATTCTGTATAACAGAAGAGGTCCCTGAGGTTCACCAGAGGATGATTAGCCAAAGGATCAACTTGTCGGTTCTTGAACCACTAGTCACACTGAAATGGTTTGATCTGAAGGTAAAAGAAAGGTGATTTCTGTAGGAATTCTGGAATGCTAGTAACAGAAGTCCACACAGTTTTTATCTAGTTTTAGCAGAGCAGAAGCATCCCAATAAACTTGCACAAGGCTTAATCAGTTCAAAACACAAAATAAACACACTTCACACGTTAATGAAAAGTTACAGAAAAATAGCTTACAGTTTTATTGTAGATCAGTTTCATGGTAGCAGAGGATGGTTCATGCGTGCAAGTGATAGGTTCTGACCAAACCCACAGTCGTCTTAATGTGGCCTTGCTGAATGCATGTATGAGCAACTTGGACAGCCATGGATGACCATCCTCCCAGGTGAGGATTCAAGCAGGAAAGAGGGAAAGACGAAGGGAACAGGAACAGGAAATCGGGGTTCAGCCCCTCCCACACAAAGCAAGTAAGATTAGGTTACAGCAGAGGCTGCCTCCTCCTTCAAGCTTGTGTGAGACGTGCTTGGTTGAAACCCAATATCTCTAACAATTTCTACACTAGGAATTCACTGTTTAAAGCTGAAGACTACTTTCCCACTAGCAAAAGTAATCAGGGCTCTATATTGCTATAGGATGGTGGAGAGGAAGGATAGAGGGGGTGGGCTCAAATAAGAAGTGGCTGCAAAAGCCCCTTTTTCTCCTTTCTCATCTTATATATTTATTTATAGATACTATTCATACGGTTGCCCATCTCATAGTAATGTAATAGTAACCGCCCAGGGTCCCTCCTTGTGAGGGAGATGGGCGGGATATAAATATGACAAATAAATAAAAATGTGACTGTGAGTGGTAAATAAAGACTTAAAACCCAAAAAACCATAGAATTAAAACAACCAGCAATCCACATAACATACATCCAAGGTCGGAGAAGAATCATTTCCAGCTTACAAACAGAAAAGACAGCAATAAAACCAATCAATAGAGCACACTTAACCTCTAGCCCAAATGCAGGGGGGAACAGCCTAGTCTTTAGTGCCTTTTCCCATTTAGTTGTCTTTTCCAACTATGCCCTTTCATCACAAGAAAAAAGTTGTGTCCCCTGGATAAGTGGGATTGCTGTTTTTTCCATAGCCACAAAGTTCCTTCCCTAGTTGGTTAATACCAGTTCAAATCCAGCACGTCCGTACTTGCATGCCCATCGTGCTATTTCCTTTATGAGTTATACAAAGAGCAGAGATAGAGTAAGAAGTAGTAAGCAAAAGAAATTAGTGGCAGGAGATGAGGTGGAAGGAAATCTAACTGAACCTACTTTACACTGTTATACCTCCCCATACATTTCTACCCTTGCAAATCACATCACTTTACACCTTGATTTTTGCTTTTTAAGCTTCTCGGCTCTTTCATTTTGAAGATCTCATTAAGTCCATCCATCCATGCCTTTCTTGGTCTTCCCCTTCCTCTCAATTCAGATTCATTCATCGCAGATTCATTCATGACCTCTTCTCTTCTTGTTTGACCACACGTTTCTTATAAGCCCCATTCAGCTTCCATCTTTCCCTATCTTCAACTCTCAATTCCATATAAAAAATGGGCAATAACATGCTCTTATACACAACCATTTTCATTTCTTTCAAGAAACATTGAGTTCTTGCAGCAGACTACCTATTACCCTTTTATTAGCTTTTGGACTTAACATTTTTCCATCTATTTTTTCATATTAAGAAAAAATTCTTCCAAGGTACAGCAATCCAACTGTTTTGCTCATGATATATGCATAATTTACAAACATTATTTCATTTTCCCCTGTCAAACACAACTACCTCAGTTTTTGATACACTGAGTTTCATATTTACACTCCTTGTGGAATCACTCAATCTGTCTAAGATTTATTGAAAATAATTTGGGTTCTCAGGCAATGCCACAGCATTGTCTGCATAATAAAAACCCCAACCACCTCTAATTTACAGTAAGCATTCCGTATACATTTCTCTGTAAATAAATTAAACAACCAAGGGGACAGCATATACCGACTTCCTCAAAAATTCATACATCTTAGGCCCATCTTATGACCCTCTTACTGCCCTGAGCCACCAACCTTCAACTCCATCTTTGCACAAAACATTCTAAAATTCAAGCCTATTCGCATCACCATTCTTTAAATCAATAAATGCACAATACATTTCTCAGTCACTTTCCAAACCGCCAAAATTTGGTTTGCATAACCCTGGCCAGCATAAAATTGTACTGCACTTCCCAAGTTTTCTTCATTGTCAGCTTTTGTACTCTCGGTCAGAATTCTTCTGCCAAACACTTTCCTGGGGATACCTTACAAACTAAGCATAACCCTGTTCTTTTTGTGTTCACCCTTATTCCCTTTCCCTTCGTGCAACAGAATCACAATGTTGTTCTTCCAATCATCAGACACAGATGTTGTCTTCACACACAGATTATCAAAGTTGCACAGCCAGTCAGTAAACAAACCACATCAATAATTTAACCTTTCTCCAATTACACAGTCTGCCTTACCATTTTACATTTTCATAGCATTGATTACTTCCTTTTCATCATTTTTTCTTGATTGCTAACATTTAGAGCATTCCTTTTCCACTCGTCGTCCTATTGCTATCATTCCAGTCCAAATGTCTAAAATACTCTTTCAGCAAACCCTCATTTCTGTTTCATCCCAAATCATTTAATTGCTTTTATTCTTAATCCCATTCACTTTTCCATGTGTACTTATGAAGAAATTTATGCTTAAATCATGTATTCAAAATGGACAGAACTATTTCTAAAGCAGGTGGTCATCAGAAAGTCTCCATTCTCATTCATTCTTGGACACAAACTCACTCATCTGATTCCCACCCATCCATTCAAGTCACCCAACAGAATATTCTGCAATGCAGACAGCAGAATGAAGGCTTTTTGGGTTTTTTTGTTTTGCTTTTGTTGGTGAGGATATTTATTTATTTATTTATTTATTTATTTATTTATTTTCTATCACACCTTTATTATTATTATAAATAACTCAAGGCGGCGAACATACCTAATGCTCCTTCCTCCTCCTATTTCCCCCACAACAACCCTGTGAGGTGAGTTGGGCTGAGAGAGAGTGACTGGCCCAAGGTCACCCAGACGGCTTTCATGCCTCAGGCGGGACTAGAACTCTCAGGCTCCTGGTTTGCCATTGACTCCTTCCTAGGGCTGAGAGACAGGGACTGGCCCAAGGTCAGCCAGCTTTCATGCCTCAGGCGGGACTAGAACTCAGACTCCTGGTCACATACGTACTTCTACACAGTCCTAATGGGAGCTCATGTCTATGTTCCTAATTTCCTACCATCTGGATTTGCGCAGACAGAAGTGTTTTCTGTTCACCATGTAAAGAACAGGCCCTCTATACCCACTTTTTGGCAAAAATGTTATTTATTCTTCAAACATATATCCCTTTTTCCTTTAAATAAGATCATCACGGCTTGAGCCAATTCTCTCAATCTTTCATCACAAACAATCAAGTTTCACTCTCTTGCCATGTGGATGCACAAATAGACTTATGCTTAAACCACTTCTTCAAAACAAACAGTCCTTTTTCTATGGAGGTACTCACTTAACTGCTGCTATTCTCATTCATTCTTGGGTCTCCAAGTGGCCCAGCTACGTTTTCCGTACATTCAGGGCTTCTTCCCATCCTCCCATTCACAGAATCCTTTCTAATTCTGTTAGAAGACACACAGCTACTGTCTAGCTAAATTAGGAGTAGCTTTTTCAGTTCTCACAATGATGCCCTTATTATCTGATATAGATAGTTCTACTGTGAATCCTTTTATGTCCATGTAGGACCTATTAATAAACAACTGTGTGTGTGTGTGTGTGCATGTGTGTATAAATATATCCAACTCCCAACATCTCTGGGCGGTTCACAACAATCAAAACAAAGCAATTACAATAAAGCTGAAAAAAAGTTTAAAAGATAAAAGATGGCAAGAATCATACAGGTGGAAAAGACTTTGGAGGTGGGAATAGAAGAGCTCCAGGTTCCCTTCCCACCCTAAAATTCTATCATTCTAAGAATGACAGACCGGATGGCAACGTAGGAAGGGGTCTGGCTTTCCCTTGCTGGGGGCCTGGGTGAAGAGCCAGATTTTCACAGCTCTTCTGAACAACAGCAGAGTGAGAGCTATCTGGATCTCAGGGGGAAGCTCATTCCAGAGGGCAGACACCACTACAGAAATGGCATGCTTCCGGGGACCCGATAGATGACATTATTCAATCGAAGGAACCCCGAGGGTGACAATCCTGCAAGAACAAATCAGCCGGTCAGATACCATGGGAGGCTGGTGGTCCCTCCAGTAACCAGGCCCTCTGCCACGTACCGTATATCTCCTACATTGCCTTCCTTGCTTGATCTAGTGGCACAGCGGAATGCTGGCCACGTGGGGATGTGAAATGCTTATGTAGAAGCATTCGCTGAGCAGCACTCATGGCACAAGGCACATTCCCCAAGTATCCTCGTGTTGGAGGAGACCATTTAGGTCACTGAGTCCAAGAGCTGCTCAGGGTAGGATTCCAAATTAAAGCATCCCAAACCGATGGCTGTTGAGTGGACGCGGGCTCACTCCTCCCTTGAATTGGTTCCACCTTAATTGGCCCTTTGGTAACTGGTTTCATCTCCCTTGGGAAGTAGATGTTAGTGGGATCAGCACACTATTTCCTCCCCTTGTTTAGGTCCCTTCTGTAAGGATCGTGGTCTTTGAAGTCTCAAATCAGCAACACTCGATACAAGCCATGTAGGATATATGAAGTTCCTTTATTTGAGATCAGCACCAAGCTCTGCTGAAGCCACGAATGAAATCTCCCGCCTAAAAGCACTCTTTAAACACATCCTAATCTGTCTCCTTTCTCACCCCTCCCCTCTGTGTGAATAACGGTTACTATAATTCCTTTCGTTTCTCGGCTTCCCTGCTCTGTGTCAGATTGTACCAGTCCAGCTACCTGACCTTGTAGCCTTGTTGGATAAACAGCCTCTAACGTCTCTGCTGGAATGCATGCCCTCCCCCTGTTCTGTGAAATGCAAGCCTCTCCTACTCTAAAGCACTAATAATCTACATGTGTCTATTTTACAATTCTCCCTTATATTTCACTCCATGTCAGTGGGATGGGTCCAGATGCAATTGTCTATTGCCTCTGGAGGTTTCCAACATGACATACTGCCCTCCTGAAGAAAAAATCTCCCTCCTCCTTTGATAATAAAACATGAATGGGGAAGAAATGTACATAAAACATTTAAACATGTTAAGCTAAGTCAGTATGTTCAGGTTGGTTTCTCTGGATAGTTTGCATGGAATTGTTTCACCAACTGAGGTGCTCGAATGTGATGTTGATCAACCCACACAGTGTACGTTTTTGGGAAATGCTTCCATTGGATTAAATACTGCAACTTTCCTCGATGCCGTCGGGTATCTAAAATATTTTGGACTTTGAAATGATGTTCTCCTTCAATCATCAATGGGGAAGGCAGAGGCATCTCAGGATGCCAGCGTTCTGAGTCCCTGACAGGTTTTAAAAGGCTGCAATGAAAACAGGGTGAATCTTTTTCAAATTCTTTGGTAACTGCAATTGCATGGTTACATCATTGATAATTTTAGTTATTGGGAAAGGACCAATGTATTTTGGTCCTAGTTTCTTGGCCACAAAATCCTGTCCACTTGCCCCCTGAAATGGGGTAAACCTTGTACTTTGGTGTACTGCATTGTTGTACACAACTTCTGCAAACGGAAGTAGGTCCATCCAATCATCTTGTTGATAGCTAACATAACATCTCAGATACTGCTCCAACACTTGGTTCCATTGTTCAGAAGATCCATCTGTTTCTGGATGGTGGGAGGAGCTTAAACCTTGCTCCACCCCAATCAGTTTTAAAAACGATTTCCAGAACTTTGAGGTAAACTGGACCCCCTGGTCACTGATAACTCTTTCAGGGGTCCCGTGTAAGCAGTAGATATGCTGTATGAACATCTTGGCCAATTGTCCAGCCGTAGGTAGACTAGCACATGGGATAAAATGTGTCTGTTTTGAAAACAAATCCATTACTACCCATATAACTGTTTTCTTTTTGCTCTCTGGTGGTTCAACTATAAAGTCCATAGCAATTTGTTTCCATGGTCTGGTGGGTCTTGCCACATTTTTCAATAGACCCTTGGGTTTATGAGACCCAGCTCATTTCACCATTGCACAGGTTGGACAACTAGCCACATAATCCTCTACATCCTTACGTAAGGCTGGCCACCAAAATTGCCACCTTACTAAATGCAAGGTTTTTACCAACCCAAAATGACCAGCTGATGTTAGCGTCGTGGCATCTTTCTAAAATTTTCTTGCATAATGGTTCAGGGATATATAGTTTCTCACCCTTCCACCACAACCCCTGCTTTTCTGTCAAGAAATTTCAGTTCTCCGGCAACCACTCATCCTGTGGCAATGCGGACTGTAGTTCACTTTGTAATCCCTCCTCTATCTTTGTGGTTGCAAGAGTTTTCTGGCTCCGGGTGGTTACTGCCATCCCGAATTGTGAGGGTGAATTGACTGAGTCCACTACATCCTCCCTCTGGAAATAATCGGGTAATCGGGACAATGCATCAGCTAAAAAATTATTTCCGCCTGGTAGGTATTTCAAAGTAAAGTTAAATGTACTGAAAAATTGCACCCACCTAATCTGCTTAGGGTTCAGTTTTCTTGGGGCCTTCAAAGCTTCTAAATTTTTATGATCAGTCCAAACTTCAAATGGGTGGAAAGCCGCTTCCAGCAGATGCCTCCAAGTGACCAGCACCCACCGCACAGCAAAATATTCCTTCTCCCAAACATGCCAATGCCTCTTTGTCTCTGAAAATTTATGAGAAAGGTACATGCATGGTCGCAACTTCCCCTCGTCGTCCCTCTTTAACAAAATGGCGCCAATTGCCAAGTCCGATGCATCAGCTTGGACAATCAGGGGCTTTAAGGGATCGGGGTGCTTTAGAACTGGCTCTGAGGCAAACAGGGTTTTCAGGCGATTGAAAGCCTCTTGGCACTCTGCCATCCACTTCAGCACCATCCCCAGTTTTTTCACTACCTTTGGGTCCCCTCTCCCTTTGGTCTTAAGCAAATCAGTGAGAGGCAAGGCTACTTGAGCAAAGTTGGGAATGAACTGGCGATAGAAATTAGAGACCCCTAAAAAACTCTGTAGTTGTCTCCTAGTTTTATTTATTTATTTATTAATCATATTTATACCCCGCCTATCCCCTCCCTATCAGAGGACTCTAGGCGGCTTACAGCATTGAATTCATATATATTAACATTCAATATCTTCAGCAAAGGAGATCGTTACCTTGTCATGGTGCTGGAGCTTGAGCACCTCAATGAAACCATGAGCTAAACCGTGAAGGGACACCCAAGACGGGAAGGTCATGGCAGAGAGGTCAGACTAAATACGATCCCTGGGGACGGTAATGGCAACCCACCCCAGTATTCTTGCCGTGAAAACTAAATGGATCAGTACAACCAGAGATATGTCGGTATACCATCGGAAGATGGGACTCCCAGGTCGGAAGATGGTCAAAATGCTACTGGGGAGGAACAGAGGATACGTTCAACTAGCCCCAGACGTGATGATGCAGCTAGCTCAAAGACGAAAGGACGGCTAGCGGCCGACGGTGCTGGTGGTGAACGACGAATCCGATGTTCTAAAGATCAACACACCATAGGAACCTGGAATGTAAGATCTATGAGCCAGGGCAAATTGGATGTGGTTATTGGTGAGATGTCAAGATTAAATATAGACATTTTAGGTGTCAGTGAACTGAAATGGACTGGGATGGGCCACTTCACATCAGATGACCACCAGATCTACTACTGTGGACAAGAGGACCACAGAAGAAATGGAGTAGCCTTGATAATTAATAATAAAGTGGCTAAAGCAGTGCTTGGATACAATCCAAAAAACAATAGAATGATCTCAATTCAAATTCAGGGTAAGCCATTTAACATCACAGTGATCCAAATATATGCCCCAACCACAGATGCTGAAGAAGCAGAAGTAGATCAGTTCTATGAGGATCTGCAGCACCTACTAGATAATACACCAAAAAGAGATGTTATTTTCATTATAGGAGACTGGAATGCTAAGGTGGGTAGTCAGACGACACCTGGAATTACAGGCAAGCATGGTCTGGGAGAACAAAATGAAGCAGGACATAGGCTGATAGAATTTTGCCAAGACAACTCACTGTGCATAACAAACACTCTCTTCCAACATCCTAAAAGACGACTTTATACATGGACTTCACCAGATGGTCGACACCGAAATCAGATTGACTACATCCTTTGCAGCCAAAGGTGGCGGACATCTATACAGTCGGTAAAAACAAGACCTGGAGCTGACTGTAGTTCAGATCACGAACTTCTTATTGCAAAATTTAGAATCAGACTAAAGAGAATAGGGAAGACCCACAGATCAGTTAGATATGAGCTCACTAATATTCCTAAGGAATATGCAGTGGAGGTGAAGAATAGATTTAAGGGACTAGATTTAGTAGATAGGGTCCCAGAAGAACTATGGACAGAAGTTCGCAACATTGTTCAGGAGTCGGCAACAAAAAACGTCCCAAAGAAAAAGAAAAACAAGAAGGCAAGATGGCTGGCTGCTGAAACACTGGAAGTAGCCCAAGAAAGAAGGAAAGCAAAAGGCAACAGTGATAGGGGGAGATATGCCCAATTAAATGCAAAATTCCAGAGGTTAGCCAGAAGAGATAAGGAATTATTTTTAAACAAGCAATGTGCGGAAGTGGAAGAAGACAATAGAATAGGAAGGACAAGAGACCTCTTCCAGAAAATTAGAAACATCGGAGGTAAATTCCAGGCAAAAATGGGTATGATCAAAAACAAAGATGGTAAGGACCTAACAGAAGCAGAAGAGATCAAGAAAAGGTGGCAAGAATATACGGAAGATCTGTATAGGAAGGATAATAATATTGGAGATAGCTTTGACGGTGTGGTCAGTGAGTTAGAGCCAGACATCCTGAAGAGTGAGGTTGAATGGGCCTTAAGAAGCATTGCTAATAACAAGGCAGCAGGAGACGACGGTATCCCAGCTGAACTGTTCAAAATCTTGCAAGATGATGCTGTCAAGGTGATGCATGCCATATGCCAGCAAATTTGGAAAACACAAGAATGGCCATCAGATTGGAAAAAAACAACTTATATCCCCATACCAAAAAAGGGAAGCACTAAAGAATGTTCAAACTATCGAACAGTGGCACTTATTTCACATGCCAGTAAGGTAATGCTCAAGATCTTGCAAGGTAGACTCCAGCAATTCATGGAGCGAGAATTGCCAGATGTACAAGCTGGGTTTAGAAAAGGCAGAGGAAATAGAGACCAAATTGCCAATATCCGCTGGATAATGGAGAAAGCCAGGGAATTTCAGAAAAACATCTATTTCTGTTTTATTGACTATTCTAAAGCCTTTGACTGTGTGGATCATAACAAATTGTGGCAAGTTCTTGGTGGTATGGGGATACCAAGTCATCTTGTCTGCCTCCTGAGGAATCTGTATAACGACCAAGTAGCAACGGTAAGAACAGACCATGGAACAACGGACTGGTTTAAGATTGGGAAAGGAGTACAGCAGGGTTGTATACTCTCACCCTACCTATTCAACCTGTACGCAGAACACATCATGCGACATGCTGGACTTGAGGAATCCAAGGCTGGAGTTAAAATCGCTTGAAGAAACATTAACAATCTCAGATATGCAGATGATACCACTTTGATGGCTGAAAGCGAGGAGGAGTTGAGGAGCCTTATGACGAAGGTGAAAGAAGAAAGTGCAAAAGCTGGGTTGCAGCTAAACCTCAAAAAAACCAAGATTATGGCAACGAGCTTGATTGATGACTGGCAAATAGAGGGAGAAAAAGTGGAGGCAGTGACAGACTTTGTATTTCTAGGCGCAAAGATTACTGCAGACGCTGACTGCAGCCAGGAAATCAGAAGACGTCTACTTCTTGGGAGGAGAGCAATGGCAAATCTTGATAAAATAGTTAAGAGCAGAGACATCACACTGACAACAAAGGTCCGCATAGTTAAAGCAATGGTATTCCCTGTAGTAACCTATGGCTGCGAGAGCTGGACGATAAGGAAGGCTGAGCGAAGGAAGATAGATGCTTTTGAACTGTGGTGTTGGAGGAAAATTCTGAGAGTGCCTTGGACTGCAAGAAGATCAAACCAGTCCATACTCCAGGAAATAAAGCCAGACTGCTCACTTGAGGGAATGATATTAAAGGCAAAACTGAAGTACTTTGGCCACATAATGAGAAGACAGGATACCCTGGAGAAGAAGCTGATGCTAGGGAAAGTGGAAGGCAAAAGGAAGAGGGGCCGACCAAGGGCAAGATGGATGGATGGTATTCTGGAGGTGATGGACTCAACCATGGGGGAGTTGGGGATGGTGACGGCCAACAGAAAGCTCTGGCGTGGACTGGTCCATGAAGTCACGAAGAGTCGGAAACGACTGAACGAATAAACAACAAACAACAACATTCAATATTATACAATGTTTTACCGCGCGCTGGGGAAAGGGGTAGGGAACCGACACTTTCTTCAGTGGGTATTGGACTACAAGTCCCAGGATACCTTGCTTCTGAGTTGGCTGCTGATGTCCTGGCTGTTGTTCGGGATTCGTCGTCCTCTGCCATCCTCCGCCGCCATTTTGCGAGGTCTTCTTCACTCCGGAGGCGACCCCCGACAGGATGCCAGCAAATTGTCCCACGTTAGGTGGTACCCATTTATCTACTTGCAAAGCTTTCGAACTGCTGGGTTGACAGGAGCCTCTTCTTGGGCCTCCCAAGCCACCACATCCCGGACCTTTGCTGGGTCCATTTTGATTCCTCTACTGGATACTCGGAAGCCCAGGTAATCCAGTTGTTCTTTGTGGAACTCGCACTTGGACAGTTTGGCATACAATTGGTTTTTTAACAGTCTCTTTAACAATGTATAGTCGAAGGCTTTCACGGCCTGAATCCGATGGTTGTTGTGGGTTTTCCGGGCTGTGTGGCTGTGTTCTGGCAGTTTTTGTTCCTAACGTTTTGCCAGTAGCTGTGGCTGGCATCTTCAGAGGACAGGAGTGCAGCTAGAAGATTCTCTCTGTGCCCAAGTGGAGGGTGTGTCTTCCTGCTGGTGTTTATAGCTGCTGAGAGGTCATTTGCAAGAGATTGGGAGAGGGTTTTTTGTGGTGATTAGGGGGTGTGGTGCTGTCATGTGTGGGATTAGCACATCTATTGTGTGAGTTGTTTGTATATTTCTGTGGTTGAGTAGAGTTTCTTGACCTTTTGCAAGCTGTGTTTTTCAGGACTGGCAACAAGGTTTTGCTGATCTTTAGGGTTTCTTCTTTTTTATTGAAGCTGTGTTGGTGTTTATGTATTTCAATAGCTTCCCTGTATAGTCTAACATAGTGGCTGTTGGTGTTGTCCAGTATTTCTGTGTTTTCAAATAAGATTTGGTGACCAGTTTGTTTGAGAGCATGTTCATCTATTGCAGATTTTTCAGGTTGCTGTAGTCTGCAGTGTCTTTCATGTTCTTTTATCCTGGTGTGGATGCTGTGTTTTGTGGTCCCAATATATACTTGTCCACAGCTGCAGGGTATCTGGTAAACTCCTGCAGCAGTGAGGGGGTCCCTTTTGTCTTTTGCTGATTTAAACATTTGTTGTATTTTTCTGGTGGGTTTGAAGACTGTTTGGAGGTTATGTTTTTTCATTAGTTTTTCCATGCGGTCCATGACTCCTTTAATGTATGGCAGAAATATTTTGCTTATGGGGACTGTTTTTCTTCAGTTGAGTGCTGTTTTTTCAGTTTGATAGCTCTCCTGATTTCATTCTTGGAGTAGCCATTTGCCTGTAGGGACCAATCCAAATGGTTGAGTTCAGAAATGAGAAATTGAGCTTCGCAGTTCTGATTTGTGCAATCCACTAGTGTTTTGATGATACCTCTTTTTTGTCGTGGGTGGTGATTGGAATTTTTGTGTAGATACCGGTCTGTGTGGGTAGGTTTTCTGTAGATTTTGTGTCCTAATTGCAGGTCCGGTTTGCGTATGACCATGACATCTAAAAATGGTAGTTTGCCTTCCATTTCTTTTTCCATGGTGAATTGTATATTCAGGTGGATGCTGTTGAGGTGGTTCAGGAATTTCTCTAATTCTTCTTCCCCATGACTCCAAATGGTGAAGGTGTCATCCATGAACCAGTACCAGACTGTTGGTGTGAGGGGTGCCAATTCTAAAGCCTGTTTTTCGAAATGTTCCATGTAGAAATTCGCTATAACTGGGCTGAGGGGGCTTCCCATGGCTACTCCATCTGTTTGTTTGTAGAAACCCTTATCCCATTGAAAGTAGCTGGTCGTCAGGCAATGTTGGAATAGTGCCGTGATGTCTTTTGGGAAGATCTGTTCGATGAGTGCCATGGTGTCCTTTATTGGAACCTTGGTGAAGTCTCTTTAACACTTCCCTCACCAGTTTCACATGCTCTTCCATTGTCTCTGAATAGATTAAGATGTCGTCCAGATAGACTAACACTCCTCTATACAGGAGATCATGTAGTACTTCATTTATCAGGTGCATAAACACCCCTGGGGCCCCCTGAAGCCTGAAAAGCATCACTAAATACTCAAACGAGCCAAATTGACAATTAAAAGCAGTTTTCCACTCATCTCCCTCTCGTATGCGAATCCGGAAGTACGCTTCTCTCAAGTCCAGTTTAGTGAAAATCTTCCCCTTAGAAAGGTGAGCCAGCATGTATTTCGTTAAAGGAAGGGGGTACTTATTTGAAGTACAAACAGCATTCAAGCCTCCATAGTCAGTACACAGTCTCAACAACCCATCCTTCTTGGTTCTAAACAGGACAGGGGCAGCCATAGATGAAGCAGGACAGAAAAAACCCCGCTCCAAGTCCTTGTCAATGAACCCTCGTAACACCTCAAGTTCCTTAGCAGTCATAGAGTACAACTTTGTTTTAGGTAGCTCCGCCTCTGGAATCAAGTCACCTTCAACCTTCAACCTCCTGAGCCCAGGGACCACACCGCCATATTCTGGCGGTGAAATATTTAAGAAGAGAAGCCAAGCCAGCCTATGGAAATTACTCTGTGTGGGCATGAAGCACCCTGGCATTTTCCTTCATTCAGACCACTTTATTAAATGCCCTTAAACAGTAGGAGACCACCCTTAAGGCTAATGGAAGCTTCATGCCAAATTAGTCCATAGACTTTGGTGAAGCTGCCAAAGCAGGGGAAGTTATGCCTGCATTCATAAAGCAGATATTCACCACCCACAGAGAAGCCATCTATTCATGGATTTATTCTATTTATTTTGTTACATCATATCAGGTAAAGTTCCTTCCTGAAACCTTGTGCTGCAGCTGAAATACCTCCAAACAACACGTTCCGATTTAAGTGGGATTTCTGTTACAGTCGTTAAAATCTTACTCTCCACAACCTCACAGTGAACACGGCAACAGCTTTCCCTTCAGGAGCTTTAAAAATATTTTCTAAGTGATACAGTCTTAAAATGATTATAGTCTATTATTGGATGCCATCACTCAATGGCACAATGTCAATGAACATCCCTTCTAGGAAAACCCTTTGCATCTCCTATTGAGACCATGCTAGGTAGCACCTCTGGAGAAGAACATTAATGACGAGAGCAGCTCTCCAAGAAATTAGGTCATCCAGATGGCAGTGGACCAATGGTTTGGCTTGGCTATATGACAATTTCACATGTTCATGTTCTAATAGAATTTAAATGCGCAATTGGAGACTGGGCATTAAAATATACACAGGTTCCGCCCCCAGATGATCTGAGATATCTCCTCTGGGAAGGCTGTAAGAGGTCTGGGTTGTCAAGGAGCCAAGCTGAACATGGGTCTTTTCACTGGGGTTCAGCTGACAAAGGGGGCAGCGGACTCAAGGGTGGGCTTAGATAAGCAGCCACCGCCCTATAACTCATGGAGTGAAAAAGAGCAAATCAGAACGAAGACAAACAAAACTCTACTGTAAGCAGAGTTGCAGTCCAGAAAGGAATTGGGTCAGAATGCAACCTCAGAAAGGGGATCTAGGATTTTATTGTTTTGTTGTGTTTTATTTTCTAGCTGCAGACACATAATTAGGGAAGGCAATTCATGCAGATTCTTTGCATCTGGCTTTAAATCTCCATGGAGAACTGGATGGTAGCAGCCAAGAGGGCTGGAAAAGTCCTGAAGGCTGCTCTACATTGAATTGGCAGTGGCCAATATCTTCTAAGGAGACAAAGTCCTCCCAAGTCTAGGCCCTCTTCCGAATAAACCTGGAAAGAGAGGAACGATGGCAAGGTCAACCGCCCGCTAGCATCCCCTTGCAAAACTCAGAGTGTTCTATGCTACTGACTTAAATGGTATCCTCAACCATTTCTGCTGTGGCTCCCGCAGCTATCGGTTGACTAAAGAATATTTGGCTCCTCCTGCAAAGCAGAACTCCCAGAAGTCTTAGGGTGATAACAGAAGACCTGACTTCGCTTAACACAACACATGGAAGCACAGAACACATGTACCTTCAGTGTCTCTGAATGAGAAAATGGCTGAAGCCAGTAAGATTACATACAATGACCATTAAAGGCTTAGTCACTTACTTGCACACTCCACATGTATTGTTCAACATTTGACTCATGGCTTAACGTTCAGCTGAGAACAATGAAAAACCTTGAAGTTTGATTAGACTCAGTTCTAGCTGTGAGCTTTGGGAAGTCAAGGAGCGAACACAGAGGTGTGTGGCCAGCTTTAAGACTCTTAGGTGCCAGATCTTAGCTAGCGGTTGCTAATTCTGTTTTGTTGACTGAACAACTCAAGTTCACTCATGGGTGTCCAGGACATGCCATGATGATGCCCTTATGCACATGACACCACTTGCCTTCCACAGATACTCATGAATTCACGGCTTGGAGATTCAAATGTTTAGCTATTAAGTCACTGGGGGAACCTCTGGATAGGTCTAAATCCAGCCTTTCTTACTGCCAGCACTAGCATGGCAATAGTTTGGTCTGTAGGATTATTTTGTGGCTTTTTTCATGAAGCTCTCTTTTTGTATGCCGCTTTCAAGAGCATATTTTTTTTCTCGGATGCCTCTCTCACAAACAATGGGGCTTTGTTTAGATTTTTAATAGGGAAAGATAGGCATTAGCAGATTTAATTCAGTCTCATTGACCAAGTTGTAAGAGATCTGTTGTGGCATTCCTCACAAACCTGCAACTGATTTCTTTTCTTTCCCTAATCTTTGGCAAGAAATTATATCTCAGCTTTGTTTATGAGGCTGAAAAAGTAACAGACGTTTCTGAGCAGCCTGGGATTTAAGGGTGGAGACAGAGTTATGATTCTCATCGATTGGTACAGAGTTATGAATTTTATAAGATCAGAAATATTGTACAAATCATGGCAGTCATCATCATCAGCCAAGAGAGTGTCATGCATCAGGATCCAGCTGATATGGACATGAGCCACTTGTCTGTGATACAGCTCAGTGGTCCAGCAGATATGGACATGGCCGTATGAGCCGGTCAGTTGACCAGATCTAAAGCTTCTACCTAGGTTTCCACCACCATCTTTTATTATACTGTGGCTTCTCGGCCTACCCATAGAATTCAATAGCTGTATATTTTGAATGGCATTGAAGTAAATTAAAGCATTGCTAGATTACTAAACAGATGCTGTATTCCACTTTTGCATCTGAAATGAATGTTTTATTTCTTATTGGGTGCCACATTTGGAAAGACTTTGGGATTCACTCAACTCCCTGAAAACAATATTCTCAAGCAATTAGGGCTCTTAAATGCACTCCTGAAGTCCATAAATGAGGAAGTTCAGCAGGAACACAAATCAGGAACTTGTATCTTAGTGAAAACGTGGCAATATCAGTCAGATATGGCTTATGTTTTTATGCTGGGCAAAGTTAAAGAAGAATAATTTCACTGGTATTTTACTCCATAGAAACTAAATAAATGTTTTGTCCTAAATTTCCTATTTTGGGGGAAAATCCCGATTCATCTGAGCTTCAAAACTATTAGAATAATTAATAATTATTCTAATAGTTTTGTAGCTCACATGAACCAGGGTCCCCCTTGTGAGGGAGATGGGTGGGATATAAATATGATAAATAAATAAAAAATAAATAAAAAAATCAGAGGATTTTCCCAAAATATAGGAAAGTTAGGACAAAACATTTATTTAGTCTCTATGGAGGCAATCCATGCAGATACATTTTCTATTATTAATTATCCTAATAGTTTTAAAGCTAATTTCAAAATTTCCCCCTAAATTATTTTTTTGCATATGGTATTTACTCCCAAAGACACAAACATTCTTATAATAAAACTAGTAGATACTACTAAACCTGCATCACAGGTTCTGAGATGGGCAGCTATATAAAAATAAATGAATGAATGAATGAATGAATGAATGAATGAATGAATGAATGAATGAAACAGTACTTACCATTTTGGGCAGGGGAATGGCTAAGAAAAGCTTAAACCCTCATGATTCTAATATTATATAGCATTAAGAAAGCTAGCTGAAAAAATGTGTGGAATTGATCACTAGAACTACATTATTTGTTTCATGTTCATTATACGACTTAACATCCTATTCAGTTCAAAAGAGGTCGGGTGGCTCACGTAAACTCTGAAAACCCTAATCCGCTAAAAACCACAAATTAAAAACAGTTAATCAATTCACAATCTCAGTCATTTGTGCTTAACTGGCTTATAGATCTTAATCATTTGTATGCAATTGATTTGCGTGTTCCATTTCATAAAAAAGATATCGGGAAGGAACGATTGAGGCGGCCCAATAGCATTTGCAACCAACAGCTACAGAAGACCCACAAGGCACAGCTGAATCTGAAGGGGTACATTTATTTGTTTATTAAATTTATATTGCCGCCCATCTCCCCCATCGGGGACCCTGGGCGGTTCACAATAAAACATAGTTAAAACATAAATATAAAGTTACAATATAATAAATAATATAAAATCCAAGTATAAAAGATGTTAAAAATGGTAATAATGGGAGGCTTCATGGGACCAGCCATCCCCAAGAGCAGGGCTTTCCAAAGTGCCGCCGCTGGCACGGTGGCGGCACGGGGGGGGCGTTCGGCGGCGCGTGCGCACGGTGGCATGGGGGGCGTTCGGCGGCGCGCACGGTGGCGTGGGGGGCGTGCGGCAGCGCGCACGTGCATGGCGGCCGCTGTGCACGTGCGCGCCGCCGCTTCCGGGTGGTGTGGTGACACACCACGCTGTGTGTGGCGACACACTTTTGTGTCGCGACACAGAGTTTGGAAAGCTCTGCCCAAGAGGAACGGTTGGCATTTCCCTCCCAGGCAAGCCGGCAGAACCAGGTCTTTAAGTCTTTCCGAATACATACAAACTCTACCTCAATTTTTCCTTTTTAAGATATCTAGTATTGACCAAAAAAATCTCTTAGCTAAGAACAGAAAGGAAAGCTTAACTCATCATATGTAAGTAACTCTGCTCAGCTTACAAGCCTTCAGTGAACTTGGTTTATTGGCTTCACAATACAGAATGGTCACTGGCAGACTTGCCTCCCCTTATTTGAAAAGGGCAAGTGCGCTAAATTCACCTCTTATGTGGTGTTCCTGCATGTGAGCAGCTAACAATGGAAGCTTGTCCATCCACCTTCATGCCCTTTCACTCTACCAGTTAGGAGGTATGGCAGAAATATGGTTTCTTCTTCATGGCAACATCCTGGTCTCTCATAGTACTGTTTGTAATCTTAAGCAGAACCAACTGAAAAAGCACTATTGTCTCACACCAAGGCCCCTATTAACCGGAACTTGCAAAGCCCAGGAAAGGCATATTTCCTTCAAACAAAGCAGCTGATAGACAGCTGATAGTCTTCCCTACAGGTACATCGCATTTCGACTCCTGCTCACGCATGTGGTAGAGCGCTTCAAGGAAATAGGACTTCGGATTCTCTGCAGGTAATGTTCCTGGTACCAAATCTTGTTAATGCTTGCCATGGAGTCTCAGTCAGAAAATGATGCTGTTCTCTTTTGGTGTGAATCTAGTGCACTGTGACACAAAGCTTTACACACTGACCTCCATTTCATAGCTGTCCCAAAGAGGACCACTGAGTAAGAGGCTTCCAAACTATGCCATGGAACCACATAATGCTCCACAAAGACTTGAACCCTAAGTAAGCCTTAGTCCCCTTTGGAGAGGTTTTTTGCCTTTTGTCCCTTGTGAAGGGTCCACCCCCGCCTTAAAAGAACTCTCCACCAGGGACTAAGGGGCAGGAGATGAATCTTGAATGCGCTCCCATTTCAATGTTGTTCTCCAGGATCATCCATAGCAATTTTTCTACGGTATAGCAGAAGGGGTGGGGCTTGTCAGCTGACATCCAGAACTCTCTTGATGAGGGATTCCAGGATATTTTAAAAAACCAACGAACAACCTGAAAAATGTTAAGAAACTTGTAGACCAGTTGAGCTTGGTGATGCCTCTACGTTCAAAGACCAGGACTGAGGCACTATCTGCACAATCCCTCTCCATGTAGAGGACATTTGTGTGTAGTGGGAACTTCCCTGTCCATGGAGGAACTCTGGACAAGCCATTTTCACACCTTTTGCCCACACTTGCTGTAATATCCAAGATTGGAGGGATGCTTCCCTTCTCAGGAGCTACTGTGTGTCATGTAAACGGCTATTTACTTTTGTTATTGCCAATGATTTAGATTAATCCTAGGCACTAATCCAGCTTCGGATGTATTCCATACAATTAGTAGAAAACAGGAACACCTCTTGAAAAATTACAGTGCTACTACAGCACCTTAAAGATTAATCAGTATTGATAATAGAGAGAGAGAGAACTACAAAGTTGTGAGAAAGAAGGGGATGGGGAAAGGAAAGCTGGGAACAAATTTCAGGTGTTTCTCCATGCTACTCAGCAAGAACATCTACTTTGTCCTCTGTGAAATAATCCCGGCTCTCTCCCTTTTCCTTTACCCCCCCCTCCCCATAACAGCAGCTATAAAGGTAAAGGTTCCCCCCGCACATTTGTGCACTCGTGTCCGACTCTAGGGGCTGGTGCTCATCTCCGTTTGTTAGCCGAAGAGCCAGCGTTGTCCGAAGACGCTTCCGTGGTCATGTGGCGGGCATGACGCACGCGGAACGCTGTTACCTACCCACCGAAGTGGTACCTATTTATCTACTTGCATTTGCATGCTTTCGAATTGCTAGGTTGGCAAGAGCTGGGGCGAGTGCGGGAGCTCACTCCGTCATGCGGGGCTAGGGATTCGAACCTCCAAACTTGCACTCTTCCGATCGACAAGCCTGGTGTCTTACCCGCTGAGCCACCACACCCCCTTAACAGCAGCTACACAATAATAAATTGGTTAGTTCTGAAAGTGCCAAAACCTCACTGTTGTTTTTTCCTAATCCGGCCACCCTCTGGAAACTGGTCTCAGTGAGAATGTGAACCTGCTCTCCCAAATCCATGGCTGAATCACATGTTAAAGCCATCCAGGATTCGCTGGCTGCATCCATTTGAGCAAGGGCACTAGCAATGTGATGGGAACATCCTCTGGGGAGAAGATTCTTGGCATCTGCAGAAAGGGGCAAAGACAGAATCTCTCTGAAAGCCAGAAGAGCCGCTACTAGCCAGCATAGACCAAGGATGGGGCATCTGGGGTTATGGGCTACACGTAGGCATTCAGCTCTTGTTCCCTTGCCCCAGAACTACTCTAGGCTGTGCCACTAAAATTCAAGGGCACAATTGGCTGTGGCTGAAATTCAGCAGCATCTGCATTTAAATATCTTTAATGTATTGCAGGAGGACAGCCGTGTTACTCTAGGGGAGCCAAAAATCAGGAGGAATCTGGCAGCACCTTTTCCAACTAACACTTGTTATTAAGAGGCACATGTTTGTGTGAACTGTAGCCCTCTTCATCAAATGCATGGAATGGTTAATCTGATGTAGGACTTAAAGTGGGATGTGCCAAGTTTAGATGGGGGGAGAAAAGGTGGTTATGCCGATGCAGGTTACATGTGAGGCAGATTGCAATGCCTTATCAATTTACAATTGTGATGTGCCAAAGAACTCGTTGTGTTTTTTAGAGGGTAGCCTGAAACCTTTTGAGGGATGCAAGTTCTGCAGTCACCAACTCTAGTAGATGTAGTTTCATGTTCCAAAACACCTACCTGGAGATCCATCATCTGATGTCCTGTAAATTCTCTGATATTAAAAAGGTAAAGGTTCCCCCCGCACATTTGTGCAGTCGTGTCCGACTCTAGGGGCCGATGCTCATCTCCGTTTCTTAGCTGAAGAGCCAGCGTTGTCCGAAGACGCTTCCGCAGTCATGTGGCCGGCATGACGCGCACGGAACGCTGTTACCTTCCCACCGAAGTGGTACCTATTCATCTACTTGCATTTGCATGCTTTCGAATTGCTAGGTTGGCAAGAGCTGGGGCTAGTGCAGGAGCTCACTCCGCACGCAGGGCTAGGGTCTTGAACCTCCGAACTTTTACTTTGCCCTTATTTTGAGGACTGATGTGAGATGAGTAGGGCGTGCTGACATTTTGACCTTGGTGTCATTTTTGTGCCAAAATTCAAGGGAGTTAACTTGGGCGTCCATCCTGAAAAGTAGCACTGTGGGTTCCTGATGCACCTTGTCTTTTGTCTAATCTGCCTACACAAACTCAGAAATCATAGGGAATAATAGCAGAGTGGAGAACTGGCAGTTGAAAGACTCAGATGAGGCTAATAAGGACATCATTTCCCCATCATTTCATGTGATACTAATCTCTAGGCCATACCAAGTTAAGGTAAAGGTTCCCCCGCACAGTCGTGTCCGACTCTAGGGGCCGGTGCTCATCTCTGTTTGTTAGCCGAAGAGCCAGCGTTGTCCGAAGACGCTTCCACGGTCATTTGGCTGGCATGACGCACGCAGAACGCTGTTACCTACCCACCGAAGTGGTACCTATTCATCTACTTGCATTTGCATGCTTTAGAATTGCTAGGTTGGCAAGAGCTGGGGAAAGTGCGGGAGCTCACTCCGCCACGCAGCACTCGGGTCTCGAACCTCCGAACTTGCGACCTTCCGATCGACAAGCCTGGCATCTTAACCACTGAGCCATCGCGCCCTCTTACTAGGCCATACTCCATAGGCCATTAAAAGGGGTGATGCCAGTATCAGTTAAAACTTTCATTTCAGTGATGCCATGTTCTTTAGATCTTTAAATGCATACCTCCATTTCTTCCAGAGAAGCAACTCAGACCAGTTAATGCAATAAAACATTAAATATATTTGCAGTTAAGTTTAACTTACAACAGAATGGGATGTGGAGAGGTAGAAGGCTCTTTTATGAGAAGGGTGTCATCTCAAAGGGATTAGAAAGCCATTTTCCCCCCAGCTCAGGGGCAGCAGATGAAGAGGAACTGATCAATACATTGAAAGGATGCAAAATTAATTTCTAACTCATTTCTCCCTTTCCATTCCCAATGTCCACCCTCCATTTCTTACTCTCACTAGCACCTCCTTCTTGCATAGAGTCTGTCTAAGGAGGACTGATCCAGGGAGCTTAAAAGCTGGCAAAATTTACCTAGTACAGAACGTCGAAGACAAGAGAAGAGTTTTCAAGCAAACGCTCCAAGTCTATCCTATTTCACACAAGGCCCCTCACAGATGCTTTAAGGTATCTTGATCAAGTTGGTGCCTGGAAAAGTCCTTTACAACTGTCAATGACCAGTATTCCACTGAAAGAACGTAGAAATTAAAACTTACAAAATAAAGGTAAAAATAATAACCAAAGAATCAGAATGATTGGTTGCAGCAGGCTTTACAAACAATAAAACAAAATTTGACACATTCAAAGAAGCTGAATCATACTGGTTAGCTGTCAACAACGGTACACAAAATACAGTACATCTGAATGACTTGAAAATTCAGCTAATTAGGGGGATATAAAACATAGCCATGCATTTTTATAAAATGGTAAAGTGGTCAAACAATACTTGGATTGTATTTTCAGCCACCCATTCACTACAAGGGCAGATCTTAAAGAATTAGGGATTTTCCGTTCCTTCGGGGACAGCTGTTGGAATTGCGTTAAAAAGTGCTAGGGTTAATGCTCTCCTAAATTTGGGGGTGGATATTTGGTTTAAATGTCTTCCTGGTCAAAAAAAGAAGGGAGACTGGCTATTCAGACAACAACTCTAGGGAGGACCAACATATCTAATTGCCTTCCTACATCTATAAGATGTTGTTCAAGGCTTGACACTGCCTGTTTGGAGCCCTTCAGCAATACGCCTTGTGAAAGGCCATAACTCTGCAGCTCCTGATAAATCAATCTTCTCCAAACCTCCAGAACATTATTATTCTCCTAAGAGCAATGAAATGCATATGCTCATCCACGTGCCTTGAAGAAAGGGCACCGCAACGGTGAGGAGAGGGGCTGACCTCAAGGAAGGGGCGTGAGCTTACTTTTCTTTTGCCTCTTAAGATATGCAGCATTGGGCCATGGAGGATGAGCATCTAAATATCTCATCTCTGATTCGTCACCATCTGGCTCAGGCACCAGACATGACCAACGCAATCTGCTTTTTGACTGGAACTTACCTTCTGCATCAAGGATGCTGTTCTTTTCCTTCTGCGTCAAACCTGTCCTGATCCGCTGTTTGAAAACTCTTCCTACTAGTTTTGAGTGTCTTCAGCCATCGGCGAGATGTTAATTCTTAATTCAGCCTGCTTATTCAGATGCTCCGCTAATGAGTCTTTATGCAGAGCCTCAAAAGTATTAGCTACCCCATGGTGATGACTAGGATGAATTGGAAAACCATTGCAATGATGACAGCTGTCCAGAAATAGAGGTGAAATCTAGAATGCATGAAGATGAACGCCAAGGTTCATGTGTTCCTTTAACCACTGTTTTTTGGTGGGTATAATTTTTCCAGAATTTGTTTGAGACAGAGAGCTTTCTATACTCAATCACTGTTTGGAAACAATATTTTTTTTTCCATTTCTACTTGGCTTTGAAGAAAGATCACAATTTACATGTGAAACTCCCCCTTCCAACTCTGTCTACCCAGCCTAAGGTGAGCAAGACCCATGGTGGTCCCAAAGTTGCCTTTTTATACTGTCAACATCAAAAGATAGATGGAGCTTACTAATTCCTATTTTGGCCCAAATGCTTTTCCACCCCTGAATACAAATTACGTGCATGACTGATGACCAATCAGAGCTGACCCAGCGACCAAGTCAGGAAAACAAAATTCAGTTCATGTTTTCTTTATAATCCAAACAGCAAAAGGACTGACATTTTATGTTCCTACAGTCCTGAAATGTAGAAACTCTCAAAGCCTCATTTTTCATCTAAAGTAGTTTTCTTGCAAGTCAGGCTGGTGACATCATAGGCTTTCTCCATGAGGTTTTCTTGGCAATAAGAGAAAACTGTTTTTTCAGCTTCCTTCACCGACTAGCCAGTTACTAGAACTCTTAAAAGTCCTAGGATTTCTTAGTGGTTCCCCCATCCAAACGTTAATTAGGTCCAACCCTCTTTTTTGAGATCAGCCAAGATTGATTAGGTGATACCTTACCTACTTTGTAGCAATGCCTTGTATGGTCACTGTTCCCATCTGTTGTAGTCTGCCTTGCTAAGTTATTATTGAACCCTGCAGTATTTTAATTAAGCAGAAGTAATGATAATAATTACCTACTTTTTAGTAGATAATCCTGGTGGTGTCCTGGGGCTTAGAGCCTAACATTAATTAGAGTTTTACATTTTGTACTTCCCCAAACTGAAGGATTAAAAAAAGGGGGTGGGGGTGTATACTGCAGAAAGAACACAGCCTTCTTTGATACTTATTTATTTTATTATTTATTTATTATTTCAATTTATTCCCCACCCATCTCCCATGCAAGGGACTAATTTAATTATCTTTATGCCAATTTTTATAGATAATTTTTCCTTACCCCAGCCTTTATGTATTTAACAATGCAATCCTATATATACCTACTTAGAGATGATTTTGTTTGGGGGGGGGAAGTATTTTCCAATAAACGAGTACAGAATTTCAGTCTTAAGGGAAACTAGTTCAGTCCACTTCCAGCCATCATCATAATGGCTGGATACGTCCTCTTGTCTTCTCCGTTTCTTACACTGGATGCTCACCAATGCCCTTCACTGTCACCCCTGAATGTCTCCAGTGCTGACCCCAGAATAACCCTGTCCAAAATGTAGTGGCAGATTGCCAAACATGGCAGATGCAATATCATATCAAATTCCACCAGAGACCAAAGGAAGAAGGGGCACTGAGCCTTCAGAATAAGAGCCTGCGAATTTTAAAAGGCAATCAAACAAGTAATCAATACAAGTTGCATTCTAGTGGTAAATTGGAGACTGGAGACCTTAAACCCCTCTCTCAGAAGCCCTCTGAGACCACACTACCTCCTGTCTTGATCGATGGCTTGGTAAGTACTGTTTCCCCTGCCTATCTTCAGCAGCAGCAGCAGCAGCAGCAGCAGCAGCAGCAGCAGGAGGAGGAGGAGGAGGAGGAGGAGGAGGAGGAGGAGGAGAAGAAGGAGATAGGGTTCCCACAGCCTGACAATTAAAACATTAGAAAGAATGGCATATATTCTATACTGCCACCTGCTGGTCCTTGAGGGTTGAGGCAAATCAGCCCCTCTTGCGGAGGTCGACCAATCTCACAAGAGATAAACAGAATCAAACTTATTAAAAACAAAAACAAAAACTGAGAACGCAAGTGTTCCTTTTTCTCTTCAAATAGTCTTATCTAAAACAATCAATGGCAAAGGAGATAAAAAGATAGAGCTCTTCAAAACCAGACAGGATGCAAAAAGAACCTTTGGTTGAAAAATATAAGGCTCAAGGGATAAGGATCTGCTACTAATGCAGAAGCAACTCTTGACAGGTGCCAATTTGCGTAAAACACACAAGACTGAGCTTGCATAGAGAGCACAATCACCAAAAACAATAAATTACACTTAAACAAACTGGAAAATAAATTAAATTTAGTGTAGTTGTTAACGTTTTGCAACTGCTCTAGCATATGGACAACCGTTGGCACAGGTGTTACCTGTGCCAATTTGTTACTTGGAAGATCTTTCTTCCTGCAAATTCTAACTTTAATCAGAGGTGGAGGAGAATCTTAGCTCTTGCCCTCTCTCCCACCCCCCACCCCAATTACAACATCTTGCTCCTTTTCACCTGGAATTCTCTTGCAGTTTTCTTCTTTCATCATCACCATCTCCAAAGTCTCTAGCCATTGAAAATAATATTTGTTATAAAGCTCCACCTCCCTCCCAACCCCAAAATACCTCTTATGAAGTATATTAATTTTCATCAACCACACTGTTATTAAAAGGGTTCCAAGTGGATCCAGGCAACATGCCCAGCAACATGTTTCTTGTCACCCACCCAACAAGGACCACGGTGGCTCAGTGGTTAGGACGCTGAGTCAGAAGCCATTAAGGCTGATAGCTCGGCAGTTCAAAACCCGAGAGCGTGAGCCACGTGCCGGAGTGAGCTCCCGGCAATTTGTCCCAGCTCCTGCCAACCTAGCAGTTCAAAAGCATGCAAATGCGATTAGATAAATAGGTACCACGAAAATCACAGGGACATGAAAGGAGCCTCCTTGGGCGTCCCCCAGGCAACGGTGATGTCACCGGCAAATCCTTTATTTATTTATTTATTTATTTATTTATTTATTTATTACATTTATATCCCGCCCATCTCCCCCACAAGGAGGGACCCTGGGCCGAAATCCTTTCACTACAGAAGCGCTCTGGTGCTTCTGACACGAACACACACACCCAACTTCTGCCTTATTTATTGTTTTGGATTCTTTTAGTTAAAAAGATGAACGGAAAACATCCTGCAAAGCTAAGCAACAGCCTCAAGCATGGTGCCTTTATTTTCCAGGCATTCTTAAAAGAAAATAAATTATGAAATAAGCATGACTTCAGCTCTAGGCTTTGCTGCTTTTCAATAAAGGGGCGTTTTGTACCTCCCTGGCAAAACTTTTAGCGAGATTGCCCACGACAAGCTGTGTCACTGGTCCTCGAAGTGGTAATCCTGGGCCTGCGCACACGTTTCATTTTCACTTGCACTGGTGCACATTAAGTCCAACATGTACAGAAAGAAAGGACATGAAAATATAAGCCGACCAATGCTGTTTTAGAGTCAGATTTTGTTAACAGGTTAAGCAATTGTGCAACGGAGCGAGCCTCGTGAAGGACTACCTCAGGCACGTCCGGCTTCTCCACCAACTCCGTAAAATGGGCACAGCGTAGGCAGACAATAAATCAACGAAGAAGGCTTTAGGGCCATGAAAACTGAGGCAGAAAGTCAACAGCCACAGAATGCTCTTTGGATCTACTGAAAATGCTAGAGAGGGGCATTCAGTTCAGCCAAGGCCTGCATCATGGGGCAACGTGGAGTGATTCAGAAGTTTTTTTCCTTTCTCCAGGGCAGACCAGGCAGGTCAAAACCTGCTCCATTCCAACTTGGGGCCTCCATAAATTTCCACTCCGCATCTGTTTAATCCCGTGCTCAGGCGTACTGAAAAGTGGGGCGACGTGCGAGCTGCAAGGCAGGGGATGGATGGAGTCAAGGGACTTCCTTGGTAGGCATAAAATCCTCTTGTGGGGGAAGGGAGGGGAATCTAGTGTTTGACAGATCTATGTCCAAATCAGAGTGATCCTGACACCCCCAATTATTTGGGCCACTCATAATTCCTTAGAGAGTGACGAGATCTAGGAATCGGGGAGAACCCCTCGTTTCATTTGCTGCACAGTAGGGCAAAGCCACGTGGTTACCCAGGGAGTTCTGACCACCTGCAAGCCATGGCCTTGGGAGAGATTTATGCCAGGGGAGAAAGCAGCCGGTTCCTGTTTCTGCTTCCACCTATAACCCCCAAGCAGCAGTCCCACCACCACCGTCTCCTCCGAAGACCCCTTCCCCTTCCCTGAAATCACTGAACGAAACTGCCTGAAATTGGACTGGGGTGCTCTCCTCTCTATGACCTGCTGTGCCTGCAACTTTCTTACATTCTGTTCCACCAAAAGAAAGTTACAGGCTTTAAAAAAAAATCAATTTTAAAGGAATACAGCTCAAAAACTCAGCTGCCAACTCTGCCGCTAAATTTAAAAGCCATGTTTCATTATGCTAAACCACGAGACAAGCAGGGGTTCATTTTCTTTTAGCCCTTCTTCATATCCAGGCATAGAAACGTCAGTTACTGTTGCAAATTTGAACTCGGGGACTCTCAGCACCCATGATTGCTGTCAGGAAGGAAGGAAGGAAGGAAGGAAGGAAGGAAGGAAGGAAGGAAGGAAGGAAGGAAGGAAGGGCGGGCTTGACTGAAGGAACTGAGCATGTTATGGTGAACAAGCCAGCACTTCCAGAACCCAAAAGTAGCTTAAGACCTGTTCTATCTTTAAGTTACAGGAAGGAGATTATTCTGATTGGCCACTAGAAAAAAGGTTCCTGAACTCAACCAATAATTCAGAGAGGATGTAGGGTTCAGGGGTGTTTGCGGGACCTTGCTGCTTTCTATAGAATGACAATGGCAGGATCACATTGCAGGGGGCGTGAAACGTTGTGACACACGTGGAAAAGGGATGGGGCCTGTGTTGCAATGCTGCAACATTGCTTGTGTTCCTTTGAGAGCCCCCCCCCCAGCTCCCCACATAGACACCACTGGAGGGGATCCCCTTTACTGGATTTAAGCGAAGGCTGAGTGGCCATTTGTTTGGGAAATTTTAATCTGAATTCTTGCATTGAGCGGGGATTCGATTCAAAGGCCTGCAGAGCCCCACCCGACTTGATTAATGGGGTGGGGAGGGGAACAATCCTGGTCACATCTAATCCGTAACTGTTTTCATTTCCCCTTTTTTGAACTCCTCTTTCAGATGAGAAGTCTGAAAGTCTTCAAGACAACACAGCCACAAACAATCATCATCAAAGCGGTTGGTGATATTTATTATAAAATAACGCTTAAATGCAAAAACCCTTTTAAAAATCTGCAGCTGTAAAAGCCGTCTTAACTTGCATGGTATCGAAGGAATTAAGCAATAAAAGCAGCTGTAGTGGATGAAAAACAACCCAAGGCTTATTCAATGTCATTTATAGAAGTGAGAAGCAGGCAAATTAAATTCCCTGCGAGGGAAGATTTCAGACTGTTTCTTGGAATCTCCCATAAACCACACACACGTCCACACACTTGGACTTGTGTCCAGAAATTGCAGGTGGTCAAAATGCAGTATCCAGTGGTGCTTGTCGTAAAAAAGCAGCACTGGCTACCAATTGCCAACGGAGCACAATTAAAGATGGCAGTGCTGGTCTTGAAAACCCTCAAGGCACAGGGCAGTGTTTCTCAACCTTGGCAACTTTAAGACACGTGGACTTCAACTCCTAGAATTCCCCAGCCAGCTGTGCTGGCTGGGGAATTCTGGGAGTTGAAGTCCACGTGTCTTAAAGTTGTCAAGGTTGAGAAACGCTAGTTAGGGCTCCCAGGCTTTGAAATGCTTTTTCCGGGAAGAATTGGCTTTCCGCTTTCCCAGGATTTAGGAAAATGGTGAAAACTCTTTGCTTTCACTTTTAATGGTATTACTGGTGTTATTTATTTATTTGTCATATTTCTTTACCTCCCATCTCGTATTACGACGACTCTGGGCGGTTTGCAAACAATTAAAGATAAAAGAATAAAATATCATTAAAACAATATAAATAATATAAATATAAATATAAAAAATATAAAAAATATAAAAAATATAAATATAAATATAAATATAAATATAAATATAAATATAAATATAAATATAAATATATATAAAAGTGTAAAATATAAAATATAAAATTCAAGATGGCGAATAACGATCTTATCATTGGCCCCATCAAGGTGCCAACCACCCCCATGATTAGCTATCTCCCCTCCCACCCCAGGCAAGGTGGCACAACCAGGTCTTAACCCCCTTACCTCCGGGGGTAGCTTGTTCCAGAGGGCGGGGGCCACAGCAGAGAAGGCCCTCCCCATGGGCAGGGTCTGTAGCATGCCCTCTCTGCCTGACCGGGTGGGACGGGTTGATGTCACAGGGGTGAGGCGGTCCCTCAGGTAACCTGGCCCCATGCCATGTAGGGCTTTAAAGGTGATCACCAACACCTTGAATTGGACCCGGAAGCAGACTGGCACCCAATGCAGCTTGCAGAGCAACGGTGTTATGTGTGCCCTCCTTGGGGCTCCGAAAACGGCTCGCACAGCCGCATTCTGAACCAGCTGTAGCTTCCAGGTACTCTTCAAGGGTAGCCCCATGTAAAGCGCACTGCAATAGTCTATACACGAGATGACCAGGGCATGAGTGACTAACCGGAGGGACATGTTATGTTTTATGTGCTGCATCATTTTCTGTTCTTGCTGTGCTACACGCAGCCAAAAGCCATAGCATACGTCCAGTAATAAAATGTTCAGTTATACTTATACCTTGCCTTTCCCTGCAACCAGGGGTGTCTGCAGAGGGGTCAAAAAGTTCAAGATGGAGGCCACAACCAGGCAGTCAAAGCCCTGTCCCTTTTTTTCATGCATCACTAAATATGTTAAAAACAGGAGGGGCTTCCATCACATGGCTGAGGCCACCACCTTGACTTTTTGACCCCTTTGCAGACACCCCTGCTTGGGGCAGAAGGCAGCACACACAAGTCTTGGTGGTCTTTTCTCCACACAACCCTGTAAGTAAGACCGGCCTGAAGTCATCCAATGGATTTCCATGGCTCAAGGTGGCTTAAACCAAAACATGCATTATATCGACTTATAATGGGGCTAACATCGTGGCATGTATCTTCCAGCCGCATTTATACATCACTCAGAGCACCCCACTAAAATTCAGCAGCAGAATTCAGAAATGAAACAGGATAATAATGACCTTCTTATCTAAAACAATGACCTTCTTCTCTGTTGCAGCTTCTGAGGAGCCGCTTTGCTCCTGGCATTTTGTAAAGTTATGAAAACAACACTTTTCCACCCTGTTTTTAACCACAAGTGGATGTTTCTGTGGCCATCGGAGAGAGTTCTATTCAATGTGTGCTCATCTTTTGGTTCTTATTCTATGTCTTCACTGTATCATATGCTGCTCAGAATGGGTTACAGAAACCATGAAATAAATAAATGGACTTTAAAAATATGTACATTTGAAAGTTAAAAGAATAGAGGAGGAGGAGGAGGAAGAGGAAGAGGAAGAGGAGGAGGAGGAAAACATACTTCACATTTGTATTCTTCTTTGAAAGTTATAAATAATTCCTGACCAAGATGTTCTCCTTAGTTGCTATTTCTGCTTCTGGCTCTTGATACGTTGGAGAATCTGTATATTTGGCTGTCCCTTTGGCACTCGGAGATCCAATATTCCAGATCGGCAAAAGCAGCATAAATGAAGACCTGAAGTAGGCTTCTGCATGCCAGAAGGAATACAAGTGGCCCCTTTCACAGCCTTAATGAAATCATTAATTATGTCAGCAACTCAAGCGATAGATCTCCAAGCGCTTCACACAGCCTTTGCTACCTTGGAATTTCCCAAGAAGGTCTTCTCACACAGATGTTGCTGACCAAAAATAGCCCTACAGGTCCATAGATATATCATTCAATTGCTTTTTTTTTTTGCCTTTTCAAAAAAGAGCTGGCATTCCAGCCCCCAAAAGTTGACGGGCTGATTGCATCCTGTGTTGGTGCCATGATGCAATCGAAGCTAGCTTCTTGGATCCCAAAATACACCACAAATGGCATTAATAAGACAATGCCTTCAATGGCCTGCTTTCATTTTAGTTAGAATTTACTCTTGAGCTCCTTTCCAATATTTCAAGGTAGTCCGTAGCACCTTCCAGCAGCATTTTTCCTTGATATAAACATTCACGTATGTTTACCTTCTCGGAGACTTTGCTAAAAAAAAAATAAAGACTGGGCTCTACAGTATATGTATAAGCTAGTATCTGAACTTCCAGGCTGAGGAGGAATTCAAGGAAGGAATCTTTCCAGGAAAAGTGGGGAAAAAGCCAACTCTATTTTCAATTATAAGGGGAGATAAGTTCCATTAGCTGTTGTTTTTAACTCTACTGATTTATGGCAGGAATACGACAACACTCTTTCTTTCTGTAGCACAGCCTTCGTCTCAGGTCCTTTCATCGAGGTTTTTATTTCCATCCCACGAGGATTCAGTTTAAAGTCCTCCTAATCAAACTCTCCAGGTTGTGGCCCAACACATTTTTACTTGTGAGGCACAACCCACTCTTGTGTCGCAGCCCATTATTGAGGTAACTCAGTTCATGGCCCCAGAAACCATTCTTGTCTGTCAACACTGTTATGAACTTGGGCCTCCTACGATGCCAAGTCTGCCAGGATCTTAATACTATACTTTATTGAACAGGTTTATATATCCCAGAAGTCCAAAGATGAAAAATAACCAGCGAACACAATTTATTACAAAGTATTCTAGGCTAATAATATACTGGGCAATCAAATAAGAAGTTGGCAATTTAGCACAAAGAACATTTGAGGTTAGCATACAAGACCATCAAATAGGAACTACAGGAGTGAATAAGCTATGAGAATGTAGCATGTATTCAATTCAATTCCTTGGGAGGAAAGCTATGGCAAACCTAGACAGCATATTAAGAAGCAGAGACATCACCTAGCCGACAAAGGTCCATATAATCAAAGCTATGTCGATGAAGGTTCTCAGTCATCCAGGTGGAACAGTCTGTAGCTTGAATCATGTCAACTGGATTTCTATTTTCTCAGTGGAAACGTTTCGCTCCTTATCCAAGCAGCTTCTTCAGTCAAGGTTCATCCCAAGCTGGGAATGAATAGAAACGTAGGTGGACTATAGAAACCACCTACATTTCTATTCATTCCCAGCTTGGGATGAACCTTGACTGAAGAAGCTGCTTGGATAAGGAGCGAAATGTTTCCACTGAGAAAATAGAAATCCAGTTGACATGATTCAAGCTACAGAATCAAAGCTATGGTTTTCCCAGTAGTAATGTATGGCTGTGAGAGTTGGACCATAAGGAAGGCTGAGCGCCGAAGAATTGATGCTTTCGAACTGTGGTGCTGGAGAAGACTCTTAAGAGTCCCTTGGACTGCAAGGAGGTCAAATCAGTCAATCCTAAAGGAAATCAACCCTGACTGCTCATTGGAAGGACAGATGCTGAAGCTGAAGCTCAAATACTTTGGCCACCTAATGCGAAGAGAGGACTCACTGGAAAAGACCCTGATGCTGGGAAAGACTGAAGGCAAAAGGAGAAGGGGACGGCAGAGGATGAGATGGTTAGATAGCATCACCGATGCCATGAACATGAATTTGAGTAAACTCCAGGTGACAGTGGAGGACAGGAAGGCCTGGCGTGCTATGGTCCATGAGGTCACGAAGAGTCGGACACGACTAAACGCCTGAACAACAACAATAATTCAATTCAAAAAGAGAAAGATGCTGCAGGAGTTCAGAAAGTGGCAGAGGAAATGGGCAAGGTTTTAAGGGGTATGTAGCAGATGGCTGAGCCTATAGGATGGAAGGCTGAAGATTTTGGACCTCCTCTCCAGAAACCCTCTGAGTCTTCATACCTGGTCCTGCCTCCTGCTTTATGGTATCACATTGGTGGTTCCTGCTGCCACCATCTATCTTCCAGAAGGCACCTCACCTGGCATCCTATCCCTATCCTTTGTGTCTGAGAGAGATGGAATTCTCACAGCCTATGATGCTTTTCTTGGCAATTAAAAAAAACGCAATAGTTGGAAAAATGTCTACAATCCAGCTTCAAGGACATGTAACTTAAAGGCATGTGACTAGAACAGAGCTTTCCAAACTGTGTGTCGCAACACGTTAGCATGTCGGCTGCAGTGTCTGGGTGTGTTGCAGCTGCTGCTGCCTCCAAGCCCTGCCAGGATTCCGCGCAGGTCCTAGTGCCTGCCTTGTGCCTGGCTGCCTCCAAACCTGCTGTGATTCCGCTCAGGTCCTAGTGCCTGCCTTGTGCCCTGCTGTAAGAGTGTGTCGCGAAATGATGCATGTCTAAAAAGTGTGTCACCAACATGAAAAGTTTGGAAAGCTCTGGACTAGAAGATTCAGCCCCTTGGGGAGTTATATCAAACTCATAAGAGATCAACAAAATCAAACTTTTTTTTAGTGAACTGTAAAACTGTTTTAAGCTTCAAAAATTAAAATGCAAACATGCCCTGTTAAAGGAGACAAATACAAAGCTGTCTCAGTAAAACAGCGGCTTCCAAATGAGTTAAAAAGTCAAAGTTAAAATAAAATGCAATTCCCTGTCAGACCACAGGATGATGTAGGCGGGCTACAGGGTCTTCACAAAGAGATTGGACAATGATTTGGTGATGGTGACGATATGACAAAAATATTCTAAAGGAAAAGGATTATATTTGAAAAATACATTTGGAGGTATGAAAGAAAGCTTCACGCATGCAAATCCCTAGGATGCACAGAGAAAAAAAATAATAAGACAATGAGGTTTGACTTAGAATCACACGGAAAAATAAATCAAGAACTTAACCCAGAATTCCTGGTTAAATGTCCTTTCCTATTCCTTCATAAATAGAACTCCTTGAAGTATTTGCTCTTCTGCTTAAATTTTCCTGGACTTCCTCCCCTTCTAGGAAAGACCAAACATGGAGGGTTTTATTAGCTCTCCGCTTTTCCACCCCCAGTTCACATCCTTTTCTGTTCTTTCCTTGGTTCTTAAAAACCCAGCCCCTTTCTATCTGGGAATCTGACCCCAGACACGACCAAGACTCATGTCTTACTTGGACTGATAGTCTGGCATTTGCATCCTGCACACCCACCGTGAAGTGATTCAGTTGACACAGCGTTCAGCTATAGAAGGCAGAGGCTGATGAGAAAAGCAGAGAGAAATTCTTGCTACAACAACAAAAGCTAGAATATTTTAGCCCCACCAGAGAGGCAGAGGAGCTTACAAAATGTAGCATTGGCACAGGTATCTGCTAAGGAGGAGCACATTTCACGTGGGCACCATTCACTTGGGAATGGAGAATAAAAGAGAAAATGTTTCCAGACTGAAGAGGGAGAGAAGGAGGCAGAGAAGGAAAAGAACCACCTTTCCTTTGCAGTCTGTTGCTGCTTGTGCGTACAGTTCTGGCCCCTGCAAGTCAGGGTTAGATGGATCTGCCAAGAAGCTGAAGAGGAAGAAAGGTGGAGAGTCCTATCAATAGCTGCTTCCCGTGGCCTTTGGCTCCTTGAAGACATGTTTCTCCTGGAGCTGGGGTTGGTATAATTCTTCTTTGTCGGACTCCGAATCCAGTTCAACAGGTGAAGCCATCTGGCTCTTCCAAAACCCAACTCAGCAGAGCTGCTTCAGGGATCCGGGACAGCTCTGCTCCCCAAAACTAAAACGGCAGTGTGCTGGAGGGGGTGGAGTTGAGCTCCTGTAAGGCCCAGATGTGCCACTGCAAGTCCAACTCAGCAAGGATTCTGACAGCCTTGGCCCACTGGAGAGTCACTGGATGGGCTTGAGGTTGTACGTCAGGAGTCTGACCTCAGATGGCTCAAAGAAGAGCCCTGGAGCTCCCTTGAGACACCTCAGTTATTGATGGGGAGAACATGTACATTGAAGGGGAGATCTTAACTTCTCCATTGATAGGAGATTTCTGAGGCAAAGGTATTGCTAGTCCAGGTAGTCCCAGGTGGGAAAAATGGGGGCAAAAGAAGTGGTTAGACAGAGACCCCAAAAAGGGAGAAAATGTGGGGCAGGGGACTCAGTAGGGTTTTAACCCTATCATGAAGAATAGAGTTGCCAGTAGGGCAGGGTTTCTCAACCAGGGTTCCGCGAGAGGTCACTAGGGGTTCCCTGGGAGATCATGATTTATTTAAAAAATTATTTCAAATTCGGGCAACTTCACATTAAAGAGGTAAGTTTCATTCTTTATCTTTAGTTTAAGAACACTGCTAATGCATATATACAGGCCTACCCAAGAAACAAATATAATAATTTTGGAACTTCTGGCCTGTATTTAAGCCTGAATGTGCAGGGGTTTCCCAAGGCCTGAAAAATATTTCAAAGGTTCCTCCAGGGTCAAAAGGTTGAAAAAGGCTTCTCTTGGGTGAGGGCCTGAAAAGGTTTTCCAGATCAAGATGATGGCCACAACCACACAATCAATGTCCCACTTCTTTTTATTGTGTGTCAGGTGCTTCAAACACACGGTTGTGGCTGCCATCTTGACTTTATGGAAGTCCTGCTACAAATGCCCATGGATATAGGAATAAAAGTAAAGGCCATAGTTAGAGATTAAGAACCGTGTCAGTAAAAATAAATAAATAAAACAAACTACAGAAATAAGGTACCTATAGAAACATAGGCATGTGGACTGTAAGTATAGAGAGTAGAACGTAGAACATATTAGTTTGGAATATGGGTTTTATAGTAGAAGGATTACAAGAATGTAGGATAAAACCAAAGAAGTAGAAAAATATCATAAAGCACATGCTTGTTTGATAAAAAAACAAGTTGACTTTGTACCTTCCTTAATGGAATAAAAACATACTTTTTCCCAACGGGAGTTCGCCTGGGTCCACCCAGAGACTCTCCTTGAACCTACAACAGTATTCTCCTTTTCAGAAGGATGAGAAGCGGATCACGGACCCCGGGGGGCCTGAGCCTGCTTTCCGAGTGCTGGAATTGAAGCTGTTCTTTGCTTTACTGTTTCTCCCCACACAATTAGCAAGAAAGGGAAATTGTCAGGAGACTTATTTTTTTAATATAATTTTTATGGAAAACATTTTTAACAAGATAAAAACAGAAAAGAAACGAAGAAAATAAGGAAGAATAGTGAATCAGTAAGAAAGATAATATAAAAAGAAAGAAGAGGAGAGGAGGGGAGATTATAAAGAAGCGGCTTCCGATCTTATTGACAGTGGTTATAAATGCTGGGTAAATATTTTACCCTAAGGTTACATCATAATTTCCTTCTTTCTATAGTCTACCCTTTCTAATCTTCAAACCCATAAATCATCACTTCATTTTTTTCTTTTTTCAGCAAAAAGTCCATAAGGGGTTTCCAGTCACTGATAAATGCAGCTGTTGATCTTTCTCTAAGCAAACAAGTTAATTTTGCCATCTCTGCTAGTTCCCTCATCTTCACCAACCATTCCTCCGCTGTGGGTATTTCAGTCTCTTTCCACTTTTGAGCATATAATAGTCTTGCAGCAGTCATCATATATAAAAATAATCTTCCGTGGCTGTTTTCTAATTGGCTGTCCATTAAACCCAGCAAGAAAAGTTCTGGTTTCAATTGAATGTTGATCTTTAAAATTATATGTATCATTATATGTATTTGAACCCAGAAAGGTCAAATCACAAAAGAAGAACAGAGGTGGATGAAAAGCAGTGGACCCATCGTCCCACACTTCTATGGACTCCCCAAAATACACAAGCCCGACATACCACTCCGTCCAATTGTATCATTACTAGGGACCCCCACATACAACATAGTTAAAGAACTTACAAGAAAATTTGGGCATCTCACAGAGGAGAGTGAATACTCTATCAACTCACCACTACAGTGCCTCCAGAAAATCAAAGACCTAAAAATAGATGAAGATGAAATTATGGTGTCATTTGATGTCACGGCACTCTTTACATCCATAGACCCAGCACCAGTGATTGAATCCATGGCAGCAGCTCTACGCAACACACCTGACCTAACTTGATACACCAAGATCAAAATACCCAGAATCATGGACCTCATCAACCTCTGCCTCACCACCTACTTTCAGTTTGATGGACAAATATACCAACAAATCAAAGGAACACCTATGGGATCACCACTCTCAGGACTCATAGCAGAGATTGTAATGCAACGTCTAGAAAGGATAGCACTCCCACGCATACAACCCAAATTATGGATTTGGTATGTAGATGACACCTTCGTCATAATAAAAAAGGATCAACTGGAAGAAACACATGAAACCATCAACAAAATCTTCAAAGGAATAAAATTCACAAGGGAAGAAGAAAACAACAACACACTACCCTTCTTGGACATCCTCATCAGTAGAGGAAATGATGGCATTCTAGAAACACAAGTCTACCGGAAATCTACCCACACTAACCAAGTGCTCCACTACCAAAGCAATAACCCTACCTCCCACAAGAGGAGCTGTGTAAGAACACTATTCAGACGAGCACAAATGCACTGCAACAACCCAGAACACCAGAAAAAGGAAATAGACCACTTATATAGCATCTTCCAGAAAAATGGATACCCACACAACTTTATCAAAAAGTGCCTGACCACTCAATCCACCACAGCAAAACCAACAGAAGCTATGAAAAGGATTACACTGCAATACATCAGAAACATCTCAGAAACTACTAATAGACTGTTACAACCAAACGGTATCACCGTAGCACACAAACCAACCAAAACCCTTCAGAACATTGTATGTAAACCAAAAGACCCAGTAACCCAAGAAGAAAAAAAAGGAGTTATCTACAACATACAGTGTAAGGACTGTAACAGCCACTATGTAGGACAGACTGGCAGAAGAATATCAGAACGCATCCACGAACACCAACTAGCAGTCAGAAGACACGATGAAAACTCCTAAATCTCACAACACATGGACAGACTCAACCATACTTTCAACTGGGAAACTGTGAGCATCTTAAACCAAGCCAAGTCCAAAAATGCTAGAGAATTCCTAGAAGCTGGGCACTCAGACAAAGCAGCCATCAACAGACACATAGAGGTAAATAACATTTACATACCATTCATGAGAGACAATAGAAAAGCCAGAAGACCAGAACACCTCCTTGCCAGCAATCATCACCCAGATATGCAAAGATTAACACCAAGGTTAGCACCAGAGGAACAATCGAACAGCACAATATACCCTAATCAAGGAACTATTAACTTAAATTTTCCTGGACTTCCTCCCCTTCTAGGAAAGACCAAACATGGAGGGTTTTATTAGCTCTCCGCTTTTCCACCCCCAGTTCACATCCTTTTCTGTTCTTTCCTTGGTTCTTAAAAACCCAGCCCCTTTCTATCTGGGAATCTGACCCCAGACACGACCAAGACTCACGTCTTACTTGGACTGATAGTCTGGCATTTGCATCCTGCACACCCACCGTGAAGTGATTCAGTTGACACAGCGTTCAGCTATAGAAGGCAGAGGCTGATGAGAAAAGCAGAGAGAAATTCTTGCTACAACAACAAAAGCTAGAATATTTTAGCCCCACCAGAGAGGCAGAGGAGCTTACAAAATGTAGCATTGGCACAGGTATCTGCTAAGGAGGAGCACATTTCACGTGGGCACCATTCACTTGGGAATGGAGAATAAAAGAGAAAACGTTTCCAGACTGAAGAGGGAGAGAAGGAGGCAGAGAAGGAAAAGAACCACCTTTCCTTTGCAGTCTGTTGCTGCTTGTGCGTACAGTTCTGGCCCCTGCAAGTCAGGGTTAGATGGATCTGCCAAGAAGCTGAAGAGGAAGAAAGGTGGGGAGTCCTATCAATAGCTGCTTCCTGTGGCCTTTGGCTCCTTGAAGACATGTTTCTCCTGGAGCTGGGGTTGGTATAATTCTTCTTTGTCGGACTCCGAATCCAGTTCAACAGGTGAAGCCATCTGGCTCCTCCAAAACCCAACTCAGCAGAGCTGCTTCAGGGATCCGGGACAGCTCTGCTCCCCAAAACTAAAACGGCAGTGTGCTGGAGGGGGTGGAGTTGAGCTCCTGTAAGGCCCAGATGTGCCACTGCAAGTCCAACTCAGCAAGGATTCTGACAGCCTTGGCCCACTGGAGAGTCACTGGATGGGCTTGAGGTTGTACGTCAGGAGTCTGACCTCAGATGGCTCAAAGAAGAGCCCTGGAGCTCCCTTGAGACACCTCAGTTATTGATGGGGAGAACATGTACATTGAAGGGGAGATCTTAACTTCTCCATTGATAGGAGATTTCTGAGGCAAAGGTATTGCTAGTCCAGGTAGTCCCAGGTGGGAAAAATGGGGGCAAAAGAAGTGGTTAGACAGAGACCCCAAAAAGGGAGAAAATGTGGGGCAGGGGACTCAGTAGGGTTTTAACCCTATCATGAAGAATAGAGTTGCCAGTAGGGCAGGGTTTCTCAACCAGGGTTCCGCGAGAGGTCACTAGGGGTTCCCTGGGAGATCATGATTTATTTAAAAAATTATTTCAAATTCGGGCAACTTCACATTAAAGAGGTAAGTTTCATTCTTTATCTTTAGTTTAAGAACACTGCTAATGCATATATACAGGCCTACCCAAGAAACAAATATAATAATTTTGGAACTTCTGGCCTGTATTTAAGCCTGAATGTGCAGGGGTTTCCCAAGGCCTGAAAAATATTTCAAAGGTTCCTCCAGGGTCAAAAGGTTGAAAAAGGCTTCTCTTGGGTGAGGGCCTGAAAAGGTTTTCCAGATCAAGATGATGGCCACAACCACACAATCAATGTCCCACTTCTTTTTATTGTGTGTCAGGTGCTTCAAACACACGGTTGTGGCTGCCATCTTGACTTTATGGAAGTCCTGCTACAAATGCCCATGGATATAGGAATAAAAGTAAAGGCCATAGTTAGAGATTAAGAACCGTGTCAGTAAAAATAAATAAATAAAACAAACTACAGAAATAAGGTACCTATAGAAACATAGGCATGTGGACTGTAAGTATAGAGAGTAGAACGTAGAACATATTAGTTTGGAATATGGGTTTTATAGTAGAAGGATTACAAGAATGTAGGATAAAACCAAAGAAGTAGAAAAATATCATAAAGCACATGCTTGTTTGATAAAAAAACAAGTTGACTTTGTACCTTCCTTAATGGAATAAAAACATACTTTTTCCCAACGGGAGTTCGCCTGGGTCCACCCAGAGACTCTCCTTGAACCTACAACAGTATTCTCCTTTTCAGAAGGATGAGAAGCGGATCACGGACCCCGGGGGGCCTGAGCCTGCTTTCCGAGTGCTGGAATTGAAGCTGTTCTTTGCTTTACTGTTTCTCCCCACACAATTAGCAAGAAAGGGAAATTGTCAGGAGACTTATTTTTTTAATATAATTTTTATGGAAAACATTTTTAACAAGATAAAAACAGAAAAGAAACGAAGAAAATAAGGAAGAATAGTGAATCAGTAAGAAAGATAATATAAAAAGAAAGAAGAGGAGAGGAGGGGAGATTATAAAGAAGCGGCTTCCGATCTTATTGACAGTGGTTATAAATGCTGGGTAAATATTTTACCCTAAGGTTACATCATAATTTCCTTCTTTCTATAGTCTACCCTTTCTAATCTTCAAACCCATAAATCATCACTTCATTTTTTTCTTTTTTCAGCAAAAAGTCCATAAGGGGTTTCCAGTCACTGATAAATGCAGCTGTTGATCTTTCTCTAAGCAAACAAGTTAATTTTGCCATCTCTGCTAGTTCCCTCATCTTCACCAACCATTCCTCCGCTGTGGGTATTTCAGTCTCTTTCCACTTTTGAGCATATAATAGTCTTGCAGCAGTCATCATATATAAAAATAATCTTCCGTGGCTCTTTTCTAATTGGCTGTCCATTAAACCCAGCAAGAAAAGTTCTGGTTTCAATTGAATGTTGATCTTTAAAATTCTTTGCATCATTATATGTATTTGAGCCCAGAAAGGTCAAATCACAAAAGAAGAACAGAGGTGGATGAAAAGCAGTGGACCCATCGTCCCACACTTCTACGGATGCCCCAAAATACACAAGCCCGACATACCACTCCGTCCAATTGTATCATTACTAGGGACCCCCACATACAACATAGTTAAAGAACTTACAAGAAAATTTGGGCATCTCACAGAGGAGAGCGAATACTCTATCAACTCACCACTACAGTGCCTCCAGAAAATCAAAGACCTAAAAATAGATGAAGATGAAATTATGGTGTCATTTGATGTCACGGCACTCTTTACATCCATAGACCCAGCACCAGTGATTGAATCCATGGCAGCAGCTCTATGCAACACACCTGACCTAACTTGATACACCAAGATCAAAATACCCAGAATCATGGACCTCATCAACCTCTGCCTCACCACCTACTTTCAGTTTGATGGACAAATATACCAACAAATCAAAGGAACACCTATGGGATCACCACTCTCAGGACTCATAGCAGAGATTGTAATGCAACGTCTAGAAAGGATAGCACTCCCACGCATACAACCCAAATTATGGATTTGGTATGTAGATGACACCTTCGTCATAATAAAAAAGGATCAACTGGAAGAAACACATGAAACCATCAACAAAATCTTCAAAGGAATAAAATTCACAAGGGAAGAAGAAAACAACAACACACTACCCTTCTTGGACATCCTCATCAGTAGAGGAAATGATGGCATTCTAGAAACACAAGTCTACCGGAAATCTACCCACACTAACCAAGTGCTCCACTACCAAAGCAATAACCCTACCTCCCACAAGAGGAGCTGTGTAAGAACACTATTCAGACGAGCACAAATGCACTGCAACAACCCAGAACACCAGAAAAAGGAAATAGACCACTTATATAGCATCTTCCAGAAAAATGGATACCCACACAACTTTATCAAAAAGTGCCTGACCGCTCAATCCACCACAGCAAAACCAACAGAAGCTATGAAAAGGATTACACTGCAATACATCAGAAACATCTCAGAAACTACTAATAGACTGTTACAACCAAACGGTATCACCGTAGCACACAAACCAACCAAAACCCTTCAGAACATTGTATGTAAACCAAAAGACCCAGTAACCCAAGAAGAAAAAAAAGGAGTTATCTACAACATACAGTGTAAGGACTGTAACAGCCACTATGTAGGACAGACTGGCAGAAGAATATCAGAACGCATCCACGAACACCAACTAGCAGTCAGAAGACACAATGAAAACTCCTAAATCTCACAACACATGGACAGACTCAACCATACTTTCAACTGGGAAACTGTGAGCATCTTAAACCAAGCCAAGTCCAAAAATGCTAGAGAATTCCTAGAAGCTGGGCACTCAGACAAAGCAGCCATCAACAGACACATAGAGGTAAATAACATTTACATACCATTCATGAGAGACAATAGAAAAGCCAGAAGACCAGAACACCTCCTTGCCAGCAATCATCACCCAGATATGCAAAGATTAACACCAAGGTTAGCACCAGAGGAACAATTGAACAGCACAATATACCCTAATCAAGGAACTATTAACTCAGTCAAATAACGAAGCAGCAAACAACAGCCCAGTTAAGGAACTACTAAGGGGAGAACAACATCCCCACCAACACAAGCAGGACAAGCCATGGTATATAAACAGAGAGCAAGTCCCACTCCCTTTTCACACTGAAGATGTTGCCTAGTCTACCAATGAAACATCTGCAAGAAAACAACAAGGCTCAGAGAGCACCAAGGACTCCACAGAACCCAGAAATTTCTGGCTTTTTTACAAGTCCACCAGGCATGATAAAATGACCCTTCATGTTGTCCACATTTCCAACATAAATTTAAAATACCTTAATACATTCTAGACAATTTTTCTGGAGTCACAGACCAATGATACATCATTTTATAAAAAGTCTGTTTTAGGTTGTAACATACTGTAAATTTCAGTCCTTTTAATCACATATTTTCCCACTGTTCCATCAGTCAATCAATCAATTTCAATCAATTTTATTACAGTCATAGACCAGTACAAATAAAAATACGCCATATGTAGCCAATAAAGGTTCTCAGCTATAATAAAATAAATAAAATCCATGTCTAAAATTAGTTTAGCAAAATACTTAACATTTGTATATAAAATCAAGAAGACAGCCTATTTTACATTATGTTGAGTTCCATATCTTGTGGCATCCTATGGTTATTAATTATTAACTATTAAAATTAAGTGTTAATATCAAAAATTTTAAATGAATAGTTATAAAAGAAAGTAAAATATTTATGGTAAGTTTTTCACTAAGTTACGTCGGCTCTTTAGTGCTGCTGCGCAGAATCTTGCTACCTGCGCTGTGACTGTAATCCATTCATCTTTGAGCAAAATCTGAAGATACTCGGTTTCAGAACGGCCCGGATACCTCATAATTATCGGGGAAATGAATTTTATTCGAATATCTCTGTAGAATGAACATCGTAGAAGGACATGTCCAGTAGTTTCTATCTCTCCAGAATTACAAGGACAGAGTCTTTTATCCAATGGAATTTTTTTATATTTGCCGTCCAAGACGGCTGAGGGGAGGACATGGCATCGTGCAAGTGAGAAGGCTTTCCGATGGTTCAATGTCTCTAGCTGGCTGAGATATCTCGCAGAGGTAGTAGTATATCTAGTAGAGTCTGGAGCCAAAAATGTCGGGGCTTTCTCTAGATCTGCTTGCCTCTCCATGTCCTCTACCCTTTGTCTCAGGCTTTGTTTTGCCTTGTCGTAGCCCAGCTCTAGTATTGAAGACGGAGAAAAACCTAATTTTGTGAGATTATATTCGACAGCCTTGATCCATGAGGAAGAGAATTTGTCTTGGAGAATTAGTGGTGTAAGGCCTTGTGGAAAAAAGTTGAGTTTTAGCCATAGATTTAAGGAAGCTATACAGATTCTTGACTCAACTTTTACCAGTCCTGTCTCCTGTTCCATCAGTCTATTGTGTACAAAGTTCTTAGCCCATTTTATCTTACAGTCTTTCACTTGTTCTTCCATTTCAAATTTTAGCAAAAGTTTATACGTTTTAGCAATTACATGTTCAGCATTTGTAAAAACAAATGTATGTTGCTTGTATGCAATTCAGTTTGAGAAGCCTCCATTAAATGCCCACATCGATACACGTAACACCTGCATAGTATCATACAAATGAGACATATTTAATAGTGCCTTTTTAAGCTCTTCAGACCTTCCCAGTTATGATTATTAATGTTTTAGGAATTGTGTGGAATGTGATGTAGCAGTTAAAGTGTAGGAATGGTCCCAGGTTCCGAACTACTTTCAACCATAGGAGTTTCCTAGATGACTTTCAGCCCAGCCAATCACAGGATAATTGTTGTGGGGAAAAATTGGAGCCCCATGTAATGCACCTTCAGTTCCGGAATTAAAGGCAGGGTATACTCCTAATAGGGGCGTGGTGGCTCGGTGGGTAAGGCGCCAGGCTTGTCGATCGGAAGATCGCAAGTTCGGAGGTTCGAATCCCTAGCCCCACGTGACGGAGTGAGCTCCCGCACTCGCCCCAGCTGTTGCCAACCTAGCAATTCGAAAGCATGCAAATGCAAGTAGATTAATAGGTACCACTTCCGTGGGTAGGTAACAGTGTTCTGCGCGCGTCATGCGGCCACATGACCGTGGAAGCGTCTTCGGACAACGTTGGCTCTTCGGCAAACAAACGGAGATGAGCACCAGCCCCTAGAGTCGGACACGACTGCACAAATGTGCGGGGGGAACCTTTACCTTATACACCTAAAACATAAATGAAAGAACTTCATTTAAATCAAAGCAGCTTACAAGATCAATATCATTTTTCTACAGAACAATATGGAGGTATCATAACTGAATATGGATAGCTAAGGTCTTCAAGTTTCTCAAGATTTCCTACATTTCATGCATCAGTACTTTGAAGTTTGCATTTTCCTATTCTCCCCTTTATCATTCTCTATGATGCTTATTGGGTGTATGGCATTGTTTCTATGTGCAACACCTCCAGAAGGACAACCGTTGTACAGAAGGAAAACTGGGCTCCTGTAAGGGGCCAAGAAAGCAGCACTTTAGAACCCAAATACATGTGACCCAGGAAAGGGCCTGACAGATTTGTGTAACCCACTCCGTGGGCTATAAAAAGTGGAAGCTGTTGTTGCTGTTAGTCGCACTTGATTACAGGATCCCCTTGTTTCGCATTGCACTCTTTTCATAGCAAAGCCATTAGTGCCTGATGCAGCAAAAGGTTTTCTTTTATTGCCCAGTTTTTCAATGATGCTGATTAGGGTTGAGAGACAGGAACTGGCCCAAATCCCCCCCCCCCCCAGACTCCACGGCTGAGGGGGAACTGGAACATGGGTCTCCCCACTCCTACTTCAGCATCTTTTAACCATCATTCAGTGGTTAAGGCGCTGGGCTAGAAACCAGGAGACCGAGAGTTCTAGTCCGGCCTGAGGCACGAAAGCCGGCTGGGTGACCTTGGGCCAGTCCCTGTCTCTCAGCCCTAGGAAGGAGCCAATGGCAAACCAGGAGACCGAGAGTTCTAGTCCCGCCTGAGGCACGAAAGCCGGCTGGGGGACCTTGGGCCAGTCCCTGTCTCTCAGCCCTAGGAAGGAGCCAATGGCAAACCAGGAGACCGAGAGTTCTAGTCCCGCCTGAGGCACGGAAGCCGGCTGGGGGACCTTGGGCCAGTCCCTGTCTCTCAGCCCAAGGAAGGAGCCAATGGCAAACCAGGAGACCGAGAGTTCTAGTCCTGCTTCAGGCACGGAAGCCGGCTGGGTGACCTTGGGCCAGTCACTCTCTCTCAGCCCTAGGAAGGAGCCAATGGGAAACCAGGAGGCTGAGAGTTCTAGTCCCGCCTCAGGCATGGAAGCCAATTGGGTGACCTTGGGCCAGTCCCTGTCTCTCAGCCCTAGGAAGGAGCCAATGGGAAACCAGGAGGCTGAGAGTTCTAGTCCCGCCTCAGGCATGGAAGCCAATTGGGTGACCTTGGGCCAGTCCCTGTCTCTCAGCCCTAGGAAGGAGCCAATGGGAAACCAGGAGGCTGAGAGTTCTAGTCCTGCTTCAGGCACGGAAGCCGGCTGGGTGACCTTGGGCCAGTCACTCTCTCTCAGCCCTAGGAAGGAGCCAATGGGAAACCAGGAGACTGGGAGTTCTAGTCCCGCCTCAGGCATGGAAGCCAATTGGGTGACCTTGGGCCAGTCCCTGTCTCTCAGCCCTAGGAAGGAGCCAATGGGAAACCAGGAGGCTGAGAGTTCTAGTCCCGCCTCAGGCATGGAAGCCAATTGGGTGACCTTGGGCCAGTCCCTGTCTCTCAGCCCTAGGAAGGAGCCAATGGGAAACCAGGAGGCTGAGAGTTCTAGTCCCGCCTCAGGCATGGAAGCCAATTGGGTGACCTTGGGCCAGTCCCTGTCTCTCAGCCCTAGGAAGGAGCCAATGGGAAACCAGGAGGCTGAGAGTTCTAGTCCCGCCTCAGGCATGGAAGCCAATTGGGTGACCTTGGGCCAGTCCCTGTCTCTCAGCCCTAGGAAGAAGCCAATGGCAAACCAGGAGACCGAAAGTTCTAGTCTTGCCTTAGGCATGAAAGCCGGCTTTGTGACCTTGGGCCAGTCCCTCTCTCTCAGCCCAACTCACCTCACAGGGTAGTTGTTGTGGGGAAAATAGGAGGAGGAAAGGGTATTAGATATGTTTGCCGCCTTGAGTTATTTATAAAAAATAATAAAGGCGGGATAAAAATAAATAAATAAAATAAAAAAATCTTCACCACTAGACCATGCTAGCTCTCTAAAAGCATGTAAATGCATCAGAACTCCTATGGAACATATTGCATGCCTTTCCAAGGGGAAAAAAAAGACAGGAAGTCACTGAAAATTCCCCATGAAACTAAAAGGGAGTTTAGTGCCCATGCCAGTAAAGGAAAAACTTTAGGAACCAGGCTCAACTCATTTTCCGATAGACCCTATTTTCAAGTCCCACCAAAAGGAACAGTAAAAATATATAGCAAAGTTTGTAACACATATTATATAGCAAATATATATAGCATATATATATATAGCATATATAGCATATTATATAGCAAACATTATGGAAACACTCACTTGCCTGTGGAGTGACAATGACTTAAAACATTGTATTAAATAAACAAACTTTATAAAACATTTAAATTTATTGCTTGTTTGGTATTCCACGAACTTGGAAAAAGACTGAGAGTCTTAAGGAAGAACTAACATACAACCATGCCATCAACAATAAAAGGGGAACCTTGTAAAAACACTCACTTGCTAATCAATTCCATCACTTAAAAACATTGCATTGTTTGTTATATGATATTTAGCCAAGTCAGTTTAAAAATACACTTAGCTTGTTTTCACTTAACAAATCTAAAAAGGCCTTTTGGGGCTCAACATATACACAAGCATACATTCATACTGATACAAAAATGCACTTGTCAGAGAGTTAAGTGATAAAATCCTTATTTAGAAAGTTATGAGCTCACATTCTTGCACATAGAGACATTTTCCTAATCCAGTTAAAATACCTCCCTCTGTATCTAAGCAAATTTGCTTTTTACTTAAATGCTACAGTAAAACAGACATAGAAAGATCAAGCAAAACATACCCCTTGCCCTGGCAACCTTGTTAGAACCTGTTGCACTAGAACCTGTTGCTGCTAGAAAAAAACAGCTGTTATAACCTGGGATGTTAATGAGTTGCACTTTCAACAAATGTTCCTTAAAGAGAAAGACTTAAGGTTCCAGCTGACAAGTGTCTAAAATGTAAGTGGAAGAACATGACGTAAGTGCAGTGAAGAAGGGGGGTGGGTCTGTGGTGTGTGTCTGGTTGTAGAACTTAATAAAGCAGCCACATCTGTGCAATCGAAACCCTGTTCCTTTTTGCATCACACACACAGCACACAACAGACTTCAATTCCATTGCTGTGGATGCCATCTTGACTTTTTTGAACTCCCCCCATGGACATCCCTGGAGGGAGATCTCTAGTAATATATCTGTGTGTTTCCCAGAATTCATGAAATACCAAACAAGCAACATAATTTAATGTCCTTATAATGTTTTTCACATCTATAGCGTTTCAGGCAACTTCTGAAGTCATTGTAACTAAAAAAAGGGAGCATCTCTGTTACATCTCAATTTGTTTTTTGTGTTAGTGGCACTTGAAAAAGGTGTCTATCAAGGCAAGAATCAAAGACCTAGTTAAGCGAACAGACATTTTTCCTTTGAACCCATCTCTGATGCAATCACACAGAACAATAATCATCATTAGCTGACATGCAAATTGATGTATGAGGTCAGCCTATTTGAATTTTCCCACAGTGCTCAAGAGAAAATGGCATTCCATAATCAACCTGTCTGAACCAGGTAGTCAGTTATTAAAAGTACTATTTTATAGAGATACTCTTATTAACAGAGACTGATCCAAATTGTTTAATTAAAGCACAGGATGTGGATTACTTTACTGGGGTTCAGCTTAGCCTGGTTTCGTGTGTGTTTGTGACAGAGGGAGTACACGTGTGCCCGGTCTTCCTAGGCTGGAAGCTTCCTAAAAACAGTTCTTACAAGTTGATCATTTTATTGTATCACCTTTACTTTTACTTTTTGTGATACACATTTTAGACACATTAATGTGAACTTATTAAAGCATGCAAATGCAAGTAGATGAATAGGTACCACTTCGGTGGGTAGGTAACAGCGTTCCGCGTGCGTCATGCTGGCCACATGACCGTGGAAGCATCTTCAGACAACGCTGGCTCTTCGGCTAACAAACGGAAATGAGCACTGGCCCCTAGAGTCGGACACGACTGCACAAATGTGCGGGGGGAACCTTTACCTTTACCTTTATTCAACATGACCCTCCTGAGACTGTATAAGCAGAATGTACATTTATCCCAATCTTATGAGAGAGTTTGCAACTTAGAAAATGTGCCTTTTAGGAAAACTTCATGCAAAAAAGTGCATCTTGCCCAATTGCAGCTCAAGATCATAAGCTGGATTCTCTCTGTTACAGATGTGTTGCATCTGTCTTAGTCCAAGAACACCTAGTGTGCCATCCCAACTCCAGAACAATTCTGTTGAAATGGGGAGCGGGAGAGATTTCTGATCTAAAGTCTCATCTTCTTTTCAATCAGTCAATCATGCTTTTTTACAGCCACTGATCAAAACTGTGTGCGTGTGTGTGTGTGTACATTGGGATGTAATTATAAAGCTTCTGTGAGTCATGGTTATGTAGCCCATCTCTAGGGATAACTGTATGGTCTGGCTCAAGAAATTTAGCAGCACAGAACTAGTGCAAATAAATAGATACGCAAATCGGTAAATCAATAAGGTATGTGGGGCTGCAAGGAGATTCAGGGCAACCATTCGCACGAGATTGTAGGAAATTGTCAAAGGCATCTGAAGAAAGGTGTGCAATAGCTTGGCAGCTGATATCTAGGATTCTAGGCCTGTTTCATGTCTTAAAATTGTATATACCTGTCTTGACATTGTGGTTGCCCGGGAACCCCACCCCACTCCCTAAAAAGGTAATAAAATCTAGAGCCAGAATGATACACAGAAGAAAGACAAAATGCTCTCTTCTTTCAAATTTCAAAATTGATTATAGTAACAAAAAGATCATGGAGAGGCTAAATGAGGTAGCAGTGAATTCCCACACACGCTGCTTAAAGAATGCAACTCATTTCCCAGAATGATTGCAAACAGCACAGCTCGTTCTGCCATACAACCACTGTCATCACTGATTATATCAGTTTATACTCTATCCTTTGATGTTAAAAAATATTTCCGGCAAACGAGGCTGGTAGGACTTGCATTATGCACTTCAAAAACAAGACCAAAAAACCCACACGCAGTGTCTCTCAACCTTGGCCACTTGACGATGTGTGGACTTCAACTCCCATATTTCATTATACTTATCCATATAAAGTCTACGTCTTAGAGGTGGCAAGTGTAACCAGGTCTTCAATCCATTGAGTGAATGGGCCATACATTTATCTTTCCAATGTTGCAATATCCGTCTTTTGGCCATAGTAAGGGCATGGAGAATCCATTTACATTGTCCAGTTGTCAAGTTCCATATATTAGGTATGTAATTCAGAAGAATATTATCCTCCGAGAATTTTAGCTTTTGTCGCACAGTCCTATTTATACGATCCCCTACTTTCCCATCTTTACTCCTCTCCAGGGATGTCCGTGAGGGTCAAAACGTCAAGATGTTGACACAACCATGCAATTGAACCGGGGCCCTTTACTTGCATCACACATAAAAAACTGGTAGAGCTCCAATTGCACTATTGCAGCCACCATCTTCACCTTTTTGACCATATCACGCAGGCATCCCTGAACCTGTTTTCCCATGCAATCTGATGCAAGCTAGCAGCTCTAATCCAAAGACTGCCTTCCAACCAACATATGACTACTGGCTACAACCCCCCAGCTAGGAAGAAATGCATTCCACTTCCACTGGCACACAGACACTCAGGGCAATTAACAGTGATATTGGCTTGATTTCTATTATGGCTCTTGTTCTTGCTGAGCGTTTGCAAGATGCTCTAAAGATATCCTAGTCTTCCTGAGATCAGCATTCTGTAAATCAGGGGCCACCCCTGAGAATATCCACACCGCAGTAGCCATGTTGGGTGGCAAAAGGACCGTTGGAAGATGGTCTCGAAAGATGACCAAAGTGTAGTTCTTCAGAGATCTCACTCCTCACATTTCTTGCACCCTGCAGCCACTAAAAACCAAGGGACTTTCTTGAGTAGAGCAACACTCGGCACATGACATTTGTTCCTCTAAGGCGGTGTTTCTCAACCTTGGGAACTTTAAGGTGTGTGGACTTCAACTCCCAGAATTCCCCAGCCAGCAAGGGAATGGAAGGGGAATTCTGGGAGTTGAAGTCCACACATCTTAAAGTTCCCAAGGTTGAGAAACACTGTTCCAAAGTCTTCTAAGTCTAAGAAGTCTAAGGACCGAGTGAAGGGATAACAGTGTTGTGTTTAACATGACAGCGCAAAGCTAGAATGCAATTTCAGGAATTTGCTGTGTTTTCGTATAGGCACACACATGCATACATTGTCATATGTGCAACCTTGTCTGTATTCCGTGGTTTTAATTACTCTGGATTAAGGGCAGCCTTTTACTGCATCTTTGCTTGCACAAACCTGACTAGGTTGAGAGGGACCAAGTATCTGCAAAGCTCCTTCCTGCTCCCAGCTGCTGTTTCCCAACCGTGGAATTTCAGAGAGTGAAGCAATTCGCTTCCCACCTGCTTCGCTGTGAGTTTATGCCAGTTTCTTCCTGCTGAGATGACAACCAAGGGAAGGTTGGTAAGGAAAGGGTCAAAGGCAATTAGAGATTCATGTTAAATAATGTTACACTTCTTTCATTGGGACAAGGAACAAAGGTTAAGCAATTGGCTTCCCTGAAAATATCAGTTTTGGGAAGGGAATTTGGAAGAAGAAAGAAAAGCGAAGTTCTGGGAAGAAATTCCAAGTGGGGTAAAATGGACACAACCACTTAGAAGGAACAAGAGGTGCCTGCTGAGGCATAATAGGATGCACCAAAGATGGGGGAAATAAGGCCAAGAGAGATGGGAATAGCCACTTTTGGGTCCTCCATGAATTCCTGAGTCACCAGAAGAAAACTTTTAAAGATTTTTTAATCCCGCCTTTATAATTTTAATAAATAACTCAAGGCAGGGAACATACCAAATACTCCTTCCTCCTCCTATTTTCCCCACAACAGCAACCCTGTGAGGTGGGTTGGGCTGAGAGACAGGGACTGGCCCAAGGTCATTCAGCCGGCTTTCGTGCCTCAGGCAGGACTAGAACTCTCAGTCTCCTGGTTTGCCATTGGCTCCTTCCTAGGGCTGGGAGACAGGGACTGGCTCCAGGTCACCCAGCTGGCTTTCATGCCTGAGGTAGGACTAGAACTCTCAGTCTCCTGGTTTGCCATTGGCTCCTTCCTAGGTCTGGGAGACAGGGACTGGCTCCAGGTCACCCAGCTGGCTTTCATGCCTGAGGTAGGACTAGAACTCTCAGTCTCCTGGTTTGCCATTGGCTCCTTCCTAGGGCTGGGAGACAGGGACTGGCTCCAGGTCACCCAGCTGGCTTTCATGCCTGAGGCAGGACTAGAACTCTCAGTCTCCTGGTTTGCCATTGGCTCCTTCCTAGGTCTGGGAGACAGGGACTGGCTCCAGGTCACCCAGCTGGCTTTCATGCCTGAGGTAGGACTAGAACTCTCAGTCTCCTGGTTTGCCATTGGCTCCTTCCTAAGGCTGGGAGGGAGTGACTGGCCCAAGGTCAGCCAAGTGGCTTTCGTGCCGAAGGCGGGACTAGAACTCCAAGACATTACACAGATAAGAAAACGTCATGGTGAAGCGTAAATGACTGGTTTAGACCACATATTAATTGTCTCCCAGATGGAACCTATGCATGTTCAGCAGCTGGTCCACGATGCCCATTTCGGCGCCTGCGAAGGCTGTTGTCTGCCAGGTGTCAGCCTGCGGTGGGGTTACCAGGGAAGACAGCTTCCCTCCAGGAGCGATTGCCCCAACCTGCCAGGCGGAAGAGCGTCCGTCTGCGGAGTGGCCTTGGGTTGTAGCCACCATGGACAGCTCACCAGCCGGCCCAAGGCGCTCGCTCCCGCTCCCCGGAGCCGCGGCGTTTCTCTTGTCCTTAATCCCGTTGGGGTTTTGCCTGGTCCACAAACACAATGAGCGCCAACAGCCCTCAGCGTGCAGCTATATATGGAAGGGCCAGGTTTTCTGAATTAAGTAATTGACGCTTTGCCTTCCTCGAGATTGAAAGCCATTCATTAGAAGACATGCGGAAGGTCTTTCCTTCCCCTTCCTTCCTTCCTTCCTTCCTTTTCCTCCTCCTCCTCCCTCCCTCCCTCCCTCCCTCCCCTCTTTTCTTTCCCCCACCTGTTTCTACACAGCCAAAGAGAAAGCGCCTCGCGTGGAAACGCTCCTCGCCACAACAAACCCGCGGACGCCCAGGTGAGGCTCCGGCAAGCTCATCCCGGCTGTTCCTCCCCGTTGGGAAAGGGGCAGCTTGCCTTACAATGCAAAGCAGGGCGGGGCAGCGGCCGCCCCTCCTGTTTACAGGAGTACGGGGGAAAACGGCCCGGCGAGGGAGCCCCTCCCTCGCGCCGCGATTGGCTGAACTTGGCGGGGTGCGCCGGGCCCCGGGTTCCCCCTCTCAGGGCCGAGGCGAGGGGGTCGCCCAGCCAAGCCCCCCCGGCCGGGGTCCTATATACCCCGGGATTCCGCCCGGCTCCTCCAGTGCCTCCCAGAGAGAGCGGCCAGGCGCACCTGCCCTTCCAGGCGAGAGAAAGGAGGGGAGAGGACGCCCCGCCGGCCGTCCGCTGACCCGCTGCGGAAGGATCCCTCCCGCCCCGGGGGCGCCGCCCTGCCCTGCCCTGCCCTGCCCGGCGGGGTCCGAAGGGGCGAGCGAGCCAGGAGGAGGAGGAGGAGGAGGAGGGGCGGCCATGGCAAAGGTGAAGGCTGTGTGTGGGGAGAGGGACGGCGGCGCGTCCCCAGGTTTCACTTACTGGTTTCCAGCGGCTCGGCGCTCCGCGGGCTGAGGCTGGGGACGGGGTTGTTTCGGGAAAATCTCTGCCCCGCAGCGCCGAGTGGCACGGATGGGGCTGGGGGCGAAGGGATGAACGGGCGGGCGCAGCGAGGGGACAGAGCGGGGAGCCGACGCCAGTCATTCTAGGGGGAGCAGTGAACAGCTCCGGAGCGCCGCCCGTCGCCTTTGCGAACGGGAGGCGAAGGGCTCCACCAGCCTTGGCGGCCCGGCCGGCGGGGCCGGGGTCGGCCTTCCTTGCAGGGCGCTCGCCCCGGCCGGCCCGCCTGCGGCCGCATCCCCACGAGCAACCGGACGGGCAGACCGCCTTCCGCGCAGCAGCAGCCAGCGCAGCCCCGCCCGCCCCCTCCAGCTTCCCGGGACGCTGCGCGAGGGCGTGCGGTGCTCTTGGGGCAGGGGGGGCACAAAAAGGCTACGGCCGAGCCGGTTGGGCCCCCCGGCGCCCTCCGTGGCTCCCAAGCGGGCAGCGGCGGGACACCTGGCCACGGGCTGGCAGCTCCTCAAGGTCGAAGCCTCCCCCCACCCGCCCCCGGACCCCGGGGAAGGGCAGCCTGTGCCTCGGCGTGGCCGCGGGTCCCGCCCGCGCCTCATCTTGGAGGGCGCCCTGACCTGGAAGTGACACCCCCGTGGGGGCTTCCAGATCGGGAGGGCGGAGGGGGCCTGGGTGGGCGAGGTGGGCCCTGACCGCCACCACCCTCCGATAGGCGGTCTGGTCCCTGCTGTGGCTTGGGGCTTTGGTTCCCACGTGGCCCTGCCAGGGTGGGCAGGAGTAAGGGCTCCGGGGCCTGGGGGTCCGATTCGTGGGCGGCCACACCGCCTCTCCCTGCCCGGTCCTCCTGCGCGATTCGCCCCTGGGGGGTGGGGCGGGGTTGGGCTTGGGAGCTGCTGCTCCGGCTGCCTGGTGAGGGACCCCGGCAGCCGCCCCCCCTCCTCTGGGGCCGACCCTCCCTGGCAGCAGCTTTGGCCTCCCGCTGCTGCGCTAGATTTCTGCATGCGGGGAGTGGGCCTCCGAGCACCGGAGCCCTGATTTGCAGCCCCCCCCCCCCGCCGCCTCTCAGAGGCAGCTGGGCGGTGAGTTGCGGGACGCGCCTCGCCCGCTCCGGGGCTCCGTCTCCCCAAGGGCTGCGGGTGGTCTCCCTCCCGGCCGCCGGTTCCCGAAGGCGGCGGCGGCGGGGCGGGGCGGGGTGGCTGCGCTTCTCCGGGCTTCCCAGGCTGGCCGCCGCCGCCGCCCCCCTTCTCATCCCGCGGCTGTCCGGCGGGAGGGGGGCAGAGGCTCCGGGCCCGGGCAAGGTAGGGCGGGGACCCCCTGCGGGCTGGAGGGTCCTGCCCCTCCTGCTGCTGCTCCTCCCCCTCCTCGAAGGGGCGTCCCAGCCTCCGCCGCGCTCCCCCCGCGCCGCCTGGGCGGTTGGCTCGCCTTCGGGGGCGGGAGCCGGCGCCTGGCGCCCTCCTCCGCAGCCTGCCCGCTCTCCCGCTCCACTCGCTCAGCGCCGCTTCTCCTCCGCAGGTCCCGAAGCTCCGCCGGAAAGCGACCATGTTCCCCAGACACCTCCAGCGGTGGAGCTTCGCCGTCTTCCTCCTGAGCTCCTGCCTCCCGTCGCACGGCCGATCCCTGGAAGGAGGGCCGGGGCACGGCCGACGCCTGTGAGTCGCCCTTTCGCTTCCTTCGCCGTCCGGCCGCGGGGAGGGGCTGGGGGCTCCCTCTGCCCGGGATGCCCCGCCGCAGCCGAAACGACGGGGCAGCCCCGGACTTTCTTTCCTCAGCTCAGGGGGTTTCTCAGCAGAAGCCTCGGGGCTTCTTTGCTCTTTCAAGGGAAGGGAGAGAAGTGGGTCTGGGGTAAACTGAGTCACAGAACTGGCAGCGGGTGGTCCCTTTCAAAAACGCGCTGGGAACTTCTTAATCTTTTGTCCCCCTTTTCTCTCCGTCCCCCTCATAAGAGATTCTTAACTTTTTAATTATGAAGGCTACTTAGCGACATGCCACAACCTCTGGAGCCACTGAGAACTGAGAAAATACACCCCCCCGCGCGCGCTTGTTTGCGGTGTGTCAAAAGAACAATAGCTGTCCTTAAAGGACGTGGGAGCGCGTGAAGGAGAGAGAATGGAGGGAGTGTCAGAGCCTCCAGTGTGCATGTTTACATGTGCTCAGAGATTGCATTTTTATTACAGACTACCTTAGCAGGCACATTATAGACTTCTGATGCTAAAAGACGGCCATGGGCACATTGGCCCAGATCCCAGAAATGTGGAGAGCGCTCTGGGAGAAAATACATAGCACTTAAATCATCGCTTTCACCTTCATTTAGGGCTTGTGCCAGGGAGCATTAAATGCCCGAGTTTGTGTTAAACCGCTCGTTGGGAGAGACGAGGTTTGCATGAGAGAGAACGTGAGCAGACGACCCCCGGCTCCAAGCTGAGACGCCCCTCGCTCCCACCGCCTTTAATAATAGCACAAATCAGATGACTGGATTGCATGATTAGCCACCCACATCAATAATTCCACCCTGCGGCTGTATCACACTGCTGGGTCCCCCGTTACAGAAGACCAGGATCCTAAACGTTCTCTGTTTGGGCTTAATTCTTCTTAGGTGATCCAGAAGCTGGGTATAAAGTTACCGGTTTAGGAGACAAACACACAGGCAGTCTCTGAAATGCAGAAAAAGTTAACCTTGAGCGGACTGTTCTTGGGAGATGACGGCGCCCACTCTAATAATGCAGAAACTCCTCACCTGAATTTGCACCAGTTCTCTGCCTTGTGTGAAATATTCTGGATTAGAATGAGGTCCGTAAACCTTTGCGCGGCAAACGCCTCGTTTCTTCCAAAGCAGTAGTTCTCCCTTGCTTGACCCCCCCACCCCCCACCCGCGCCTCTTCTAATACTGCTTGCAAATTTGCACTCCTTCCCTTTGCCTTCCTACACGGCGAAGCAATATTCCTGAACAGACCCAGCAGAAGTCAGACGATGCCCGGAAGAACAGCTGTTTTGGCTGCGGATGCGTAACTCCGCATCCGTCCACCGGCCTCCCCGGTTTCCGCGCAGTAACTTCCCAGCAAGGTCCCCACTCTGGAAACAAAGAATAAATTGTAGAGAGAGGCACAACGCGACCTAAGGAACATGGAAATGCCGAGGGTATTTTACAGATCTGCAGCGTTCCTTAGCATAGGTACCCTCGAACGGGAGAGAGAGAAGCGACGCGAAGTAACAGAGCGCCGGTTCTTTCGGGAGGATGAGGACATTCTGTTGTAATTATGGGGATCAAGATGTCAAGAGTGGCCACTGCTTAGTGATGGCTGGTTAACCAGTTCCCCTTCGGGGATTAGCAGTCTAACCCCACGACCGTGGTGATGATGTTGTTGTCAGGGCTGTGTACATGAGAATGAATTATAGCTCTGTGAACGCGGCGTACACTGTATACAGTAATTTGTGTGAGTACTTCTGGGCAGCAAGAAACCATAAACTCTCAAGCCTTCCCTCGAAATTGCTCACCGCATGTTAGCATTGCATTAACTGCGCCTGGTTTGGGGTCAGACTCCTTTTCATTACGGGCTGGAAAGGACCTCTAGTGGGTTAGCGAAACAATTCCAAGCTCTTCGATCTTCTGGGCGCTATTTTTAGGAGCCGTTTCTTCCCGCCAGCAATCCACCCAGCGGATTAGGTTTGGATCAGAATGTTAATCCTTTCTCGCTCCTTACAGTTGCAGGAGATGGGGAAAATAAAACAGGAGGTGGATTTGAAAATGTGGGGTAGAAAAGGCACGTGCCACGAGTTATCTTAAAAGGTACCGAGTTCTTTTGTAGGTTTGTGGTCTTCGTTGCTGCGTCAACAGATCTTGTTAGGCACCTTGTTAGAAGCCGGTCTTCTCCTGCCTGAAAGAAGGAGGTGGAATTGGCGCCTTTTCTCCTCTCACTGGCACAGAGCCCCCCCCCCCCCCTCAGTCTCCCACCAGCTTCCCTTCAGGAATGGTTCTGAGGCCACCACCTTGACTGGTGCGCTGATGCCACCTCCATCTTCCTGATGATCCTTGATCCTGATGCGGAATATTCGGTTGCTAAACAGCGCCACCACTAGAATAGATGGACCCAAGAACTTTTCATCTACCAAATAGTTTCTTTTGAAGAACGTGTCTTTATAATATATATATATATATATTGGCAAAATCAATCTCTCTGAGAAGAGCACCAGGTAATGTGACATACACTCATCAAGCAAGCCCAGGTTGCCATGCTGAGTCACAGAGAGATATTTCAATTCAGTTAGTTGTTGCTTTTGTTTATTCGTTCAGTCGCTTCCGACTCTTCGTGTTAGTTAGTTTAGTTTAATTTATATGCCGCCTGACTCCCAAACAACTCTGGGTGGCTTACAACTAAAATTTGAGATTTTAATGTATTCCCCACCAGTATTCTAGTAACATAGTCTATCAGACTATAATTGAGATATGACTCTATCAGAGTCCATAATTGAGAAACACACACCTGAGATTAGTCTGTTAAGAACATTGTTTTCTCCCACTACTGGATTGATTGATGCCTTTGAGTCAGCCTTGACTTCTGGCAATTACATGGGTAGGTCCATGGGGTTTCCTTGGGAATGTTTTCTGAAGTGGCTCGCCCTTGCTTCCTTCTTACTGGGGCTGAGAGGGAGGGACCGGCCCAAGGTCACCCAGGTGGGTTTATGCCTAAAGCAGGACTAGAACTCCCAGTCTCTCAGTGTCTAGTCCAGTGACCTTAACCACTACACCAAACTGCCTCTTGTTATTGCATGTATGATCCCTTTTTTAAAAATTAGATTTATTTGCATGGTTATAGACCTCTATGAGATTAAATGGGCTCTTCTGACAAAAACAGTTAATCCATTTCAAATTAAGTACATATCCATTATAGAATGACTTGAAAGATGAGAAAAGTATGCTCATGGCGGAAAAGATTTCAAGTGGGCCTTAATTACTATTTGGGGAAGAAAGAGAGAAAAATAAGATTTGGGGTGTCTGTATGCATCATATGGTGGGAGGGGATTTACAAATCTATTCTAAGTTCAAAAGAGCTGAGAATTCAGAATGTTGAGAAAGGGGGCATTATCTTGCGAATGCATTCTGGGAAAGATGAATAGGACTGTAATAGGACTCTCTATTAAGTACAATACAAAATAGGCTAAACTCCTACGCCACCAAAATACTCAGCTGGTCAAAATACTGATCTATTCAAAGAAGAGAGCGGCAATCTTAATGGAATGAGCAGAGAATAGAGAGAGGATAGAGTGGCTGTCATAGAAATGGAGTGGCTTAAGATACATTTTTAAAGGGTGGCTTTGAAGAGCTGGAATTCAATGAGAGAAAAGCTGTTCTAGATCAAGAGTTGATATAAGTCACATGTGTATTTTTAAAGCTGATGGTCTAGTGGATATGTAAGATGAACCGGAATGCATGAATGATGACGTTCCCCCAGTATAACTGTTGCAGTTTTTAAGTTGGAGAACACATTCAACAGTTTACTGTGGTTGAGCTATTGTGCACCTATGAATGTGGCCATAGACATATTCCTGCTAGCTTTTACAAGCCATCTGACAGTATACTTCATTTTCACCCCAAAACATTTGAATGCTAGCCCTTTTCATTGGAGGGTATCAACCCACTTTCTAGTCAGGTTGTCGGTCTAGCTCATGCCACAAATGTTAACAATCTTCAGCTAACCAGGATTGCGCCATGTTCCCTAGAAAGAGGCCGTCCATTTAGGCTGAACTGGCATTTTGCTGGATTGACCACTGACCATTGATCCCAACATCTATAGGAGGGATTTTTTTAAGCTTGTCCTTCATACATTGTCTATAACCTTGTGATAATTTCCATGGATGAATGAGCAGTTATATATAATATGAAAAACACATATAGTTTCTTGAACTGCTCAAACGAGTATATGTGTCTCATCTCTATAATCTGCAAAATTCTGAAGGGGAGAATAAGTATTATTATTAGAAAGAGACTGTCTCAGTGAGATTTCAAGTACGGTCCTTCCAGTTTATAGCTCTGTCTCTTGGCCCTGAACGCTACATTTGGTCTAGGAAGCTCCTCAGATCAAACTCTGAAAGCCAAGTTTTTGTAATCTTTAAGATATCTTCAGACCCAAGGCTCCTTGTACATTAATTCACATTGCACCATAATATTTCAAGTCTTGACTAATCAAGCTATGCACCCCCCAGTTGTTGATATAAGCTGCTGTTATAAGCCATAAGGGGCTTGTGTGGTAATAACATTGCTTTTGTTTCAGTAATCGGGACTGCCTTGGCTTTAAGTATATGTCCAGTTCTCAATGTCCTTTGAGATGATTTCATCCCATCCCTGATACATTTCACTGAAGCCATGTTAGTCTGTGGTAGGCCAAAATCAGGAGGAGTCTGGTGTCCTTCAACGTGTCCAAGATATTAAGGGGTTATCCATTAGCTGCAAACCAATAGAGCAGAAACATCAGTGTCCTCACATAAATTCACACAGGGAACCCAACGCTATGAATGCCTTAGTACATTCTGCCGCTGCAGACTGAAAGGACAGGTATCTGTGGCATCCACTGGCATAGCCTACAATCCCAGCGTTTACTTTTTCCTGCACTTGACAATGCATCCACCTTACCCTGAGGGCCAAGCACACATATTCCCATCATTAATTATTTCCCAGGATCGCCTGCTGGACCACAATATGGACCAGCGCTTCCTACCTTCCTTGTTCTTCCAGTATGGATTGATTGCAAAATGCCTGGTTAAGCCATTGCTTAACTATCCTACAATTGAGAAAGCTCAAGCAAATCAAACCTGTCAATGATGTAAACATCAGGAAGATGTTAAAGTGTGTTCAGAGAAGAAAGGTACCGAGAAGACAGGTGTCCCACTAGCCCTGTCATTAATTAGAAACCCTGGTAGCCTCGAGTCCACAGCAAGTGGCTGATCTGAGATAGCAAAGCCAGGTTCAGCCTGGTGAGAACGTGGGGGAAGACCACTAAGGAAATCCAGAGTTGTAGGCCAGACTGGGAAGTTGGAAACGGAAAAGCAACGGCAGAAGCCTTCGGTATCAAGAAAGCTAAGGAGCCACGAGGAGCTGAGCCCAGCTTGAGGGAGTCTTTCCACTTAGTGATCAACAGCCCGTCTGCCCAAACCGTGTACCCAGCAGTAGTCAATCACAGACCAGCTGTGGCAGTGTTTCTCAACCTTGGTGAGTTTAAGATGGGTGGACTTCAACTCCCAGAAGTCCACCCATCCTAAACTCACCAAGGTTGAGAAACACTGAGCTATAGAGAAAAAAATCTTCCACAGCTATAGTAGGTGCATCAAGATGTGCTCAGAGCTTTGCTTGCTGTTTCAAGGAAAAAGAAAGAAGAAAGAAAGAAAGAAAGAAAGAAAGAAAGAAAGAAAGAAAGAAAGAAAGAAAGAAAGAAAGAGGGAGGGAGGGAGGGAGGGAGGGAGGGAGGGAGGGAGGGAGGGGCATATTTTCAAGTGGTAAAAGAAAACTAACATACAGTATCTGAGGCGTCTCTCTAGATCAGGGTTTTCCAAAGTTTTCCTGCGGCGACACACCAACCGCCGTTGGTGTGTCGCCGCGGGAAAACCCGGAAGTGCCGCCATTGCCATTGCGGCAGCGCGCAAAAACCCGGAAGCGCTGCTGCCGCTTTCGGGTTTTGCGTGCCGCCGTTGGTGTGTCACCGCGGGAACACCCGGAAGTGCTGATGATGATCAGCGCTTCTGGGTTGTGTGGCGACACACCAGACTGTTTGACCAGTCCAGTTTGACCACACCAGACACACAGTTTGGAAAGCTCTGCTCTAGATTTTTATGTCATGGGATGACTTTAGCGGCTCCTCTGTGTCCAAATTTGGGGGCCTGGAAAACAATGCTATCGCCTTACTTAGCAAAATGCCTTTGGATACCCTTTTCATCCCGTGCGCTAGAACACGCAGTGTCCACTGCAAACATAGAAATTAACCATATTTATCCAAACACCTCTGATAGTTTGTATTTATATGTTTCCTCGACCTTATGCATTTCTATGCATTTCTTTGGTGCATTTGAACGTTAACAAGGCAGATGTCTTCAAAGCTAATGTAAACAACTCATTTCTGACAGAGCCTCAAAATTTCTTAAGAATCGGTGTATCTACTGTAATGGCCTGTTCTGGTGTTACTTTGAAGGTTCAGCTGCAGCTGTTGTGAGACGTTTCCTTAGAAAGCTTAAGGCGTGGGAGAAGCTAGGTAAAGGTAAAGGTTCCCCCCACACAGTTGTGCAGTTGTGTCCGACTCTAGGGGCCGGTGCTCATCTCCGTTTGTTAGCCGAAGAGCCAGCGCTGTCCAAAGACGCTTCCGCGGTCATGTGGCCGGGATCACGCGCGTGGAATGCTGTTACCATCCCACCGAAGTGGTACCTATTCATCTACTTGCATTTGCATGCTTTCGAATTGCTAGGTTGGCAAGAGCTGGGGCGAGTGCGGGAGCTCACTCCGTCACGCGGGGCTAGGGATTTGAACCTCCGAACTTGCGATCTTCCAATCGACAAGCCTGGCGTCTTACCTGCTGAGCCACCATGCCCCTGGGAGAAGCTAGATATCCTGAAAATTGGACAGGGTTGTCATAAGAAACAGCCAGGTTGCCAGGTGCACCAACATGATCTTGGGCTCGAGTTTTAGATAATCTCGGTCCAACACTGTCCCCATAAACTTATTTCTTTCCATTAAACAGGTGAGAGCATGATCTGAAGGGTGCCCTTCCCCAATATCATAGCAATTATCCAGGGTTCCTTCTGATCCTTCATCAGAAATGGGCCAAGTATCAGATAATTGGCAACCTATTTCAAATTCTTACTTTCTGTGACTGCAGGGAATAGCTAAGAAGGTGTGTGGATTACAGAGGGGATGTGGAATATGCTGGGCTCTTTTGCTGCGGCGATTGTGCTGCAAAAAGAGAAAACTGGTTTTGCCAAAGTGGCTCAACCACATCATTTCCCTGTCCATTAATGCCTGGATTTGCTTTTTTTGAGCAGCAAAAGGACGGTCTCCGAATACCAACTGTTGCACGACAAAGGAAAGTCTTTGCAAGATATCCGAAGACGCAACTTCCTGCAAAACTTAATTGAAGGCGTAAACACGGCCGAGATTCGAGCGGTATCGGAGGTCTCGCCGAACCCTAAACCCGCGGTGCCTGCCAAAAGCTACACTCTCCGCTTCGGCACTGATGACGAAGGCAAGCACCTGACCCAGGAGACCAACAAAACCCAAACGTTTAAGGAGCAGCCCCAGAAGATCCCAGGAAAGAAGAAGAAAGGGAAGCCGGGGAAACGTAAGGAGCAGGACAAGAAGAAGCGGCGGATTCGTTCGGCCTGGCTCGGCTCAACCGGGTCTGGCAGTGGAATGGACGTCTTGGGCGTGGCACCTGTTAAGACAAGGTAATACAGCTCAGCTGTCAGCCCCCCTTTTCCAGAGGTCAAGGGGTCCTGACATTCCACTGTGATAATTTTGCACCCAGGCTGTGCTCTCTTGCGTCCTTAGTGGTTGAGACCCTTGGAAAACCCTGAGTTGCTTTTAATCTCAGGAGAGAACGCGGACATGGATTTCTCTATGTCCGATCTGCTGACGCCACGAGGACTTGCTAGTTTAGTTCCAGTGTTGCTGCTGAAAAATGCTGAGGGCAGGGAAAGATGTTCCAGTCATGTAGGACAACGAAGTACTTTCAAGGAAGGAAGGCCTTGAGAGCTGCAGCTTTCCACCGATCCCATCAGATCATTTTCTGAAATAATAATGAAAGGAATTATTAGGCAGACGGTAATAGACATGAATATCTGGCCAGTTTTGTCCTTTAGCTCAGTGTTCCTCAACCTTGGCCACTTTCAGATGGGTGGACGTCAACTCCCAGAATTCCCCAGCCAGCATGGCTGGCTGGGGAATTCTGGGAGTTGAAGTCCACCCATCTGAAAGTGGCCAAGGTTGAGGAACACTGCTTTAGCTAATCACTGTGCAGGATTTCCAACTGGATGTGTCCCTCGTGACAGTTCAATTCATGCAACAGTGTCAGCCTGTACCTTTCAGCTTGGACCCTTCCAGTTGTGTGAAGTTCTCATGCACTGGCCGGGACATTAAGCCTGTTGCTTGGGTACAGACTGACTCTGTTCACGCCTGAGGGATTTAGAATAACCTTCCAAACGCATTCAGCAGGAGAATCTTGCAGAGCTGAACTCACTTAAAGTGTAGCTGATAATGTTCAAAAGAGGCCACAAACCTTCTAATGGATTGGTCTCAAAGGTATTCTGCCATCATTAGAATATCTCTTAGCAGAGTAGGACCTCCCAGGGCTTCAAAGTTATATTTAAGACAGGTATTTGAGAAAAAGAGGTAATCAAGAACTATTCCATTTCTAACAAGTGGAATGTGGAATTTCAGCTCTCCAGCTTCCAAAGCATCCAAACCTGATACTGTTTTCATGACTTAGCAGGGGAGCTTTATTTCTGCACTAATCACACAACAGTTAGGAGAACATTTCCAAGAAGAAACATTATCAGTTTTGCTGCTTGATAGTCAGACAGTCGCTTTACGTCACTCTGCTTTCATCTGTTTTATACCTCAGCATTTTTCTTCAAATTGCTGATTTTGAAAAGTAGTTCCATTATTTTCCAGCATCTTTTTTTAAAAGTCAAGAGGTGACCTTAGTACAGAATGTCTTGGGGAAACCCCAGTTTTCAAAGGGATATTTACGTTTCATGAAGGACATACACAAATCTGGTGAGTGTCCTTTAAACCCAGAGAAGAAAGGGTAGAAAATTCTAGCCTAGGAATGAAGAGTCAGGAATCCCGAAATAGAAGCTTCACAGGAGCATGTGTGTTTTTCAGAACCTACTTTGCAAATGCCATCAGATTTGTTGCAGCAATACAACACATTGTATTGTTGCAACTCGCGACAAGTTCACAAAGTGCGTTCTTTTTCTCCGACTTCCTGGAAAGGCGCAGCTGCAGCAGGGCACGTCCCTTGACTCTGGCACGTTGCAAAGGTGCAGGACCATCTCTTGGGTTTTCTGCAGCTCTCCTAACAGTCAAGAAATGTGTTTCCAAATGAAAGGATTGCACAAAGGGTGATTTATTAATCGGATCATGCCCAGAATTCCTTAAGTAGGTAGACATAAAAAAAGAGGCAGGGTTTTGATCACACTGTTGTGGTCACTATATTGACCCTTTTGACCACACCCTGCAGACACCCCTGTCCTTAAGTATCTTAGGGAACCAGGAAACTATGTAATGGGCAGGAATCTCAAAAAAGATTCCACTACCAATTGATGAGTCATTATGGATTTTGAAGTCAAAGTGGCTGAATAACTTTTTACAACCCAAACTACTACACTGCCACATTATTGTGGTGCAAATAGGAATCCTATAAATACACACATCATGGTGTGAATGGGTCCATGATATTCCATATCAGTAAGATGACGTAAGGGGCGTGGTGGCTCAGCGGGTAAGACGCCAGGCTTGTCGATTGGAAGATCGCAAGTTCGGAGGTTCGAATCCCCAGCCCCGTGTGACGGAGTGAGCTCCCGCACTCGCCCCAGCTCTTGCCAACCTAGCAATTCGAAAGCATGCAAATGCAAGTAGATGAATAGGCGCCACTTCCGTGGGAAGGTAACAGCGTTCCGTGCGCGTCATGCGGCCACATGACCGTGGAAGCGTCTTCGGACAACGCTGGCTCTTCGGCTAACAAACGGAGATGAGCACCGGCCCCTAGAGTCGGACACGACTGCACAAATGTGCAGGGGGAACCTTTACCTTTTTAAGATGACATACATATTGCCTAATTTCACAAAAATTCCACCTTCCCTTCACTAAATATTGTCAACAATTAGTTGCGCTTCATTCCTCGGAAGTCACATCTTGTGCCGTGCTGCTAATACAATCAAACCCACCAGTGATCTTATTCAATCCTTTAGTGGGGTCGAAGTACGATAGAAACAGAAAACGGATTGGAGCAGAGTTGCAGAGGATGAGAGAAAGTAGCATACCACTGACTGGATGCCAGATCTAAAAAGAAGTGCCACTGATGCCATATGTGAACCTGAGAGATACAGTATTTCAGAGCCTCTTTTGCAAGATGTGGTTCTTAGGCTAGGATTTATAAGCCTCGAATAGTACAAGGCAGACACAATTTTCAAGGGCTGTTCCCCAAATGGGTAAAGGTACTAGTGCTAGCTCGGAAATGTCTTCTGCTGGCAAAGTAGCACTCCTCACATTGGTCATGAGTAACCAGTTCTCATGTGTTAGGGGTACCTAATGTCCTTAGCCCAACATAGCTGCAATGGATTTTTGCTTAGTTATTTGTGTAAACTAAGAGTGCTGTATGTCAGCTCATACCGAGTTAGTAAATTCCAAACCAGAGAGGAGGATCTTGTGATGTTTGTGAAAGTTGCTGCTAAGGCTTTTGAAACTTTCTAGCAGAAAGGGAATTTCATTAATGTCACAGCTATCTGGAATGCCTCTTTATACGCCCTTGTTACATAGGCCAAGTACATTTACTCGTATCATATATTTGCCAAAAATGCTAGTACTGTCAGGAGAGTAAACTATAGGTTTAATTTAGGAATCCCCCTGGCATGGCCCAGATTAAATCCCAGCTTCATTCAAATCACTGAAGAAAAACAAGCCAAAAGCAAGGGGATTACAAATAACCTGATACCTTTGGAGGGTTGTGTCAAAATCCTGGGTATGCTTGTCATGATAAGCAGTCCCACAAGCTACAATTAGATGTGAGAGCCTAGGCCCTAGGTTGGTGGCTCATTGTTATTAGCATAGACACCAAATGTTATAAAAATATTGATATAATTTAAAGTCCTCTGTATCTCATCCCCATCCTTCAGAAGTCCTGATTCAGCCAGTTGCTTTAGTTCTCTCCCACAGTGAGAGTGGGAGTGTCTTCTCCATTCCTCAGTTGGTAAACCACACATTGACCAACTAGCAATGGGAATAGGGCTGCTAGAGTGGGCTGGAAGGTGGGCTTCCAGATGTTGGACATGCTGTTCTAAAATATACCCAATAAGAGTCATAGAAGCTTCGAGCTGGAAGGGACCCTGGACTTCTTCTTGACCAACTGCCTCCTGCCCAGGAATTCTCAGATCATCCCCAACAAATGGCTATCCAACCATGGCTTGAAAACCTCTGGTGATGGAGCCAACATGATGCTATGAGGCAGACTGTTCCACTACTTAATAGCTGTCATGGTCATGAAATTCCTCCTGACTGGAACTCCCTCTGCAAAGCTTTCACCTATTGCTTCTTGTCCTACACTTGGGCACTATGAGAATAAGTCTAGACCTCCTTCCCTGTTGCAGCCCTTCAAGTACTGGAAGACTGCTCTCATGTCTCTCCATAGCCTTATCTTCTTTATGCTAAACCAGCCTTTCTCTACTTTTTGACTCTGGAGGAACCCTTGAAATATTTTCCAGGCCTCGGGGAACCCCTGCACATTCAGGCTCCAATAGAGGCCAGAAGTTACAAAATTATTATATCCGTTTCATGGGTAGGCCTGTATATATATGCATTAACAGTCTTAACTAAAAATAAAGAATGAAACTTACCTCTTTCATGTGAAGTTGCCCGAATTTGAAATATTTTTTTTAATACATCGTGATCTCCCCAGGAACCCCTAATGACCCCTTGTGGAACCCTAGGGTGCCACGGGACCCTGGTTGAGAAACCCTGTGCTAAACATACCAATTCCTTTAACTAGTCTTCACAGGATTCAGCCTCCAAGACTGGTGAGCCTCCTCACCAGTCAAATAGATATATTCTCAGTAGTCAGTCCTGGCAAACATAGATTACAAGATGAGACAGACTTTGAACCAGATAACATATGTATGATCAAGCAGAGAAAACAAAGCTCAACAAATATGCAGAGAACTTAGCAGCCTGGTTTACATTAGGAAAACAGATTTTTCAGCTATTCTTGCCTGCTGGTAGATTTAAGAGTATACTTTAAAATTACCCGGTTTCTTTTTCCCAGATGGCCTTGATCAAGATTCTTTGGTCCACGTCTAATTTTAGTCTATCTTCAATGGAACATTATTAACTGGTGATCTAAAATGTGACCCATACTTAATTACTGTTTGTGAATGTCCGTGTTTGTGCAACGTTCTTAACCAGATCAGTGAAAGATCTTGTGGCTGTACTGCACAACATGTTAAGCTTGGGGCTGTTTTTGCTTGTTACTTGATTGATTGTGGAGTCCTTGGTGCTCTCTGAGCCTTGTTGTTTTCTTGCAGACGTTTCATTGCCAGGCTAGGCAACATCTTCAGTGCGAAAAGGGAGTGGGACTTGCTCTCTATTTATAAACCATGGCTTGTCCACCAACACAAGCAGGACAAGAAAGGGTATATAAACAGAGAGCAAGTCCCGCTCCCTTTTCGCACTGAAGATGTTGCCTAGCCTGGCAATGAAACGTCTGCAAGAAAACAACAAGGCTCAGAGAGCACCAAGGAGTCCACAGTTCAACCCTGAGCTACAAATATTCTCTTCAATTGGTAGTTAGTTGATTATTGTACAAACGGAGGCCATTTCATTAGTTTACACTTTAATGTAATGTGTCCAGAAACTGGGTGAATTCAGTAACCAGGTTAAGCATGTTAATCCAAACATAATCTATATGTACATGAAAACTCAGCTACAAAGAATCAGCTTCTTAGAAGATACCTTCCATCATACTTTGCATTACTAATTTCATTGTACTGACAGCCATGTACACTAGAGACTGGATGACATGAAATCCTTGGATTGATCCTATGTTGTCCATCAACTCTTCCAATAGACACAACCTGTTGATAAGACTATTAATATGCCCAGTTTTTTGTATGGGAAAATAATTATTTCTCTGTTTTGTTTTTTGTTTTTTTTCAGGAGGCGTTGACATCCTCAGCTGAGATTTTTGGAAAACTTATTCCAGTGTTCTGTAATAGTGAACATATGGAAAGTATTTATTATCTGTAAATATTGTAAATGATTCAAAATAAAACCTTGGCTGCAGATGGTTCTCCAAAACTGCACATTTGAACATTGTGAATATTGGGGGGAAATTTTGTACTTAGACAATTCTTGTTGTCACATTAACCATAATTTATTGTGTTGTATGATGTATTTATTTCCATGAACTTTTATCTTGGTGCTGCTGACTTTCTATATTTTTTGTAACATAATGCACTTTAGATATACCTTATGTCTTATGTTGGTAAGACATAAATAAACTACTCCTGGTTTGGATTGGATTTAATGAGTTGCCAAGGACAATTATACAAAAATGATTTTTCTTCCATGCATAGATATAAAAAAAATGGCAGTATTTTTACAGATTGTTAAAAAGAAACACAAAGGCCTCCAATAAAATGTAATCTAATTAAAATAACATCATGACTCAGAAGGAAAAATGTGTCCTCTAGGATTTAATGACAAGGAACAATCATTTTCCCTTTACAACATCTGAAAATAGTCTTTAAACTTAACATGTTTACATTGGTTTCAGTTCCATTTTTCACATTAGCTTTTAGTTAAAAATCATTTACGATGCTTTTGCTCTGGCGCAAAAGAAGCAGAGACACTCTCTGCAGAGGAACAAATGCTCCAGCCTTCCCTGGAAGCATCACCAACCGACCGACCGGAGTTTTCCAAGGCAGATCACAAGGGAGGGGGCGGAGGGGGGAGAAGCTGAGACTCCCCAACTTCTGTCTAGCAACACAATTCTGTCTCAAAATAGAGGAGACAGATGGAGTTCCATCTAAGCCAGGAACCCATAGCACTCTTGGAACATGTGAGGTGGGCTTCTTAAAGACCTCCCATTAGAGAGGAGGAGGAGGAGAGACCTCCTCATTCTAAGGTTCTTTGCAGATGTTGCTACTTCTCCTACACAGAGGTAAACTACAATTGAGTATAAAATCTCTCTCTCCCTACAAATAACAAAAGAAAACGGAGGGGTGCAGCCAAGTGTGTACCACAGGGAGACATTCTAGTAGTAACAACGCAAGACCAGCATCAACTGTAGACTTCAGAGGTTCATGTTCATTTGAGGTTATGTTTTCAACATGTTGTCAAGGGAAATGAAGGCTGTTTGCAGTATTTGAAGACAGGCGTTCTTCCACTTGCACAAACACATCTGTGCCATGAAGAGTGTGCTACCTGGACTGCGGAATAAATGGCTGTTCTCTGGAAGGTGTAGATTCATTTTAGAAGATGCAATTACTGCTGTCCCATCTTTGCATTAGGCACAATTTGTCTACATATATAAGCATACTAATAAAATTGTCAATCCAGAGGGGGAGGGCCAAAAATCTCAAGAAGGCAGCCACCACTGCATGATTGCCCAGTCATAGCTGCCATTGTGACATTTTTTACCTTTCCCTGAGGACACCCCTGTAATTGCCATTAGGCTGGGTGAGTTTGGAACTGAGGTTTAGGCAAATATTGAGGTTCCACCTGTTGTCTCTTTTAGCAAAGCTCACACAACAATATCCCTACCTTGTAGATAGCTCACATCTCAATGGTCTTCCCAGTGAGGACCTTCCAACTTCAAGGACTCATTTACTGGGTGTAAAATGGTGAGCCATTCTGCTCCAATTCCTGATAGGATTTTCTTAATTGGAGCCATGCAGTGGCCCCTTCTGGATCAGAAACTCTTTGGGCGTGGGTTGAGAATTCCCATATGTAAGCTGGATTTAACATGAAAAATGTCATTGGTACCAAATGGACCAATGTATCCTTTGTACCCAAACAGGATGGGAAAGAAAGAAAGAAAGAAAGAAAGAAAGAAAGAAAGAAAGAAAGAAAGAAAGAAAGAAAGAAAGAAAGGGAGGGAGGGAGGGAGGGAGGGAGGGAGGGAGGGAGGGAGGGAGGGAAGACTTGGGAGGAAATATTAGACTTCCCCCTCTCCATGCTGAGGTCCTGATCCATATTGGGTCACCATGTGATTACACCTAAGTAAATCACATCACATACACCCAATCTGTTTCTGACCTAGCTAACCCTAAGACTGGATGATGGTCATATTTGGGGCGGATGTCTAAATCCATGACGATCTCAAGAATAGCATCGACTTGCTCAAGGCAGTAACTTAGCCTTGCATCCTGGGTATGCTGCACATTACACAGCTTCAAAATGCTAACCTCATTATTCAACCAGAGGCAAAAGTGACTTTCAGGCCCACTCACAACCGCCCCCCATCCCCCACCCCAACTTGCAAGGGAGCAGAAGCTTTGCTTAGTTCAACCACCAGCCAAAGTCTTTGAAGCAGGCAACATATAATGTCAAAACAGTTTAACACGGGACAACATATTTAGGAACGAAGAGAATCCCAGAGTCTTTTAAGTGTACCACATTTATGCTGAGACTTTATTTTGCTTCCGCCTGTTATACTGTTAGACTTAATTATCTTGGACTGATTCTGCTGCTTTAGGAAAAGTGACGTGGCTGTAAGTTTAGGGATGCTTCTCTGCATTTCCCTTCCCGCGGTCCCCTCTGAAATATTTACAAATAAAGAGGTATTACCAACACCAGTGCAATAAGTCTGCAATATTGACTTCTCTTGAGGGTGCCCCATACAATAATTCTTTAGTTTTGCTAGCATAAAAACTGCCTTTTTAAAATGTTTGGGAGGTTTCTTTCTCATGCGGCTCTTCTGCATTTTGCTAAAGGCTGGAGATAAACCGTATGTATCTACCTGACCTACATTCAGTATCAACCTTTCCCTCTCGCTCCTGTCCAGGCAGTAGCTAGACTTATTTTTCTTCCTATGCAGGATGATAAAGCAGTCTTACGCCAACTTTTCAAAGGCACGGGTTAGATCGTCATCTGAGATACTTCTTCAAACATTCAGTACAGCCAAATGCCCATTATGAGAGAGTGAGAAAATAATTCTGAATTGAGGGCAGCAGGAAGGAACCACAGTGGCAGAAGCGTTTAACACAACAACCTGGTAGATAATGGGATGTAGCCTCTTTCATTTGTGGAAAGAAACTCTTTTTCCTGCCAGGGACGAGAGAAAAGTAGCCCAAGGGACACTTGCTTTCCCCATCTGAAAAGCTTTACTCTTAGAAGATAAAGTTGGAGCCCTCGATCCCACGCTCTACTCAGAAACAGCTCATCAGAGTGGACCTCGTGATTAGAAGGGATCTAGTCCTGAATCGTCACTCACACAACTAGGAAAGAGACAGGTAATTCTGCATCGGAAGATGGGATTATTTATTGATTGATTGATTTAATTTATATTACTGTCTATCTTCCCCCGAAGGGGGAACTCTGGGCGATTTACAATAAAACCGGGGTTAAAATACAAAACAGATCCCAATGGAAGTGGAATAAATATATAGTATCATTATAATTATTAAAAGATATAAATAGAATAAAATGAAATGAAACTATTCCTTCTTGCTCAGTGCTGGGTACGGTTACTTGCTGGAAGGAACAGCAGCCAGAAGAAAAAAACATCCAGGGATGCAACAGGCATTTCCTCCTTTGGCCTTTCAGGAGCCCATGTTTCTCTTTTGAAATTTCTGATGCAACTAAACTCTGAAGAATTTTCAGTTAGAATTCATAATGATTGAAGCACCATAGAAGCCCAGTAAATAAATAATAATGTCTCCAAGAAATTCTTGGAAAAAGTTTACTTGCAAGTAGGTACAAACATACAGTATAATCCCCTGCCACAGCACGTATCAAAAGTTAAAAGTTGAGGCTGGATAAATCCTCCACTTCTTTCTTTCTTTCTTTCTTTCTTTCTTTCTTTCTTTCTTTCTTTCTTTCTTTCTTTCTTTCTTTCTTTCTTTCTCTTTCCTTCCTTCCTTCCTTCCTTCCTTCCTTTCTTTCTTCCTTTCTTCCTTTCTTCCTTTCTTTCTTTTCTCTTTTTTCTTCTTTCTTTCTTTCTTTCTTTCTTTCTTTCTTTCTTTCTTTCTTTCTTTCTTTCTTTCTTTCTTTCTTTCTTTCTTTCCACTTCATTAGATTGGTCATTGTCCAAACAGGATACTTGACTCACTTGAGATATTTGGGAAGCTTTAAACATTTCCTTTCACTTAGAATTGAATTTTTCTTTTCATACAAAAGGAAAGTGGCAGATGTTTAAACATGATGGGTGTTGCCTTAAAACAACAATGGCTAAACAAGATTAAATTATTGAAAACCCACTGAGCATACTCACTTGGGTCCAAGTTTATTTCAAACATTGCTTTTCTATGAAATTTCTTCCCATTCACACCCACCATCTGTTCAGAGAGCTACAGAAGTCTTGCAGAAGGGAAGATTTGAACAGTGTTCCAAAATCCCCTCGCTACTTTGATATTCTATGGCAAAGGAAAGGATTATGTATTTCTTTCAGCACTGAAGTGAACTGAGGACAGCACTTCACGAACAACTGTTTTTAAAGTCCACATGCATCATGGAAACCCATTTTCAATTGGTTAAAATTTGTCTCCAATAAGCATCAGTAAGAAAAGTTGTAAATTTTTTGCTCAGTTTATGATTTGGAAAAGTTGTGGATACCCCCTAAAGTGACCAGTTCTTATTGATTCAATATGATTTACTTCAAAGGTGACTGAGCTGGTTTGCTGAAATCTCACTTTGTTAGTACACGCACACATACACACACACACACACACACACACACACACACACACGCCACAGAGAAAAGCAGTTTCCTGAATGTTTGCTATTTGTAATCTGCTTTAACTGACTATAAAATTTGCACTGCTCAGAGCTAGACAACCTGAGGCAGAAAGAAAAAGAAATGCTATTTCAATCACAAGAAGGGGACTGAAAATGAAACAGCAGGACTGCAATGGTACTGTATAAATCACATCTAAAAATTCTGACTTTGAGAAAGACACCAAGATTAGAGTACTCAGTTCTTTTTAGTTTAGAAAAACATTAAGGGGTAGAGATGAACTTATTTATAAACATACTTATTGGTCACCTTTTGGCCTTAATACCCCCTACGAGACATTTAAATTAAAATATATAAAAGAATATCAAAATAACATCATAGGTAATTAAAACAGAAGGAAAATAGCTTAAAAACAGAGAAGAAAGTTAAACAACTGGAGCTCACTAAAGCATCAGAATGTTCTGAAGAGGCTTCTTAAAATCAAGAAGAAAAGAAGGCCTTTCCAAGGAAGGAATTTCAGAATTAGGTTGGTGTCATCGAAAAAGGCTTCTTCTGGGTTCCCTCAAACCTAATCTTTGTCGGTTTGGGGACACTTAAGAAAAGGTTCTCCAAAACAGAGGGCTAAGAATGGGAGAGTTCCATAGGAAGAGATCGTACTTTAATTTTTACTGTGTTTTTGCAAACCAGTAAACAAGAGCGATACTGTAATTAGGGTCTGCAAAAGTTTGAAATAACTTGTTATTCAAACATAAAACTCAGTGTTCACAGAGCCATCCATGGTGGGTTGTGTGTGTGTGTCAAAAAAAGTCTAGAGGATGACTGCAACTGCACAATTGAAGATCTGACCTTTTTTTACGTGTGTTGCATGCTTGACACATGTAAAAACGGTGTGGCCACCACCTTGACTTTTGTGACTCCCCCCTCCCACCACGGATGTCCCTGGATGCTGATGAAAGGTGCTGGTACAAGTTCTCATGATATGGTGGGTTTGTTTAAATGTGTGGCTGCTTTCTGCACAATCCTTCCAGCCCCCAAAGGCTCAAACTTAATTAGGAGGAAAGAAGGTCCCACCACTAAGAAAGAATTGAACAGAAGCTTGGCACAAGAAGCTGGTGGACATTTTACAGTTCTTAGTAGGGAGAGCGTTCTTAGCAAAGCCCAGGACGATGCACAGATACTGCCCAAGGCTTTGGAAGGATGAAAGTAATTAATCCACAAGGCACACTGTTTTTCCCTGTAAAAACTCCACAGATAGTCGATCATTTTAAAGCTCAGAAACTGGGAATGTACCAGAACAGCAACATTGATTTACTTTGGCATTGTACTTTACTTGCACACAACAACATTGACCTGGGTAAGAAAACTCTAGACTTGATGGGATCTTTTCTAAGAAGCCTCTACTCTGAAGGGTCAGGATTTGAACCTCCCAAGGGATTCCAAGATTCAACAGACACATAGAGGTAAACAACATTACATACCATTCATAAGAGACAATAGAAAAGCCAGAAGACCAGAACACCTCCTTGCCAGCAATCAACACCCAGATAGGCAAAGATTAACACCAGGATTAGCACCAGAGGAACAACCAAACAGCACAATACACCCTAATCAAGGAACTATTAACTCAGTCAATCAACCAAGCAGCAAACAACAGCCCAATCAAGGAACTCCTAAGGGGAGAACAACACCTCCACCAACACAAGCAGGACAACCCATGGTATATAAACAGAGAGCAAGTCCCACTCCCTTTTCACACTGAAGATGTTGCCTAGCCTGGCAATGAAACGTCTGCAAGAAAACAACCAGGCTCAGAGAGCACCAAGGACTCCACGATTCCAAGAAAGCCTGCCTCTTTGCCTCCAACCTCTTCAGCAATTTTATAAAAAGCAGGGGAACATTCCCACATTTCACTGCTGTGCTTCCATTGTCCACTCTCTGTGACTTCTTCTCCACTGGAAATTGGGCACCTTTCTTGGCCCTCCCCATCGAGAGTGGCTCTCGCACCTTTCAGTATTCTTCTCCTACTTGCCTTGAAAGCAGCCAATCTCTCCTGGAGATTGTGGAGGACCTGACCAACTTCATCTAGTATAGAAGTAAAACCCACTGAATAGAATCAGAACAAAAGAACAGCCCCTCCACACTTCCCTGGAAGTATAACGCAAGTGCTGGAGGCCTACCCCCTCGCACAAATGATGCACAGCAAAAAGCAGAGGAAACTCCCTTCATTCTACCAAAGTCCTAGGCAACATGTACTGTGTGTGGAGCAGCCTGTGCTACTACAGCGTATAATGACACTGAGACCACTTCTACAATTTCATGGAATCCATCTTTGGGGTACAGGTTGGGGACAGATAGCTCTGCTTCATTAGGTCTGTCAGGCACAAGCCAGTGTAAACTCTGCTAGTATTTTCTATCACCCAGTCCTGTTGTCCCAGCAAGTCTACCCATAAAGTCCTCATTTATCTTGTCCGAGGCTTAACCGAGGATTCGTCCCAGGGAAGGTGTGCAGTGCCCATCATCCGGCCCATAGGATGTTCTGAAATCACAACCCTGTCATCTCCTGCCCACTCGAAACACCCACACATGTTTGTTCTCTGCCAAGGAAGTATTTCCTGGCCAATGCTTAATTTCAGTTCAAAATCCCAATTCTCCTTTTTCAGATCTCAGGCATGGAAGAAAGGTGACCCGTTGCCCATTTTTCAAGCTGCTTTTGAACACAGGCTTAGCACTCTTCCGAAAGAGTGCTAAACCCACAGGGCAAAGTAGCTGAAACAATGTCTGTAGCTTGAATCATGTCAACTGGATTTCTATTTTCTCTGTGGAAACGTTTCGCTCCTTATCCAAGGAGCTTCTTCAGTCTCTTCTCTTCTTCAGACTGAAGAAGCTCCTTGGATAAGGAGCGAAACGTTTCCACAGAGAAAATAGAAATCCAGTTGACATGATTCAAGCTACAGACAATTCCACCTGGATGACTGAGAACCTTCATAGACATATAGCTGAAACAATGGTTGACGAGGGGAGGGGAGGGGAGGGGATGGGGTGCTCTCTGAAGCAGCAGAGAGAGACGGAACTCAACTGAAGTGCAAATAATTAATTTTAAGATGGCACCCACTTTTATATGCTCCCCCCTTTTTTTTTGCACAGGGAATTCCTTCTTTGTAGCCTACACATTCCAGCAGTTTGTAATGTAGTAGTTTTCTATTCTTCTCAGCCTGGAAAAGGTGACTGAGAGAAAGAACTGTCTTTGATGGAAGCTATGCAGTGAACTTCCCACACAATGTCTTGGAAAGTATGCCCTCCCCTCTGAGCCGCTTTTGATCTATTTCCTGGACTCTTTTTTCTCACAGTTCAACTAATCTTTTCCTCTTCCTAATTGTCTGTGGAAAATTTCCATTCATGAATGTTCTCCGGGGCCAGCCCTCCAAACAAACAGACACCCGCCCAAGTTATCAGGGAACATTTGACACAAGTCATCAGTTTAAAGGCTGGATGTCTCTCCTGTGACGGACAGGTGCCCGTCACAGCCCAGGGTGTGCCCACATTTCAAGCTGTAGCTTTCACCACATGGGTGGGTAGCCACGTCCTGTGCTATCAGTCCTGGCAGAACCGGAAGGTTATTTTATTAGCCCTGACCCTTGAGAAGATCATGAGATCACCATTTGATCTGTCATTGTCTTCCAGTTGGTCTGCAAGACTTAATAAAACAATGGAGACTCCAGTCCATGGGCATTTCTCTCCCACTCTCCAAATATAGCTTTGCTGAATCATGGCCACGGGGGATAACTTTCACTTCAGAAGTCTTTAAATAAAATCCTCTCAGTTCAAGGCAATAACAAAGCAAATGCAGTCAGTTCATATATAATGTTTGCTGAATAACCTCTCTTATTGTCTGCAATCAATAGCGAGACCTAAGGAGATGGACAAAGTAAAATCATCATCACCATCCTTCAGGCTGACAACATCAAGCACACTGAAGTCAAGAAGGTTAGTAGTTAACACATCAGAAGAGTGAAGAAGATCTTAAAGTTCAAGCTCAATGGAGGAAATACCATTAAGGCAATTAACACCTGGGCAATTCCAGTCATTAGATACACAGCTGGAATACTGGCCTGGGCTCAAGCTGAACCAGAATCCCTGGATAGGAAGACCAGAAAAATAATGACAATGGATCATGCCCTTCATCCACGCAGCGACGTTGACAGACTCTACTTACCAAGGAGCATAGGTGGGCGTGGAATGTCGCAAGTACACCAGACTGTTGAAGAAGAAAAAAGGGCATTGGAAGAATATCTGAAGGATAGTGAGGAAGATGCACTGAAGCTAGTACACCATGAAGGCTTACTGAATACTGAAGAGACCAAACTGGCCTACAAGAAAGACCAAATGAAGAACAGAAAAGAGACATGGCAAGGCAAAGTATTACATGGCCAGTACACAAAACACCTAGCGGGCAAAGCAGATAACAACAAGACCTGGCAATGGCTAAGAGCAGAAAAGTTGAAGAAAGAGACAAAGGGGCTAATTCTGGCTGCTTAAGAACAAAGGCATACAAAGCCAGAAGTGAGAAGACAGCAAGCTGAAGAAACAGTGGACCACCTAGTTAGCTGCTGCAAGAAGATCGCACAGACTGATTACAGACAACAGCATGACAAAGTAGCAACAATGGTGCATCGGAATATCTGCAAGAAGTACCACTTGTCTGCAAGCAAGAACTGGTGGGACCACAAAATATGACAAAGTAATAGAAAATGAAGAAGCCAAAGTGCTCTGGGACTTTAGAATTCAAACAGACAAGCACCTGCCACACAACACCCCAGACTTAACCATTGTTGATCAGAAAGACAAAAACGTCTGGATAGTGGACATTGCAATACCTGAAGACAGCAGAATAGAAGAGAAAGAACTGGAGAAAATCACAAAATACAAAGACCTGCAAATAGAACAACTGTGGCAAAAGAAAGCAAAAGTAGTACCAGTAGTAATAGGCACCTTGGGTCCAATTCCAAAAGATCTGGAGCACCACTTGAACACCATCAGCATTGACAAAATCACCATCAGTCTATTGCAAAAGGCAGCTTTACTTGGAACAGCTGACATTAATATTTATTAAATTTATATTACCGCCCATCTCTCCTATCGGGGACCCTGGGTGGTTCACAATACATTACATCCTGCAACAATACCTTTAACACTATCAAATAACAACATCTGCCTATCCTAGGTCCTTGGGAAGGACTTGATAGGGGGATAAAAATGCCAATCTGGTCTAAACATCTGGATGACTGTGCGAAAAAGATAAAATAATAATAATAATAATAATAATAATAATAATAATAATAATGCACATTTTGGTATTCCATTTCTGGTACTGCAAACTTCAAAGCAATTTACAATAGTATAATTAAAATGCTAGGATGCAAACAATAAATTGAAAACAGTAGACAAATTGCATATTAATTTTAAAAGGTGGCAAGAGAGAAGAAACCAACAAACAGAAATTGTTCATGCAATATTAATCCAGGTAAGGTCTATGTGAAAACAGATGAGTTTCCTTACAGAATCCATGCTATTCTCAATTTTATCTTGAGTAACTTTTGTAGGAAGTTCCATGATAGATTAATTACTGACAGACACTGACTGTGCGGTTTACAGGGCAAATTACTTATGACAAAGCAACACAATTTACTTCTCTGAGAACTTCCAACTCGTTTACTCATTGAGTTCTTAATTCCTACAGGTTTGGCACCAGAAGATAAGCACAATGCAGTGTCTTGAAAGCTGCTAGTTAACTGATTCTTGCTAGCTATAGGTGGGTACCACCACGCATCAGGTGAGGCTAATAGTTTAGGAACATCCTATTGCTTCCTTCTATGTGGAGATATGGTCCTTCAACCTTCAGGATCTAACTAGGAGAAACATGAGGGTTTCTTGACTGGATATCTAATCTCTTAGAATCATATGGGTCCCCTCATCCAATATCATTCTCAGTCATGCACAGTGGTTGTGTAGCCTTCTGTTTACCTCTGCCCATAGGTAGCAAGGCATTCACAGAATCACTTGCCATGGTTTCTAACCCAACTGATTTTTATCCTTATTTTTTGTTTTAAAAAACCCTCTGAATTAAATTAATGTTAAGATAAAAGGTAAAGGTTCCCCCCACACATTTGTGCAGTCGTGTCCGACTCTAGGGGCCGGTGCTCATCTCCGTTTGTTAGCCAAAGAGCTAGCGTTGTCCAAAGATGCTTCCACAGTCATGTGGCCAGCATGACAGGCACAGAACACTGTTATCATCCCACCGAAGTGGTACCTATTCATCTATTTGCAATTGCATGTTTTCGAATTGCTAGTGCGGGAGCTCACTCCGTCATGCGGGGCTAAGGATTCGAACCTCCGAACATGTGATCTTCCGATCGACAAGCCTGGCGTCTTACCCGCCGAGCCACCACGTCCCCTCTTATAATATTATTATAAAAATATAATAATATTATTATTATTATAATATAATATTATTATAATGATGCATATCACGATATACCACTGAGCCACCACGCCCCTCTATGTTAAGATAGAACACTGCAAATAAAAACAAATCTTCTGGCATCTTCTTTACATAGAAGAATCCTCCTAAGGTGTATATAGACACTTTTATGGGGAAAAGTGATGGGTAGCCACAGCCCAGGGTTACTTGGAACCTGCCCACTTGCCAGAAAAGACAAAGAGACATTCGCATACAGCAGTAGGGAAGCCACAAAGATGCCGAGGAGCAATTTCTCCAGTAATGAGGCATTCTGTGACTGGTCACATCCACCCTGGCAACTATTTTGTCAACAGGCAAGATCCCTATGGCAGCTACTTTGTGACAGCACACATGACATGCTCTCGAAATGTACAGCATTCCCCGGCCTTAAAAGTTGTGTCAGGAAGCTCTCACCTATTAGGAAACTCTTGGAAAAAGGGATGGGCCAGTACATGAAATCCCCTTCCCTCCCAGATCCATAACAGATATCATTAAATATGGAATGAGAGACCTGGAGGTCCCTGAAGGTGGTGCTGCAAATCTGTTGTTCTTTTCATGGAAGCTATCCTGAAGAATGTTCCAGGGACACACGCATACCGGACCGGCATTCATGTATACTTTGGTGCCTTGTATTTTGCTTAGATATTACTGAAAACCTTGGCTCAGCGTGCCCACTTTATTTCCATTTTTCTCTGGGAGAATTTGGGGAGCTGCCAGGAACGAAAGACATCCACTGCTATTGTTCAAGTATCTTTTCATTTATTGAATTAGTGAGAGAGATATTTTCTTCTTTGTTAATTAAATTGAAAGGGTTCCCACAGAGATAGAAAAAAATGCAGTGTGTATTTAATTACAAGCCACCCACTTGCCAATAAATCCATATGGGGAAACTTTGAATTGGTGGGTCCAGGGCCCTGATAGAAAAATAACCCAGTCACAAAGCCCATCCACTCTGCAAATGAGTGAGAAAGATCCACTTAGATAAATCTATTTATGTATGTGCAACATTTCTAGCCTTCTTTTAAGAACAAAAAGCTTTCAAGGTGGCTTGTTTGTTGTTGTTTATTCGTTCAGTCGCTTCCGACTCTCCGTGACTTCATGGACCAGCCCACGCCAGAGCTTCCTGTCGGCCGTCGCCATCCCCAGCTCCCCCACAGTTGAGTCCGTCACCTCCAGAATATCATCCGTCCATCTTGCCCTTGGTTGGCCCCTCTTCCTTTGGCCTTCCACTTTCCCTAGCATCAGCATCTTCTCCAGGGTATCCTGTCTTCTCATTATGTGGCCAAAGTACTTCAGTTTTGCCTTTAATATCATTCCCTCAAGTGAGCAGTCTGGCTTTACTTCCTGGAGTATGGACTGGTTTGATCTTCTTGCAGTCCAAGGCACCCTCAGAATTTTCCTCCAACACCACAGTTCAAAAGCATCTATCTTCCTTCGCTCAGCCTTCCTTATGGTCCAGCTCTCACAGCCATAGGTTACTACAGGGAATGCCATTGCTTTAACTATGCGGACCTTTGTTGTCAGTGTGATGTCTCTGCTCTTAACTATTTTATCAAGGTGGCTTAACCAACATTAAAACCAAAAGTTAGAACATCCCTCCAAAATATTAAAATTTCAGTTCCAGTTGATGAAGTTTCTCAGTCATCCAGGTGGAACAGTCTGTGGCTTGAATCATGTCAGACTGAAGAAGCTCCTTGGATAAGGAGTGAAACGTTTCTACTGAGAAAATAGAAATCCAGTTGACATGATTCAAGCCACAGACTTCAGTTCCAGTTGAAACTCCAATGGAATCATCTGACCTCTCCAGATAAATTGGAATTCTGAGACCCAACAAACCCTGGCCAGCCAGGCATCCCATAGCTATGGGGGCACTATCTAAAGGACCTTCCTCCTCTTAACAGGAGAAGATGAAAGGGCCTCCATTCCTGATTTTCAATTGCAGGCAGGATGATATAGGGGGAAATGGTCATTCAAGTCACTTGGCCCCAAATTATTTAAAGCTTTAAGGTAGAACCGTTTGTGTCCCGGCATCCAACTATCTTGCAGTACCAATCGAAGAGAATATCTTGCAGTTATTGTCATTTGGACTCCTGTATCCTGCACCAGATGAGGCTTTCAGAACACCTTCACACACAACCCCATGTAGGTTTTTCAGTCCCCTGGCTGGACCTGAATTTGCCTTCTCTGGTCAAAGCAAACAAGCAAGTTGTATCTGGTTCTTCCATGACCTTGATTATTTCTTTGCTGCCAGGAAATGCCCAGAGGCTTTCCAATTATTCTAAGCCACATCCTGTGTGAGTCCTCCTACGTTCGTCTTCCGGCCATCATCCCAAGCATTTCACCTCCACAAATCCACCTCTGGAATAGCAGCGCCATCCTGTATTGAGTCAGAAGGAGAGGGTGCTTCAAAGCAATCACGGTAATAGCTTGGCTCAGTTCTGTGCTCCAAAAGCGATTGCTGGAAAAGGTAGGAAGCTCTAAAGGAGAAGCCCTTCATAAACCCCATCCCTTCAGGAGCAGAGATAATACTATAAGCCCAAGAAGAAAAAAACAGGAGTTATCTACAACATACAGTGTAAGGACTGTAACAGCCACTATGTGGGACAGACTGGCAGAAGACTAGCAGAACGCATCCACGAACACCAACTAGCAGTCAGAAGACACGATGAAAACTCCTTAATCTCACAACACATGGACAGACTCAACCATACTTTCAACTGGGAAACGGTGAGCATCTTAAACCAAGCCAAATCCAAAAACGCTAGAGAATTCCTGGAAGCTTGGTACTCAGACAAAGCAGCCATCAACAGACACATAGAGGTAAACAACATTTACATACCATTCATAAGAGACAATAGAAAAGCCAGAAGGCCAGAACACCTCCTTGCCTGCAATCATCACCCAAATATGCAAGGATTAACACCAGGATTAGCACCAGAGGAACGATCAAACAGCACAATATACCCTAATCAAGGAACTATTAACTCAGTCAATCAACCAAGCAGCAAAGAACAGCCCAACCAAGGAACTATCAAGGATATTACAACACCCCCACCAACACAGGCAGGACAAGCCAGGGTATATAAACAGAGAGCAAGTCCCACTCCCTTTTCGCACTGAAGAGGTTGCCTAGCCTGGCAATGAAACGTCTGCAAGAAAACAACAAGGCTCAGAGAGCACCAAGGACTCCACTATAAGCTCATTCTACCTACTCCAGCTCTTGTCTGCCCATGATAAAAGACACATCAAAGGCCCCTCTTCTACCACCTCATCCGCTGAGAGCCTTGCCCTGGCACCCAAATTCATGTCAGTCTAGACGACCTCGGGATGGGAGCTTCCAAATCTCAGCATGAGTTATGGAGCTTGAAACAAAAAGGGCAGTGAACGACATGAAGGATGTAGCCATCAAGAGTGGTGGCTTCCAAGGTTGCAGAGTTCATACAAATTCAAATGGAGAAGATAAATTATACAAAGGCAAAAAACTGGAAGCACTACACCTTGTCCAAGTCATGTCCACTCCACAGCCTTAAATGGTTTAGACTGGTGTTTCTCAACCTTGGCCACTTTAAGATGTGTGGACTTCAACTCCCAGAATTCCCCAGCCAGCAAAATGCTGGCTGGGGAATCCTGCAAATTGAAGTCCACACATCTTAAGCTTGTCAAGGTTGAGAAACACTGGCTTAGACCACTGGACTCACAAGCTGAGAGCTTCTGATGCTAAGTAGGAAGCAAGAGGATCACCACCAACCACTCACTGCCCTTTTCTTTAAAAAGGGAAGCGTGGCCAGGGCTGCCCTACCCAACCCCATCCCTAGAGCTGGGTGAGGTCATGGAGCCCAAAGTTCTTGCTTTGTGCAAGAATCCACATTCAAGCATCCCCAGAGGGACTTCTGCGAAGGGGAGACCACCACCTCTCTGGATCCATTGCCAAACTACTTCTAGGGTTTTTTTCTCCATATATTCATTCCACGTCAGCTTCTAATTAAGATTGTTAACCCTGTCCTGCCCTTTGGGATGGTAAACAGCAGGAGTTGATCGTATTCTGTGTGATACCCCCTCGCCCAGTCTTCCAATATGCAGTCCTAAATATCCCCCCTCTTCTCAATAGTTAAAATGCCCCTTCCCTCAGTTTCCTTTAGAGCTTGTTTCCAGTCTCCTGAAGAGCCTTGTTGGTCTCATCCGAATGCATCCCAGGTTTGTGTAAAAAGAGAACTCATTCCAAGAAAAAGATACCTTGCAATTTTATGGAGGAGGGCCACCGTTGCACGTTCTCCTATCCAGGGGCATTTAATAGCCACAAGTAAATATTTTATCCTGCAGTCAATCGATTTCAGATGCCGGTCCACTTAGCATCTTCATCTATGAGGGCTCTGCCTTAAGAAGAAAGATAAAAAGATGCCCCACCCACCAGATCTATACATCATTTTTCCCTTGCAGGGACTTCTTCCCTTCAGTCACGAAACTTTTTAGCCCCCCCCCTTTTTTTTTTTTAACCAACAATGTGCATATGTGTGGAGGTTTGGAGACACGTTCGCTCACATGTAGGTATGTATCGTAGAAAGAGAGCCATATTAGACTAGCCCAAAATCAGGAGTCTGGCTGCTCCTTTTCCAACTAGCCGAATTTTATTAAAAGGCAGAAGCTTTCATGAGACCTAGGCATCATTCTAACCCCTCTATGCATCTGTTGTAGAAAGGTGACCTTGAAAAATCAACGCTACATCCTTCTGGCATCCTTCTTGGCTTGGCTGTGTTACATATTCAAATCCCCCTTGCCGCTGAGCAAGAAAACCACATTAAGGCTTCCTCCTTAAACAAGGAAGGAAAGAGTTAATATTCTCTCCAAAGAGAGTTAGTAAAGCCAGTTAACCTTCTTGAGGGCACTGGACTCCTACGAGAATCCAAGATTGCTTCGGCTTCGTGAGTGAAACTGATGCCATCAGTTCCTGCGTGAAGGATACTTTCTAGGCATTTGTGTTAAATCCATCAGCGCAGCTGGTCTCTTTATTTCTCTCTTCAAATTCCCCAGCTTGTTTATGGCAGGTCTTTCCAAGATCTCCAGTGCCAACTGCACTAATTTGTTTTCCAGGGGCAGTAACAATCTGCGTGGAAAACAGGGGGAAGGAAGACGGCCGAATCCATTCAAGCTGAACAGCTGTACATCAAACGCTCGTGGACGTGGTCGGATTTCATCTTCTTCTCCCCCTTGCCCCCGAAGAGGGAGAGAGAAATGATTAGAAGAGCTGATTCAACTCCTTGTGAGACTCCTCTGTTGCTACAAGGGTTCTGCAGTCACTACAAATATGGAGGAAATACAGCAGCGAGAAATAGGAAAATACAAGAGCCAAACTTGACGTCAAATGAGAAAACCATACACTGGAGCTTCTGCAACTCCACAGCAATCCCAGGGCAGGGATTGTAATGTGCCTTGTTAGTATCTTCTTCTCCACACTCTGGCCCAAATAAAATTGCCTCCTACGGCTAATTGCTAGATCAGTATTTCCCACATCCAATCAAGATTTATTTATTTATTTATTTATATTTTTTATGCTACCCAACTCCAACCTGCTCCAACACTGCATTAACTGTAATATTGGACCAACCCTGGTTCAACACTGTATTAAATATAACGTTTAAGAATTGAATAAAATTCTAGAGCCTATAACATATAATCTTTATGAAAAGAAAAATGTAGCACAGACTGATGAAGAACAGGGAGCTTGGGACTCAGTTACCCATGCCCAGTTAATCCCTTTTAGCAGACTCAGCTGGACCAGATTACCAACTCCTAAATAACTCTTCCTATTTATGATGCTTTGCATTCTTCCTCTATTTATATTATGGTAAAAAAAGGTAAAGGTTCCCCCCGCACAGTTGTGCAGTCGTGTCTGACTCTAGGGGCCAGTGCTCATCTCCGTTTCTTAGCCGAAGAGCCAGCGTTGTCCGAAGACGCTTCCGCGGTCATGTAGCCGGCATGACGCACGCGGAACACTGTTACCTACCCACCGAAGTGGTACCTATTTATCTAGTGTCTTTTCTCTAATCAACGAAGTCAGTTTATCCATCTCAGCAAGATCTGTCAATTTCACCAACCCTTCCTCCATAATGGGTAGTGTCGAATCTTTCCATCTCTGTGCATATAATAATCTGGCCACAGTAATCATATATTGAAATAATCTTCCATGGCTTTTTTCTAACTGTTTATCCATTAGTCCTAAAAGGAAAAGATATCTAAGATTCCTTAGAAGATATTCCCTACTTACAAGAACCTCTAGTACTAGAAGATGAAGTCTGTAGCTTGAATCATGTCAACTGGATTTCTATTTTCTCAGTGGAAACGTTTCGCTCCTTATCCAAGGAGCTTCTTCAGTCTGAGCAAAGTTAGTAAGGGAATCCTAAATATGTTTCTAGGTAGCTGTGTGACCTTACACCTGGGACTAGGTCATGGTTATATTGAGATGTTATTTTAAGTCCTTTTATCATCTAAAGGAGGATCGTTAAGATCACCATGCTGCTGTTGAGCTTGTGAAATGGTCTTAATCTTCCTAGGCACAGAAGACAAAGCAGGGAGGAAAATAGGGGAAAGATTGTGCCTGAGGCCCCCACCTCTATTCAAGGAAGGATTTTCCAAGTTGGCATAAATGGATTCCTTGACCCCTCTCTCAAACCACCTATCTTCTCTGTCTAAAATGTGAACATTAATGTCCTCAAATGAGTGTCCTTTTTCCTTTAGATGAAGATAAACTGCTGACTCTGGTCCTGTGGTGTTACTTCTCCTGTGTTGGGCCATCCTCCTGTACAAAAGTTGTTTGGTTTCTCCAATGTAGAGTAGATGTATAGATATATACATCTACATCTACAATGTAGATGAAGTCAGACCAGCACTCCGGTCATTACCAAGTCAGAAGGCTACAGGAACTGATGGAAGACCCACTGAAATGTGGCAAGCAACAGAATCAGTCAAGGCTGTAACCAAGCTATGCCAGCAAATCTGGAGAACAACACAGTGTCCAACCGATTGGAGAGATCAGTCTACATACTAAAACCAAAAAAGGAGACTTAACAGAGTGTGCAAACTAGCGTACAATATCCTTAACATAACATGCTAGCAAAATAATGCTTAGGGTCATCCAATGTAGATTAGAGCCCTATATGGAAAAAGACATGCCAGATGTTGAAGCTGGCTTTAGAAAAGGCTGAGGAACAAGAAACATTATTGTTGATGCATGCTGGATAACGAAGAAAGCCAAAGAATACCAACAAGATCAGTATGTGCTTCATTGATTATAGAAGGGTCCTTGATTGTGTAAACCATGTCAAGTTGTGAAATGTGCTTATATCTGCAAAGATCAGAATCATGCAGGCAGGCAGAGAGTGACTTTTTCCTGAGATACCCTATGGAAGTGAAAGTTGGGCCTTGAAGAAGGAAGATAGGAAGGCTACTGACGCTTCTGAACTTTGATGTTGGAGAAGATTCCTAAGAATACCGTGGACAGCCAAGAAAACAAATGAATCATTGAACATATCAAGCCAGAGTTCTCACTCGAGGCACAAATGACCAGGCTCAAATTATCACATTTGGATACATTATGTGAAGTTCTAGTTCTCTTGAGAAATCTATAATGCTAGGAAAGGTGGAAGGAAAGAGAGAAAGAAGACGACCAGCAGCAAGGTCACTCATGCCCTGGTCATCTCCCAGATAGACTATTGTAATGCGCTCTACATGGGGCTACCCTTGAAGAGCGTCCGGAAGCTTCAGCTGGTTCAAAATGCAGCCACGCGGGCCATTTTACACCTTTGCTTCGTGAGCTGCATTGGGTCCCAGTTTGCTTCCGGATTCAATTCAAGGTGTTGGTTATCACCTTTAAAGCCCTACATGGCACAGGACCAGGTTATCTGAGGGACCGCCTCATCCCCGTTCAATCAACCCGTCCCACCCGGTCCTGCAGAGAGGGCACACTACGAACCCCGTCTGCAAGAGAGTTCCATCTGATGGGGTCTAGGAGGCGTGCCTTCTCTGCCCCAGCCCTTTGGAATATTCTTCCCCCTGAAATAAGATCCGCCCCTCTCTCCTGGACTTTAGGAAAAACCTAAAGACCTGGTTATGTCACCATGCTTGGGGAGGGGAGGGGAATAGCCAGTCTTGGGGTTGGCTGGTCCCTTAGATCTGCCCTGACCAGCCTTATCGACCGGTGGGATGAGATCTAACATTTCTGGATCGAATTGTGTGTGTGTGTGTGTGTGAGAGAGAGAGAGAGAGAGAGAGAGAGATTGTTTATTATTGATATTTATTGTTTTAATTGATTTTAAACCTTGCTGTGAACCGCCCAGGGTCCCTCCTTGTGGGGGAGATGGGCGGGATATAAATGTAATAAATAAATAAATAAACAAACAAACAAACGAATGAATAAAGGTGAATGGATTCAATTACAGAAGTGATGGAAGATGTGAAGGATCTTCACTGGAAGATCTGAAGTACCAACTGGGGACAGATCATCTTGGAGAAAATCCATCTACTGTATGTGGACAGATTCCTCGCTTCCCATTAATTCATTTGCAGCTGTTTTTTTCCATTAAGAATGCTCAGCTAACTTTTAAATTCACAGACATGGACTCATTTCATAGAAAGCCTCCAAGTCATATTTAGAGAATTATTCGGAGCCACAGACCCACACATACTTTCCTCTCTCTTTTTCAACATCATCATATGTGATCTCTGAACTGATACGATTATGGCTAGCCTTTGCCAAACCAAAAACCAGAAATCCACACCACTCATAGTTTCTGAATGTGTTTAGTAGTCAAGTGTTAACTAAGTTTGCTGCAATAAAGTCGAGACAAACGGTTCTTTGGCAATTCAAGTGCATACTAGCTGTGACTGCCATCTTAACTTTTTTGCCCCCTCCCACCCATGAACGCCCTTCCTACTTCTTCCTCCCCAAATGTTCTGCAGAACATCCATGTCTTTGTGAATGTAAAAAGCATTAAAAGGAAAGAATCTGCTGGGCCTTTTGCTTTGGGCGTGGCATCTGAGTATACAGATATCTGGGGAATAATTTCTGCTATTTGGTAGCTCGATATTTAGCCAGCAGAGAATATATTTTACATTTGATGATTGACCGTCTGATTATATTTGGCAAAAGGCACATCATAGTTATTTCTTATCTGAAAATGGATGACAGCTTAAGAGGGTTTTTATTAGATCCTTGCTAAAACTAAATAAATTCAGAGATGTCCAAATCCGAATTAATTGGACTTGAGCTATACTTTCAAATGTGTGTCATAATAGGCCAAACTGAATTCCTTTTTTAGAGATCAGTACTGAATCTGATTTCATTTATTGCCTCTATCTTCCTTTTGGGGATTATTATAATTTCTTGTAAGAGCTCCTTTTGAAAATGATATTGACTATTCAACTCCTGATTAGGTACTAATAAGGAATGGGTGATTTAATGAAAATATGTCATGGCTTTAGCAACAGCACTAGCTTTTACTCCATTTCTACAACCAGTTGAAATGCTATTTTTGATTCCCCTAAAAAGTCTTATGGAGATTTTCTTCAGAGGGAGAACATTTTTGGTGAGAGCAATATAATTGTTATGGGACACCTTTCTCAGGGAACATCTCCTGGAGTATTCTTGACAGGAATTTTACTGCTAGGTGAAGAATATATTTTACAAACATGTTATCAAGGCTTTGACTTGTACAACTATTTTACTTTGTCTGTCACAATTGGTTGTATCGTTGTTCTTTAATTTGATTTATCTGTCTCCAACAAGAATGTTATGGCAAATTGCTTTTCAGTCTTGTGGGGACCATAGAATCTTAGGGCTGGAAAATGCCATGGAGTCTAATTTCCTGCTCACACCAGGAATCCGGATTCAAGCCTTCCAGATGCAGCCTCCACTTGAGGACATCCAGAAATGGTTCCAGGCTGCAAACATTTCTCCCAGTTCTTCAGAGTAGTGAATCACCAACTATGGTGGCTCTTCTCTTTGTCTTCTTATAATTTATGCTAATCATTTTTTAAGCTTAACTGTGAGAGTGAGGCAATTTTATCTAGGAGGGAAAGTGAAACAGAGGCAAAAAGAAGAAAAGAACATGAGTAATTGAGGAGAGTGAAAACATATTTAGTGCCAAGTAAACACAATCTTGGACTGCAAGGAGGTCAAACCAGTCAATCCTAAAGGAAACCAACCCTGACTGCTCATTGGAAGGACAGATGCTGAAGCTGAAGCTCAAATACTTTGGCCACCTAATGCGAAGAGAGGACTCCCTGGAAAAGACCCTGATGCTGGGAAAGACTGAGGGCAAAAGGAGAAGGGGACGGCAGAGGATGAGATGGTTAGATAGCATCACCGATGTAATGAACATGAATTTGAGTAAACTCCGGGAGACAGTGGAGGACAGGAAGGCCTGGCGTACTATGGTCCACGAGGTCACGAAGAGTCGGACACGACTAAACGACTGAACAACAACAACAAACACAATCTGAGTAGGAAGTTCTTCTCCAGATGATCTGGTAGATCCTGGACGTCCGTTGGACTGCAACATGGGACATGGAGATCAGGGTGGGGTTTCCCCGTCTGCTCCAGTTACATCTTTGGGGCCTACACATTGCATGATACAAGGTGGGGGGGAAATTACAAGGTCCGATTTCATAGAAACTGGAGTGCAGAGAAATGAAGAGAAACTTATTTCTATGTGTAAGTCCTGCCTTTCTGCTTTGTCTTCTCCTTCCCCATTTCAGGTTGTCTCTGCTGCTTCCAGAAAGTTGGGTCTTTGCTTCGTTCTTGTCCTTCATCTGATCCTCCCTCCAAATCTTGCCCATTTCTTCCCCGTCTCCCTCTGTATCATCTTTTGCTCACCTACCTCTACCAGTTCAGCTTCACATTTCCAATCCACCAAACTGAATTGTATACTATTTTTCAAAAAATTACCTTATCAAGATTTAAGTGATTTATCAGTGGGGCAGTTATGTGAAGAGAAAATGCTTAAACACTGGGTAGGATCTAAGCGGGATTGGAAAATTAATTGGGAGCAACTCTTTATTCCTTCACAGCTTGTTTTTTGATGGCGTATGACGCCGTGTTTCTAAAACTTCGTTTTGGTGCAAAAGTTTTCATTTATGCATGCTCTACTACAGCTCCGTTGATTTGGAATACTCAACTTCTGCACAGAAGCCATGGTGTCTCTAACATCTGGGAAGGGCCCAAGATGCTTTACAGATTTACATTTTCCATGCCGTGGTGAATTTGGAACCTGTACACAGCTAAGGCAGAATAAATGCGAACTTCAACATAAGCCTCTTGGTCATTCGTGTTTCAAATGGGGAAAGTTACTGGGAGAATGTGTGGAGCACATCATAAATCCAGGGATACAGGAACTCAGAAAGCTGCATTAGGCACACACGGTCTGTTATAAAGGAAGTACTGTGCTTTAATGTTATTTTCTGTTTAAAATCTACATGTGTGGTTTGGGACAAAGGCCTTTTGGTGTGGAAATCAGAAGGTTCAGTGTGGTTTTTCCCCACCTTCTTGCCTACTCCCCCCTCCCCCAAGGAAAAGATGTCCTGGGTCTTCCAGTGCTTGGTAAGAATCCGTGAAAGAGGCGTCCAGACAGGCAAAGTGCAACTCTCTGGGAAAATTTGCTGGACTTACTCCCAGGGAAGCGTACATAGGGTTGCAGCTTATGTTAATTTTTTAAAGCAAACTAAAATAAAAATAGGGCCTTTTGTCATGGTATTCATGTAGTTTGTTTGTTTGTTTATTTATTTTCTACCCCGCCTTTATTATTTTTATAAATTACTCAAGGCGGCGAACATACCAAATACTCCTTCCTCCTCCTATTTTCCCCACAACAACAACCCTGTGAGGTGGGTTGGACTGAGAGAGAGTGAATGGCCCAAGGTCACCCAGTAAGGCGGGACTGGAACCCACAGTCTCCCGGTTTCTAGCCCGTTGCCTTAACCACTAGACCAAACTGGCTCTTTCTTTATGTACTGCTGCTCTTCTCAAGTGAGGCTTTCAGTCATGAAAGCCATGAGTCAACTTTTCAAGCAACGTTTTTACAGATGCCAAATTGCAAGAATTGGAAAAACTAGCTGAGAACACAAATAAGATCGACAACAACACCACAAATGAAACTGAAGAGCCTCAAACAAATGACATTTTTGAAGAGGAACATCAAATTTGATTAATTTCTGATTCAGATAAAAATGATGTTGTTGTGAAAACTTAGAGCAAAAGAATGTTGGACATCAGGTCCCTGGAAGAGAGATGCAACTGAAAGGAATAATGGTTGAATATACAAAAAAATTAATCTATAGGGAAAGGCTTCCACCCTTGAAAAAGACAACTTGAAAAGTTCTGAAGGATGCAAATTTGATAGTAGAAAATATTGAAACAAACACATTGGCTGAAACGAATCAACTAATTTATAGCATGGTAGCAGCTATAAGCTATATATTTTATATATATATATATATATATATATATATATATATATATATATATATTTGGTATATATATAGTATATATATAACATGGTAGCAGCTATATAAGCTATATATTTATAGCATGGTAGCAGGGGCGTGGTGGCTCAGTGGGTAAGACGCCAGGCTTGTCAATCGGAAGATTGCAAGTTCGGAGGTTCGAATCCCTAGCCCCACGTGCGGAATGAGCTCCCACACTAGCTCCAGCTCTTTCCAACCTAGCAATTCGAAAGCATGCAAATGCAAGTAGATGAATAGGTACCACTTCGGTGGGTAGGTAACAGCGTTCCGCGTGTGTCATGCGGCCACATGACCGTGGAAGTGTCTTCAGACAACGCTGGCTCTTTGGCTAACAAACGGAGATGAGCACCGGCCCCTAGAGTCGGACACGACTGCACAAATGTGCGGGGGGTACCTGTACCTTTACCTTTAGCAGCTATAATATCAAAGTTGGGATAAAATGCTAAAAAACAAAAGCAATAATATTTATTATTTATTTATTTATTAAACAAATTTAAAATCAAGCTGGTTATCAAAAAGAAACCAGAAAGATTGTTTTTTGTAGCTCAGGAACAAGCATTATAAACAAACGTGATGAAATCAAGAATTCAACAGATAACAGACAGCAGCCAATGCAGACATTTTAAAGAAAAAGATGGAACTGTGGATCACATAATGAGTGGATGCAACAACATTGCTCAGACTGATTATCAAGAACATCAGGGCAGAACTATGATCTTTGGCCTCTGTGCCAAAATGATAATTTCTGGATTTCCCCAATGTGGTATAATCACAACATTTAAAAAAGCTGCTGAAAACGATATTAAAATTGTACAGCATTTTTGCATGCAAATTGACTGCCATCTATAACACAGCATACCAGATATAACAACAATTGAAAGAAAAGAGGAATATTTGTAAATGTAGCAATACCCAGGGGCAGAATGGAGGGAAAAGAATTAGAAAAATGTACAACATACAGAGATCTAACAATCAATATAGGCAGATTAGGGAAAAGATCATACAAAGTCATCTCTATAGTTAATGGCAGATTAGGTGGAATAACAAACAGATTAAACATTTTTTTTTACAAGAACTACATATTTTGGCTACATCAATTGTGGATCCACAAAAACTACCTTGCTGGGGACATGTTATCTCTCAATAGATTACTTGTATCAGCTTTTCTCATCTTCTTGACCTTGGAGGAACCCTTGAAATATTTTTCAAGCCTCGGGGAACCCCTGCACATTCAGGCTCAAATATAGGCCAGAAGTTACAAAATTATTATATTCGTTTCCTGGGTAGGCCTGTCTAGATGCATGAACGGTGTTCTTCAGCTAAAAATAAAGAATGAAACTTGCTTCTTGAATGTGAAGTTGCCAGAATTGGAATATTTTTTAAAATAAATCGTGATTGCCCAGGGAACCCCTAGTGACCTCTCACGGAACCCTAGGGTGCCACGGAACCATGGATTTCGATCATTCCTAGGTTCCTGGCTGGAAATCCAATTTCCAAGGAACACCAGCCAAAGATGTGGCTCATTTGGTTTGTTCTTTGTACTGTGTTATTATTTGATGAATAAAAACTTTGTGATCAGTGCAGATTTTCATGACTGCTATTTATTCACTTTATTTATTTATCAAATTTATATAGCCGCCCATCTCACAGAAAGTGACTCTTTTTGTCACTTTTTCCAAGTAATTCCATGTGAGACAGTGAAAGATGTGCTTGCCCAACTTTATCTGGATGAAGTTCAATACTAAATAACAACATACTAAAAAAAGTGAGTTGTAAATTGAGTATTTTTAAGTTAAAGAAGAAAGAAACAAAACAGCGAACTTGGAGTAGGGAATCAGATGACACTTCTCAGAAACACGCAAAGCACACACCCGTCTGCAAACCAGTGGCTTTTTTAAAAAATTAAATATTTTAAAGGACAAAGAAAAGAAAAAGAATCATCATCATTATCATCATCATGAAAAAAACAAAAATTTACAAACATCATGAAACTGAATAAAATTGAATATGTTAGATACAAATTTTCAGAATAGCATTATGTTGGTTTTATGTAGCTAAATCTCTTAAGTTGTTTTAAAAACTGCAGGTAAAAACCAGAGGCTTAAGGCTTAAGACTATAATAATGTATACTGTAATTACATAATAACACGACCATTTATCGAGAACAGTGCTGGCATCCCCGTTGCATTGTCTCCAGGCAAGGTTATTTGGCAGTTGGGGGGGTGTTCTCAATACGTCGCCCCCGTTTCCTTTTGGAGGGGAGGCTAAAGGCCATAGATTTGCTGCCCCAGTGGATGGTGTGTGCGCTAACAAAACAATCACAAGTATGATTAAGACAAGGCTGTGTGCATAGACTGGGTGAGTGAGTTTCAATCTGTTGTGGAGGAGTTGCATAACAGAGTAAAAATGCAGAAGGAAGGAAGGAAGGAAGGAAGGAAGGAAGGAAGGAAGGAAGGAAGGAAGGAAGGAAGGAGGGAGGGAGGGAGGGAGGGAGGGAGGGAGGGAGGGAGGAGGGAAGGAAGGAAGGAAGGAAGGAGGGAGGGAGGGAGGGAGGGAGGGAGGAGGGAAGGAAGGAAGGAAGGAAGGAAGGAAGGAAGGAAGGAAGGAAGGAAGGAAGGAAGGAAGGAAGGAAGGAAGGAAGGAAGGCGGGAAGGCTTAGTCCTAAAGTGATAAATACCTGTGTCTTCCTTGCTGGAAGGAAGGAAATGCAATTGAATGACCCTTCCTCAGATGGTCACTGGAAACTTTCCGTTCTGATTAGAAGCATGGTGGAATCCTGCTGCTTTACAGCTGAATGAAAGGCCAGGGCAAAAGGGCTGCTTGAATCTCCAGAGGCAAGGAGTCCCCCCACACACACACACATAAAAAGGGACGCAACTGAGGAGAACTACCACCTGCCCCTGTCTTCCTCATCTCACATAAAGTGGGGACTCTTGTAACGTTCTTACTAGTTGGGTAGATTCAACCTTGGCAAGGTGGCATCTTCTGCTACTCTGTATAGGGCTTTGTGGGTCACCATCATCAACACTTGAATTGGGCCTCCTGGTAACCAGGGCAATGACTTTAGGAGTGGTGTTACTCTACTGTGATGGGACGGTCCCAGCAACAATCTGGCTGCAGCATTCTGGACCAGCTGCAGGTTCCAGGTTGTCTCCAAAGATTGCCCCCAAAGAGGACATTGCCGGGGTACACAGATGAGGGGTTCTAATCTCCATGAGACATCCAGAATGCGTGTAATGGTTGTTGCAGGCCTTAAAGTATTCAATTCACAGCACCCTAATAAAAGTATTTTCAAATTCTAATTATCCGTATAGAATTTATGTCAGGGGCAGCAACAGTCTTATGGTTGAGAGCCTCGACTCTCTCTCTCACCCAGCTGGAAGGCTGCAGGAAGAGGGGCAGCTGATTTTTTTTCAGCCAATTTGGAGAGGTTCAGGATCTTAAGGGTGGCGATGGAAGCAGGAAACCTCAAAAATATTATCCTCATGTTTTAATAGTTTTTTTCCCCCAAGAAAATCTCTCAGATATCAAAAGGGACGCGGTGGCTCACCAGGTTAAACTGCTGAGCTGTAGGCTGCAGATCAGAAGGTCTGCAGTTCAAACCCCGCGCAACGAGGTGAGCTCTCGTTGCTAGCCCCAGCTCCTGTCAACCCAACAGTTTGAAAGCTTTGCAAGTAGATAAATGGGTACCACCTTAAGTGGGCTAATTTGCTGGCGTCCTGTCGGGAAGTCGGCACCACCGGAGGAAAAAGATCAGAGGAAGATCGAATGGCGGCGGTGACGACGGACCCGGATGCAACAGCTACAGGATGTCAGCAGCCGGCTCAAGGCATCCTGGGAATTGTAGTCCAGAGCCTGAAAGAGTCGGTTCCCTTACCCCCTCCCCTCACGCGCGGTTAAAATGGTGAATTGTATAATTAATGTATATATGCTTGTAAGCCGCCTAGAGTCCTCCATTAGGGAGGGGATAGGCGGGGTATAAATAGCACAATAAAATAAATAAATAAATACCTAAAACCGTTGTTCAAACTATTTTACACAAGTTTATTTTTTGACAGATTTCAAATTCTCAACCATCTTATGTGACTGAAAAGGATACAGGTAGTCCTCACTTAATGACCATTCATTTAGTGATGGTTCAGACTTACAACAGTGCTGAAAAAATGACTTATAACCGGTGCTCACACTTACGACCGTTGCAGTGTCCCCATGGTCACATGATCACGATTTGGACGCATGGCAACCGGTTCACATTTATGACCGTCACAGCATCCTGTGGTCATGTGATCACCATTTTCGACCTTCCCAGCTGGCTTCTGACAAGCAAAATCAATGGGGAACCACGTGATTTGCTTAATGACCACGTGGCTCGCTTAATGACTGCAGTGATTTGCTTAATGACCTCCACAAAAAAGGTTGTAAAATCGGGTCAGATTTGCTTAATGACTGCTTCGCTTAGCAACCAAAATTCTGGTCTCAATTGTGGTCGTTAAGCAAGGGCTACCTGTATTATTTTCTTGCAATAATGTTTTGAACGGAATAACTTGCTTTATTATTCAGTCAGCTTGCTCTGGAGATACTGGTGCATGTTTGTCTGAAAACAGAGCGGTGGCATTCCGCTAGTAGGAAATGCTTCCATCCGTATTTGGTGCCCACCACCTGTTTTTCTTATGTTTTCTTATGGACCATGTCCCTTTACACATTACCGGAACTCCTCCCTAGTAGTTTGAAATGTGGCACAGAGCCAACGGTGTGCAAGGACCAGAAATGAAAATAGAAACTCCACCTCATGTGATCATAAGTGAGTGTTTTGCACTGGTGAAAACCCACCCCTGGATGCTTTGCCAATCCAAACAGAGTTTATCAGATCTGGGTATGCTTAGTTCGCTCTGGAGTTCCCTGCAGGCATGTTTCTTCTAGTAGGTGATAGAGGTAGATCCTAATCTTGTCTATGAATTCCCTGTATGTTTTGGGGGACTTTAGTGCCTAGTTTAAGACATAACACACGATCTCTTTCCTATTTGAAGCATTTGTACAAGCATTGTTTTTATATGCCATTTATAATGACTAAGGATCCCTTTGATAGTTTCATATGCCCATAAATCAAAATATGTTGTGATATTTTCTTCTGCCTCACCAAGATATCTCATGCCTCATTTATTTTTATCCACCCATAGTAAGGCTTCTAAGAGCGACATCTCTTCTAATCAAAACAAATACAAGATTTCTTCCAAGAAGTCTAAGGCTAAACCATATTATCTTTCTGCCATTTCTTTTTACAACTCTTCTAAGAAATAACTTTAATCTCAACTTTTGACTTCAGAAAAAAAGAACAATTAATTATTACAAAACGATTGCTAATACAAAGCAATGAAATAACCCAAACATTATTCATCTGAATCTTCCTTTTTAGGAATACCTATATATCTCCAAAGAACAGCAAGTTTAAAAATTCTCAAGTTATTCTCTGGCATGATCAAAATCACACATTGAAGAATGAATAGCTCATCTCCACAAGCCTGTAACTCATCTTTCTGGGGCTCTTAATTTCAGATTGTCTTCTCATATAAATTTAGGAATTCATATCGTACTGTTCACAAAATAAATGCTCTCAAACGAGCATTTTGCATGATTCAACAGCTGAAAGAATGCATGCTCTTTCTCCCTCCCCACCCATATTCTTGCAGTTCTTTCTGTCGCTTTATTCATTTTAGTCTATCCATCTTTTCACTCATTCATTCTCAAAATGTTTACCCAATTTACCTCTTTTCTGAAAATATTTTTTGTGTTACATATGTTAATGGCATTACATGCTTAGACCCAGCACCTTTCTTACCATCAGCAAGTGACTACCTGCAGAATCCAAATGATTTACTTTGACTTTTTTTTTCAAACATGAAATTGGGTTTAACCGAAATGCCTCTCTGTCTCTCTTGATCTTGTGCACAGCGTAAGGGACATATCATGCATTCCGTGATGTATGATGAAAAGCTCACGTACTCTGCAACACTTGTTCTAATCCATACCGAGAGCATTGGGTTCAGATCAGGAGTATCCATGGGGTATGGTCAAAAAAGTCAAGATGATGGTATGAGGTTGTGAACAAAACTCAATGGATGCACATAAAGAACAGGCAAGCTTTGATTGCACCACCATCTTGGTATCATAAAGCTGCTCCCTTTGCAACAAAAACTACAATTTTTATTAAAAACAAATAGGATGACAAATTAATGTTGATTAGACAGGCAAGTAGGCATGTATGTATGTGTTTAAAAGTGTTTACAACCTGTCTCAATCCCAAAGGATTTTCAGTGACATACAAAAAACTACATTCATACAATCAGCTACTCAAATTGGTACCTATTATGCTGAAGGGGAAAGGATTTTGAGGGGGAAAGGGGATTAGGGACCTGCAAGTGTTGGAGTCTTAAAGGTTAGTAAAAGAACTCCAAGCAGCAAACAACAATCTTGCGGAGTAAAAAGCGTGTCCATAAGTGATAGATTTTTCCTCTCTGCAACTCCATTCTGTTCAGGCGTGTATGGAGTGGTTAGTCTGTGTTCTATGCCTAGCTGTGTTAAGTATGTTTGCATGGTTTTTGAAATGAACTCAACTCCTTGATCGCTTTGGAGAGCTTGAGGGGTTCTGTTGAATTTGTTGGTCACCATGGCTACATATGCTTTCAGCATGTCCACTGTTTGTGATTTCTCCTTCAGTAGGTAGGTCACACAGTACCCGGAAAAATCGTCTATAAAACATAAAACATATTTATTTCTGCCCGCTGATTCTTGAAGAGGCCCACAAAAATCAGTATGGATAAGTTCGAGTGGCTTAGTTGCCTGCCTTTCCCTTTGTTTGGGTATGGCTGGTCTTGTTGCCTTTCCTTTGATGCATATCACACACTTTAATTGATTTGCATTTTTCATGGTTGCTTATTTCAAAATCTCTTACTATGTCTTCATTTTTCATTCTTAATATTGCATCAAAGTCACGGTGCACAAAATGCCTGTGCCAGGTGGTGGCGCTGTTGTCCTCCTTTTGCTGCTGATAGGCGAGGCTGACATCTGGTGGCGGCTGTTCGCAGTTCACCTGGTAGACACCATCTTTCTGGAAACCTGTAACATAAATCTTTCCTCCACTGGTGACTTTACATTGCCCATTTGCATTAAAGATCACATTGAAACCTTTATTATTCAATGTTGGGACACTTAGCAGATTGGCTGCCAGGCCTGGTACATAAAAAACATCTGTTGCTATAAGATCTTTGTGATCACTTCCATTGAAACATCGCAATGGCACACTCCCTCTTCCTTGGATCAAGATTGAATTTCCATCTGCTAGTGTTATGCTTCCTTCTGGCTTCTCACTTAGCTCACAAAAATCATTTTTATTCCCACATAGATGTCTGCTGGCACCTGAATCAATTACCTATCGTCTGGGGAATTCATTGGTATCAGGTTTAAGGACAGTATCAGTTTTATAAACAGACTGTAAAGCTTTCTCACTTTTAGAAGATTTTCCTTTTGAAAAATCCTTCTTGTCTCTGCTTTTGCAAAACTTGGCAAAATGCCCTGGTTTCTTGCAATCATTGCACACAATAGACTTTTTGGTATGCTGATTTCTCACTAATGGAAGAGAATATTTGTAGCTCAGGGTTGAACTGGGGAGTCTTTGGTGCTCTCTGAGCCTTGTTATTTTCATGCAGATGTTTCATTGCCAGGCTAGGCAACATCTTCAGTGCGAAAAGGGAGTGGAACTTGCTGTCTGTTTATATACCCTGGCTTGTCCTGCCTGTGTTGGTGGGGGTCTTGTACTCTCCTTGGTAGTTCCTTGATTGGGCTGTTGTGTGCTGTTTGGGTGATTGACTGAGTTAATAGTTCCTTGATTAAGGTCTATTGTGTTGTTTGATTGCTCCTCTGTTGCTAATCTTGCTGTTAATCTATGCATATCTTGTTGTTGATTGCTGGCCCAGGGGTGTTCTGGTCTTCTGGCTATTCTATTGTCTCTTATGAATGGTATGTAAATGTTGTTAACCTCTATGTGTCTGTTGATGGCTGCTTTGTCTGAGTGCCAAGCTTCTAGGAATTCTCTAGCATTTTTGGATTTGGCCTGGTCTAATATGCTCACAGTTTCCCAGTTGAAAGTATGGTTAAGTCTGTCCATGTGTTGTGAGATTAAGGAGTTTTCATCATGTCTTCTGACTGCTAGTTGGTGTTCGTGGATGCGTTCTGCTAGTCTTCTGCCAGTCTGTCCTACATAGTGGCTGTTACAGTCCTTACACTGTATGTTGTAGATAACTCCTGTTTTTTCTTCTTGGGCTACTGGGTCTTTTGGTTTACTTACAATGTTCTGAAGGGTTTTGGTTGGTTTGTGTGCTACAGTGATGCCGTGTGGATGTAACAGTCTATTAGTAGTTTCTGAGATGTTTCTGATGTATGGCAGTGTAATCCTTTTCATAGCTTCTGTTGGTTTTGCTGTGGTGGGTTGAGTGGTCAGGCACTTTTTGATAAAGTTGTGTGGATATCCATTTTGCTGGAAGATGCTATATAAGTGGTCTGTTTCCTTTTTCTGGTGTTCTGGGTTGCTGCAGTGTGTTTGTGCTCGTCTGAATAGTGTTCTTACACAGCTCCTCTTGTGTGAGGTTGGGTTATTGCTTTGATATTGGAGCACTTGGTTAGTGTGGGTAGATTTCCGGTAGACTTGTGTTTCTAGAATGCCATCATTTCCTCTACTGATGAGGATGTCCAAGAAGGGTAGTGTGTTGTTGTTTTCTTCTTCCCTTGTGAATTTTATTCCTTTGAAGATGTTATTGATGGCTTCATGTGTTTCCTCCAGACTGGGGAGTCTTTGGTGCTCTCTGAGCCTTGTTGTTTTCATGCAGACGTTTCATTGCCAGGCTAGTGAAGATGTGAAGATGTGAACAGTGAAGATGTTGCCTAGCCTGGCAATGAAACGTCTGCATGAAAACAACAAGGCTCAGAGTCTACCGGAAATCTACCCACACTAACCAAGTGCTCCACTATCAAAGCAATAACAGGGCAGGGTGGTTTCCACTGGAGAGCCAGTTTGGTGTAGTGGTTAAGGCACCAGGCTAGAAACTGGGAGACCGTGAGTTCCAATCCCGCCTTGGGCACAAAGCCAGCTGGGTGACCTTGGGCCAGTGCCTCTCTCTCAGCCCTAGAAAGAAGCCAATGGCAAACCACTTCCAAAAAACCTTGCCAAGAAAATGGCAGGGATTTGTCCAGGCAGTCTCTGAGAATCAGATGCGACTGAACGGATTAAAAAAAAATGTTTCCACTGGAGGATTGAGGGAGAAGCCAAGTTGAACAGAAAGAGTTGCAGCCTTTCTGCAGGTTTATCCATATCCAAAGAATACCCAAGAATGTTGGCTTATTTAGTGTTAAATAACACTAGCAAGCCAGGCCAGGCCATTCCCGTTTCTAGGAATGGCCTTGGATCCTACATCATAATAATAATGGAGAGTATTTGCAGGCTGCAATCTAGGCCTTGGGAACAAGCCAATGAACAGAGACCTACCACAAAGCATCCTTGGGGAAGGGGGTCTAAAGGGCTGGTTTGGAGGGGAGCAAGGGGGAACACCCCCCCAGTTTTGCTCAGAAAACTGTTCTGTTCCTGGCCTCATCTTCTAATGCTGCCATTTTGTGAACAGGGACCTGCTGATGATCATATGAACCCAGGACACCATGCAATGTTCATCAACAGCTTTGAAATTTCTAGGTTATTAGCGGTAATTCTCGAAGAACCAAATTACGCCAGACATAAATGTTTTCTCTTTTTGTTTTTTAACCTGAGCTTGTCTAGATGCATGTTAATCTTTGCAAGAACGAACATACAGAAATACCAGACGCTGCTTAGAAGTTCTGGGTTTGTTTTTTTAAAGGTCTGTCTTGTAAGCAAACTTAAATAGACACTTTGGTGCCAAACCATGTCAGTCAAATTATTATTGGCTCAAGACGCACCTCGCACAAGCTGTTAAATTCTTTACCTGCAGCAGAGTGGCATTTGAAAAAAGGTGCAACATTCTTCTCCGACTTGGACTCCTTTTTTGGTCTGTTTTCAAAGAAACTGCCTTCAGTCTCCTAACTGAGCCTCTACTGGGAAGAGCCAAGCCTCAACTCCCAAGGGAAGTTGATTCCAAAAAATAGAAACTGATCCACTAGAGAGCCTGAATTAAAAAGCAATTCCAGGGATTCCCAGCAGAATGTAATCAAAATCCAAAGTAAATAAAAATAGGCCACCAGACATCTGTCCATGAATTTTTCTGTCTCTCTCTCTCTCTCACACACACACACAAACAGATGCACACTCTATCCGCTCTGCAATCCTGCCCCATTTTGTATGCAAGAGCCCCCAATTATTGGGGCAGCAATATCTAATTCATCAGCAATTATAAGGGGGAAGGAGAGACTCTAAGATGGGAGTTTGGGTTGGTGGGTGCTCCTTGTGTGTGTGTTCCCTGATTGTTCTTCCCAATCCCCATGAAGATACCGTGCCAATTTCAAAGCCACTCCGAGCCCCTGTGTCCCCTCAAGGTCTGCAGCCTTGGAGAATGGAGCTGATTCGTTTCTGCTTCACCTGCAAGGGAGGTGCTGTGGGATGTGAAAACAGATTTTGTTTCTGATCCTCTTCTCTTCCTTTTTTAGATACAGTGACACTATTTTCCTCCCAGAAACGCCTTTGAGTCACCCCTCCTTCCTTCCTCCTCCTGACCTTTATGTATTAGAAGACAATAAGAGGTTAGTGCCTCTCAGGAGTCCAGACCAAACCAGCAAGGATGACACAGATATTTATCACTTTAGGACTAAGCCTCCCTCCCTCCCTCCCTCCCTCCCTTCCCTCTCTCCTTCCTCCCTCCCTCCCTCCCTTCCCTCTCTCCTTCCTTCCTTCCTTCCTTCCTTCCTCCCTCCCTCCCTTCCCTCTCTCCTTCCTTCCTTCCTTCCTTCCTCCCTCCCTCCCTCCCTCCCTCCCTTTCCTCTCTCCTTCCTTCCTTCCTTCCTTCCTTCCTTCCTTCCTTCCTTCCTTCCTTCCTTCTTTCCTCCTTCCTTCCTTCCTCCCTCCCTCCCTCCCTTCCCTCTCTCCTTCCTTCCTTCCCTCTCTCCTTCCTTCCTTCCTTCCTTCCTCCCTCCCTCCCTCCCTCCCTTCCCTCTCTCCTTCCTTCCTTCCCTCTCTCCTTCCTTCCTTCCTCCCTCCCTCCCTCCCTCCTTCCTTCCTTCCTTCCTTCCTTCCTTCCTTCCTTCCTTCCTCCCTCCCTCCCTCCCTCCCTCCCTCCCTCCCTTCCCTCTCTCCTTCCTTCCTTCCTTCCTTCCTCCCTCCCTCCCTTCCCTCTCTCCTCCCTTCCTTCCTTCCTTCCTTCCTTCCTTCTTTCCTCCTTCCTTCCTTCCTCCCTCCCTCCCTCCCTTCCCTCTCTCCTTCCTTCCTTCCTTCCTTCCTTCCTTCCTTCCTTCCTTCCTCCCTTCCCTCCTTCCTTCCTTCCTTCCTCCTTTCCCTCTCTCCTTCCTTCCTTCCTTCCTTCCTTCCTCCCTTCCCTCTCTCCTTCCTTCCTTCCTTCCTTCCTTCCTCCCTCCCTCCCTCCCTCCCTCCCTTCCCTCTCTCCTTCCTTCCTTCCTCCCTCCCTCCCTCCCTTCCCTCTCTCCTTCCTTCCTTCCTTCCTTCCTTCCTCCCTCCCTCCCTCCCTCCCTCCCTCCCTCCCTTCCCTCTCTCCTTCCTTCCTTCCTTCCTTCCTTCCTTCCTTCCCTCTCTCCTTCCTTCCTTCCTTCCTTCCTTCCTCCCTTCCCTCTCTCCTTCCTTCCTTCCTTCCTTCCTTCCTCCCTCCCTCCCTCCCTCCCTCCCTCCCTCCCTCCCTCCCTTCCCTCTCTCCTTCCTTCCTTCCTTCCTTCCTTCCTTCCTTCCTCCCTTCCCTCTCTCCTTCCTTCCTTCCTTCCTTCCTTCCTCCCTTCCCTCTCTCCTTCCTTCCTTCCTTCCTTCCTTCCTTCCTCCCTTCCCTCTCTCCTTCCTTCCTTCCTTCCTTCCTTCCTCCCTTCCCTCTCTCCTTCCTTCCTCCCTCCCTCCCTCCCTCCCTTCCCTCTCTCCTTCCTTCCTTCCTTCCTTCCTTCCTTCCTTCCTTCCTTCCTTCCTTCCGAGATTTAGGTTGCTGCAAGACCTGCAGCATCTCAGAGCATGTCCTCAGCATCTCAAGTCAGCAGAACTGAGGATGTCCATGGATTACTTCCTCCAAACTGCTTCTGAGGATTTGGGGAGTGAAAGCTATGGTGGTGGGAAGCTGGGCCAGTCCTGCAGCCTGTGCAGCACCCAGGAAGTCAGCCTGTTACCCTTCTCTGCAGTGGGGGCTCTGTTCCACAGGGAGGGCCTAGATAAGACTCAACTGGCTTCGGTATGAGGGAGGCAGGGTTAGTGCCCCCTCATGGCTTTCCTCCAGGAGCAAAACATCTCCAACTGCTCCCAAACGGGTTATCGGTCTATCATTCAGACTGTTTAAAGTCAACTTACGCTACAGCAAATAAAATAAACCAAGCCACTTTACTATCTGCAGGCCATATTTAAAATATTCATTTGCATGTCTAAGTCCTGCTGAATACACTGGCTCATTCTCCCACTTTGAGATATTCCTGAAAGCAGGGAGTAAGCAGCAGAGATAAGGACTGAAGGAAGCAACCTAGCAAAGGGTGGCAAATTGTGTTTGTGTGTGTGTGTTGCAGTCCATATTTAACATTTTTGGGTACAATGAGGGGATAGTAGGGTCTTCAGGGTGATGATGATACGAGGCAGGATTTTCTGGATTTTCTCCAGGGATGTGGAAGAGGTTCTAGAGCAGTGTTTCTCAACCTTGGCAACTTTAAGATAGGTGGCTTTCAACTCCCAGAATTCCCCAGCCAGATTCTTGGTTGAGAACTATAATTTGTGAATTAAATGGGGATCCATCCTGTCTTTTGCTGCAGGCAAAGCACTTATAACAGACTTTGGTATGCTCAAATTACTCTTTTCTGGAGTTCATGCATAACTGAAGCTCCTGAAGTAACTGAAATGGCTGTAGGAACTAAGGAGATACTGTGGGTTGAAACAATAATTGATGAAGACCGGGGTGTGCTGGGAACTATCGAATGCAAACTCCCCCAAATGGCAACCATTCTGCCCAATTATCCTGGTGTAGTTCGCTGGGTATTTGAGGGATTACCCCAACATAGTTTTAACACCCTCTCTCCGGCCATCAGGCTGCAAACCGAGGGCAATTATTGAAATGAGTTCAATATAAATTTAGCCATCAATGAAAAATGCATTCCCTATTCAACGTCGTCAAAGGAAAAGTCCATCCATCCATCCTTGTCAGCACCACCACCAATTTGCAGATGGTTCTGTTGCTGATGGAATAAATTCTCTCTGCTCATAGTCTAAGCCACTACACCAAATACCGGCTCTGAAGTTGACCACTCAAACCAAGAAAGCAAATAAACAGATTTTGCATGACCTCATGCCAGCACACATAACACACCCAACACACAATATGTTACAAAAGAGAAGCGCAGAGCACGAACTCTCCCAGTTAAACTGAAAGCCTAATCTCGGAAGGCAACAATGGACAAACCCTACTTCTCTTCAGGATGCGGATAATCAGAGCTTCCTGTCTCCGGGCACAAATGACAGATGTCAGCTGGAAAGGTTGCCACGAAGCACCACCCCAACAGCCTTCAACAGGGCTTCCCCCTCAGATCTCAGGAGCCAAGTTCTATGAACTTTGCACCAAGCCGGCTGAAAGTTGCCTTTCTGCCAGGGAAGGGAGCCAGAAGCCAGCTGGGTCCAAGTCGGGGGAGTGATCGTGGCCCAGGATCTTTGGAAACTTGCATTTAAGGAAGGGTTCCAACCAATTTCCCATTGGCACGTACCCTTTCATCACTTTCACCTCCCACAGGCTCTTCCTAGGCTAGTGTCTGAAGAGTCCATCTGCCCTGAAAACTGGATGCAGAGCATGGTTGATGCTGTTCATTAAGGTTACATCAAATGATTCATGAAAAAAGGAGTATAGAACATTTAGCTATGCCAATCACAGGATCCTATCCAAAACTATGTGATAGCAAGTTGATCATAATCCTAGGATCTGGAAATGGGGGGAGATGGGCGGTGATATAAGTTAGAAATATAAATAAATAAAATGAAGAACCATCTTGGTTTTCACAGGTCATTTATCGGGGGTGGGTGGGTGGGACCACCACTTGGGGAACTTCTTACAACAAGATATAATGATGCTCATTCAAGCTGATGATTTTACAGGAGTAAGGAAATGTTTGGCAATGGCCAACAGTTATTAGTTATGGGAGTGAATAAAGCCCCAATACGTGGTAGTGTATTTTTATCAGGATTGAGTGAAGTCATTCATCCATGATATCAGAAGCTAGGATTTGAAATGAGGAATCATGACCCAACGAATCAAGTAAGAATTGGATTCAGGGAGGAAGCGAACATCAAGACTAAAGACAGAAGACGGGATAGTAAGTCTGGGCAAAATCCCTAGGATTAAAAATGGCGTTAATGCAGAAGGAGGCCCTTTGCTTCCGGACAAGAACAAACCTCCAAACCACTGAAAGCAAATGGCAAGGAATCGTCACTGATTCAAATCCCAACACGTGGGCAAAAGCCACAGGCTGTGTCTAACCGGATGAAGCAGTGGCTGGTTCTGCTGTCGGGCAAGACTCCTTCATCGAAAGGTGGCCCAGATGCTCCCGTCTTAACTGCACCAGGAGTAGATGCCACTCCCACCTTGCTGCATTCCTGGCTCATTACATGAAGCTCAGTGAGGTTTACCAAGCTTAGTTTGTAATCAGTTTATGCCTTGAAGGCAACATTTCAATCAAAGGCATTTCCACGGCCAGGGAAGAGAGGCTTCCCAATCGGAGGATCTTACTCAACTGCTCAGTGCCTGCAGCAGTAAATTCCAGAGGCTGATTAAACGCTGTGTCAAGAGGAACATGTTAGTCAGGCTTCCCCAAACGGGCGCCTTCAGGTGTGTTCCACCATCTCTAGAGAAGGTTGACCTGCGTCTGAAGGACACTGCATGATTGGGACCCGTGGAAGCCAATACTGGGAAACTAAACCTGGGTTTGCCGAACAGCTGAGGCTGCAGTGTTGTTAGCTAGATTGTGGCTCAGTGTGCTGTACAAATCCAGGAAAGTGGGTTAATTCAGTAATCTATGGTTCCGTTGACCATGGTTTAGCAGGTTTTGCAAACACAGCCTCTGTCATTTCCCATCCCCTATATAGTTTAGGCTACAGAAGATGCTTGCACCCAGTGCCCTTGGCTTATTTCATAAAAAGCAATGAGGGTCAGGTCTGCCTCATACTTGAATGGGGGCCAACAAGAAATCCCAGGACTGGAAAGCTGAAAAGCATCCTGGAAGATGGCAGTGGCCAACCACTTCAATCACGTTGCCATGAAAATTACGTGAAGTCACTAGGAACTGCATTGGACTTGCCCTGTTGTGGCTGTTGTTTTTACATCGTGTTAGCTACCTTCAACATTTTTGGTACTTGTTCTTGGTACATTACTGTGTTTGCCTTGCAAGTGATCTTTCCCCCTTTTTCAGAAGTTGTAACCCCACAGTTTGGATATCAAACTGTGAAGAATGGAATTATCATTGGATTGTATCCAGTAAATGCCTATCACAGTCTCACAATAGGTTCCACTTTGCATCTGTACGTTCTTCAAAGTTCAGCACAGTCTTCTGAATACAAAATATTGGGTTGAGCTGTTCAGAAAAGGAGAAGCACCCGACATTATATAAATTATATAATGGCACACTGCTACGATGTAGGGTATGCGGAAGGAAGGAAGGAAGGAAGGAAGGAAGGAAGGAAGGAAGGAAGGAAGGAAGGAAGGAAGGAAGGAAGGAAGGAAGGAAGGACCAGAGCAAGGCTCAGATCAGATATTTCTATGATGAAGTAAATGAAAGTATATATTTTTCCAAATGTGTTTCAGGGGTATCTGCGAGGAGGAAGGGTAAAAAAGTCAAGAAAGTGGCCAGAACGGACTGATTTTAGACACCCTTTTTAAAATGTGTCACACATCCAATGCTCATAAAAAAGGGGTGCAGTTTCAATCATGCAATCACCATCTTGAGCTTTTTGATTCCCCCTGTGGACACCGGGTGTGTCTTTTTAGAACTCTCTGCTCCGTTTATTTTAGTTGGCCAGAGGTTAATTAGTGGTAGCAGTTTCCTGTTGAAGATGAGGAGCCACCCAACTAAAAGTGACACATCAGAACGCACCACAAAATAATTGTTATACTAAATGAACTCCTTGGGAAAGATAGTCAAGTGCCACGATGTGTCTCTACCTACAAAGATCAGAATAGTGCAAGCCACTGTATTCCCTGCGACACGCTATGGAAGCCAAAGGTGGACTCTGAAGAAGCAGGATAGGAAGAGTATTGACGCTTTTGAACTTGTTGGAGAAGACTCTTGAGAATATTGTGGACAGCCAAGAAAACAAACTGATGGATCGTTGAACAAACCAACCCAGAGTTCTAATTCGAGGCACAAATGACCAGCTTCAAATTATCCTACTTCGGACATATTATGCAAAGACCTTCTCTTTGGAGAAGGCTCTAATGGTTGGAAATGTGGAAGGAAAGAGAAGAAGTAGAGGATGACCAACAGCGAGGTGGATGGTCTTAGTTACAGTGGCAATGGATGCGCCATTGGAAGACCTGAAGAACCAGGTTAGGGACAGATCTTCATGAAGAAAACTTATCAGTGTGGTCACTGAGAGATGACACTGACTTGATTTAGTGGTTGATCAATCAATCAACCACTAAATCAAGATACATGAAAAATAAGATATACACAATTTATGAATATATATATGTGTGTGTGTGTGTGTGTTTTAGTTCCATAATTAGAGGTTCACCCCCAAGAATATGAAATAGATTATTTAGTGGTTTTGATTTCTGTATGCAGGAACTATGACAACCATCATGCATACCTAAGCATGGATTTCTTCATTCAGGAAGGTTTTTCTAGCTAACTAGCTCTAAACCAGATTTTGAACTTCAATTGCTACTCAACACTTCTCCCTATGAGTGACCTTCCACCAGGGAAGATACTGTCAGCTTCATGTCAAATCAAAGCAATCTTTATTATGATCATAGACTAGCATAACTTCACGTCAGTATTTCTAGAACAGAGAGAGAGAGAGAAAAAAAAGAAAAGAAATAAAGAAATAGACAGATTTTATCTAACGAGGAACACTCCCAGTAGTTCATCCATTGGAGGATAGGATTAAGGCTCAGCATTTCTTCAAACAAAATAAATGGATGGAATTCTAAAAGACATTTAAGCAATAACCATTTCTTTTTTGTACCACTTTACAAGTTCAAACATATTTCTGTAACACAGCGATTATGAGAACCGACCGAAAGCATTCCAGAGAAGGAGGGAGTAGACCATTGTTTTAGATACATTACAAGCTGAAAACATTTCCGTTTTCTAGGCTGCCAAATGGAAATAGAAATCTATGACAGCTGAAAGTCAGATTTTCTATAAGGGTTTAACCCCTTGAATCTCGTTCTCAGCATCATGATGTTAGAATTCTTCAGGGATCTTCTTTTGTTCTACTGATTATCGCCTACTCTCTTTTTTCCTTACTTATTTGTTGCATTTTTATTCTGCTCTTTAGCCCACAAGGTGCTGAGAGTGACTTTCACGCAGTCAGGGAAATAAGACCATCCCTTGCCTTAGGCTCATAACCAAAAGACATGAGGCAAAACGAAAACTGGATGGGGAAGGAAGTGGAAGGGGGAAGCAAGTTCAGACACCAAATCCTAAAATTAAATATTAGTTCTAAAATCATGACCAGCTGGATTCTGCTCAAGGAGAGGTAAACCTGGAGGCCTAAGGGGTGGTCTCCTTTCCCTGCTTCTCATTTTGCCTCCAGAGGAGAAATGGACAGAGTCCGTTTTGCAGGTGGGGGTGGAATTTTAGACCGAGAGCTTCTAGGAGCTCCACAGCTCCACGCCTACATGGATGGCTCTGGAGAAATGAATCATCTTTATCACCATCACCACCACCACCATCATCATCGTCATCAATCATGACACATTTGAATAATCTCCAAACTGAAGCGTATTTCCAACTGCAAAAAAAAAAAAAAAAAAGAGCAAGTTCTTTTATGGTAGGAGGAGAACTGTGTTGTCTACGGTAGCCAAAATCAGGAGCCCGGTTGCACCTTTTCCAACTAACCCATTTTACGGAAGTACAGAAGCTTTCATGAGCTACAGCTCCCTTCATCAGATGCCTAGAGGGGCTAGACTGAGGGAGCTGCAGACTCTGCTCCTCTCAGACTCCTCCTCCTGATTTTAAGCTCTTTTATCACCACATTGACTTGAACCAGCAACTTCACGATCATCTTCTATAACCTCATTAGCGATGAATGCATGAAGGTCCACAGTGGATATTCATGGTTAGCCTCAGTTGTAACCATTTAAGTGCACAATTAAACCAAAACCAAAACACACAAGGAAAACACACATCTCATAAACAAACCTAGAAAGTCACACAGTAACAAATGTGCATATACAGATAAGTTGGATACGTTCTACAGTCCTGCAAATTCTCACTCTTTGTAGAAGGAAGGTGAGTGGAACAGCCCAATGCTTGAGCTGCCCAAAGGCCTGACTAGGCAGCAGTGATGTTCAGGGATGCTTATGAAATTCTCTCCCTCTTAATTCTGACCTCATTTTTGAAGTTCTGAATTGCCTGTACTTGTCAGCAGAGAATAGGAGTTTCCATGTTTTGTTATTTAATTTCCATCTTGGCAAAGACCATGATACTAGCATTATTTGCAGTAACTTCATAGAATCACAGGAGTCAGCTTCCTGTTCAGCACAAACAGCTCTCTAGCCTCCACCTAAACACACCCAATGAAGGACAGCCCACCACCTCTCTGAATAAATGGTTGCATTGTTGTGCTTCTCTTACAGTTAGGGTGTTTTTCCCCCCTCACATTCAACCAGAACCCTCCTTCTTCTAACTGAAATCCATTATTCCATGTCCATGTCAAGAACAGATCTTGACCTTCTTCTGTGTGACACCATATCCTCCCATCAGTGATCTTCTCTACGGCCAGCTCCTTCAGCCTCTATTCATAGGTCGTAGCTGCTACATTCCTGATCAGCCTCATTGCTCTTCTCTGAACCTGATCTAGATCCTCTGACACCTAAGTGTGACATGCAGAACTGGACACGTTACTCAAGATGGGGTTTGACCAACACACCATAAAGTAGAACTATCAGTTCTTGACATCTGGAAACCAAACCTCTGTCAATACAATCTAAAATAATATTTGTTTTTATTTATTATTTTATTTATTTTATTAATAATATTTGTTGTATTTGTCTCTCTTTCAGTCTGTTATTTTTCAGCCCCTTTCTTTATCATTTCAAGATCATTTTGAATTTTATTTCTGACTTTTGAGGTATTAGCTATCTTGCTCAGTTCTGTGTCATCTGAAAGTTTGATCAGAATCCCCTCCAGCATTTCATCTAAGTCATGAATAAACAGGACCCAAAACTGAATGTTGTGGTACTGGTTATCTCACTACAGTTTCACAAGGAACCACCGATGACACACTTTAAGCATGATTTTCAGCCTTGCTATGGGCCTGCTTAACTGTCCTACCTTCCAGGACACACCTAATTATCTTGCTAATTCCATTAATTATTATGTCACCATGCTTGGGGAGGGGAGGGGAATAGCCAGTCTTGGGGTTGGCTGGTCCCTTAGATCTGCCCTGACCAGCCTTATCGACCAGTGGAATGAGATCTACCATTCCTAGATATTAGTTCTATATAACTATATAACTATATAACTATATATATATATATATATATATATATATATATATATTAGTTCTATATAACTATATAACTATATAACTATATAACTATATAACTATATATATATATATATATATATATATATATTAGTTCTATATAACTATATAACTATATAACTATATAACTATATATATATATATATATATATATATATATATATATATATAGTGTTTATTATTGATATTTATTGTTTTAATTGATTTTAAACTTTGTTGTGAACCGCCCAGGGTCCCTCCTTGTGGGGGAGATGGGCGGGATATAAATGTAATTAATTAATTAATTAATTAATTAACATCAGTCCAAGTTTAGTCCAACCTTTCCACATTGTTTTCAAGATGCTTGCAAATCAATCCCTTTACGGTTGCTCTAGCATCTCCATTCCCCCCCCCAAAAAAAAATATGTGGAAGCTACAGCCCAACATTTGCACTGGTACTAGGATTTCTCAAATACACAAATATATAAAGATTCCGTCCTATCATCAGCCGGTTCCTTCAGTATCCTAGGATGCAATTCATCTGGCCTTAGAGACAGCCAAAGTAATTTGATATTCCCCATTCTCAAATTTCAATCCTGACTCTTCATTCTGTTCTTTAGTGCTTCCTGGTGGCTCTGCCTTCTCATTGCTAATGGGTGGTCAGTAGATTTTGCCACCTTCATCAGGCAGAACATACGTAAAGAAGCCGTTTCGTTGTTGTTAGTGTCCTTTGTCACTAGGCTGACCATACGTCCAGGTTTTTTTAGCATTTTTCAACCGTCCCGTCGTTTTGATAAAAATCTCAATTTTGTCCCGTTTTTTAAACCTGACGGGGAATGGCGCGGAAGGAGGATCTGAGCCGGAGCTGCCGATTGGAGGCAGCCCAGAAGAGGAAGCCCTCCCGCCTATCAGCGCGCAGCAAAGGAGGGACCGGGGGTGCGGTTTGCAGGCGGGAGCCAATCGTGCTGATCGGGGGACGGGACCCCTGTCTTTTTCATGAATACGGAATATTACGTAAGACCCCATCCCGTTTTGCCACCCCAATGTCCCGCTTTTGTCTCAAGGAGATATGGTCAGGCTATTTGTCAGCCACAGCTCATTCTGAACTTTAATTTTCCTAACATTAGTTCTATAGGCTCTAGGCTACCTGTCAGTATTTTTCTTGAGTGACCTGGCACTCTTTCTGTTTTTCTTTCTGTTTTTCTTTTTCTTTCTTCTTTCTTTCTTTCTTTCTTTCTTTCTTTCTTTCTTTCTTTCTTTCTTTCCTTCCTTCCTTCCTTCCTTCCTTCCTTCCTTCCTTTCTTCCTTTCTTCCTTTCTTCCTTTCTTCCTTTCTTGTGAAGCCCAACATACACATTTGGCTAAATTCAGCTTTTCCTTCTCTTAGAATCAAAAACTTCAGTGTGGCATGGTCACTTTCCTCCAATGATCCAGCTACGTAATTCCACTTCCAGTTCCTCAGCTAAGTCTCCTGTGTTGGTTTGGATGAAGATAAGGAGAGTTGACTGTCTTGTGACTTCCTCTAATGCCTGAAGCAAGACAAGTCAGGAATTCCCTGGAAAGACCAGCTTGACAGAATGTGTTTCCTGAGATGTGTCAGAATAATTAATGTCTCCATCACGCCTCTTTGCGAGATCTGCCGTTTGCCTTTGGGAGGCATCACTGGCATCTCCGTAGGCACTAATGACGGGCAACAGTAGGCACCAATGACAGGATGGCTTTTATTAATTCTTCTGCTTATTTTTATCCAGAGGTTCTCTACAGTTTGCCAGTTTCATCCGTATGGATTTCTGAGCAGTTGTAGATATTTTTAAACACAATGCAACTCCTCCTCCCTTTCTATTGCCTTGTTACTTTTGAACAAACCATTTATGTCATTTATATTATTGCATCAGTTTCTAAGGTCACTAAAAGGCCCCAACAATAAAACAAAGGATATCCTTCAACTGCTATAGTCCAAGCATGGGAGTCATCCCACCAGGTCTTCCTTATACTTCTTAAATCATATTTTCTCTCACTCAAGCTTCTCTTGTTTATTTCCCTTATACTGTATTGAACATGAGTGCAGACAATTGAAGCCAGCCTTCATTCTGATTTTACACTTTTTGCTCACTTAGTGAGTTCACGACCTTGAACTAGGCTTCCTAATATTCTTTATACAGTTTCTGCTTGCTCAGCAGAAAGCAGTTAGTCACCCACAATAGGAAATCAAGAGCTACTCCAGAAGTAATTTTATGATCTTTTCACCCTTCAATATACAACCCAGCAGGACACAAAGATTCTCCAATCGCTCTTCTCCCTTTGTTGAACTCCTGTTAACCTTCCCTATTTAATTTTCTTATGTTCAATCTTACATTTTTTTCTTTTGTATTCATGTGTATCAAAAAGGCAGAGGAAGGGGGGAAAATAGAGTGACTAGAAGGAAGTTCAAACTATTACAATCTTCATAACTGCTTGCTCTAAATTTCAAAAAACAGCCTCACTAAATGGATAGAAAGTGTAAAATGTGTAGCCGTAAAACATTTTCTGCTTATTACTGCTAACGATTCCCCTATCAAACCACTTATTTATATTGCAGCTATCAACGTTCCTGTTTCTTCTCTTCTCACCAGATATCAGCTGTACTGTCTGAGATTCTGTAATGCCAATAACAAAACAGGCGCCATTGTTGACTTTCTTTTCTGTTGTTCCTCAAGCTGTTTTCACGGGAGAACTATAATAAAATGTGTCCAGCTGTCAAGGGAACCAAGGCAAAGCAAGGAAAGTCAAATTGTTAAGAAGCTGATCTGTTCCCCCAAAACGAGGCTTCAGCATTTAAAACAAGTCAGCTAAAAGAGAGACTTGACCACATTACTGAACAACATTTTGGACCCCCCTCGCAATAAGAAAGGTGGCAGGGGGTGGGGGGGTTGCAAAAGATTGGAAAAACAGGCTTGATCTTGCTTTAAAATTTAGTCAGGGATTCGTGCAATTCAGGCTAGGGCGTAAGATATGATGAACTTTCGCAACTGACTTGTACAAAACATATGCAAAGATTTCATTCTAGATTGAAAAGTATTTCTCTCCTCCCAACATTCTCTGAGAAGCCTGCAGTTTTTGGAAGTGTGTGGTTTTTATTGTAAAGGCTTGGTTCATTAACTCTCCCTGGGATTAAAATCGGCTGCTTTTGTTTGATGCTTTTATTTGTTTGAACGTTTTAATAAATACTGCGTCCCATGGAACATTCTTCTCTGCTCCATCGGATACGGCTGGATTCACTGCGCACCGTGAAAAGCAGGCGCATGAGTGGTCCGCTGGAAAGAAAAATCTCTTAACGGGGCGCAATTTGAGGCTTTGGCTGACAAACCCCTGGAGGGGCCCCAAAGAAGCGGGGCTCTGTTTTATTGTGCCTTCCCATTTAAAATTGCTTACCCAAAGGTCTTGCTAGGCAGGCCTTTCTCTGGGATATGCATGTTTTAAATAAATACTGTGTACTTTAGGAACACTTAGCATTAAGTGTATAAGCTACTCTGAGGTTTACCCCATTGGAACCAGAAGGAAGTTAATTCATAATTCAGACATCAGCTGAGCTCCATGCCACAAACCTATAGCTGCCCACGAGACGCCCACTAATACCAAGAGTTGTAACATAACCTCAGCGTGGTTTCTACATTTACTGTATAAACATCCACTTCAAGGAGGGAAATGGAATGCCCATGGAAGCAGCCTATCGCTTTCAGAAATGGTTTCTGGAAGATGCTTTGGAGAGAAGATTCCTGGGGTTCCGTTTTGCCTGATGCTGGGGATGGGGGGGGGGTCATTGAGAGGGTGGGAAAGGCAACCCATTCTGCAAACTTTTAGGAATAGGAATAGGCTAATTCATGAATTTGAGTAAACTCCGGGAGACAGTGGAGGACAGGAAGGCCTGGCGTGCTATGGTCCCTGGGGTCACGAAGAGTCGGACACGACTAAACGACTGAACAACAACAACAACAACAAAATTCCCACAATGCTTTGCCATGTAATACGAGACAAAGTCTGAACCAGCTTCCTACACTTGGGCTCAGAGAGTTATTCTTACACAGCATCACCCTGAGCAACTGGAGGGGAGGGGAGCGTTAGAAAAAAGTCAATATACTGGTCACAAGACGAAAGGGATGGGCTTAAAATGGCTGGCTGCAACTGCCATCGTGACCTCTGACCCTGTGGATTCCCCCCCCCCCCCCCGCGTCCGTCCTTCATTAATCCAAGCAGGGGGTTGCATAGAGGAGCAACAGGGACGCATGAGAACACGTGAGCAACAAATCTGACATCCAGAGGAAAGTATGCGATGGCGGCATTTGCAAGAGTTTAACGCGCGCATCAGGAGTTGGTGCTGTCGCGGTTTGCTGCAGATGCAAGTCCTGTGATTCAGGCCCGTTTTAGGAAATGCAGGGGCATTTTTACTCAGCCTACAGTTAGGGACTGAGCTTGTTACATGCACACTGAGTCAGGCTAATTGTACACTTAGATTAAGATTTTGGCAGCCACAATATAATGGGTGCAAGAGTGAAGGATGGGTTTACACTAAGTATGTCAGCCTTCAGCCTGATACTTACCTAAGAGTAAACCCCACTGGATATACTCAACGTCTGTGTTCACACAACACCTTGTCATAGAATTCTCTGGGTTCACAAAACTCTCTACGGCTAACGACCGGCTGGCCAGTTCTTAGCTGAGTGGGTTGTGCAGACACACTCAAGAAGGGTTCCTTCTGGGTAAGCTGCAGAGTTTGCAATGCTAAGAAGGCTGTAAACAAAGTTGCAGAATTGTTTGAGCAAAGGAGTTGCTCATAAGTATGTGGTGAAAAACGGAATGATGACATGCCCTTGTGCAAATGAGAGGAATTAAGTAATTTGCATGACGTCAGGGCTTTGCAGGCGGCCAGGAAGGCAAATGACAAGAGTGTGTCATGAAATCATCATACAAACGATGCAACTTAGGTAGTTACATCAGATGTCATGAGGCAAGTAAATAATTGCATCATTTGCAGGATGACATCAGGACGACTTCTTATTCACTTAGTCACGTGTTCACCCTCATTCCCCTATGGACACACATAAAAGAAAGGTCTCCATCTTTAGGATTATTATGACTTTAAACAGATACCTAAACATATAATTTAGATATCAAGGTTTGTTGTTCAGTCGTTTAGTCGTGTCCGACTCTTCGTGACCTCATGGACCATAGCACGCCAGGCCTTCCTGTCCTCCACTGTCTCTCGGAGTTTACTCAAATTCATGTTCATTACATCGGTGATGCTATCTAACCATCTCATCCTCTGCCGTCCCCTTCTCCTTTTGCCTTCAGTCTTTCCCAGCATCAGGGTCTTTTCCAGGGAGTCCTCTCTTCGCATTAGGTGGCCAAGTATTTGAGCTTCAGCTTCAGCATCTGTCCTTCCAATGAGCAGTCAGGGTTGATTTCCTTTAGGATTGACTGGTTTGACCTCCTTGCAGTCCAAGGGACTCTCAAGAGTCTTCTCCAGCACCACAGTTCGAAAGCATCAATTCTTCGGTTACTTATAAGAAGTATCAAGGTTACTTCTTATTAATGCTTGATCCAGCAAACTTTTAGTGACTTGTCAGCTTCACTCCAAGGTGACTTTGTACTCTAGAGATTCTATAGCTCTGTTCACTTAGCCGGGGTCATGTCTTGTATGAATATCCTAACCCAGTTAACCCAGAGGAAGATAGTTTTAGCCCCAAATAGTCCTTGGTTTTTTTCAGGCTAAACCAACTCGCTGTTTAGCCATGTCAACTGAACTCCTTACAGGAAGGTGAAATGTCTCCTCCTCATTTTGAAGACAGAAAGAAAGTCCTCAGGAGCCTCCATAGAATGGGGCAAAAGCCCTACTATGCCTGTTCCGATGCCTCTGGGGTAGCTCTGAGGAGACCCCATGGAAGTGGAGCATCTCGAGAAACCTTTCCCCCTTTCATTCTTCCCCCATAAGCCTGCTCTGGACTCACATTACCACTTCCACGTGAGTCCCATTTCAAAGTGATGGGGAACAAAAATTCAGGAATGCAGTCAAAGGCGGCTGGGAAGCCGCGATTGCCTACCCTTGATCTAGATGCTCTCAGACACATTGTGCATGAAAAATACATGCACATCATTTTAAATCCTCCCTTGATTCAAAAGCTAAATTCATAGGCAAGGCAGATTTCATAAAGTGTCAGTATGGTTAAAAACAAGCAAACTGAAACAATCCTTTGAGTAGACACCATACAACAGTGTTTCTCAACCTTGGCCACTTTAAGACGTGTGGACTTCAACTCCCAGAATTCCCCAGCCAGCAAGGCTGGCTAGGGAATTCTGGGAGTTGAAGTCCACACGTCTTAAAGTGGCCAAGGTTGAGAAACACTGCCGTACGATGACCACGTCAAAGTCCATTTGCCTGATCAGATTCCAGTGTGGATTCTTCCCCCCCCCCCGTCGACACCTTTCCCGCTTTGCTCACAACTGCATGGTAAGCAGAAGGGGTGGGGTGTGGAAACCGCCTCTGTGTGCTGCCTGGCTTCAGAGTAAACTGAACCCTAGAAATAGCTTTCTGACAGGATTCTAAGTTCAAAAACCACAAGAATGTGTGTTCCCTCTTACGGTATAGCTTGGCATAGAAGAAGCATTTGGTGTCATCTGGAAAGTTGCAGTATTGGAACGAACGTCCCTTTTTCGGTGATTTAGGGCTCCTTAAAATAGACAAGCTACAAGAGGCACCTACGGCGTCCAAGGAAGCCCCCGTGCCATGCCCTCTGGCTGCAGACAAAACACGGCAGAGACATTGGTTTGAGATGTTATTTTGAGAGGGAGCAATCTTTCCAAATTAAGGGAAGTCTCAGCAGTGATGGAAAGGGAAGGAGGGCGAGGGTTTTCCAAATGGATCTCCTGGGTGAATCGGGCGGCTGCCCATTTTTTTTCCCCTCAAGCCACAAGAAAGATTGGCTGCCCTCCTTCGGCTGGGGCTGAGGCCAGGGGTGATTTGGGCCTGATGCCCCTTCTGAGAGGGTTCCAGGCCCTCTCCGTTCTCTCACAAATCCTTAACTTTAGGGTGTGCAGGACTTCTGGGGGAAGATGCCAGCCAGCCAGCCATTTTGCCTTCTCTTCCCTGCCTTCCGCCTTCCCTTTTCCACAGACAGCACCGGTCAACAGTCTGGGGACAAGGAGTGTGTTGAGTCTTCAGTGGACACAGAACTCTCGGTTGCACGGCTGGACAGAACTCTCGGTTGCACGGCTGGGTGGGGCAGTGAGTTTCCAAATCCTCCTCCTCAACTTCAGCGTGTTTTGTTTTGTGGGTGTTTCTACAAACTGCTGATACTGCCGTTCGGAGGACAGAGGGCGAGGGCACGGGGTCCGCTTGCATACAGCTTCATTCCCCATTATTAGGTAAGAGATTAGGCTCCTAATCCGCATTTCTGCAAAATGGATCTCCCTTGACCTGAGCACAAATGATGGGAGCCTTGGACAGATAAGACTATCTGTGTCACAAACTTGCTGGTGTGATGGTTGTTCTCTCTTGCCCAGGCAGCTTCTTTCTCTAAGTTAGCAATTCTCAGAGCACACGGTGGTGCTGGGTGAAGCATGTTGCTTAGAAGACTTTACACTCCAAGCCTGCTGGGCTACGATGAAGCAGATTGGAACAGAACCTCTCTAGAAGGAATCTCCTTGCAGAAGACGAAATGAAAGGGGTCCAAGAACTCCAACTAGCTGTTATGGGGAATGTTGTGTCTCTGTATGATTTACGGGTTATTCTTGAGGCATTGCTGCAAGCAAAGTGCTTACCCTGTGTAAAGCCATCTGTTGTGTCTCTATATGAGTCCCTGCTCTACTCTAAATCTCTTCCAATCAGGAGGCATTCCATTTCAGTAAACTGTACAGAAACTCAGAAGCTTGGGTCCACATAGGGAGCTCATTCTATCCCCTATTCCAGGTATCCCTTTATAGAGACAGATTCCAAGAACATTAAGTGGAGATTTATTCATTTATTTGTTTGTTTGTTTTCCAGCCTTTATTATTTTTATAAATAACTCAAGGCGGCAAACATACCTAACACTCCTTCCTCCTCCTATTTTCCCCACAACAACCACCCTGTGAGGTGAGTTGGGCTGCAAGAGAGTGACTGCCTCAAGGTCACCCAGCCGGCTTTTGTGCCTCAGGCGGGACTAGAACTCTCAGTCTCCTGGTTTGCCATTGGCGCCTTCCTAGGGTGGAGAGGGAGGGACTGGCCCAAGGTCACCCAGCCAGCTTTCGTGCCTAAGGTGGGACTAGAACTCTCAGTCTCCTGGTTTGCCATTGGCACCTTCCTAGGGCGGAGAGGGAGGGACTGGCCCAAGGTCACCCAGCCGGCTTTCGTGCCTAAGGCGAGACTAGAACTCTCAGTCTCCTGGTTTGCCATTGGCGCCTTCCTAGGGCGGAGAGGGAGGGACTGGCCCAAGGTCACCCAGCCGGCTTTCGTGCCTAAGGTGGGACTAGAACTCTCAGTCTCCTGGTTTGCCATTGGCACCTTCCTAGGGCGGAGAGGGAGGGACTGGCCCAAGGTCACCCAGCCGGCTTTCGTGCCTAAGGCGAGACTAGAACTCTCAGTCTCCTGGTTTGCCATTGGCGCCTTCCCAGGGCAGAGAGGGAGGGACTGGCCCAAGGTCACCCAGCCGGCTTTCATGCCTCAGGCGGGACTAGAACTCTCAGTCTCCTGGTTTGCCATTGGCTCCTTCCTAGGGCTGAGAGACAGGGACTGGCCGAAGGTCACCCAGCCAACTTTCGTGCCTAAGGCGGGACTAGAACTCTCAGTCTCCTGGTTTGCCATTGGCGCCTTCCTAGGGCGGAGAGGGAGGGACTGGCCCAAGGTCACCCAGCCGGCTTTCGTGCCTAAGGTGGGACTAGAACTCTCAGTCTCCTGGTTTGCCATTGGCGCCTTCCTAGGGCGGAGAGGGAGGGACTGGCCCAAGGTCACCCAGCCGGCTTTCACACCTAAGGCAGGACTAGAACTCAGAGACTCCTGGTTTTTAGCCCGTTGCCTTAACCACTAGACCAAACTGGAAAAGAAGGCCATTTATGCTAAGGAAGATGGTGTGAGAGTATGGACCATTATCTGCCTGAGCAGTGCATCCAGGATGGCACAGGAGAACTTGGGGTAGTTCGGTTTTTCAGATAACTTTTCAAGTTGGATTGTGAAATGTGCTTGAAAAATTCAACAACTAGATACTGTTTCCCATAATCAGTTTCTTCAGAGCATTGCAGATCCATGTGAGACAAACAGAATCTCACTCTTTCCCCAAGAAATCATGCTAGCTCCCCAAAGTGAATCCACTAACTTAAACATCTCCCCACTGATTTATTGCACACACCGGTGCTTGTGGGTATCACTCTGTCAGCTGACTGAGAGCTGCTTTGGTGCTTCCGGCCCTTCATCTGAACGGATCTCTTCTGGCTTTAACGGGGACCTTAAAGCGAGCCAGCCAAGCCTCTGAGCCTTTGAGGAGAATTGGAAAATAATCAGAACTCTGTGAAGGTTCCCTGATCCCTGTTCCAAGGTCATACCCAACTCTCTGATCCAAGAGCATGTTCAAGTTCTTTCATGAGTCCTTCCATCACTGTGGCCCTGCTAGAAGCCCTTATGCAGCAAATAAAATCTCCCCCCTCCCCAAACAGTCCTATTTCTAGATTCTTCCTCTTTCAGAGAAGCTGAAGTGTGTTTCCCGTTTCCTTGTTTAAGTTCTGTCCCATGATCAAGAAGGCTAAGGTGGCCCTTCTTCCTCTGACATCCCTAAAAGCAATGACATGGATAGAAATGAACTGATTCGTTCTCGTTCCTAACATCCCAGAATCCTGGAATTGGAAGGGACCATTTAGGCCACTGAGTCCAATGCCAGAAATCCAGATTCAAGTGTCCCCAACAGACAGCTGTCCAGCCACTGCTTGAACGCACCCAGTGAAGAGTCTCTGGGGAAGTGACAAACTGCTCTCCCTGTTTTCTGACGTTTAGTTGGAGTCTGCCTTCCTGTCGACTAATTCCATTGCTCCATGTGCTGCACATCTCCTTCTATGTGAGATCCTCTCAGGTATCCCATTCTTCTTCAGTCTTCTCTTCTGAAGGTCAAACGTGAATCCCTTCTGTCTGTACAAGACTTATTCCCTACTACTCAATCAACCTCACTGCTCTTCTCCAAACCTGTTCTAGTTTCTCTGAAGCCTTCTTGGAATGTTGCGCCCATCCTCTAGATAACCAAATCTTTCCCACCAGCACTATTTGTGTCATTCACATGCAGTAGTCTTCTTTTTCTATCTGTTCCTCTTCCGTGGACTGGAAGGATGGATGAGATCCTTCATGCTTCTTTTAGAGTCCACGGTTGTGTCTATCCTTTGCCCCACCTTTCTGCCATATATTAGTGGGCTTGACATCTTGGATGTCATCTCTTATCCCTACTCCTGGCAAGCAGCACACGTGAAGATCTGGCCAGACAATTCATAGAGTCTGCGTCTTCATTGCTCAACTACCACAGCTCTTTTCTTTGTCTTCTCACTGCCCTTCGGGGCTCCAGTCAGTCCCTTTCATCTGCAAGAGCCTAAACTCTGAATTCCAGTGGTGCGGAATATCTTTTCTGCCTCTCGCTTCTGGTTGTCATGTGATTTATTTATGGTCAATGACCAGCAAAGTAGCTACAACAATACACAACACTGAAACAACACAACTGTAAAACAACACACTTCTGGTTGTCATTCTCATGTTCTCAGCTTGCTCTTCTGTTTGATTTTCTTCCTTATTCAGAGCTGTTTTCATCTGCCCCATTTTTTCTTTTCCTTTTAATCTGATAACTCTTCATCCTCTCTGAAGTGTGGCCACTTTGTGCTTCCAAGCTTTTGCCTGTTTCTTCAAGCACTGCTACACACTTACACTTGCTGTAAATGTTGTTTTCAGGTCACAATCACTGCAGGTCACAGCTGTAGACTCATGCCCATTCAACTTTTCTTTATGTTTTAAGATTCAATCAATAATCATATTCTTCTCCTCCTCCTCCTCCTCCTCCTCCTCCTCCTCCTTCACCACCACCACTTCTCCTTCTCCTTCTCCTTCTCCTTCTCCTTCTCCTTCTCCTTCTCCTTCTCCTTCTCCTTCTCCTCCTCCTCCTCCTCCTCCTCCTCCTCCTTCTCCTCCTCCTCCTCCTCCTCCTCCTCCTTCACCACCACCACCACCACTTCTCCTTCTCCTTCTCCTTCTCCTTCTCCTTCTCCTTCTCCTTCTCCTTCTCCTTCTCCTTCTCCTTCTCCTCTCCTCCTCCTCCTCCGCCTTCTCCTCCTCCTCCTCCTCCTCCTCCTCCTCCTTCTCCTCCTCCTCCTCCTCCTCCTCCTCCTCCTCCTCCTTCAGCACCACCACCACCACCACCACTTCTCCTTCTCCTTCTCCTTCTCCTTCTCCTTCTCCTTCTCCTTCTCCTTCTCCTTCTCCTTCTCCTTCTCCTCCTCCTCCTCCTCCTCCTTCTCCTTCTCCCTTTCCAGTTTAACCGAGCACAATCCTCTGACCTGCAGGGATGATTTGTTAGGGATTCCCCCCATCCATTTTCCTGCAATTCTGTTCGCTCCCCCAGTCCTCTTGCTCTAGTTAAGTCTGTAAAGTAGGTGTGCAATACATAAAAACACAGTGGCAAAAAAGGACATAAAGGAAAAGGAAGCATTCAGGCCGTGGTCTACAACAAAACGTTGCAGCGTTGAGGGCTTCTCTTCATGGCCCCGTTAATCCACTCCTCTTCCATCCAGTGCTCCTGTGGTTTTTTTTTTCCCCAGCAGTCCAGGATTTCATGCCAACTGAGCATCTTAATCCCTTCTTGGCCTCTTTCACTTTTTTTTCCACTTCTGAATTTTGGCAGGGATGGTGGCACGATGCAATGAAATGGGAGCCTAATCAAAGATCTTCTCTGGAAGGGCCAACAGTAGCAGAGAGAGAGGCCTACCACTCAGCGAAGCAGACGAAAGACGCACAGTCCCTGTATCTCCCTAATTCTGAATAAAACAAGCAAGTGCTGTTTAACTGAGGGTCTTCAGCCATTTATTTATTCTATTCGGCTTCTCTGCCGTTCCAGTCGAGCACTGGCACTGAGCAGCTGATTTCTAAAATATAATCTGCTCAGGGCTCATGCAGATGCAGAGGATCTTCTCACAACCTCAGGAGTCCTCTAATAGGTCCTGCTGGTTTCATCCCTTCGTTGGATAACGCACCTTGGGCACCTTGGGCTTAGTGATGTAAGGAATAAATTAATATTATGAATTGCTGTATTCCATTATGTGAAGTGCTGGTGTTGTGGCCCCTTTATAATGAGCCGTGCTTTCCATTCCTTGTCCATCTGCAAGCGCTTTTCCAGTATATTTTAAAACTGTTTTTGCCCCTTTTGCACAAACTTTTGTTCTGTATGAATTTTGTTCTGTATGAACCCTGAGGAAAGCTTGCTATTCTTCAGAATATAACATGTCTCTGAGAGCTTAAGGGAAGGTGGGCTGTATATACCATTCAGATAGATTCTAATTAACCCTTCCTGGAACATTGTTGAGTGACAGAACCCAGATAGCTTCTAAAGCTAATACACTGTACAGTATATAACCATCTAAAGTGCAACCATCCATGAATTCAATTCCTGGAAGATGGTTTGAACCTCATAGAATAAGTTCTGGCTCCGAACATCTGATGACTTCCAAGAAAGATGAAACGGATCATGTACTGCCTCCTGGTGGTCAGTGCCGTGCAATGCATTACACTGCAATGTAAGAACATTGTAAATAAAGCCTGGCGGGGAGTTCCCTGCATTTCCCAGTCTCCAGGATGACATCGCAATCAGAAAAGGTATCTCAAGGGATTTGAAAACATGGCCTTTGTAAACATGCTTAAGTTGTAAATGAGTCCTGCCTACCAATTAATTTTGCAGCAAAAAAATGTTCTGGCTTTCACCTTCCAATCACAGCTTAGCAGTGGGCTAATCGGGATTCAGAGGTTGGCAACAGGCCTTTCCTTCTCCTTCAGGGTTGAGGAGAGGAACCATTTGGTTATTGGTTATGTTGACATGTGCAAAGCATTGTGGCGAGGTGGCGTGCCCCAACTCTGAACCCTGGCATTCCCTGGGATGAAAAGCTTGCTATGTCAAATTCTTGGTCCACCATCAAACTCATGGAGGAAGAAGATCAAGAGCCGTTTATTTTTTCCCCTGTCTCCATCAGATGTAATGAGAACTTTTCTATGGGTGGGGTGGGGGGCGGGGTGAGAGAAAGCCAGCAAATACAGCAATCCTGTGGACTATTTTATGACAAATAAAACACTCTGCAGTCATCACTTATCATGTCATCATGGGAATGCAATATCGCCTCTTCTTTTTGAGCCACTTAGATTAATGTATGTGACTCTTGATTTTAAGAAAATATAACTGCATCTAGGAGAGATTCCTAAAGGCTCCAGAGTGTCTTTTAAAAATTACATTTCTTTAGAAAGAGAGGAAATTGAAAAGTTTGGCTTTTCATGCAACACTAAATAAAGCAAAATGCTAATCCCAACAGAGAGAGACTTGTGGTGAGAGAATAATCTGAAAATCAACTGTTGATGGGTGGGGAAAGGGATGGAAGGCCAGGCAAATTTAGCCATAGGTATTAAGGTTAGAAAGGGGCGTGGTAGCTCAGCGGGTAAGACGCCAGGCTTGTCGATCCGGAAGGTCGCAAGTTCGGAGGTTCGAATCCCTAGCCCCGCGTGACGGAGTGAGCTCCCGCACTCGCCCCAGCTCTTGCCAACCTAGAAATTCGAAAGCATGCAAATGCAAGTAGATTAATAGGTACCACTTCGGTGGGATGGTAACAGCGTTCCACGCATGTCATGCCGGCCACATGACCGCGGAAGTGTCTTCGGACAACGCTGGCTCTTCGGCTAACAAACAGAGATGAGCACCGGCCCCTGGAGTCGGACACGACTGCACAAATGTGCGGGGGGAACTATTCGGGTTAGAACACCAGCAAGGGAATCCCAACCAAACAAGATTTCATCTCTACTCTTGTGGGGGGGAAACCATGAACCTGGGTTTAAAGCGGCTCAAGCCAAAATGTCATTTTGAAGGCTGCACATACAGTAGAGCCAATCTGGAACATTTGGAATCTAGACTAAACTTAAGAGAGGCAGGTTCTTAGATCCTTTCCTGGATCACTGGAGATGGTGATCCAAGTCAGGGATGAGTCCATCACTCCCCCCAGAAAGATCTGGTTTAGGTCACGTTTATTAATGTCGTCCTCATGCCTTTCTCTCATCTTTGCTTTCCGTTTGGAAGTTAACTCACCAGGTTGTTGTTTTGCTATACTAATTTTAACTTGTTTTTTTTAAAATTATGGAAACTAGTCCGGGAATCTGTACAGAAAGCTTGAGTACTAAATGTCTGAAATAAACAGAGTCAAGGGGAAGCCATGATCTCATATACGTTTGTGGTTCTCATGTTACACCACTCACGTGACCAGACTGTCTTTCCTCCCGGGTTGGCCGTGGTCCATGAAAGTCACAAGCGGGCAGTGATTTCCCCGAGACAGTTCACCCAGTTTCGTGCCTCAGCAGTCTGGAGCTCCTGGCTCTTAAGTCCCGTTGTTTGTCCTATTCCCTCAGTAGCTAAAGCAAGCGTCTCGTCCTTGCCAAGGCATTTTTAATACTGAGGACAATTTCCTTTCGAAACTCAACAGTGTCCCAAATTCTTCCTCTTCCTCCTTTAACTTATTCTAAAAGTCTTGACACCACAATTACACATCGCTGAATCTTCCTAACAGGTGCATCTACCATAAATTAAATAGATGTAAATTAAAGAGTTCAGGCTAACTATTGTGCATTGAGTGAACGCATGGAGGACATTGTCTGGCTGGTTTGACCTTTATTTGATCCATGTGTTCCCCCCCCCACCCCATCCTCTTCAGAAATAAAGATATAAGAAAAGCTGCTACATCTGAGAACGCATCCTGCCTATCTCGGCTGCTCCTTACAGAGAATGTCTAACGTTTGCATGAGGAGTGAGAAAGGCAAGGGAACTAATTACATGACTATTTAAGGGCTAGCAGATCTGTGGTGCAAAAATTGGGATGGCCGCTAGGGGGCAGCCAAGGGTTTTCTAAAGTCAGGTGAGGTGAAGGACACCAGGGAGAGACGTTTTGCCTGCATTTCTTCCTCCCTAGAGAGACGTTATAAGGGACGTGGTGGCTCAGCGGGTAAGACGCCAGGCTTGTCAATCGGAAGATCGCAAGTTCGGAGGTTCGAATCCCTAGCCCTGCGTGAGGAGTCAGCTCCCGCACTCGCCCCAGCTCTTGCCAACCTAGCAATTCGAAAGCATGCAAATGCAAGTAGATGAATAGGTACCACTTCGGTGGGATGGTAACAGCATTCCTCATGCGTCATGCCGGCCACATGACCGCAGAAGCGTCTTCGGACTGCGCTGGCTCTTCGGCTAACAAACGGAGATGAGCACCGGCCCCTAGAGTCGGACACGACTGCACAAATGTGCGGGGGGAACCTTTACCTTTTTTTTAGGGAGACGTTGCCCCCTGCATCCTCCTGCAAAGAAGAAGGACCGGGTTCTGCCATTCAGGAGCAGGACTGCCTTGCCACTTTCCACAGAAGTGGGGGCAATTGTAGATGGTTGAGGGGGCTCTAGAGGCTCAGCCTCCCCTGCTTCCCTCCTGGTGATCTACTTCAGTTTTGGGGGAGGCAGATCTGGAGTCATCTTCCAAAGATAGAAGACCATCAGGAAGAGATGAGGACACCTCCCTGCCTCAGATAAAACGGCAGGGTTAGGGTTAGGGTTAGGGTTAGGGTTAGGGTTAAACTTCACTGAGACGCACCCACACAGACTGGAGGTTGAAGCAGAAAAGGGTTTCAGAGCTCTGGACACAAATTCAATGGACACAGAGCAAACCTGGCGATGGGGACATTTCTTCGGTGGTCAACCAGAGAGGAGGTCTCTCTGGGGCTTCATTGAGAGATCAAGAAATCCTAAGCGGGCTTTAGCTCATTTCTTCCTTATTCTTTTCTTATTTTTTATTTAAATGGACAGTGTATCAACAAAACACACAGGAGCATTAAGTATGGTTTTGGAGTGTGAAAATAAATAAAAAAACATAGTTGCAATACGATACACAACCTTTGTAGATAAGCACCCAGAAAGGGATGCAGTCAAGTGAAGCGTGCGTGGGAGGGCGTCCTTTGCGGCAGCGGTTAACTCAGCTGTATATGGAAGTGCGGGGGGGGGGGGGGAGAGCAAACGGAATGTTTTGCAACCGCTCAGCAACAATCTGCTGCATTTTGGGTGACGTGTTCTCTTTTTGGCCCTGGAGCTCTTAAGCAGAGGACCCCAGCACCCTGCAGGCACAGTGGGCCCGTTGGCTAGTGAAAGCAGCAGCCCAACAGTTTAAAACCAAGAATGCCTGTGTCTGGATCATGCCCAAAGCCTTGCCAGTCCAGCCACTGGCGTCCCTGAGGGCCGCCCGTAGGCCTTCAGAAGGGGGGGGGGGGGTGTCTCCCTTCCTGGCTGCAGCTGCCTTCCAAGCAGGGGAGCGCTGGGCCGCAGGCCACTGACCGCCCCATGGTGCATGCCTTTGTCTGGCTCCTTTGGAAGACCCTCTGGGTGAGTGGCCCTGACCATGTCTGATGGCAGCAGATGCCACAGTGTCCTCATGGGCTGTGTAAAGGACTACCTCCTTTTATCACTCCTGCGGTCCCCACGTTCTAACGTGGTGAGCCAGGGAAAGCCTCTTCTCTCAATCCAGATTTTTTGTACGGTGCATGACTTTATATCTCTCTCGCGTGCCTTCACGGGCGTCCAGCAGAAGCCCTGATGCCGTTACAAGCGTCAGGATGTCCTCACGTAAATGAGGCAAGTTATGTCTTTTGCATGAATAACACGACCTCTGCCCAAATGGATTAGTGCATCAATAATACAACATGTGCATCATTTGTGCAAATTCTATAATTCATCTGATTTGCACAAATTACATAATTCAGATCAGCTGTACAAATTATGCAATTCGCAACATTTGTGTAATTACACTATGAGCCTCCTTTGTCTAATGATGTCATGACATGTGTGACATCACTTGCCACCCTCCTAACCTCCTGCCAAAACACATACATGTCTATTGTATGTCTATTATGCTATTTTTTTTAATCTATTGAATCATGTCTGATTCTCAGAGACTGCCTGGACAAGTCCCTGCAGTTTTCTTGGCAGGTTTTTCAGAAGTGGTTTGCCATTGGCTCCTTCCTGGGGCTGAGAGAAATTGACTGGCCCAGGGTCACCCAGCCGGCTTTCAAGCCTAAGGCGGGACTAGAACTCTCAGTCTCCTGGTTTGCCATTGGCTCCTTCCTGGGGCTGAGAGAAAGTGACTGGCCCAGGGTCACCCAGCCGGCTTTCGTGCCTGAGGCGGGACTAGAACTCTCAGTCTCCTGGTTTGCCATTGGCTCCTTCCTAGGGCTGAGAGAAAGTGACTGGCCCAGGGTCACCCAGCCGGCTTTCATGCCTGAGGCGGGACTAGAACTCTCAGTCTCCTGGTTTGCCATTGGCTCCTTCCTAGGGCTGAGAGACAGGGACTGGCCCAAGGTCCCCCAGCCGGCTTTCGTGCCTAAGGCGGGACTAGAACTCTCCGTCTCCTGGTTTGCCATTGGCTCCTTCCTGGGGCTGAGAGAAAGTGACTGGCCCAGGGTCACCCAGCCGGCTTTCGTGCCTGAGGCGGGACTAGAACTCTCAGTCTCCTGGTTTGCCATTGGCTCCTTCCTAGGGCTGAGAGACAGGGACTGGCCCAAGGTCCCCCAGCCGGCTTTCGTGCCTAAGGCGGGACTAGAACTCTCAGTCTCCTGGTTTGCCATTGGCTCCTTCCTAGGGCTGAGAGACAGGGACTGGCCCAGGGTCACCCAGCCGGCTTTCATGCCTAAGGCGGGACTAGAACTCACGGTCTCCCGGTTTCTAGCCTGATGCCTTAACCACGACACCAAACCGGCTCTCATTATGCTATTATATCCCACTAAATATTTTGTTCTGAAAGTTAACTATACCCAGTTCCTCTGTCTCTCCTGATCCCCTTTATTTTCCAGTCCCCCAGTAATTATTTTTGCCTTCTTTGAGCCTGTTCCACCTTGTTCAAATCCTTAAACTGTGGTGCCCAGTCCTGAACCCAGGATTCAACATGGAATATAAGCAATGGGAAAAATATAATGGAATTATTACTGCCTATGATATGGAAGCCACACTTCTATGGATGCACCCCAAATTGTATGTGACTCACATTCAGTCTGCAAATAACTATTATTCCAAGACCTTTCTCACAGTACCATTTTTAAACTAGGCATCTCCATCCAATATTTATGGATAGGAGACGTGAAGAACCTACATCTGTCTCTGTGAAATTTATTTAAGTTCTTTTCAGCTCACTTCTCAAATCTATCAAGAGCATTTTAAATGTTGTTTCTTTCCTCTAGGGTATTAGCTGTTTGTGTCATTTACCTTCCCTCCCCCTCCTCATCTATATCATTAGTGAAAATGGTAAAGCACATGATGGGGGACTGAAGCTTAGAGAATCCCACTTGATGTTTTATGTAAAAATATCCATGAGAGCTCTTTCAGTAAGATTTTCAAGCTATGTGACTTAACTGTCATCCCATTGATTCCATACTTTGCTAGAATTAGATTGTCATTGGATACTTTGCCAAATACTTTAATGCTATCAAGATATATTACATCTGTAGCATTCCCACAATCTATTATGGAAATTACCTGTTCAAAAAACAAATAGTGGTGAAAGTGTATTCATCATGAGCAGTTAAAAGCCAATTATGCCTGGGGCACAGACAGTGCCTGGGGGAACAACAGGGACCCCTCAAACCTCATGGCATTCTCGGTGATACCTATTGTTTACACTGGCAAACCTCTGCCAGCAGAGTACCCTAAAATAGTCATCTTAAAAGTTTGCAACTTCTGTCCTCAAAATTGAAAGTTTTATCAAGTCTGCCATTTCTGAGTCTACAGTATCAGATGTGACTCTAGCACAGATGAGATTTTTACTAAAACCGCCCAGAGTCCCCTTGGGGGAGATGGTGCGGTGATAGAAGTCGAAACATGGGCGCGGTGGCTCAGCGGGTTAAACCGCTGAGCCGTTAGACTGCCGACCATAAGGTTGGCAGTTCGAAACCGCGTGACGAGGTGAGCTCTCGTCACTAGCCCTAGCTCTCTGCCAACCCAGCGATTCAAAAGCTAATATATAGCAAGTAGATAAATGGGTACCACTCACGTGGGGCAATTTGCGGGCGTCCAGCGGAGGGTTGTCCTTGTTCCAAGAAAGACCTGGAAGAGCGGTGATGACGGCGGAGGACGACGGAGGATGACGGATCCGGAAGTACCAGCTCCTGGACGTCAGCAGCCGGCGCGGAGCGAGGCATTCTGGGACTTGCAGTCCAATGCCTGCAGCGGAAGAGCCGGTTCCCTTCCTCTCTCCCTGTCGCGCGGTAATAAATTGTAATATGTAAAATGTAAATGATGATGTATAATTGGATGTATAATTAGATTTGATATATATAATGTAAGCCGCCTAGAGTCCTCCAGTAGGGAGGGGGATAAGGTAAAGGTAAAGGTACCCCCCGCACATTTGTGCAGTCGTGTCCGACTCTAGGGGCCGGTGCTCATCTCCGTTTGTTAGCCGAAGAGCCAGCGTTGTCCGAAGACGCTTCCGCGGTCATGTGGCCGGCATGACATGCGTGGAATGCTGTTACCGTCCCACCGAAGTGGTACCTATTAATCTACTTGCATTTGCATGCTTTCGAATTGCTAGGTTGGCAAGAGCTGGGGCTAGTGCGGGAGCTCACTCCATCACGCGGGGCTAGGGATTCGAACCTCCAAACTTGCGATCTTCCAATCGACAAGCCTGGCGTCTTACCCGCTGAGCCACCACGCCCCTAGGGAGGGGATAGGCGGGGTATAAATAAGATAGATAGATAGATAGATAGATAGATAGATAGATAGATAGATAGATAGATAGATAAAAACATCTGCTTTACAACAGCTTCTGCAACCTGCTCACTCTGGCTTTCCCACTCCTATAAAGAGGTTTTTATCAATGGTGCCACAGGATGCAGAGATGTCAGAACTTAGATGCACAACCCCCCCCCCCCCTTAATGGTACTGACCACCTTTTACAGCCCCATTTGGCCGTCATTTGTAAAAATCTGAGGACAGGACTACCTTTTAAAATTAAATTATAGACGCCAGTGGCACAACACAGAAAGCCAGACTAAACTTCCACCATTTATTAAATAAATGTAACCTCAAGTATTCCAGGTTCATATTTTCCTACTTAGTGAAACAAGCTGAGGTGGGTGACACTGCTGCCTTTAAAAGCCAGCAGCAAGTCTCAAAGCAGGAAAATAAGAAGAGAAGAAAATCTGGACATTCGTGAGGGGTGCTATTTTTTTTTCAACTGCCTTAATATATACAGCCGCCCAGAGCCATGGATTTGAGATGGGTGGCCGTATAAATCTAATAAATAAACAAACAAAAAAAAAAAATGGTACAAGGACTCTGAAGGGCAGGGAAAATGTTTCACTACAAGAAAGTCACACCAAGGTCTTCTCCTGGGCAAGAAGCAGCTTGTGAAATGTCTGGTGCCACGAATGTAGAGATCTCCTGGGGAAGATTCCAGGAAGGACAGGGCAATAACAGGCTACCTGCTGGATACTCAAGTGTCATCCGACAACTCGTAAATGATGTGCAAAGGAGAGCTTTCTGGGGATGTGCTCCAGCCCTGAAGAAGAAAGACGCCCAAAGCCTCTTCCGGGTGGAGAGCGGGGCTGAACTCAGGGAAGATCCAATTCGGTTTAATCCCGCAAGGAACTGGATTCCCAGCTCAAGAGAGCTTCACCTTGACGGCTCTTGCTCTGGTTGAACATTTAAATATCCAGCTAATGGAGTCAGCTGCTGGATTTATTTTTATTTTATTTATTTATTTAATTTATATAATTAAATTTTGATCTAGATTTGATCTAGGGGCATATTTGGAGGAGGGATTTCAAGAGCCGACTTTGGCCACAATCGGGGAAAGATCAAGAACTTTTTGCTGGGACTCCAAAACAGCTCCAGCACCACAGCTGCCGAATGATCCATGCTGGGTGGCCATAAGAGAGAGAGAAATTTCAGAGGAAGCTAATACAGAAAAAGGCTGCCTAGAGCTTTGGGTCCCAGATGAAAAACGGTTTGGGAGGCCCTGGGGCACTCACGGTGCAGCTGTTGGCAACTCCTTGCCATCTCAAAGTGCCTACTGTGTAAGCCCAGGAAATGAGGCTCCAGCTGCAGATCAGGGGGTTGAACTCGATGCTCTCTGAGGGGCCCTCCAACCCTGACCTTCTGTGTTTCTAGGAATCCAAAACACTCCACAGCCACAATGGATAATTATTCCAAAGATATTAAAAATGCTACTCACCGAAGCATTGCCTAAGTGAAATGTTAACCCAATTTAATATCAAAGATGGAAAAGAAACATTTTCCCCCCCAGACCATGGCGTAGAGAAGAATAAGGCCCCTATGCTAATTTTGAAGTTGGTTGCTTAAAGGGCACTTTTTAAAACTGCAGGACTGGTTGAATTCCCCCCCCCTCCTATCTATCTGGAGCAAATCGACCAGCCTTTGAAAAAGAAGTTGCTGGGATGCTGAGGGGGTCAAGGGATGGAGAAGGCGACGTCTCAGACCTTCACTGTCACTTCAGTGCCAGAAACGAAGATGCACTAACAACATGAACTGGCTGGAGTGGGGCCGGGTGCCCTACGAGATCTCCAGGGTGGCTGAATCTGGAGGAAGGTCACACCGCGTCAACAGCCTCAGCATCAATGCTTCGCTTTTCCCCCAGTCAAAATATTTCACTGAGACTGGAGATCCCCGACAAGAAGATGCTGAATGGAAGGGCAGTGAAAGCTTGTTATGTCTCCGGGAATGGCTCTCTATCACAATGGGGTTACAGAAATCGGGTTGTCAGACTAGGCCACCCCCCCCACCCCCGCTTTCCCTTTCAGACGCCTTGCATCTTCTGCGGCAGCGTTTGGATACCATCTCCAGGGGTGTCGAGCAGCCAGCGCAGCCTGAAAGGTCCAGCATCTCATCCTGCATGTTGAGTTGTGGGGAGCCTCACATTGCCAGGGGATTAATCAAACCCCCCCCCCCCCCGTTGCTCACACCCAAAAAAAGAGCCAAACCCAAGAAAACCTCCCCTCGCTCAGGAGATCCTCCCCAAACTCAAACACAGAGCCTTTAAGAAGAGCCCCCCACAGCCTCGCTGGAAAATTGTGCATCGCACAACTTATGCGGTTGTGTCTGCGAGATTGTAGGAGAGCTGTGTTGGTCTATGATAGCCCAAAGTCAGAAGGGGTCTGTAGCACCCTTTCAGACTAACAAATGTGATTACAAGGGAGACGCTTTTGTGCGTTCATGCCTTTTACTAAAACTTGGGCTACCAGACTCCTTATATTTCGGGTGCAACTCCATTTTGACTTCTGGTGCCTCCACGTCCCTGCAGTTTTCTTGGCAACTTTTCGGAAGTGTTTTGCCCTGGCCTTCTTCTTGCCAGGGCTGAGAGAGGGACTGGCCCAAGGGCACCCAGCTGGCTTCAAATGTCCTCACTCCTGGTCCAAGGCCTGACCACTAGACCACCACCAGAGGACAGTAAAGAGACAAACTAACGCTTTTCCGCCATCTAGTGGCCATGGAGGGTTTTGCAGCTCAGGTGCGGCAACTCCAAATACTGCCCAAATCCAGTGGCTGTTGACATTTATTCTATCCTTCCCACTGTCACCAAACATGGATAATGTTGGGGCTAAAACCCAGAAGTCTCCGAACCAAATACTACCAGAGCTATGAGCACACAACTAAGTGGGTCAAGATGGCTCCTTCTCCAGGCATCAATTTTCCCCCAAATTGCAACCATCTGCAATTTGGGGAAAAGGACGCTTACCTATTGGAGAAGGGATACTGTAAGCATTCTTGGAATAAAATATTTCAGGCACTTACACAGGGATGCACGTGTTATGTGCAGACCTCCCGTACTCCGGGGTGTGCGCAACGGACCTTTAAAAAGGGCGGGGCTTCGATCACACAGTCGTGGACACCAGCATGGAAGCCCTTCCCACAACTGGAAATGAAAACTGTAGGGACCGTATCGTGCAGAGCTGGACAGGGACTCTGGATTAGCAGCTCTGGAAAAGACCTGCTGCAGATTGGCCTAGAGGCATCCATTCCGATGGATTTCCTAACTGGAAGCAGACACGCGGGAAATAATTCTCCCTGCAGCATTTTCAAAACGAGGCCCCTCTTGAAGTGTTTGTTTTTCCTTTTTTAATAGAGAAAAGCAGTCATCTGACCCCCGGAAAGGCAGCCTCACCCTTCCTGGAAACGCTTCCCTCTTTCCAGACCTCCTAAAGCCCCCTTGATCCCCCAGATACGGGCCTGAAACTCCCAGTGCTTCAGGTGACTGATCCTCTCTTTAATGAGGATATAAGGGGGTTTTTTTTAATACACAACCATAAGCTTACAATTATTATTTATAAGACTTTGCCTTTATTTATAGGATTATCCTAAATTAGCCAGGGAGGCGCAGAATAAGGCACTGCAGGGTCTGGTAGATCCTTGCCACTGAAAGACAGTTTGGGCATCTCTAAGTCAAATGTCCATAGATTAACACTCTGATCAATTCAACAAAAATATTGCCTCAATATACTGGATAGCAGGGCATCTTTTTAGGGGGAAAAAAACCAGTGGACTGGTCCTCTTGGGCCACACTTCTCCCTAATCTCACATGTTAATTGTGTTTGGGAAGAAGACCGATTGGCCACTTTCTTTCTGGAGCTGCACTGAAAACTAGCCAGAGGTAAAAGGAAATGGAAACTGCATGTTCTTACAACTGCAAAAGTCTGCAAGTACGTAAACGTTCTTACAAGGCCAGAAGGGCATGCCTTCTCCGATGATTCTGCCTTATCCTGAAGAAATTAGTTCTTTTTCTTTGTTTGAACAAACTTGCTAGCGCCAGGTGTCCCAACCGAAGGGGTATTTTGAAATTTGATCTGCTTAAACTATTCCAATTTAATTATCTATGTTCCCATCTTCTAAAGTCAGGTAAACTGACTTATTTTTATTTAATTTAATTATGATCCATGGCCAGCAAGACAGATAAGTTAACCTAAACATAAATTAATTGGCTAGCATGATATGAACATACACATAAAACTGAGTAGGCTATGAGTGATGGACATTTTAATAACACTTCTTTTTGCCATTAATTTTTTTTAAAATGAAAAAGGACGATCTGAATTTTCCTCTTTGTCCGCAAGAGATTTCATTCTGCCCAACCCCAGACTGGTGGGCTGGGAAGACCTGAGGAAGGGATCACGAGATCATCTCAGGAGCCCTGCTAAAACCTTGACCATTTCAGCCACCGCTTTCTTAGCGCAGTGGAGACGCTTGATCCTGGGGCTGGTTCCCCCCCCCCCCAGAACACTCAGGAGGTGGTTTCCGATTCACCCCAAAAGGAGAACGCGAAGCAGTGCAACGTCTTTTCTGAAACCAAGCCACTGTTGCACTCCACGGACAACTCAGAGCGGGGGTGGGGAACCTTTTTTCTGCCAAGGGCCATTTAGATATTTATAACCGGGGGGTGGGGGGCGGGGTTTCTGGGATTTCCACAGACCGGGGGCCGGAGTTTGCGGGTGGGAGCCAACCACAAGCACTGGGGGGGCGGGGCTTGCGGGCGGGAGCCAATAGTGTCGAAGGGGCGGGGTTTGCGGGCAGGAGCCCCGCGGGCCTTATACGGCCCGCGGGCCTGACGTTGCCCACCCCTGACCCAGACCCAGGCAGCAACTAATCCAAGTCAACTCCTGGACGAGACGACAGGAATGGAGGCCTTGAGATCCGGCTCATCTTTGCCCAAGACACCCAGGCTCGGAGAGCCAACCAGCAATAGCTGGAGTCCGCTTTGCCAGAAGGTTTGAAGTTGCATCCTCCTTTCTTGCGTTGAAGCTCAGCTTGCTCGGTGTTTAGCGTAAACCTGATTGAATCCAAAGAGAATTACATCGTATGGGAAAAGGGCATTTATACAATTTGTTGGGGAAAAGTGCGGCAGGCAGAGGGAGGCAAGCAGGAGGAGAAATTTGAGCAGGAAAACGGGACATGAAGTGCCGGAGAGGGCAGAATGGCGAAAGCTAAATGCACATCCAGTTCTATGCAGCATCTTTCAACAACCTTTACTCCTTTCAGTGTCTCTTCCCCCAAAGGCAGATTGTGATTTAAAAACAAGAGGATGGAAGGTTTTCAGAACCCACCTAAAAAGGGGAAGAGAAGGGGGGGGGCTGAAATGAAACGCATCCTTGTTCACTCATCCAGGCCAAAGGTTACGTGCGGCAGAGGAAGCGGAGAGGGAGCGAACTCCTCCATGCAGATCAACAAAAACCGTGGATGTGCTTTCAATTGTTGGGTCCCGAGGAAGACTCGGGCATGACCTACGTTTCAAACTAAGGAATGGCTGGCAGGAAAGGCATCTGCATTGTGCGTCTGTCCTGTCCTGGTACAGCTCCTCATTCCTGCCCTTCTCTGCATTTGGTCGATGCAAGCGAGCGCGGCTGCGTTTTGTTCAGAGAAGAGGAAGGCCGGATCTCTCAGGCATCCCAACCTCCTTCAGTTGGTAGCAGCCTTCCGCAACTCTGCGGATGAGTTTATCCAGTGGGAAGAATCACAACCGGGTGGGGTTGCTTAGTCACTGCCCAGGGAAGGGGAACCATCTGGAAAAAGTTCAAGCACACGCCTTTTCCCGTTTCATCCGTAATGCCTCAGCAGAGATAGGATTTCCCCCTATTTGCAGATACTCTGCTTCCTTTCATAGCCCCGCATCCCAGTTGCTACTGGAACATCGAGAAGAGTATTTCCACAAATTGGAGCCTGCGCTTTGCCAGAGTTTGGGGTGAGCCCCATTTCAGAAGCATCTCTATCCTTCACGGGGCTCTCCTGGCACTAAAGCACCTGCCATTAATTCCCAGAGTCACTACTCCTTGGTGGGGAGGCCACCAAGGAACGCAGGGCTGTGGGCTACGCTGAGAAGTTGGAAAGTCCTCCCAGAACAGAAAGGCAAGGAAAAGTTACAGGGACAGACAGACAAGAGGGGGAGGGCTTTGATTGCACAGTTGTGGCTTCCTCTTGCCTTTTGACGCCCCCCGCCCCACCCCGTCGTGTTCATGAAGCTACCAGAAGCTCAGCTCAACTCAAAGGAAACTCTACTATTTCTAATTTCTAAAATTGCTTTCGGTGCAACCATGAAATTAAACGCACCTGCGGGGGCCTGGCCCCCACGCTGGTTGCACCCCCAATTCTCTGCCCTGCAGGAACATTTTGTAGGTTTTCTACAGCCTAGCTCTGGCCCCAGGTTTGAGGCTTACGGCTGAACTTTATAACGGGTTGGACTTGGACCCAAGGAAGGAGACCTAGAATCAAAACTTTGCTCTGGCCAACAGCACAAACAGCGCCTAACCTTGACTCAAATTTAATAACAATCAATATTTAAGATTCTCCTTTCTGGCATCTCAGCTTCTTCTCTGCGCTACGGTGGGGATTGGGAGCCATCTTCTGGCCATTATTGGAACTACAGGCATCTTTAACCCTTCTTGACCCAGGCCAGTGCCTCGCGCACGAGCTTCCTTTTGCAAATGTGCATTGATTTGACACACTTTGGAAAGCTTTAAAAGGACTCTCCCAGGGAACAGCATGGCATATATTTGGCATATATGACATACATGCCTTGCAGGGAATACTGAGAATGATTTGTTATGGCATATTCTCTTGGTAAATATATGGTAAAATATAACCAATTCCTAACTCCATACTGTGGTGGCACTTGGCAAAGTTCAAGTCTAGGTTTAAACCGAGCAAGCCTTTATTAACCCTCTGTCAATCCCCCTTCTGAAGCCCTGTAGGTATAAGATTAAAAAACGATCTTAACATTTGTCAGAAAATATGCCGCGCAGTAAACGTGGTCAGTTGCAAACAGAAAACTGATCGAGAGAGGACCAAACTGCTGGCTGCTCAGGGGCATCCATGGCCATCACACACCACCAAAACGGGGAGGGGTTTGATTGCACCGTCACAGGCACCATCTTGACTTTTTTGACCCTCCCACGGATGTTCCTGTGGTCATTTATGAGCCAGTTTAAAATGATCATTAGCTGTTGGTAGGCTTATCAAATGGTCACAAAAGCTTGCCCAAGCAGGCTTTTCAAAACTTCTGGGTGAAATAAAAACACAGACAAACCAAAGGTTGCCTGTCTAATGTAATCTCCTTGCCCTCCCACTGCATTTACGCCTCACATACCAGTTACAAACTCTGGGTCCTGTTTACCTCTTAGATAATCTACCAGCACTTATCACCTCTGGGAAAAATAAACAGACACTTATGTAGGTTGAGAAGAGGATTACTGAAACTAGCAATCAGTAGCTGAAAGAAGACTGAGCCCGTCTATGCTTCCAGTGTGCTGCTCTGTGAGGAGAAACCACAAATGGTTTGAGAGTGGAGCTAATTGCTGCAAAAATCCTGAGTTCTTCTCACTCTTGGCCTTCCAGCAAGGAAGGAGCTCTGCATCCTATTTGCATCTTCTGCAACAAAGGGTTGAGTTGGATCAGCAGAAAAACCCTCTACCGCATGATGGGCACCAGCCTCTCCAAAGTGGTGTGACGTAGACTTGGCATCACCCTCGCTTTGGATGATGTTGGAACCCTCAGGAAGTGCAGAGGACTCCAGAAGCCCATCCGGGCTTCCTGCAGCTCACCCACAGCCAAATGCAAAGAAATCTGTGTATTTGCTGCCCCCTCCCCGAGCCCCTGAGGGGGCGTGGTGGCTCAGCGGGCAAGACGCCAGGCTTGTCGATCGCAAGTTCGGAGGTTCGAGACCCTAGCCCCGCGTGACGGAGTGAGCACCAGCTCTTGCCAACCTAGCAATTCAAAAGTATGCAAATGCAAGTAGATGAATAGGTACCACTTCGGTGGGAAGGTAACGGCGTTTCGCGTGCGTCATGCTGGCCACATGACCATGGAAGCGTCTTCGGAGAACGCTGGCTCTTCGGCTAACAAACGGAGATGAGCACCGGCCCCTAGAGTCGGACACGACTGCACAACTGTGCGGGGGGAACCTTTACCTTTTTATTATTATTATTAAAAGGCTTCCTTTTTCCTATTCAAGTGGCAAAACAGCCCAAAGAATGAAATGAAATTGTGCCTGACAATTAGAAGGGAGCTACTGTTCCCGTAGGGGCGTGGTGGCTCAGCGGGTAAGACGCCAGGCTTGTCGATCGGAAGATCACACGTTCGGAGGTTCGAATCCATAGCCCTGTGTGACGGAGTGAGCTCCCGCACTCGCCCCAGCTCTTGCCAACCTAGCAATTCGAAAGCATGCAAATGCAAGTAGATCAATAGGTACCACTTCGGTGGGTAGGTAACAGCGTTCCACGTGCATCATGCCGGCCACATGACCATAGAAGCGTCTTCGGACAACGCTGGCTCTTCGGCTAACAAACGGAGATGAGCACCGGCCCCTAGAGTCGGACACGACTGCACAAATGTGTGGGGGGAACCTTTACCTTTTACCCCCCGAGCCACCAGGGATCACGGAGTATCCATCTCCTGTCCTCCCACACCATAGAAACAAGGGGACCAAATCAAAAGACAAATTTCCTCCCGCCTTCCATGTTGGTCTGAGCAAAAGCCATGGGCGGGAAGGTCATCCACAACCTTCCAAACGCACTGCTGAATTTAATAAAAGCTGGAGGTCCAAAGCCAGCTTCCTGGCTGGAAGGAAAAGGGGAGGGGTTGGCAAGAAGCTCGGAAGAGCAACTGAAATGTTGCAATGAAAATACTAGTTTGCTCTGGTTTCATGTCACCAGCAGCAGAGCTAGAAAAGAAGCTTCAGCTCTTAAAGCCAACCAGCATCACAATTGTACAGATCTCAGCTGATTCTGAACCGGTGGAAAACCTTCACGGGGAAGTGTCCTACAATTTCTATTAATGTTGCACAGACACGTCTGGCATATTGCTTGGAGTCACTTTAAGGCAACGACAGCCGGAGTCTTGGACTTGACAAAGGTCAAAAGCCTAAGAGGTCCAGCCTGTCTCAGGAGGCCCAAACGGCTAGGCAACATCTTAGAAGAGTAAGCAAGAATCACAGGTGCAGAACAGCCTTGTATGGCTGTTGATTTAGCTATCAGAAGGTTTTAGGCTGTGCCTCCACCTGCCTAGGCTTGGCAGATGAACGCAGGTATTAAGATAAGCTGCATTTCTTCCTTTCACCTCTTTTCCTCTGGCCGCTCCAATCATGGGCAGAAGACACTGTGTGTATGTGTTGTGCGTACACAGAAGTTGCTCCAAACACTTCCCATCAGCTACTGGAAAGAACAGAAGAAGCTGTGCTGCATGTGCAATACAAAAGTAGAAATTTTTTCACATTTTTTATTATTTATTTATTTATTTAGCGTATGGCACACATTGCCAGGGAGTCTACAATGGTTTTTTTACACAGTAGATGTTCTGGCGCTGATAGTTGCTCGTCTTTCTTGCACTGATGCACCACAAGAGGGCGAGCTAGCTTTGCTTCAGCTGGCCAGCAGCGTTCCTTTTTAGGGAAGTCGGCTCATCCGGCTTTTTTTTTTCCTCCACCGATCCTCCGTCAGCACCGGTTCCTGCTCCCCGCACAGAGCGCCGCCAGCGTTTCCCCCCACCGAAATGGGGGTGCCTATTTATCTACTTGCAGATGTCATGCTCTTGAACTGCTAGGTGGGCAGTTATAGTTATAGTTATATCACCTATAGGAACTACTGGTTGAAGCTCCAACGGAGTGGAAGGTTGTTAAGGTGAAGCTCCTTAAAAGAGACATCCAAGCCATCTCACGCTGGCCTCTTAAAGAATGACTGACTGGAACAGAAACAAAACTGGACAACAACAAGGGGACTAGGGGTGTGCATGAAACTGAACAAACATCTCATGCTGAGCTTGGAAATAAACCACCTCATGTGGTACATTCTATTAGAAAATATTGAGTATCCTGGGTTCAAATAAAGCAACATTTGACATGCTTTGAGTATTGAGTATAAACAAGGCCCTAGTTCTCCATTGTTGGTCCTAAGGCCATAAAAATAAGTGAGATGCTCATTCATGCGGAACCCAACCTATAGGTTGGGAACCCAACAATTGAAACCACCTGGTTTTTGCAGACTGATTGCCTGCCTACAAAAGTGAGTCAAGCAGCATCAATGGACTTGCCTCCTGGCTACTGGATTACAGCCAAGGGACATGTGCAATGCGCACTTTTGCACCGGCCAACATCCTTGCAAAGCTCAACAAAGTAACAAGGATTTTTTCCCCATTTTGGAGCCTAAAGGCTCAATAGCTTAGCAACAATATATGCCCATCTATAATGCACGCTTTCATATTTTGAAATCTGCTTGAAAAACCCTAGCAAAACAAGCACAGGACAACCCATTATTATTTGCAAAGCTAAACACCACCCAATCATAAGAAATCATAAGGAAGGGAAAAGAAATCATAAGAAGGGGGGGAAATCTTGATAATATTATCAAGATTTTCCCCCTTTCTTACGATTGTGCAACAAAAGCTAAAATTTTCAGAGGATATTATTCACGGACTTGACCGTGGGGGAGCTGGGGATGGTGACGGCCGACAGGAGGCTCCGGCGTGGGCTGGTCCATGAAGTCAGGAAGAGTCGGAAGCGACTGAACGAATAAACAACAAAAATATTCTTTTGAACTATATACCTAGTACATGGAATTTGACAACTGGACAACGTAAATGGATTCTCCGTGTCCTTAGTAAAGGTCAAGGCTTTCCCCTGCACAGTCGTGTCCGACTCTAGGGGCTGGTGCTCACCTCCGTTTCTTAGCCGAAGAGCCAGCGCTGTCTGAAGATGCTTCCGCGGTCATGTGGCCGGCATGGCGCGCACGGAACACTTACCTACCCACGGAAGTGGTACCTATTCATCTACTTGCATTTGTATGCTTTCGAATTGCTAGGTTGGCAAGAGCTGGGGCGAGTGCGGGAGCTCCCTCCGTCACGCGGCGTTCGGGTCTCAAACCGCCGAACTTGCGACCTCCCGATCGACAAGCCTGGCGTCTTACCCGCTGAGCCATGCTTACTATGGCCAAAAGACGGATATTGCAACATTGGAAAGAGAAATGTATGGCCCCATTCACTCAATGGATTGAAGACCTGGTTACACTTACCACTTATGAGAGGATTGCCTATATACGTAGACTTTGTATTGATAAGTATAATGAAATATGGGATTCATTTATACAAAATATAGCAGGTTAAAAAATGGTAGTCATATAAATGTATTAGAAATATATATGAATCTGAATATTTGCATTAGATAAATATATATAGATTTGTAATAGTTTATTGTTATGATATACAATGCCAAGTATTTTGTCCTTTTTCACATTTTTGTAATAGCACTTTTTAATGTTTTTTCTTCTTCTTGATAGCGCATGCATCTTTATTATTATTATCTCAGTGTTTTCTTTTTCTTTTTTATTAATTAAAAAGCAATAATTTTTTTTAAAAATTTCCCCTTTCAAAATAAGTGCAGAATCTCCTCTTACTCAGCCACATTTCATTGCCTTGTTTTGCCCACCCGATGACTGAATTAATGGATGCCTTGCAAAAGATGTTGAACTTGACAGACATTTGAGGCTACGCAAAGTAAATGAAAACACACAAACAGATTTTTGGTACGTTATGAACACTGGACATTATACGACGTGCTTCCATAATTTAAACCATTTCACTCGACTAAAGCCATATGCTGCTCTCATACAATCTCTGTGATTCTTAACAATTAGGTCATAAAAGTGGGGCTTATAAGTGTCTGGGAGAAGTTCAGTTAATATGATGTTATTGTGCAAACATCACAGTCATGTTCTTTGGCCTCTTTGAGATACACAAAATGTTAAAACAGCTTTTTGCCTTTGGCTCTGGGCTGGGGGGATGGGCTTTTAACATGACCTTTCAAGTATGTCGGTCTGAAAGATGAATGCATTTCTCCCCAGTTTGTCTAATTACCAACAGTTGTAGTCTTCAAAATAGCATTTTAGATGAATATTTTATTATTTATTTGGTTTGATTTTTATCCTGCCTCTATTATTTTTATAACTCAAGGCAGTGAACATACCTAATACTCCTTCCTCCTATTTTCCCCACAACAACCCTGTGAGGTGAATTGGGCTGAGAGGGAGTGACTGGCCCAAGGTCACCCAGCCAGCTTCCATGCCTGAGGCAGAACTAGAACTCTCTGTCTCCTGGCTTGCCATTGGCTCCTTCCTAGGGCTGAGAGAGAGTGACTGGCCCAAGGTCACCCAGCCGGCTTTCATGCCTGAGGCGGGACTAGAACTCTGTCTCCTGGTTTGCCATTGGCTCCTTCCTAGGGCTGAGAGAGAGGAACTGGCCCGGGGTCACCCAGCCGGCTTTCGTGCCTAAGGCGGGACTAGAACTCTCAGTCTCCTGGTTTGCCATTGGCTCCTTCCTAGGGCTGAGAGACAGGGACTGGCCCAAGGTCACCCGGCTGGCTTTCGTGCCTGAGGCAGGACTAGAACTCTCAGTCTCCTGGTTTCTAGCCCAGCAGCTTAACCACTAGGCCAAACAATATGCTTGTTACCCCTCATATATGAAAATACTCCAATTGCACCAATTGATTTTTACCACACATATTGTACTTTATCTATTAAATGATGGATAAAGAGGTGGAGGAATGCCTTCTTGCAGACAATACAGAATTGGTCAGATAGCTTCTACCCTAGAAGGCAATTCAAAAGATTTGAAGAGGTTAAAAAAATGGGCTGAGAAAGTACAAGAATGGAACTAAATAGAGACAAATGCAAAACGACGCACTTAGGAATCAGGGGTTAAAGGGGTAGGAAGAGCTTGCAAATACTACTCACAAGAAAGGTCTTGCCAGAGCAGCTGGCAGCAAACTGAACATGCATCGGCCATGCAGCGCGGCTGCAAGAAAGGCAAAATGCAGCTCCAGGCCCCACCAATCAATTTCCCAATCACAGAAAGGAACAGTTTGACCCGAGTGTGCTTTGGTCAGTCCCACCTCAAGCATGGCACCCAGTTCTGGGCACGACGTTTTCATCGAAACTGGAAAAGGTTCAGAGAAGGGCAGTGAAGATGACCCGGAATGATGGAGAAATGGAGAAAGTCTCGCTTTGAGGAAAGACAACTGGGGGGAGACACGACGCTACGCTTCAAGTATCTTTCAGGGTGCCGTAGAGAAGACCCGTTTGCCCTTTTTACAAAGAACAGTAGATGTAAGATGCTGAAAGGCAGATTGGTGGGGGGGGGGGGGGGAAGAACCTGCCCAAGGTAAAGAAAAAGAAACTTTAGGAAAACACTTCCTAATTGTCAAGCCGTTTGAAGGTCTTCCATTTTGATTCCTGAACCGAGTTGGGGTCGGGCTCCGGGGCCTCTTTGGAGAGGCTACGAGGTAAGAGAGTAACGTTTTCTCTGCCACCGACACGCAACAGTAGGAGGGTAATATTGCTGTACTTCGTAGTCCTCGACTTACGACCATTCGCTTAACGGCCATTCAAAGTTACGATGGTGCTGAAAAAAGTGACTTGTGACCGGTCCTCACATTTACGACCGTCACAGCATCCCTGCAGTCACGTGATCAAAATTCGGGTGCTTGGCAACCGGCATGTACTGTATTTATGACGGTTGCAGCGTCCCAGGGTCACATGACTGCCATTTACAACCTTCCCAGGGGGCTTCCGACAACCAAAGTCAATGGAGAAAGCTGGATTTGCTTAACAACTGGGTGATTCGCTTAACGACCGCAGCAAAAAAGGTCATAAAATTGGGCATGGCTCACTTAACGACGGACGTTCTGGTCCCAATTGTGATCATAAGTCGAGGACTACCTGCATGTAAGGCAAGGCAAGAAAAGATTAGAAACACCTGAAGTGGTATAAAGACTCTGAAACCTGGCCGTGGTTAGGCTTCTCATAACCCCTTAACCAGACACGAGGCTAAATCGTGATGGAAAAACAGAGGGGCATCAAAAGAGTCAAGATCGCAGCTGCAACCCGCGGGGCTTCAACCGCACAGTCGCAGCTGCATCTTGACTTTTCTGACCCACATACACACATCTGTAGATGTCCGGGTTCAGTATGCCTCCAGATGCAAGGGAACCACCCACTGGTGCTTTGGTGGGAAGCCTGTCTGGTTAAGCCTTTGATCGGATCCTGCAGGGATCTTCTCTGTGGCTTTGCGCTAGATCGCATTTTCTTCCACCCAGGCCAGTAGCTACAGGATAACCTTTAACCAGGTGATAGGAAAAGGAATGTGGGAAGAACCCCGGCCAAGATGAAGTCAGGTGCAACCCCCGACAGCAACACTAAATACGGTTTCTCCCAGTACTTGAGTTGCAACTTCTGAGTTGAGACCCCCTTTCGGCATAAGTCATGAGGTGAAGCCCGCCCGCCCACCCACCCAAAAAGTCCAAGGGCTTAGCTCCTACGGCTTAGGAAGACCTTCTCTGCGCTGCGTCCTTGATTGAGCCAAGCCTGTTCCTCACAAGCATGGACCAGCTGCTCCCTTATGTACTTTGGCTCCGAGAGAAGTTCAAAGTTCTTGGACCATCGTGGCAGCCATCAACTAACTCAGGGGTCCCCAACCTGTGGGCCACGGCCCACTAGTAGGCCACAGCCTGTTAGGAAGTGGGCCACGGGGCTCCCGCCTGCAAACCCCACCCCCCGGTACACGTGATTACCCCGCCCCCAGTGTGCGCAATTGGCTCCCGCCTGCAAACCCCGCCCCCCAGTGCGCGCAATTGGCTCCCGCCTGAAAACCCCACCTCCCCCCAGTCCGTGGAAAAATTTTCTTCCACAACCGGTCCCTGGTGCCAAAAAGGTTGGGGACCACTGAACTAACTCTACCACTTTATATGTAGTTAAGTCAACGGGTTTTTCCCAAGATCTCCCTGTTAAGAAAGCTCCCCCTGTTGCCCACTTAAAAATATTCTTTCTTTAGTCGTGGTAGAACATCAGGAGATCTTCTCATACCACCAAGTTGATGCTCTCTAAGGAGATCGTGCACATGTGCATAACAAGGGGTAAAAATACTCTTGTGTTACCCACTTGAACTGTGCACGAGAGGTGCTTTAGGTCAACAAAACGTCCGTCGAAGCACCCTTTGAAATGCAGCACTGAAATCAGAGCGTGCATAGCTGATCTATCAGTTGTCGCTGCAGAGATGCGAAAGGAGTTTTCTGCACAGGCCCTGGGGCAGCCAGAGACATGAAGTCGGACCACTTCTGACCCTTGGATTCAAGGTCTCAAGGAGAAGCAACTGCATTTCCCCAGCGACAGAGCACCCTTGAAAAATTCACATCTGGGGTCCACCTCAAGGTGGCATCTCAAGGCAAAAAGCCTCATACAGGCTTACCGTACAAATTTTAGTCGCAATGTTCACTCCCAAAATCAAGCACTTTTCTTTCACTTCAATCATGTCATGATCCCGCTCACGTATTTTCACAACAGGATGTTCCCTTCTATTTCCAAAGTAATTACTCCAACCCTACCTCTGTTCTCTTCCAGGGATGTCAAAAAAAGTCAAGATGTGGACATAAAACGGCGGGGCTTCAATTACAGTTGCACCCACCATGTTGTTCACATCACCAGTCAAAATAGTACCATCAGTGATGGGGATTATTTACCCTACCCATCAAAATGGTTTGGAAAGAGAGGCTAGAATATTCCAAATTTGATGGGAAATGATGCCATAAATATGAAACAGTAAATTTACTCACAGTATTTTCCCTGTTGTTAAACAGGTTTCTCTGCACCAACAGCCTGCCTCCTGCGGTCCTGCAAACTCCTATGTGCCTGAAGCCCTAATCTCAGCATCACACCCCTTGCCATGAAGCAAGACTTGACGCACGTGCAATTTGCATCTGTACACATTATTGCAACAGTAATAGTTTGAGCGTCATTAACTTAAACATCCTGTAAAAGGGTTTTGTGACTGTTCTGCCATGAATCAAATTCAGATCAGATCTGGAAAATACAAAGAACAGATCAGCATGTTTTGTCCAAAGGTTGGGAAGTTTCTCAGCGATTCCCACCTGTCTGAAAATATATTGTATTTTAGAAGAACCCGGTGCTCCAAGCTTGTGGACAAGGTCATATCTCTGCTCAGGATGTAAATCCCATCGTTGTGCAAAGTGCAAGTCAAGTTAAGACCCGATTTGGACGTGTTTTCTTTGAGGTAGAGCCACTGTTTGGTAACCACGTTGTAAGACTGCACAGTTAACATATCCTCATTCTGACCAGATTTCTCATTTGAATCCAGGTAGTGGTTGCAGCCACCGACTACGTAGATGGTCTCTTCCACCGATAACATTTGCTGCTTGCGAATGTGGATTCCACACGTTTCAAAGTGAGTCCACTTGTCAGAGATGGGACAGTATTCCAAGATACTCAGATTCCGGCCTGCAGTAGAGAAGAGAGCCTTAATGCAGAACAGGGACCTGCAGAGATCCAAAATCTGGTTTGGAGCGTAGGTGAGTTCTGCGCATGCAACACTGGTTGGGAACACCTTAAAGCGGTTGTCCTCTACAGCCGATACATGAACCTGGGAAGAGACATGCTTGGTTTAAGGCAGTGTTTCTCAACCCCAGCAACTTTAAGATGTGTGGACTTCAACTCCCAGAATCCCCCAGCCGATTCTGGGAGTTGAAGTCCGCACACCTTCAAGTTGTTAAGGTTGAGAAACACTGATCTAGATGCTACAGTAATAGTTGATCCATTAGATCTGAATTTAATCCACTGCTCTGTGCAAGAATGATTAGATTCTCTCCTGTCAACCCAACAGTTCGAAAGCCTAGCAAGTAGATAAATGGGTACCACCTTAAGTGGGAAAATTTGCTGGTGTCCTGTCGGGAAGTCGGTTCCACCGGAGGAGAAAAGATCGGAGGAAGATCGAATGGCGGCGGTGACGACGGACCCGGAAATAACATCCACAGGACATCAGCAGCCGGCTCAAGGCATCTTGGGAATTGTAGTCCGGAGCCTTAGAAGAGCCAGTTCCCTTACTCCCTTACCCCCTCTCCTGGTGCGTGGGTTAATGACACTGTATAGTTGGTGAATTGTATAATATGGAAAAATGTATATGTATGTAAGCCGCCTAGAGTCCTCCGTTAGGGAGGGGATAGGCGGGGTACAAATATCACAATAAATAAATAAATAAAAGAATCCAAACTTAATCATCCCAGACAAGTGGCCGCAGAGTGAACACCCTGACGAAGAACGTCGCTTCTCTCAGGAAGGCCTCCATTGTCTAATTTTTATTGAAAGTTTTAGCAACAATAATAAGAACTAATACAAACTAAAATAGAACTAAAAAGAAGAGAAAAGGAGTAAAGAAGCAGCTAAAAGTGCAGAAAGAAAGAAAAAAAAGTAGAAGAAAAATAGAAGAAAAAAGATATAAATGCTGGCTGGGGGATTCTGGGAGTTGAACTCCACACATCTTAAAGCTGCTGAGGTTGAGCAACACCAGTGTAAGGTGTTCCTAACAGTTGCTCTGGGCACACTCATGCAGCCATCTCTAATAATAACCAATGTGTTCCAGAATGCAAATTATGTATCTCATAAATCTTCAAAGAAATTCACCCTCAAAGTGTTGAAAAGTCGATCCTTCTCATACATAAGGGATGAAGGCTTTTACGGCCAATATTGCGATAATCCCAATGTAGGTGGGATGGATTTCCAAAACATTTCTTAAAATATGCAACTTGATCTTGCCTGCACCTAATGGCATGCCATTACAAGGGTGTGTGGCTGTGCGAATGTCCACCTTTCCTGCTGCTTTTACCTCTTGTGGTGTAGCCTCCCATGACATAAATCTTCTCCTTGCATTCACAGGCTGAGAATTCCACAAGGGGAGCTGGTAAAGGTGCCGCAAAGGTCCACCAGTCCTGCTCCGGATTGTAACACTCAACGCTGGAGAGAGATTGGCCCCCGACGGCATATAATTTTCCACTCACGGCCAAGAGCTTAAAATTAGCCCTACGGAAAACACATTTGGAGAGTTGAGGGTCAAGACACAAAATATTTCCAGCATGATGTTTCATCTCAACAACTATATAAGGTAAAGGTAAAGGTTAATAAATAATAAACCGCCCAGAGTCCCCTTGTGGGGGGAGATGGGCGGTGATTTAAGTTAGAAAGAAATAAAGGAAGGAAGGAAGGAAGGAAGGAAGGAAGGAAGGAAGGAAGGAAGGAAGGAAGGAAGGTAAAGGTTTTCCCCTGCACAGTCGTGTTCGACTCCAGGGGCCGGTGCTCATCTCCGTTTGTTAGCCGAAGAGCCAGCGTTGTCCGAAGACGCTTCCACGGTCACGTGGCTGGCATGACGCGCGCGGAACGCTGTTACCTTCCCACCGAAGTGGCACCTATTCATCTACTTGCATTTGCATGCTTTCGAATTGCTAGGTTGGCAAGAGCTGGGGCGAGTGCGGGAGCTATACAGCTACAGCTATATACAACAAGCGAAATTAATCTTGAATTTTATTCTTTTATACCCAGCTGCCTCCGTGCGAGCTTCAGGAAGAAGTTCTGCGCACGTTGACTTCTGAAACAGGCCTACTGATTTCCATGAACTTTATACCCATAGCATGTATGTGTGAAGCCCACTATCTTTTCTTTTTCCTCTTCTGCCTGCCTTCTTCAGGATTTGGAGTGAACATGAATCTAATCAAGAGGTCCTGAAACTAAATCATTGGGGCAAATGGAGACAATGGTTAAGGAAGAGGTCAAGGCTAAAACTCTTCCAGTGGAGTTGAGAGAATGCCTAGCAAACTGCTAAAAACCAGCAGGAGATACTCTGGAGAAAGATCTCTGTGGCTTTGGATGTAGTTTGGGCTACAAGTAATGGGTATGGAAAACTAACCAAATAGCTATTTACCTGGGGAGTAAATAATTCCCAAAGCTTCAATGCTTGGCCCCGAGACTCCCAGCAACATGGGAGTTTCCATCTCTCTGGTTAGCTTTGAAAATCCGCCTCCTCCTCTGTTCCCCCAGCATCAACCCCCGTTATCTTTCCCTTCCTTGGTTCTGCTGCCCTATGTTGTTCGCAAGTTCAGAGGTTCGAGACCCTAGCCCCGCGTGACGGAGTGAGCTCCCACACTCGCCCCAGCTCTTGCCAACCTAGCAATTCGAAAGCATGCCAATGCAAGGAGATGAATAGGTACCACTTCGGTGGGAAGGTAACAGCGTTCCGCATGTGTCATGCTGGCCACATGACCGTGGAAGCGTCTTCAGACAACGCTGGCTCTTCGGCTAACAAACGGAGATGAGCACCGGCCCCTAGAGTCGGACATGACTGTGTGGGGGAGGTAAAGTGAAGGTAAAGGTTTCACAATACTGGCTAACTATTAGCCTCATTAGTCCTAATTGAGGCTTTTTGCTAGAAAGCCACAGAAAGGAATGTCCCTTGCTGTTATAGAGAGACATGGGTGGACATAAGGATTTTATTAGGGGTAGAGAGACAAGCTGCTAATTTGGGACTACTTAGTTCCATTAGGGGGCGTGGTGGCTCAGTGGGTAAGGCGCCAGGCTTGTCGATCGGAAGATTGCAAGTTCGGAGGTTCGAATCCCTAGCCCTGCGTGAGGAGTGAGCTCCCGCACTCGCCCCAGCTCTTGCCAACCTAGCAATTCGAAAGCATGCAAATGCAAGTAGATTAATAGGTACCACTTCGGTGGGTAGGTAACAGCGTTCCACGTGTATCATGCTGGCCACATGACCGCGGAAGCGTCTTCGGACAACGCTGGCTCTTCAGCTATCAAACGGACATGAGCACCGGCCCCTAGAGTCGGACACGACTGCACAAATGTGCGGGGGGAACCTTTACCTTTACCTTTACCACACGACCAGCAAGTTGTTGAGCTGAATTTTGCAATTTGCTGCCTCTGCTTCAGACCAGCAAGAGATCCGTAAGAAACAAAGGCCACTCCATCACCTCATTGAGTGAGAATTCCACCTCTGGGTCTATCCAGAGCTTTTGTTCTCCAACAAGGGATAGGATGGCCCCTGGTGGGGGATGATGGGAAGGGGAACCCAAAACATCAGACCACGTCTCTCTCTGTTTCACAACCAACCGCATCACTCTGAATTTTGCTAAAATATATTTATAGGCTTTTATCCTCTGCTCCGCTGATAATGATTTTCTTTAGTCCGTGATCTGGGCCAGCCTAGGGGAAACCTTCGAAGCAACACACCCTCCTCCTTAGACCACCTTCTGCCCTGGGGGGGGGGGGGGCAGGTTCACATGGCACTCGGCCAAAACGGTACCTGGTTTGTAAGTTATGACTTACAAACTGAATGTGGCAGGAACCCACGCGGGCCGCTGCAAGACAAGCCTCCGTTTGATCACCTGGCACATTTACACTTCTGGAAGAGGAAGCAGGGCTATTCTCTGGGACACTCCTGGGGGCCCACAAGCAACTTTGAGGGGGCCACAAACCAAAATGGGAAAATTGGAGCCCCGCACCCCCCCCCCGGCCTTCGCTCCCTCCTGACTTGGCCTGCACAAATCCGCAGCTGCGAAGTTTGAGAGAGAGAGAGAGAGACTGGGACTGAATCATTCAGCGCTGCGTTGCGCTCTCGTCCAAGGAGACCGCTGGCTTTCTTTGGGGAGGGGGCGAGCCCCGGGCGTCGGCCGACGGCCCGACTGGATGGCCTCCCGCCCGGCCCGGCCCGGCGCGGGGCTTTACCTCTGCTGGTTCAGCGAGGCCAGCGGGCGCCACTCGTTCAGCCAGGGGTTGTAGCGGTGCGCGGCCGCGATCTCCTGGCTGCCGGGCCGGTAGCCGCCCGCCACGAAGAGGTAGTTGTCCAGCGCGGCCGAGCCGAAGCCGCGCACCTGCAGCAGCTCGGCGGGCGGCTCGGCGGGCGGCAGCGGCTCCCAGCGCCGCGCGCCCTCCTCGTAGCGCAGCAGCGGCGGCTGGTCCGGGAAGGCGCCCAGCAGCAGCAGGGCGGGCCGGCCGCGGGCGCGGCGCTCGCGCAGCTGGCGCGCCAGGGCGGCGGGCGGCGGCGGCGGGCGCGCCTCGGGCCGGGCCAGCAGCTGGTGCAGGCGGCCGGCCATGAAGTCCAGGCAGGCGTCGCGCAGCTCGGGCAGCCCGAACACCTGCGCCAGGCGGTGCAGCTCCAGGCAGTTGGGCAGCCGCACCCGCGAGCGCAGCAGGCGCAGCAGCGGCGTCACCTGCAGGAAGGAGGCGGCCTCCACCAGCTCGGCCAGCGCCCCGGCCTCGGCGGGCTCCTCGGGCTCCAGCCGCGCCGTCTCGATGAAGCGCAGCACCCGCGCCAGGCCCGCCGCGCTCAGCCCGCCGCGCAGCTGCTGCACCGCCAACCCGGCGCCCGCCGCCGCCGGCGCCGCCTCCCGCATGCCCGAGCGGTACAGGGCGCGGAAGTAGTCGCTCTGCTCGATCAGCCGCCGCTTCCGCACCGGCGGGAAGCGGCGCTCGCCCAGGCGGATCTCCACCAACTCCTCCTCCTCCTCCTCCTCCGCCGCCGCCGCAGCGGCGCCCCCGCGCTCCTCGCCCGACATCCCTCGGCCGGGAGCAGGGCGCCGGCGCGGGGCGGGGCGAGCGCGGAGGCGGACCCGGCTGCGTCGCGCCTGGCCGCCCCGCTGCCCCAGCCGGGAAAGCCCTAAAAGGCGCGCCGCGGCCGAGGATGCAAAAGCCGCAGGGAAGAGCCGGTGGCCCCGCGACAAGATTCCCGCCGTCCTTAAACTTACCATTAAGTCAGGGCCCCGCAGAAACCCCTTGTTTCTGTACTTAAATGATTTTATGATCATTTATCTGTTCCTTCTTATGCTTAGAATCAAAAGACATTTAGAAGATGGATAAGAAATAGGTATCTAAGTTTCTAAATTTGTTTGTTAATTTACGTCAATGACCTAAAAGCGGGCTCAAATACAGATAAAAGCAATGAAACCCCAAGGAGCTGCCCGCTAAAATTTACATGCATAGAAAGTAAGCAAAATAAAACAGATCAAGGCAAAGTAGGTACAATAATAATACAATTAAAAGAATAAAAGAACTTGAACCTGTTCCTTAACGGCAGTAGATAAGGTTCCTTTCCATCTGAGTAAAATTATTCATTGTCTTAGCCGAGCCCCCATTTAGTGAAAGCCCAGTCTTCCTAAAATGGCAAATTTCGTATTTTACAAGTCTTATTCAGCATCACCTTTGCACTTTTAACCACTATTTTCTTCTCTTGAGCCAGTGGCGATGTTTGGGGTGATGTTTGGGGTGGCGTTTGCGGGTGGCGGAGCCCAGATTGGGAAGGGGATTTGGCCCATACTGATCCTGACTGTGCTGGTAGACTCTGCAGTCTAATGGAGGCTCTGCTCCAGAAGGGCTGTTCAGAACCAGGTAGGTCATCAACCACCTTGACTCTTGGCTGGCTCAAAGTTTGGGCCAAGGCCCACTTTGGAGCTTTGAGAAACAGCAGAAATGTATTTATGAGATTTATAGGAACCCAAATCTGTTAGAATGCTGGGTGGCTTACAAAATGCAGCAATAAAAACACAGAATATATCATCAGAAGAGAGCTAGTCTGGTGTAGGGTTAAAGGCATCAGGCTAGAAACCGGGAGACCGTGAATTCTAGTCCCGGCTTGGGCACGAAGCCAGCTGGGTGACCCTGGGCTAGTCCCTCTCTCTCAGCCCCAGGAAGGAGGCAATGACAAACCACTTCTGAAAAACCTTGCCAAGAAAACCGCAGGGACTGGTCCAGGCAGTCTCCGAGAATTGGACACAAAAATCATCAGAACATCTGGAGAAAATCAACAATTGGTTAAAGAGCAAAACATCCCACAAGGGGTCTACCACCCATTCTAATCCAAGGCCTGGGGATAGAGCCAGGTTTTAAGGGCTCAGTTAAATAGGGCCGGGGGGGACAAGGCTGTATGAATCTTGGGGGACAAATGGTGTTCCAGAGGGCAGGCACCGTGACAGTGTCTCGCCAAGAGACATAGTTTAATTGATGGGACCCAGAGCATGCTGATTCTGTCAGATCGTTTGGGACAGATGAAGCTATGGAGGAGAGGTGTCCTTCAAATAACCTGGTCCTCCTTTTATAGATAATAACCAGCACCCTAAATTGTACTCAGAAGCCTATCCATAACCAGTGAGCTCACAAAGCCGAGGTGTTACATGGCTGTACCGCAACACACCCATAACTGTCTGTGCTGCCACATTCTGGACCAACCGCAGCTTCTGAGTGGTCTTCGAGGGCAGCCAATGAAGAATGTGCCGCAGTAGTCCCATTGTGAGGTGACCAAAGCACGAGTGTCTTAAGGGCCTCCTGGTCTAGGAATGGACACAACTGGGGCACTAGATGGATTTGTGCAACATCTGCATGTCCTCCCATTACAGCCGGTGCTATAACTGGGAAAGGAGACGATGGGGGTGGTTTTTCTCTACTGATAAAACAGGAGGAGCTAACCTTGCTAGCAAAGCTACGTTCTGCTGAAAGACGTAGCAAGGAGAAGACAAGTGGACCTGTGGTTTGGGGAATAGAGGCTATTGGAAGCGAAGCTTGCATTAAACCAAACCACTTTATTTATTTTATTTATTTATTTATTTATTAAATTTCTATGACCGCCCATGTCCCCCTCAAGGAGGGACTCTGGGCGGTTCACAGCCACAATAACATCATTAAAATACAATAAAAAACACAATAAAATATAAATACAATAAATATAATAAAAACCAAGTGGCAGGTGGTTCTTACAGTGAAGCTAAACATATTTAAAATATTTGAAGCGGCTCTTAAGAAATCAGCCATCCCCAAGCTTGACCACTTTCCCTCTTGCCCCAGGCAAGATCACAGAGCCAAGTTTTTAATTTTTTCCTGAAGTCCAGGAGTGAAGGGGCCTGTCTTATCTCTGGGGGGAGGATGTTCCATAGGGCAGGTGCCGCTGCAGAGAAGGCTCGCCTCCTAGACCCCGCTAGATGGAACTCTTTCATAGAGGGGGTCCGTAGCATGCCCTCTCTGCAAGATCGGGTGGGACGGGATGATGTAATGGGGATGGGGCAGTCCCCCAGATAACCTGGGCCCATGCCATGTAGGGCTTTAAAGGTAATGACCAACACCTTGAATTGGACCCGGAAGCACACTGGTACCCAATGCAGCTCACAGAGCAGAGGTGTTATGTGTGTCGATCTTGGTGCACCTAAAACTGCCCGCGCGGCCGCATTCTGTACCAGCTGTAGCTTCCGGATATTCTTCAAGGGTAGCCCCATGTAGAGTGCGTTACAGTAATCTATATGCCTTCAGAAAGAGCTTCTTGCTGATTGGGACATGCCTAAGGGATGTTGAGGTGAGAACCAAGACCTTTCTGTGAACCCACGTCCATTCATCATCTTCAGTTGCTAGTCCCTGTTCCAACTCCCTTGTCTGAAAGTTCCTTTTGTGTGATTTCACAGCCTGCACCAGAATGAAAGAGCATCTACCCAGGATTGCTGCTGCCAACCCACACTTGCTGCAGCAGCGTGCTATCACCTTCTCACCATGTGCTTATCCAGACATGTGTCTAAACGTGGCCTACATACCACAGAAACCAATCATTTGTGGCCAATGTTGGCAAATTTACTGAAAGGTGAGCACCCAGACTAATACATGCACACAACGCAGATACAAGAAGGTACATCAGATTTCTTTGGGGAAAATTAATACAGAAGCTTTATATGGGATGGGCTAGAAATGATAAATATTAAAAGGCAAGGCAATCACATGAGCTAAGCAATGACATGTATGTGCCGTAAATCACGCTCGGGAACCGGGTTTAGGAGCAAATAGGCAGAGCTGGCTGGCTTGCTTGGTGCCAAGGGGTGAACCCAATAGAGGAACTGGAGTTAGAGAAACTGGGTGCTCACATTCCTGGGAGCCAAGAGGGAAAGAAAAAGCTAGCAGAGGAGAGAAGGGGGGGGAGTCCCTGGTGGTTGCAGAAATATCAATCCCAGATAAGATTGATTGATTATTGGGGAAATTACAGTTGTACTGAAAGACTGATCAAAGCAGATGGACATTAGGGTCCCAAGAGCTTGGAAAGAGGCCATGGGCTTCAAGGTGTTATGAACTCTAATACTCTGAATGTTTTAGGGATCCTTGATAATATGAAATAATAATAATATGAAAATAAATAATAAATAAATAATATGAAAAACAACACAGACCCTGAGGAAGGTCGACAGAGAATAGGAGGCAACTACATTTCCCTTCTATAGATGACAAGGAATAGGGGTGATCAGATCAATTAAAAAGCAGAGTAAATTATACATATAGTATAGTGATGGAGTCTTGAAGGTTAATAAAAGAACTGCAAGCAGCTAACAACAATCTTGCAGAGTAGAAGCGTGAACCAGCAGGGAACTTGCACTTTAAGCTTAATTGTGTTCAGAAACAAATTCAGGCTTCACACATTAGTTAGATGAAGAAAAAATAGAGATAGCTTACATTTATTCAGTAGATCTGGATACAAGTAGGTTCATAGTCAATCTGCGTGCAAGCGAGATGGAATGGACGAGAGCTGCATGGTGCAGCCCTCCTGCTTGCAGGTGTGCTCAAAGCATAATGGAGGTTGTTAATCCCCCAAACTCAAGAAGGAGAAAGGAAGTGGAAATCAGGTGACCCATGTGACATCCCACAAGCACAATAGAGATACTTTTACTAGAAAGACCCCCCTTATGCTTATGAAACGCTGAGTTGACCCCCTGATAATCCTAATATATAGAATGGACTTACAGTAGCAGCAGAACATAAATTTGGAGGCTACCCTTGGTAGAAAAAGGAATTAAGGGAGATAGGATAAGGACCAAGGGTGAGGTGCCACTTCCCCTGAGCAAGTAGCCTTCAGAACATCAAGTTGACCTCAACTGTCCTTTGCTAGAGACTTCCCTCCCCCCACCCTTTTGTCTTATCAGAGTAGCGTGAATTCAGTAATATTAAACAATAAGGAGCAGAAAAGGAATGCAATGTTTATTAAAGCAACAAATCAAAGGAAAGTACCAAATAAAAGCAGCGGATTAAAACCCCAGAGTTAGTTAATTAACAAAAGACTTACAAGAAAAGTTAAACCTTACCCAAACCTCAAGGCTTCCCCAAGAGCGTTGGATGGAGGGAGAGAAGTACTGACAGTCCAAAACACAATCATTTTATGTGTTTTGAGCATATCCGTTACAAACATTAGAAATTATTCTTATCTTGTGTTGCTGGGCTAAGTGGCTAAGTAACTACCTGGTGGATAAAAAATCGGGAATCTGGTAGCACCCTTTCCGACTAACACATTTATTAAAAGGCAGAAGCTTTTACTATTGCTCATAATACCCAGTTGTATATCTTGCGAATGAAGTGATGTTCTTGAGGTCTTGTCCCAGTGTTCAGGATAGGGAAGAACAGACCTCTTGAAAACCAAGCAAAATAAAAGCTAGATTGCAAAGTAAAAAAAAAATCCCAGAAGAAGGTAAAACTTGGACTTAATTGACCGCTTGGGAGAAGAGCTATCCATTGAGGCAAAAACCAAAGCAAAAAAAAAAATGTGCATAAATAGGTAATTACACAAATGCAGTTATGTAAATTGTCCAGATTGCTTCAGAAAAAACATGGTTTGGGGTGAAGCCTGAAGTCAGCGTTTCTCTGTGGCGTGACAGAGGTCTGGAGAATCACATTTTTACTGTCTTTGCCAACCTCTTCCATAAGGCAGCTGCAACGATTTAATCTTCAGGGCTGATTCAAGGACATGTTTGCATTTTTACTTAGCAAGAGGCACATTGTTAACGGCAGCTCAGAAGATTAATGACAGTCAACTGCTTTTTCAACTTGGCTGAAATGAAATGTGCAGATATGGTAACTCAAGCCAAACCAAGGCCTCGAACCCGAGGATTTAAGGACTCTCGTCCTTTTGAACAACAACTTCAGAAGCTTAGTTGGTCCTAAGACGGGTCTTGGGCCTTTCCAATAATAAACATGTCAGTCCCTGTACAGAAGCCTGGACAACTTAATTGCTTTAATCTTCTCTAATAAAAGCAAAGAACGTGGAAAACAGAAGCGGTTGTTGAAATCATTTCAGTGACTGATACTAGTCATGCAGTGTGATGATCTGGGCAGAAGAAGTGGGCTTTCATGAAGCCATTGTGTCTTCCAAGGCTCTAGATGGGACAGCTGCCAAAGCATCTTCCCTAAATGTCTTTCTTGGCAGGGGCCTGGTTCTTAATTGGATCTTCACCTCAGAGCTTGGCAATAGGTGCAACTCTCCAGATGTTCCTCCCCTTATTCAGGTGTAAAGTTACCCAGCAGAAGACCTTCAGACACAGCTTGGCCAGTTCAGACTCCTCATTGTTGACAAGAAGGAAGCCTTCCGTGCCCAGTGGATTGGCCTTCAGCAGTGCAAAAAAGTCCCAATCTAAACCCGAGGTTTTTCCTTCCATCTTTCCAAGGGGGTGGATAACTGGTGGTTTGTTTGGCGGCTTTAGGCCCTCAGATATATTTATGTAATTGTCCCCTCTAGTCTGAGATCTGCTAGTTGCCGCCTCTCTGGATTCAGCTCTTACAGGGAGCTTCTCTGGAAGTGGAAATTGGGCTTCATTGACTCATCCCCAGAGGCAGGCAATCACGCTCTCGTTTTTCCCCAATTATCCCCCTTCCCTGACAGTTATGAGTCACTCTAAAGTGTAGATGGAGACTCAAGGAAGTCATGAACCCAGGCCTCTGAGTACTGCCAAACCACAACATAAACCAGTTTTCTTAAAAAAAATAATACAGACAGACAGTGGGACTTCTACAACAATTCACCCACCAAACAATCTTTTTTGCTGGGGAGTCTTTGGTGCTCTCTGAGCCTTGTTGTTTTCATGCAGACGTTTCATTGCCAGGGTAGGCAACATCTTCAGTGCGAAAAGGGAGTGGGACTTGCTGTCTGTTTTTTTGCAACAACCCTCCTCTAGCATTAATACCCAACTGATCCTCCCAAAAGTTAAGACAATGCATCCAACACATGGCACACTAATAGCATCACAACAGAGGAAGAGAAATGGTTGTAGCGACTCAACACGTGTTAATACAGGGCCACGGTTTTACTGGAAAGGGAATCTGGGAGTCCCCTGGGTTGTGTCCACCAGCTGTCCTCCATGCCACCGCCCTGAATGTTGCATCACAAGCACCTTACTATCCTGGGGATCTAATGCCACCTCTTGGGTTTCTTTTAGACCACAAGCTAGGGGAGATTTCAACCAGCCTTGGTAGAATCAAAAGGGCAGAACAACTTTTTCACCGGCCTAAAGGTTTAAAAATGTGGACAGAATTAAATCATTATTACTAATACCAAGACACGAACTACCGACTGAAGCAGATATCAAAGGACTGAAGAGGAACCAAAACTAGAAGGCGCACATAGCAACAACCAAGCATAGTTTTAAAATCTCCTATATTTACTCACTATATATTTTTATGCCCACAAAGGGTTCAAGCTCTGATGTTTCCTGTCATAAAGTCAAGTACTTCAAATGGAGTTCAACGTCTCGTGACTTCGCTTGATATTGTTTTTCTTGGGAATCGTATGGAAATGATTTGCCCTGTTTTCATCCAGGATGGCTTCAGAATTCCCCGTCTATCCATCAAGGATTCCCTGTGGTTTCCCATGTGAGAATTAACCAGGTCCAACTGTGCTCAGCTTTTTGAGGTAGATCGAAGTCAGCTGGGTATTGGGCACTTCTTACCATAAAATAAAAGAGGATATTATTTCTGATACGTTGTGGCCAGCCAATTTAACATTAAAAAAAACAGATTAGTCTCAATAAAAATCTGGAGAACAAGGATTACTGACAACATCATCCTCCACATTCTATACTTGTTGAATTCAGCAGTAAGTCAAAATCATGGTGGGAATTCATCCATTCAAAAAAGCCCAGCCTGAAATGCCTCCTTGTTAAGCTTGCTAAATTCAGATGGTTCCCTTGAAGACGGTACTTGCTTTCAGACCAAATGTCATCAGGGACTTGCTCATGGTCCGTATGCTTCCAAATGGAAGGGCCGTTAGAACCATCGAGTTAATGCAGGAACCCACATCCAGGCATTCCAGATTGTCCATCTTTTTGTAGAAGACTTCTTGTGCAGGGAAGTCCACCTCCTCTCTGCATCATGGACTCCACTGCCAAACCGCTCTTGCTGTTGAGAAGGTTTGTTTTACATTCAGTCAGAATAAACTGCCTTCTTGTAACTTAAATCCTTCTGTATGACGTCCTTCAGGGCATTTGTAGGGCAATCTCCTATCCTCACCCCACCCCGGTCTTCTCAGTGCTAATAACATTCCCGGTTCCTTCACCCTCCCTTCATATGATACCATGATCAGCCCCCTTGACCTTCTCTCATCCTGTTCCAGTTTCTCAGAAGCCTTTGCCAAGTGAGATGCCCAAAACTGGACCCAGAACTTGAGTGTTCAGATCAAGCTTGGCATTCTACAAGTGAAGCAAACAGGATATCGTACCATGTCTCCTTTTCCTACAGTCTTTAGTTGCTGGAATGTGTGCCAGAATTTTTTTTTTTTAATTGCTGGTATAAACAAGAGAAAGAGGAGTGTCAGCAAAGGGGTAGAAACTCTCTAAATCTTACAGTATAAATATGGATGACAAGAAAAACGAAACAAAATCCCTAGGGAGGGAGTCATTTGGCCTCCTAGCAATTATTAGCAAGAGCTATTTGAGGATTCTTATACAGCTTTTGGACCTTAAAGAAATCTGTTTATTAGTTTTGAGATCAATAATATTTGAAACATCATGACCCATGTAGGCTCATTATCTTAGCAGCAAAAATCCTTGGAAAAGGAAGGTTAACAGTAGTGGCAAAAATCCATTTAAGTGGCTCAGTGAGGTAATCCTGACATTCTCCAGTCTGGAAAAAACCCTGGGTGGATAATGGGATTGTGATTATGGCCCAGACATGTATAATGGAGAAAACTAAACCATCTGTGCATTTTCAAATGGGATTCTTGTTTTCATCTACTGCATGGTAGTAGATTTACAGGGAAAATAGAACATTGTTATTTTCTTGATTAGAATTTGGAAAACAATGTCTCGGACAACTGGAGCCCAAGACATTCTTCTAAACTGACCTGGAAGTCACTAACCTGATTATATCAAATTCATGGTTCCTAGCAGCTGGGGCATCCTGGGGCCATCACCGAATTGGCTGCAATTATGTTTTATTCTTCTAAACAATAGACCCTGTGCCTGCTGTCTCAGAGGACTCTTGCTGAAGAAGAGTCCCAAGCAATTCTGGGGTACTTAATTTGGGGTTATATTAGTCCAAAGAGGATTTGAAGGACTGTTGGAAAATATTCAGGAGGAGTCTGTTTGTTTAGGAGAAAACAACTTATATGCTGCATAGCATTTGTTAGCCACAGAACCTGGTTTCTTTCTGGACATTCGTACCTTCTACTGTTTTCTCTTCTCTGGCTGCCGTGGCAAACAGTTCTTTGACAACAGGCTTAAGGAAAGGAAGAAGTCGTTCTATCGGAAAACATTCTTTCTGTTCTGATAAATTTTATCTCACGTTTTACAGTTCTTTCGAGCTTTTTCAGTAGTGTGCACCCATCAGATGGATTCCGTTTTTGCTGAACTAACATGGATAAAAATTTCAATTGCATTTAAATTTTATTTACATGTTACTCCTGACACCATCAGTAGGCTGGCTGAAAATAAAAGAAGCAGAATATATAGTAGACTTCCTTTCACAGAAATTACGAAAGACTTAACAACGTTTCTCCCTACCCTTTATCCAGACAGGAGCTTCAATCTATGGATGAAAAGATATTATTTTGTGCACTTTGTCCCCTTTGCAAAATACTCCCCAACTTTCCTGTTTGAAATGGACAACAGATATCCCACCCTGCAGGATCCATTTTCACTGTAAATTTCATTACATTGTGTTATAAAAGCTTGAGGAATTTTTTTAAAAAAACCAGATTTTAAAGATGTTCAGGTCAAACCCCAATGAGCCAGTTTCTATGCACGTTGGAATGCTTCCTCTGCCTGCGGTTCTCTAAATTTCCTGTTCTGATTTTAAACATTCCAAAACAGTTCTAGCATTTTATGTTTTTCCCATGCTAAATGGTAGAGAGGAGGCACTCCTCTGGATTTCCCTAATAATATCACTCCAGAAATTGAACAATGTGAAAAACCTGCCTTCGCAATACACAATATATTTCCTGGCAAACCAGGAGACTGAGAGCTCTAGTCCCGCCTTAGGCACGAAAGCCGGCTGGGGGACCTTGGGCCAGTCCCTGTCTCTCAGCCCTAGGAAAGAGCCAATGGCAAGCCAGGAGACTGAGAGTTCTAGTCCCGCCTTAGGCATGAAAGCTGGCTGGGGGACCTTGGGCCAGTCCCTGTCTCTCAGCCCTAGGAAAGAGCCAATGGCAAACCAGGAGACTGTGAGTTCTAGTCCCGCCTTAGGCATGAAAGCCGGCTGGGGGACCTTGGGCCAGTCCCTGTCTCTCAGCCCTAGGAAGGAGCCAATGGCAAACCAGGAGACTGAGAGCTCTAGTCCCGCCTTAGCCACGAAAGCCGGCTGGGTGACCTTGGGCCAGTCCCTGTCTCTCAGCCCTAGGAAGGAGCCAATGGCAAGCCAGGAGACTGAGAGTTCTAGTCCCGCCTTAGGCATGAAAGCTGGCTGGGGGACCTTGGGCCAGTCCCTGTCTCTCAGCCCTAGGAAAGAGCCAATGGCAAACCAGGAGACTGTGAGTTCTAGTCCCGCCTTAGGCATGAAAGCCGGCTGGGGGACCTTGGGCCAGTCCCTGTCTCTCAGCCCTAGGAAGGAGCCAATGGCAAACCAGGAGACTGAGAGCTCTAGTCCCGCCTTAGCCACGAAAGCCGGCTGGGTGACCTTGGGCCAGTCCCTGTCTCTCAGCCCTAGGAAGGAGCCAATGGCAAACCAGGAGACTGAGAGCTCTAGTCCTGCCTTAGGCACGAAAGCCGTCTGGTTGACCTTGGGCCAGTCACTTTCTCTCAGCCCAATTCACCTCACAGGGTTGTTGTTGTGGGGAAGATAGGAGGAGGAAGGAGTATTAGGTATGTTTGCCACCTTGAGTTATTTATAAAAATAATAAAAGCGGGATAGAAAATAAATAAATAAATTATACTGTTCTCTGAAGGCTAAATATAGTTTTCTTTTGATTAAAAGGGTCCCCGGTGGGGGAGATGGGTGATTATATAATAATAATAATAATAATAATAATAATAATAATAATAATAATATCTTTTATAGATCAAAACAGGTGATGACAGTTCCAAGAAATTACAAAAATGCAGCGTAGTAGTGGAGAAGGTGCTGGACTAGGAGTAGGAAGTTTGGAAATTTGTCGACTGCAACCCCTACTGCTTCCTAGATAGGTATTTCCTAACATACATTACACACAGTATGTACATTTCCAACACAGTTCTTCATTTGAGACTGTTATTCTTCAAATGTACCCCTGTGGGGTGGGATGAAAATGATGCATGTTTAAAACTTTGGCAATGCTGAAATTGACATCCTAAAATTTCCCCCCTCCCCCCATATTTGTTACAGAGCATTCCACCTACTCACATCTCGTTCCTTATACGTCTCTTGACATTCGTGTTCAAAAGGTGTGCAGGTGCCTCTTCCCAAGCATTTCTAGGAGGTGAAAACCAAACCAACTTCTTTTCAGAGAAAGGACCTTCCACGGATCACAGATCTCCACCCTCACCACAGCAGAGAAAGGAAGTGTGTGTTCTCGGATCGTGGCTCTGTTACTCAATCCATGACTCCGTGAGCAGGTGGAATTTCTGCCTGCCTGCCTGCCTATCTCAAGGGAAGAGGCCCCGTGACAGTCCAAATTCAGGGTTAAATTGCAGAAACCCGTCTCTGCGTAAGCATCTTCTTTTGCCTGCTTGGTTTCTGAGAGGGCTGCGATGCTCAGTGTGGTGTTTGATTGCCTGGGATGGACCTCTCAGCACTGCACTCTTGTGTTCCCAAGGTGGTTTCATTCCCACCCTATATTTGGCCAACTGTATGCTTGATTGGGCCCCATCAGCATTTCATTTTATAGAGTCTAGCTAAAGCAGGGTTTCTCAACCTCGGCCACTTGAAGATGTGTGGACTTCAACTCCCAGAATTCCCCAGCCAGCATGGCTGGCTGGGGAATTCTGGGAGTTAAAGTCCACACATCTTCAAGTGGCCAAGGTTGAGAAACACTGAGCTAGAATCTTCACAACACAACTGATTTATAGGGGACGAAGGTTTCCTGTGCCCTCACATCCCTTCTGTTGAACCCAACATCTGCCATATTCAGGGATACACTATTAGTGGACATGGAGACGCAGTTCCCCTTGTGGTAACTCTTTTGAGGAAACATCTTTGGAATAACTAATTCTCTTAAGATAATTAGAGGGCCAGTTGGCTTGGCTGTTTCACAATATCTGCACAATACATTTACTTCTTCGAGTATTCACAATTATGACTGTTTTTAGTTGCGGCGGGGAGGGGGGGAATCACATAATTAAGGCCACCGAGATAGTTGCTCGTTACAATTAGAGTCAAGTATGTGATAAAGCCTTTAAACATCTGTTCTGTCAAGACACACCGGACATTTCTAGCCATCCTAAACTGATTGGCTCTTCTGGGTGGATGTGGATGGGCTGGCCCAGTGACATTTCTAAATCACTAAATACTGAGGTTAAAACAGACTCCAAATGTCCCACGTATCAAAGCACTCCTGTCTGCTTCAAATCTTCGCAAACAAAATTGGGAGCAGGGGACCTTGAGACATGCAGTTTTCCCCTAGGGTAAGGAAAGAGTAAATTCTTTCATTTGGCTCCATTTTCCCTTGTCAAGGCCCCCTTGGAGCTCACCTGGCATTAAGACATCTGGATTTGAAATGTCAAAAACAATTCCAGACGTCCCATTCATTCTTTTCAATAGTATATGATGTGCCTCAACATAGTTCCTTAGCTTTTATATACAGTAGCACGTAGTTATGAATATAATTCATTTTTCTTTTAGTTAGTATGCCATAATAATACACACGTAAGTACTTAACCCAGTGTTTCTCAACTTGGCCACTTGAAGTTGGGTGGACTTAAAAGGTTATGGAATTTTGAAAAAGAAAACTCCCCTAGATATTTGGTATATAGTATAGTATACACTGAAGGAGATGCAAAACCATGAATCTGGTTCTCCCTTCATTTTCTACTATTATTAATTGTGTGAAGACTCTGTAATAAAGGATACATCAGTAAATTACATTTTATTTTTACTTCTTTACAAAGGATTTTTCTGTGGTTCCAGGTATGGTCCTTGGCAGAAAAAGGGTTAACCACCAGGCATCCGGTGTCAATAGAGCCGGACCTGCCATTTTCTCTCCATGAAGACAGAAATTTTCTCTTTCTCCATTCATCTCGCTAACAGTCAGCAATCTGTTGCCTGCTCTCAAGTCCTTTTGTCAGTCCTCAATCAGCGCTAACTCAAGCCTCCAGTTGGACCATGAAAAATACACACAAATTTGCAAATAGTTCTTGGGTGTTTAAAACGTTATAATGTAATCCTAGCTATTCTGTTTGGGATTTTCCCCCCAACAGAATTTATTCTTATCCTTTTCCTTGTTGGAGAATAAGAAACATTTCCAAAGAATTCAGGTAAGAAACAAATACAATGCTTACCTCTGTTGAGTTTTGCAATAACTATATCTTTGTGCTTGTGTGTGTGTTTTAATTACTTGATCCTTGTTATCTTCTGCCAACCCACTTTGTAGTAGAGCTGCACCATGTTGTAATCAATCACATTTCAGGAGAATATCAACGATTTATTGTTGTTCTTGTTGCTGTGCTTCCAATGGAGCTTTGATAACACTTACAACTTCTTTTTGTTACTATTTTTACCTGTGTATACTTTTTGGCAAGTTCAGAATTACAAATCAGGAGAGAAACAAAATTTGAGTTACCGCTTTATTGTTGGACATGGTGGAAATGCTTGCAAATCTTAAAAGAGGTAAGTTTGAGTCACAGAAAGAAGATCCAGGGAGGCATACAATGAGTAAATCTGCCATTTATTTATTTTTATTTGTTTAAAAGCCTAAGTAGCAACCCTATAGTCCAGTGTTTCTCAACCTTGGCAACTTTCAGATGTGTAGACGTCAACTCCCAGAATTCCCCATTATATGCTAGGCATTATATGCAAAATAATATTAACAACAATAACAACAACAACAGACTCCTGGTTGGATCTGTTATGCTCCTGAAACTAGGAAAGTCTTCTTCCATTTCCAACATAAATATTGGTGAGCATTATGTGTCCTTGGTATAGGAGAAAGGTCTGCGTCAGTCTTTAAAAACATTTTGTGACTTTTAAGAAGATGGCCTGGAATGAGGGTCAAGGGGCCAAAAGCTGAGCTTATGAAGAGAGATTGAAGGAATCGGGGAAATTTAAGCTTGCAAAGAGAAGGCCGAGCCGGACTAGAGTACCACTCATCAAATATTTGATGGGGTGACACATGGAAGAAGGCCAAGATCTGTTCTTTCTCATCCAAGAGTGCAGGATACAAAATAATGGTCTTAAGATACAGAAAACAGATTCCAGTTGACTTTTAGGAATAGTTTTTTTAATGGGATGATTCTTGCATTGAGCAACTGCATAATTTCTAAACCAAGGCAAGTAAGCAGCTAAGAACAAGACAAATTTCAAAGGGACCTTGAATGATGATTTTCTAAAGCCTAAACCAAGAAGTTCTAGAATCATTTTCACATGAGACCTACCTAAAACACCATTGGCTTTTTAAAAAAGTCACTAAGTGGGGAAATCTTCAGAAAGCTGCCCCCCCCCCCTTGCAGGGATGCACTGCACATTCCCTTTCAAGGGAGAAAGCTATTTGGTTTCTGGCCCAATAGTAATAGTTGGAAATACTTTATTATTCTACCAGGTGTCACCACGCTAACTCCAGATCCACCACATGAAGTTCAAGCAGCTGAGCAAAGATTGGGACCGTTTATTCTGTATGCTTGGAAATGGCTTCCTAATTCCGTGGAAAGTTAGGATCATCAGCTGCAAACAAGGTGTTTAGCATTCAGACAGCACTGAATTTCTTCCATTCAGCGTTTGTTCTGCTTTGGAGAACAGACCTTTGCTAAGGAAATGTTACTGAGATGTTCCTGCTAGTGGCTGTTCCAGGAGTCCTTCTGCTTTTGGGCTGGGTGTGCAGATCAGAAGGCCTTTGCCCACCCACCACGTTTTACAAAAACTGTTGGATCCGACGATTCCCAGGCCTTTCAATTGACCTGGAGCATTCACAGAAGCAAGGGGCCCACGTCCTCAACATTTACGCTGCATCCACCGCGGGGCAGTGCAGCCGAGCCTGCTGCATCCACAAGGATGGTAAGGTTTTATTTCCTTCTTAAAGAATCAAGGGAATCCACATGAAAAACACAATATTAGCCGCTTGGTTTATCAACAGTTAAGATATACGTTTTCCTACTCAAGAGCAAGGCTGGAAATCTTTGGCCCTCCAGATGTTGCTTGACTCCAAATCCCATTGACCAGGCTGGTCAACAACATCTGCTGGGCTCAGATTCCCTGGTTCTGCTCTAGCTTGACAAAGAGAGAGAACTCAGGATAGGGCTGTGGAGGAAAGAGAGAGGCTACGCGGATAGAAACAGGTTCGAAAATATTGGGTCACCAGGACCCTCCCCAATCCCCCCCCCAACTCAAGGTGTCATTCCAGTGTCAACCCATTACTTCTTCCAACGTAAATGAACAGTTGCTATTTCTTTGGGAAGGTGTCTAAAATCCTTGCATTGTAAAATTGGAAAGGGAGTCCCACCCCCTGCTCAGTGCAGGAATTCAAATTAAAACATCTGCCCAGATAAGGGCAGAAAACGGCCCAATGTGCATGATGACATCATGTACAACGATGATGACATCATGGGCAACGTCCATACTTGGGTCAGACCTTGGGAGTTCTGGACTGCAGTGAGCGCTAACAGTTGAGTATCTGCACTAAGTTCAGCTCCACTCTAGCAACAAATGTGGCGATCCAGATTCCTCAATTCTCTTCTTGGCAGACAAGGCGGGTGTTGTCCTAGTGATTCCCTGCTCCGCTATTTCAAGTCTGGCCCAGGACAATAAAACTGCACTATCCTACACTATGCCAGGCTTGTCGATCGGAAGGTCGCAAGTTCGGAGGCTCGAGACCCGAGCGCCGCGTGACGGAGTGATCTCCCGCACTCGCCCCAGCTCTTGCCAACCTAGCAATTCGAAAGCATGCAAATGCAAGTAGATGAATAGGTACCACTTTGGTGGGAAGGTAACAGCGTTCCGCGCATGTCATGCCGGCCACATGACTGCGGAAGCGTCTTCGGACAGTGCTGGCTCTTCGGCTAACAAACGGAGATGAGCACCGGCCCCTGGAGTCGAACACGACTGTGCGGGGGAAACCTTTACCTTATATCCTATACTAAAACTGAGCTCCATCAAGTGCCATATTCTGAGAGAACATGTATTTGTGGAGCATCAGAAATAGAAGACCTTGCACATGTCCTGTTTAACTGTCAATCATATGCCTCAGCAAGGGCTCAGTACTTGCAGACACTACTTGACAGAACCATAGATTGGGACTCCAACAAAAGATTATCTCATTTCCTTCAGGGCACAAATATATATGTAGTCACTAGAACTGTTAAGTTTATAGTCACGGCGGTCCAACAGAGAACACGTTTTATGGAACACGTTGGGGTGGCATGCAAAGGTGATGAATTCACCTAAACACATACTGTCTTCGAGTTTAATATCCATCTTATCATACATCTCTGCACTGTATTTTATCCTATACTATTTTATCTTACTTTTTATCCTTACTTTATCTTACCTTACTATACTTTATCTATCTTATCTCACCATAGCCTATTTTATCTCATTTTATTGTATCTTACTTTATTTCGTTTTACTGTATTTTATTGTGGCTGATGCCTATGCTTTGATATGGTCAATTGACCAATGAATAAAGTATACTACTACTAGTAGGAGTAGGAGTAGTAATAGTACTAAAGGTAAAGGTTTTCCCCTGCACAGCCGTGTCCGACTCTAGGGGCCGGTGCTCATCTCCGTTTGTTAGCCGAAGAGCCAGCGCTGTCCGAAGACGCTTCCACAGTCATGTGGCCGCATGACGCGCGCGGAACGCTGCTACCTTCCCACCGAAGTGGCCCCTATTGTTCTTTGTTTGAAAGTTCCGCTCTGGAGGCCATCAAACTATGCCTGAAGAAAGCAATGAAGAGGAGAGGAGGAGCAGCTCCGTCTCTCATGCGTGCTGCGAGATATGAGCTGGTAGGATAAAGGGACTAACTGAAATAAGAGCTGAAGGACTGAGCCCGTCCGTTACTGGAGCACTGATCCGGCACAAGAAAATCCCCTTCTTCATATGGTGAGGTAATCTGACACATAATCCCGCCAGCATATATCCCGGTCTTGATATTTAGGCAAAAAAGTATGAAAACACCAACTCATTAGAAAAATAATATGCTTAATCCTTTTTGGCTGATTTTTGACTAAGATTTGGTTGTGGAGAGAGAGATGCCTAGAGAATCAGTTTTTAGCATTTATCAGGGGTCCCCAACCTTTTTGGCGCCTGGGACCAGTTTCAAAAGACGATTTTTCCACGTACCGGGGGGGCGGGGTTTCCGGGATTTCCACAGACCAGGGGGGTGGGGTTTCCGGGATTTCTGCGGACCGGGGGCGGGGTTTCCTGGATTTTCGCGGACCAGGGGGCGGGGTTTGCGGGCAGGAGCCAATCGTGCACACCGGGGGTGGAGTTTGCGGGCAGGAGCCAATCACAAGCACCGGGGTGGGGTTTGCGGGCGGGAGCCAATCACACAGAAGGGGGCGGGGTTTGCAGGTGGGAGCCCCACGGCCCAGTTCCTAACAGGGTGCGGCCCACAGGTTGGGGACCCCTGATTTATGTTTTCAGATGGCTGAGGCATGAGCTGTCACTACTATTTGCACTGAGAGCATCACTGGTGGAATTAGGCAACCTGGTACAATTCAGTCTTGACATCATTGTAACATCATCATAATGATGACATTACAGATTGAATATGATTTGAATGTAAATCTACTAAAGTTACTGAAGGATCCCAGTTTATGAGTTCACAGGTTTATTCGAGAACAAAAAGGACACAGGTCAGGATAAAGTTTCCCTTGAGCTCAGCTTGATCTTTAGCGACTTGGATGGACTCATCGAAATTATTTTCTTGTCTTCTTCTGGGGCGCTTCTCCAACTTGCCAGTCTAGCCTATAGTTGATGGTCTCCAGTCCCGTGAGAGATTGTGGGGAGGCTGGGAGGGCGTTTTGTTTAAACAGTGGCCCTTGCGTTTGTTGAGTTCTCTATTAGGTTTGATGTCAAATCAGTTCTATTATACTTTGGACACATCATGCGAAGGCCCAGCTCTGTGGGAAAGGCTCCGATACTGAGAAAGGTGGAAGGAGAGAGAAGAAGGGGACGGCCACCAACCAGGGGGATGGACTCAGTTACAGCAGCGATGGGGGCACCACTGGAAGACCCGAAGGACCGGGTTAGGGAGAGATCGTCATGGAGAAAATCTGTCTACGTGGTTGCTAAGAGTCAACATTGACTTAATGGCACACTTTCACTTCCGGGTACTGGTCGGAGCACAGCGAAGAACTGGGGCTCCTTAGCCTCGATTCCACGGCTAAGCTGTTTGCAGCGATTTGGGAGAAGAAAATCGCTGGAAAAATCACACTCGAAGAGAGTGTGATCAGAAGATTAACCACAAAGGGTCTCTGAAGTAAATGCCCTCCCCCGACTCCTGTAATTTCCACTGCGGGAGGAGGGAGATGGAGCAATGAAAGGAGACTGGGAAGAAAAACGGGGCTCTGCAGCAGCCGTGATTCTAAAAGATAAGTAGCTGGCCCGACCAGGCTTTTAGTCACTTTTTTTTACTTTTAAACATTATTATTTTTTTATTAAGTGCTAAGATTTGTATCTGGACTTGATTTATATTTGCTGGTGCTATATTTTTTTCTTGTTAATGGAAGAATAAACGGTGGGAAGAGAAGCTAAGTGGCTTTGCTAGAAGTGAAAGTGACTTTTACTATTATTTCAGTTTGGTTTGAGTTTTTTACTTATGGACAACTATTGGTATTTCTATTTTTGTTCTCTGGAATACTATATTAAAGCTTGGATTTAAATGGAGTGATTAATACTTTATTTTTTAAGATTTTGATGTTGGGATTACTGAACCCTATTAAAAACTCTTTTATATATACAAGTTCCTCTTTTTCTTTTTGAACTTTGAACTCTGTTTGGATTTATTTTTCTGAAAAAGTCAAGTTATTTAACGTTTAATTTGGATTATTGGATTATTATATGGAAAGTAGAGGCTTTTTTACATGTCTCTAGCAACATTTTTTCTTTTTGACTTGTGGTTGGATTGAAGAATTACAAGTGGGAAGGTGAAACCCTGGGAATATTTACTATTCTTATCTTTGATTTTGACTACAGGAGAACAAAAAGTCCTAGGCTTTTATCCTTTGAAACACTGTGGACTTTTATATATAAGGGATTATAAATGACCTAAGAGGAAAATTTTTAAAGGAGCCTAGTTCTCTCTTTCTTTTTCCTTAACCTTTTGGATATTTGTTTTTTCACCTTTTCTTTTTTCTTTTTATTATTTGTAAAAGAATTTTTAATTTTTTTTTTAATTTTTTCCCCTTTTTTAAATAATTTTTGTTATATTGTTATATGGTGCTTTTTCCCCTTTTCTCCCTTTTTTCTTCTTTTTTGCAGGGCTATGGCGTCTTTGGGAACGAGACGGGCGGAGAAGGAGAAGAAGAAGGAGACTGGAGGATCACCTATTGATTCTGCTACACCTGCTACATCTGCCTCAGAAGCTTTATTACCAGAAATGAAAAAGATATTAGAAGCTGTTGCAACACTAAATAAGAAAATGGATGATCAGAATACAGCAATAAATAAGAAAATGGATGATCAGAATACAGCAATAAATAAGAAAATGGATGACCAGAATACAGCAATAAATAAGAAAATGGATGACTCCACGAAGCAGATGGAAGATCAGATTACAGCATTAGACAAAAAAAATGGACGATATGAAGAAAGAAATAACCCGAGAGATTAAGCAAGATTTTAAAAAAGAAATTCAAACAGTTAAGGAAGTGGTCAATTCTCTGTCAGGAGAACTTAAAGATACGCAAAGCCAGATGCAAAAATTAGAAGATAAATCAGAATATGCTATTAAAGAGATTGAACATAATCTAGATATCACAGCTTTAGCAGAAATGAGAGAGAAGGAGCACATCTTGAGATTTAGAGCAATTCCAGAACAAGTAGATGAAAATGTGAGAGAAAGGATGACTTTTGAATTAGCTAAATTTTTGGAGACAAGAGAACAAGATTTAGATTTGGAGATAGACAAGATATTCAGAGTAAACTCACGTTATGCTAAGGAAAGAAAAGTCCCTAGAGACATATTGATATATTTCGTAAGAAAAGTGACAAAAGAGCAAATCTTAAGGAAGCATTATAATACTAGATTAAATATAGAAGGGAAGGAAATAATTGTATTAAAAGAAATTCCCTTGAGAATAATTAGGAAAAGAAAAGACTATTCTTTCCTTACAGACAAATTAAGGCAACATAGTATTTCATTCAGATGGGAAAAATTGGAAGGCGTATCGTTTGAGTTTAAAGGACAGAGATTCAAAATAACTTCCATTTTAAAAGCAAAAGCTTTTTTAGAGAAATACAAGAAAGAAATGGGTTTACCAGAAGGAGAATTGACAAAAGGAGGAGAAACATCGAAAGACAAAGAGAAGACTGAAGATCTATCTGAGAAAGGAGCTACAGGTGTGGACTTAACAAAGGGATTTTAAAGAATAAAACACCAATGGAACTTAAATATCTGACATGGAATATTAATGGAGCCAATGCTCCACAAAAAAGAAGAAAGATATTTCATTTTTTGAAAAAACAGAAATTGGACATAAGTTGTTTACAAGAGACTCATATTTGTAAAAAAGATACTAAATATTTGATTCAAAAACAGCTTGGAGAAGAATTTATTTCGGCTGGATATAAAAAAACTAAAGGGGTAGTCTTATATGTACAACCAAAGTTAAACCCAAAATTGATATTAGCTGATGAAGAGGGTCGATACATTGTAGTAGAAATTAACATACAAGGAACTAAAACACTGATAGTTGGACTTTATGCACTGAATATGGATAAAGGAGTATTTTATAAAAACCTGATGGATAAACTTTTGGACTTAACTTATGACAATTGGTGTTTCATGGGGATTGGAATGGGGTAATTTACCCCAGATTGGATAGACAGTCACAAAAAGAAGTGAAGCAAACACAGGGAAAATTGCCACAAACATTTTTCGACTTGAAAGAGATGTTGGATTTACAAGACATTTGGAGATGTATGAATGGGACTTCCAGAGAATTTACATATTATTCAGAGAGATTTAAATCACATTCTAGAATAGATATGATTTTGATATCTAAAAATTTGATGATGGATATTAACAAAGTTGATATATTACCTAAGACTTTATCAGATCATAATCCAGTAATGTTGACTCTTAAAGGGAAACGGAATGTATTTAGATGGAGATTGAATGAGTCACTACTACGGAATAATGATGTAGTTGATGTATGCAAAAAAAAATTAAGAGAATATTTTCAATTTAATTTGAACAAAGGGACTAATATTCAAACTGTATGGGAAGCCAGTAAAGCATATATGAGGGGTTATTTTATTCAATACAATGCTCAAATGAGGAAGAAAAAACAAAAAAGAATTCAATTGATTTTAGATGAAATTAAAAGTAAAGAGTTAGATTTGAGAGATAAACCAATGGATGACACTTTGCTCACTCAAATTAAATTCCTACAAAAGCAAATATCAATGATATTAACTCAAGAGATAGAGACTCAAATGAAATTTACAAAACAAAAATATTTTGAATATGCAAATAAACCAGGTAGATGGCTGGCTTATAAATTGAGGAAACAAAGACAAAAGAATTTGATTACTAATATTCAACATGAAGGAAAAACTCTGGTGAATAATATGGACATTCAAAAAACCTTTCATGACTATTATTCTAAATTATATAAAAAACAAGATGTCAACTTGGATGAGATTGAAGAATATTTGAATAAACAAAAACTAACTGTTCTTAATGACCAACAAAGATTGATATTAAATAATGTTATAACAAAAGAAGAATTGATAAAAGCTTTTAAGAAAATTAGTAGTGGAAAAGCTCCTGGACCGGATGGATTGTCAGCAGCCTACTATAAATGTTTTGAAGAGGATTTATGTCTACCTTTGCAGAAGACTATGAATTCTATTTTGGAAACAGGAATTATGCCTGAAACTTGGAAAGAAGCACATATAACATTGATACCCAAAGAACAACAGGATTTAACATTAACTAAAAATTACAGACCAATATCTTTATTGAATAATGACTATAAGATATTTACAACGATATTAGCAGAAAGAATGAAGAATATACTTAAGGATTTTATTCATCAAGACCAAACTGGTTTTCTACCCAAAAGACAAATTCATGACAATGTCCGAAACATAGTAGACGTAATTGAATATTTGGATCAACACTATGATAAACAAGCTGCCTTGATATTTATTGATGCTGAAAAAGCCTTTGACAACTTAAATTGGCCTTTTATGTTCAAAGTTTTGGAAAATATGAATTTTGGAGGAAATTTTATAAAATGGATTAAATCAATATATACTCCACAATTTGCCAAAATAATTGTTAATGGAGAATTTAGTAAGCCATGTGAAATACAAAAAGGTACTAGACAAGGTTGTCCATTATCTCCACTTTTGTTTATATTGGTATTAGAGGTTTTACTTAGAGATATTAGACAAGATGATGGTATCCATGGTATTAAAGTTAAAAAAGAAGTTTATAAACTAAGAGCATTTGCTGACGACCTAGTCATTACTTTGGAGAATCCACTAGAAGGAATTGAAATATTAATACAGAAACTAAAAGACTTTGGGTCGCTAGCAGGGTTCAAAGTGAATTTACAGAAGACAAAAGTTTTGACCAAAAATATGGATTACCACCAACAAGAGAAATTGAAAGAAATAACAGGATATTCAATGGAAGAAAAAGTAAAATATTTGGGAGTATATTTAACAACTAAAAATGTTAAGTTGTTTAAGAATAATTATATTCCACTTTGGATGGATATTAAAAAAGATTTGGAACATTGGGAAAAACTGCAATTATCATTATTAGGTAGAATTTCAGCAATTAAAATGAATGTTTTGCCAAGAATTTTATATCTTTTTCAAACACTACCTATATTGGCATCAGAAGAACCTTTTAAACAATGGCAGCGAGATATTTCTAAGTTTATTTGGCAAGGGAAAAAACCAAGAGTAAAATATAAAGTCTTGCAAGACTCTAAAGAAAGAGGAGGACTAGGTCTACCGGATTTGAAATTATATTATGCTGCTTGTTGCTTGGTTTGGATTAAAGAATGGATAGTTTTGAAAAATGAAAAATTATTGAATTTGGAAGGACATGAATTAAGATATGGATGGCATGGATATTTGTGGTACGATAAAGTTAAAGTTAATGTGGACTTTAAAAACCATTATATTAGAAGATCCTTGTTAAGAATCTGGAATAAATATAAATTAATCTTATGTTATAAAAGACCCTTATGGATTTCTACACAAGAAGCATTCTACAGAACAGAAGTAAGAAATAAAGATAAATGGTTAACCTACAAAGAATTTTTAAAGAAAGAACAAGGACAATATATAATTAAATCAATAGAAGAATTGGTATCAGAGGGATACAGTTTTCAATGGCTTTCATATATGCAGCTCGTAGAGAAATTTAAATTAGATAAGAAAGACCTTGAATTTGAACAAACCAAATCGGAATTTGAGATACAACTATGTGAGACAGATGATCATCTAATTGCAAAAATGTATAAATTATTGTTAAAAGGTGAAATGGTAGAGGAACAAGTTAAAGACTGTATGATTAAATGGGCTAAAAATATTGGCCATAATATTCAAATGCAACAATGGGAAGATATGTGGACCAAAGGGTTAAAATTTACTTTGTGTTATAATTTAAAAGAAAACTTTTATAAGATGATGTACAGATGGTATATGACCCCACAAAAACTTTCTAAAATGTATGGAAATGTCTCCAACTTATGTTGGAAATGTAAAAAAAAAGAGGGGTCTTTTTACCATATGTGGTGGACATGTGAGACTGCAAAAAAATTTTGGACTCAAATACATGCATTGATGCAAAATATATTACAAATTCGAGTTCCATTTAAACCGGAATTTTTCTTACTGGGAATAATTGATGGACAACCTGGGAAGCAATTTACAAGGATTATGCAATACATGATTACAGCAGCAAGACTTATTTTTGCACAAAATTGGAAAAACCAGATATCGCCTACAATACAAGATTGGATGTTAAAATTGATGGATATGGCAGAGAATGATAAACTGACATGTTTATTAAAAGAAAATCCAAATAATTATTTCCTTAAAGAGTGGAAACCATTAACTGACTATTTACAAGATGCGGGAGGGGCAAAGCTTATATGGGGATTTGAAGATTAAAATATATATATATTGATGTAATAGACAAGAAATATTCTTTAATATTATATATAGACCTAGCATGTAAGATAAAATTTTTAAAATACCATGACCAGATACAAATCGGAAGTTGACCAAATTCTGTTTCAGCTTTATCTTTTTTTCTTTTTTCCTTTACTACACTTTTTTATCTTTTCTTTTTTCTTGATTTGTATTTCCATTTTCTTTTCTGTTTCAAACTTTTATCTATGTAAAATTAAAATCTAATAAAATTTGTTAAAAAAACATTGACTTAATGGCACATAATTGATCGATCAATCAATCAATCAATCAATCAGTGCAAAGACCTAGCTCCCTGGAGAATTCTGTAATGCTGGGAAAGGTGGAAGGAAAGAGAAGAAGAGGACCACCAGCAGCCAGGTGGATGGACTCAGAGTGGCGATGGGGACACTGATGGAAGACCTGAAGGACCAGGAGAAAATCTGTCTATGTGATTGCTAAGAAATTGACACCAAATCAATCAATCAATCAATCAATCAATCAAGTCCTAGTTTTAAAAGGGCCCCCGTTTCTAATGTGTTCTAATCCAGTGTTTTTCAAACTCTGTTCTGTGGAACTGGAAGTTTTGTGAGAAATTGATGGGGTTCTGTGAGGCCAAAAAAAAAAAATAGTTTACTTGAATGCAAGCTTTGCCTCTTAATTAGTGATCTGGGATTTCTTTTTCTTTTTTAAACCATCACGTTAAAAAAACCACAGCCTGAAAGAGCACATCCAGCATAGGCCGCAGCAGGCCAGCTTAAAGCTTCTCTCTTTCTCTGCTTTTTAGTTTCCTGTAACTTGGCTGTTTTCTACTACGAAACCAAGATCCAGGATATGAACTGCATTCACATGTATTGCCCAGTGCTGGAAAGCTGCATAGTGAAACCTACAGGCGGCGTGGTCCTCTACAATATTACACCAGGTAAGGCATTAGGGCACACTCAAGGGAAAAGTGATTTGCACATGGGCATAACTAAAACCCACCATTTTTTTTTTAAAAAAAAGAACAACTCAGGACAGTAAAACTTTACAGCAGAGAAGCTGGGAGGGAGACATTGTCTTCTCTGTGTAAACCACACCCTGTAGATAATAATAATAATAATAATAATAATAATAATAATAATAATAATAATTTATCTTTGATTAATAATAATACCATTTTATTACGCTTTGATTGCTGAGCTACATGGCCTTAAGAAGAGTTTTACTGTAGAAAGTCACTTGCAGGTTTAGGAAGTGTCCAGGTATGACGTTGGTGGAGACAAGCTTCTAGACCAGATTATTGAGAAGCAAATGGTACCCTTGGATGAGAGGAGAGGAATTAAGCCTTTATTCTGTCTCGGGTTCTGTTTTCCCAGGGGTTGATCCTGATCTTCTTGTTTTTGAGAGGCTCTCGTTCAAAGATGTAAACACCAGGTCTTCTTTTAATAAGTGGGAGAGGCATGGCGGGGCACGGGCTGCCGACCTAGAAGCACACCAGGATGAACTGTCGTCCCCCCGATTCCTTCTCCTGGAGGCCTCCCCTCCCACAACAGCCCCACAGCCAGCTGCGGACAGGACCGGCAGGAGTTCAGCAGCAGATGCTGCCGTCAGGAATTCACCCGTCACGTTTACGGCGTTGGCTTCAGCGACGGACCATTCTGTGAAAGCAGTACAGGTTCTTCCGGAGAGGAACGGCACCACCACCACTTCCGACAATGCCAAGGCATCTCCTGTCTCTGTACTTGCACCCATCCAGATGGCATCGCTATCTCCCGGCGTGGTCCTTCCAAATAACAGCAAACACTTGAACGAAACCAAAGTCTACAGCGGAAGGGACAACAGTTCCGACGATGAAGGCCAGCAGCCCACGCAGGAGGTGATGGGAAGGGGGACCTGGTGGCTTTGTTCTTCACTGGCTTTCACGTGCTGCTGCTGCGGCAGTATCGTTTTGGCCACAGGATGCTCCTGGAAAAAGAGGGGTCATTATAAACCAAGGCAGAAAGGAAGGTCAGCATCCAAACCATTCATAAAATACTCTGCCGTTAAAAATAGCTTTTAATGGTCAAGCATTCCAAATTCAGCAGGAATGGAAGGACTGATATTCCAAGCAGGGGACGTGGACTGGTGGGGGGCAGAAAGAAAAATATAACTGTTTTAGTTTAGAAAGATTTAATCTGTGTTGAATGGATAAAGGTAAAGGTTCCCCCTGCACATTTGTGCAGTCGTGTCTGACTCTAGGGGCCGGCGCTCATCTCCATTTCTTAGCCGAAGAGCCAGCATTGTCCGAAGACGCTTCCGCAGTCATGTGGCCGCATGACACACGTGGAACACTGTTACCTTCCCACCGAAGTGGTACCTATTCATCTCCTTGCATTTGTATGCTTTCGAATTGCTAGGTTGACAAGAGCTGGGGCTCACTCTGTCACGCGGGGCTAGGGATTCGAACCTCCGAACTTGCGATCTTCTGATCTGATCGACAAGCCTGGTGTCTTACCCGCTGAGCCACCACGCCCCTATTGAATGGATACTTAACCATTAAACTAGAATATTCTTATTACAGAATGGGGAGCAATTCCAGCTTGGAATCTTCTGAGCGTGAAGCTGCTGGTTTGGCTATTCCAAGCTCAGAGCAGAACCTCCACGTTCACAGAATTTTGTTCCAATCTTAGGAAAAAAACGTACTGGTTTCATACTGAACTCAAGACAAACCAATAACCAGGGAAGTGTATTTTTCATGTTTTTCAAGGGCTGTTCAAGTGAACCCGTTGTGTTGTTCTTTCGAGGGACTGCTGTGGCTGTTTTTTGTAGACACCCTGCAAAAAACCTAAATGAAACCACGCTTAGGCTGTGTGTAATGGGATTTGTTCCTTCATTCTTTTATAAAAACAATTCCCTTGGCCAATTTTTCAGTAGCTTGAGAAGTAGTTAGCAATTAGTCTAGACCAGTGTTTCTCAACCTTAGCAACTTGAAGATGCCAAGGTTGAGAAACACTGGTCTAGACTACCACTCCAGCCACTTTTGTGGCTAGAAAAGTAAAATGAAGGAGTACAGGGCGTGTTCTTGGTGTCTGTTTGTCCTCTATGGTAGAACATTCAGTACAGTTCAAGTTCCATTCCTCTGGACCAGTCAGCTCAGAACAATATAAATGGGGCTCTTACCTTGATCTCAAATCTTTTCCATTTCATGCATGCCTTTCATTCTTATCTCTGCTCAGCAGATCAACTCGGGGTTCTTTAGATATACTACTATAGTTATCTTCATTTTGCATCTTTGGAAGACTGAAGTTGCTTAAGCCCATTAAGGGAGTCTGGGATTCGAGGCAAGATCAACTAAGTCATCCCTGATACACAGGCATTTATTGCAGGCTAAAAGGTATCAACACAATACTGCTGTTCAAATCTTATCTTTTCCAGTTGTTTATTTTGCAGGTAATGTGCAAACTGCAGTTGTCACTGCCCTGTTATAATCTTACAAGCTGTAGCTTGAATCATGTCAACTGGATTTCTATTTTCTCAGTGGAAACGTTTCCCTCCTTATCCAAGGAGCTTCTTCAGTCTGAGCAAAGTTAGTAAGGGAATCCTTAAATATGTTTCTAGGTGGCTGTGTGACCTTGCACCTGGGGCTAGGTCATGGTTATTTTGAGATGTTATTTCTAAGTCCCTTTATCATCTAAAGGAGGATCGTTAAGATCACCATGCTGCTGTTGAGCTTGTGAAATGGTCTTAATCTTCCCAGGCACAGAAGACAAAGCAGGGAGGAAAATAGGGGAAAGATTGTGCCTGAGGCCCCCACCTCTATTCAAGGAAGGATTTTCCAAGTTGGCATAAATGGATTCCTTGACCCCTCTCTCAAACCACCTATCTTCTCTGTCTAAAATGTGAACATTAATGTCCTCAAATGAGTGTCCTTTTCCCTTTAGATGAAGATAAACTGCTGACTCTGGTCCTGTGGTGTTACTCCTCCTGTGTTGGGCCATCCTCCTGTACAAAGGTTGTTTGGTTTCTCCAATGTAGAGCTCAGAGCACTCCTCACTGCACTGGATTGCATACACTACATTGCTTTTCTTGTGTTTTGGAGTTTGATCTTTGGGGTGTACAAGCCTCTGTCTCAGTGTGTTGGTGGGTTTGAAATATACAGGTATGTGGTGTTTGCCAAATATCCTTTTTATCTTTTCAGACACGCCAGCCATGTAAGGAATGACCAGGTTCTTCCGTTTACTCTGAGTCTCAGCCCTGTCTGTCGCTGTTTTAGGTCTGGTAGACTTAGATTTAGTGAAGGCCCAATTTGGATATCCACAGGCCTTCAGAGCTGTTCTCAGGTGCTGATTTTCATTCTTTTTGGAATCCATGGAGGTGGGGATGGTTTCTGCTCTGTGTGACAATGTCCTGATGACCCCTAGTTTGTGCTGTAGTGGATGGTGGGAGTCAAACATCAGATATTGATCTGTGTGTGTGGGTTTCCTGTAGATCCCTATTTCTAGCTTGCCACCGCTCCCAATGAGGACTTCACAGTCTAGGAATGCCAGTCTGTTGTCCTTGGTGTCTTCTCTGGTGAACCTAATGTTGGCATCTATGGTGTTTATATGGTCCGTGAAGGCCTGTACTTCCTGGGCCTTGATTTTGACCCAGGTGTCATCCACATACCTAAACCAGTGGGTGGGCACCGTTCCCTGGAATGTGTTGAGTGCTTTCTTCTCCACTTCTTCCATGTATAAATTGGCCACAATGGGTGACACAGGAGGACCCATGGCACAGCCGTGTTTTTGTCTGTAAAAGTCACCTCTGTATGAGAAATAAGTGGTGTTGAGACACAGGTCCAGAAGATGGCAGATCTGGTTTGGGTTGAGATGGTTTCTCCTTTCAAGGGTGCTGTCCTCTTCTAGTCTCTTCCTGACCGCGGATAGAGCATGAGTGGTGGGGATGCTGGTGAAAAGGGAGGACACATCGAAGGAGACCATAGTTTCATCTGTATGCAGTTTCAGGACAGAACTGTATCCAGTTTCAGGACTTAGAAGAGGACACATAGCACATAACCACATAGCATAGGTGGCAGAAATTCAGCAGGAAAATCGTCATGTAGACTTATGAATGCAGTAAGCTTCATTCAGGGCCAAGAATAATTTCCCCAAAGTCCCAGGAAGATTTCAGCTACTAACATTCATTTTGGACCATCAGTGGAAGCTTTAGTAATTGCTGTACTCTAATCTCTAGGACAGAGCTTTCCAAACTTTTCATGTTGGTGACACACTTTTTAGACATGCATCATTTTGCGACACACTCTTTACAGCAGGGAATCATTTCGCGACACACTCTTACAGCAGGGCACAAGGCAGGCACTAGGACCTGCGCGGAATCCTAGCAGGGCAGGTTTGGAGGCAGCAAGGCACAAGGCAGGCACTAGGACCTGCGCAGAATCCTGGCAGGGCAGGTTTGGAGGCAGCAGGGCACAAGGCAGGCACTAGGACCTGCGCGGAATCCTGGCAGAGCAGGTTTGGAGGCAGCAGGGCACAAGGCAGGCACTAGGACCTGCGCGGAATCCTAGCAGGGCTCGGAGGCAGCAGCAGCAACACGCCCAGACACTGCAGCCAACACATTAACATGTCCCGACAGAGTTTGGATAGCTCTGCTCTAGGAATACACAAGAAACTTGCTGATAAATGCAATCCCTAGGACATCCTTTACTTCTGCGTGGTTTTGAAACGATCTCATCTTGAATATCTGCAAAATCTTTACCTTTAGTTTCTAATGTTTTAGTTCTTTCTCCTTAGAACCCATCAAGTGTTCCACACTAATTCTCGGCTGCAACAATCATTACCTGTTGGGTTTTGAAGGTCTGATATGAATTTTGTTCTTTCAGGACGAGCCAACAAGGGGAAATAATAAAGAACAGAAAGGGCAATAGATGGTTAAGGATATTGTTTTATGACTGGCTACCACAGTATTTCTTCACTTCCCTTGACTTTTGCACAAATCCTGGTAGTTCTGCAAAGTGAAATCAGACTTCAATAAAACTAGGTAATTTCCAGGATGAACTGAATTCTATAATGCTCATAACTCCAAATTGCTGGAAAAAAAGATTGGACATCTATGCTGTAGCTGGTTGATGTTTCTGGGTCAAATGTATTGGGGAGCCAGGGAAGAGGATGTGAAAGGCGATCATCTTAATTTGCAACTGGATGTTACTGAACATTTTATTAGGAATATCTCCATCAGTACATACATAGCATTCCACAAAACAATGGCTTACATCACGAGCCATGCAGGTTTAACAGTCTCTTAACCGAATTCTTATACTCCAAAAGATTCTTCTCTGTTTCTCCTTCATTTTTCAAGAGAACCATGGACTTTTTGTAGTCCTGAATCACCTCTAAGGCAAGAAGCTCCTCTCTGCTAATTTCTTCAGCTTTTTCAGCTGCTCTTATCTGGCGCAATGTCCTTAAAGCATTCTGCTCAGAAACACTGTTCTCCCAGACATACTCGTACATATCTGCTTCCGTAATGTCTTTTTCCCATGGTTCCGCTTTCTGGAAAACAGAACGAAAACAAGATCAGTGAAGAAACGGAGGACCGGCAATGCAGTTATGAAGACGCCAGCGGTTCAGGGAAGCACCTCCGAAAGACCCTGGCGCCGAAGTTCGATAATGGCGAGTGAACCTGGTTGATCAACCTCCCCAATTTCGGCCAGCAATGGGAAGCCACCTGTCCCCGAAGACCCGGGCAGTGCTCCAAATTTTGGCAGCAAGATTTGAAGAGCTCTTGACTGAACAGCCCACCGTTAGGAGGTCAGAAAAGCTCTCTTGCCTTGGGGAGTGCCGCAGAAAAGGGAGACCAAAACATACTCAGCGGCTTGTAGGATTTGAGTGGGCCGTCTTCGCTGCTTAGCATGCCATGAAAATGCCAGACGCCCCTTTTTAAAGAACAGCAGTGGCCTGTTCTGCCAAAAGACTCGGCAACTTCCCCTCTGCCAGAAGACTCTAAGCTGACCTTCGTGGGTTGGGGCGGTGATGGCAGCGCCTTTCCCTGTTTATTTTGTTTCCTGGCACTCATAGGTGTCTCCAATCACACCTGACTCCAGCAGGACTAAGCACGTCTCTTTATGGCCCTGATTCTAAGCCGCTGATCCAGAGAGGTGGTGGTGATGGCTTAGCCCCGTGATGTATCCCAGATATAAGTTGTTTGTTAAAACGTAAACAAGCAGGAAAGTAGAAAGGTAGAATTCCTCATTATAGGAATATGTACTAGAACCTAAATGGCCATGGAACAGTTTAGGCCCGATGCCCACAGAATCCAACTTCCAGCACGGCCTTTATTTTATTTATTTATTTATTTGTCAAATTTTTATCACCACCCATCTCCCTCCACAGGAGGGACTCCTTTAACCGATGCCAACGTAAAGCTGCAGCTCAGCTTTCAAGTAAAGAAGTTTCCGAGGAGCCCCAATACCCACACCGGAGGGGCAGCTCCTGCTCAAACCCCGTTACTCCTCCACCAGCATTTCCCTTCACAGAAGAACGTTGTCAAACAGGCACCCGAGCCCACCTTCCATTGAGAATACTGTGTGGCATATTCCCCTGCTTTCACTCCCCTTGACTTCCATCTTTTGTGCAAATTCTGGCGCTCCTGCAAAGCGTAATTAAGACTCTCCAGCCACCAGGTATCTGCAGAATGGACGGATACCTACAAACGGCCGCACCACTTTATGCACGCAAAGACTTAGTTTTGCCACTTGGTGGCAGTAAATGTTACGTTTTCATCTTCAGGACTCTTGACTCCCTCCACTGAATTCACACTTTGGCCCTTTAGAAAGCCACAAAGGTGAATTATTCCAGAGTTTCCACACAGGATGGCGGTTTATGGTAGAATGGATGGGATTTTATCCTCTCATTTAATCTTACAGGATTGCTGGTAAGTTAAGTCGAAAAACAAGACCCACGTGTACTGCCCTTGGGATAAACAGAGGTTATCTGGTAAAAAATCTGCATTTCTGTCAGGAAGAACCCACCCAATGGGGCTAACAACATACTGTTAGGAAGAAGTAACTAACAATCCAAGATCAGATTGAAGCAGGCACTGGTTCAAACTGCCTTAATGGGGAGAACAGCAACTTCCTAACCATCTATCAATCCAATTCATTTTTGGCCAGTGACATCTCTCCCCCCACTTTTTTAAAAAAAGAAATGCCTGAACAGATTATGGTTGCCGCCAGAGTTCTCAGACCTTTTCAGGTAATTTGGAAACGAAGTTCAAGTGAAAATGATTTAAGACACAACAAAAAATGCGTAACCTTCTCGGCTATTCGGTGAGCCTCCGATAACTTTAACCATTAAATCCTTCTGAGTTGTGAGTTCCTACTGAAGGCCACACTCCCCTCATTCAATTGCTCTCATCTTTTCTCCAAACTCTAAATGGAAGGCTTGCATGGAGTCATTTGGAGCAAGGTGCCCCCAGCATCCAGGTCTGTTTTTCCTTTTCATCTCCCTAAATGAGGCAACGGCTGGAACTGGCATCTGGAATGCCTGAAGGGGACCGAGAAACTGAAGCTCTGCCCCGCTAAAAGGGAGCCACCGTTGGCTGATCTGGAATTTGTTTTCAATCTCTTACAAGATTGCATGTCCTCTACATGATCTCGCCTGACAGTGGACTAAGACATGGTCTCCTAAGTTGCTCCAGTGAGAGATCGGTTCTGAGAAACCTAGATCTTTCCATAATTTAGATCATGATCAAATCAGTTCCAACATTCAAAACTAACACTTCTGAATGTTATTGAGAAACTTAAAATACACCCATCCCTTAGAGATCACTGGTCTTATTTTTTTTCAAAGCACAGTTAAAAATCCATGTTCAATCTAGAAATGGGGGGGGGGGAGGAGGCATTTCAGGAAGACTCTTGGTCCTTGAAGGAACTCAGCCCAGCTCTACATCGCAGGATCTGTCCCAAAGCATTCACTGACAAAGCCAAACTTTATAACCTCCCAGCGTAAGTAAAATCTAAAATATGTAGTTTGGATTTAGAATTTTGCTATGCACTTGAGTGATTTTGTTACTGTTTTGCCTGAGTTTGGATGCTTTTAAATTTGATTTATTTTTATGCTGCAGGTCCTGACAGGGCTGAAAGACAGCATCCAATTATTCTAACAAATAAAAGTACCCGATTTAACGTTATAGTAGCCTCTGAACATCCTTTCTATTTTTATTAAGTTTATAAATTTGGTGCCATGTTAAAAAAATACTCTTAATTATTAATCATGCATACAAGCGGTTCTTAAATGTAGAAAGGGGAGAGTTCAGAAGAACGGAAGTGACTGAAAATTAACTTGGTAGGAGACAATTAGAAATATAGGCATGATTGAGAAGAAGCAGATATTTGGTCGGTTTTAGTCCACTAATTCATCCAGGAAAAATGGTAAACAGACGAACAACAAGCTGTAAAACCTCTCTTAGAGCTCACTGTTCTTGACTGTCTTCTTGTGTCCCAGCCTGACCTCTGGATGGGATGGGTTCTGTCCCAGTGTCGGCGGCTGGGAGGGTCTGGACGGGAAAGAAGAGGTTGTGGCTCAACCCTTCAAGGCCGAGTGGCCATGGGTTCCAGGTGCCCCATGGATCCAGGAAGAGGAGCGCCTCCATCTTTGGTCCTGGAGGGGTTGCTCGGCCCCGTTCAGACTCCGTGCACAACCTGGGCATCAGCTTGGATTCTCAGCTCCTGCCTGAAGGGTAAGCGGCAGCTGTGGCCAGCGGGGCCTTTGCACAACTGCATCTTGTGCACCATTCCTGGACCAGGAGGCCCTGCTCACGGCCACTCACACCTCGGTCATCTCCTGAGCACACAATTGCAACCCGCTTTCCGTGGGGCTTCTCTGGAAGGTTCAGCTGGTCGCGAATGGCGCAGCGTGGGGAGTTATGAGTGCGCCTCATTGTGTATGCCCACGTCACCCCGCTCCTCCGCAAGCTGCATGGGCTTCCAGGTGGGATTCAAGGTGCCGGTCCTCACCTTTAAAGCCCTGCCTGGCATAGGACTGGGTACTGGCAGGACTGTCCCACATGCTCTCAGAGGGAGGGCACGCTCTTTTAAATGTTGCCCTCTCACAGGACCTAGGAAACGCCCTTTCCGTGCTCTGGAATGATCCCCCCGCCCCCCGATATACGACAGGCCCCAACTTTGCTCGCCTTTAGGAAATTTGCTACGGCAAGGCTTTTCCCTCAGGCGTTGGGGGCCAATTGAGTGGAGTCCCCTTTTGGCTTTCTTAACTATCCTGCTTGGTGGCTATTTTCTATTTTATATATTGGGTTGTTCTTTTTTAACATTGTATAATTATTTTTCTTTTTGTTATTGTTTGTTTCTGTTGCAGGCTGCCCAGAGTCACATTGTGTCTATAAATCTATGCAATAAACAAATAAGTAACAATTCGCTTGCTAGTCTTTTCCATACAAGAGAACTCCAGCTGTTATGCTCACCAACTAGCAAGGCTACTCAGAAAATATAGGTGCCCATTCGTAGCAACGAAGTCAGAATGGCAAAATAAACATTATGGCAGAGCTTTCCAAACTGTGTGTCACGACACAAAAGTGTGTCGCCACACAGAGTCTGGTGTGTCGCCACACAACCCGGAAGCGCTGATCATCATCAGCGCTTCCGGGTTTTCCCGCGGTGACACACCAACTGCAGTGCGCAAAACCCGAAAGCAGCAGCAGCGCTTCCGGGTTTTTTCACGCTGCCACAACGGCGGCACTTCCGGGTTTTCCCGCGGCGACACACCAACGCCGGTTGGCGTGTCGCCGCGGGAAAAACTTTGGAAAGCCCTGCATTATGGGATCATGATGCAAGCTGCATCCTGTCCTACTTGTGTTGTGACATCACACACAAGTACGTAAGATGTAGAGTTTGGGTCATAATGCACACGTCATCACTGCTCCAGCGAACCCCGAGGGCAGAACAGCATCATTCCGTTGCTGAAGATGAGAGGCGGGGAACCAAAAGGAAGGAACTCCACTCCTTCCAAGAGATTGTGACCATTCTGATCAATCTGTCACTGATCTCAATCCTCCCCCACCGCCCGGCATTTTACGTGGCACATATTTTTATCTCGTGCTTTACTCCATGTAATGAGTTTTATGGCTAATCAATGACTTAAATGCCATCCTTTCTGTTTGTGTCCTACACTACTATCCAGTTAGGACGAATAATGACCATCTTATGATGAACATCTCTAAAATTCAGAGGATAAAAACAGAGACCTATTTAGCGTTGCCAAAAGGAATAAAAACGTGGTTTCCTTTTGAGGGATCACCTCTGATCGCGGAAAGAAAAACCAGTGTGTCGCAGCAGGCCATTAATTTCTCATGAAATCAAAGACAATTACAGCTGATGGGGTCATGAAGTATTAATGTGGAAGCTGAAAGGTAATAAAAGGGCAGGAGACTTGGGTGTACTCAATACACACTAAGCACTCACATATCATATACCCCAGTCTTCCATCACTAAGTAACACTAGAGGCAAGGACAGATGTGCTGCTCCTCTGGAATTAATGACCTCAACTGTTGGGCTTCCATAGAATCAGTGTTTGAATTCCACAGACAGGTAAGCGGACTACTGTGCATTGGTAATGAGGGAAAGTTCGTTATCTAAGCACTGAAAATGCTAAAGCATTTAATTAGCATGGACGAGTCCAATCCATAGTTGCAAGAAGCACCGTTGAAGCAATTCTGGTATTTTACAGCAGCGGTTCTCACACCGCTTTCTAGGTGTCTGTGAATCTAAATCCCGTGATGGCAAGATCAGCAAAAGCACGCAGTGGCAGAGATCTCTCTTCGTGCAATGTTCAAGCACAGAGAATGTGACGCCTTCCCCAGGGCCCATTTTAGGACCCCACGGGCTGCGTGGCCACTGCTCCTGTGGCTCACAAGCCCTGTCTAAAAAACGGGAAGGTACGCATTTGTATAGACATGATCTCCCAGAATGAAGTTAACACCCGTGCTTTCTGCTCTGGGCATTTTAGAAAGATGAAAGCTATTTCACTGCATCAGAGCGTTGCTGTTCTATCTGTCGAAAAGGAAATCTATAAGCATGGGCTTGTTGTGATTCTTTCTCCTGTCAATACACAGAGCCTGTTCAACTAGTGAATAACATCTAACAATACATAATCAACAAGCAAATATTCTTACCCACGATTCATGGAATAAAACGGTTAGAAGGTACATTGCATAATCATAGTTTTGCTTCCTTAGAGGACATCTGAAAAACAAGAAAAATATAATCATACCAAATTCCAGCATTCCCAACCAGCAACTGGAAAGCACCGAGCTAAGCAACCCCACGCTTTGGCATATGAAAAAAAATTGAATCTGAAAATGGTGAAGCCACATTTGTGCACTTACAGTAGACTCTACTACAGAGCTTTCCAAACTTTTCATGTTGGTGACACACTTTTTAGACATGCATCATTTCGCGACACAGTAATTCAGTTTTACGAGCAAACCGGAGGTTAAACTAACTTATAATATAAGAGATATGGACACATACGTAAATTGTATTAGCGAAATGTATGGGGACACAACATATCTCATGAAAACAGAGTTCCCCTTTACAGCAGGGCAAGGCTTGGACAGAGCTCCCCTCTTACAGCAGGTCACAAGGCAGGCACTAGGACCTGCACGGAATCACAGCAGGTTTGGAGGCAGCCAGGCACAAGGCAGGAACTAGGACCTGCGTGGAATCCTGGCAGGGCAGGTTTGGAGGCAGCAAGGCACAAGGCAGGCACTAGGACCTGTGCGGAATCCTGGCAGGGCTCAGAGGCAGCAGCAGCGAGGCACTTGAGGCTCTGGGCATCCGACTCAGAGGTTTCTCATTATGTTCGCAGGACACACCTACACACTACAGCCGACACACTAACATGTCACGACACACAGTTTGGAAAGTTCTGCTCTACTAGGTTACAAACCAAAATAATGTTGAATCTTTGAATTTGGCAGAGCAGTTTTTAAATCCTAGGAAAACAGTTTAGCTGGGCAGAAAGGAGCATTGGCAGCTTGGGCCCACATAAAGGAATGTTCTCCCATTACATTACCTGTCTGTTGTGATAGTAACGGTATCTGTCTTCGCACAGTACCTCTTTCCTACAAGTTTAATGAACTTCTTCTTTGCGTGGTCATCCAAGTTTAGACTTGACAGTTTAACCTGGGGGGGGGGGTGGAATCAAGCTATTAGCAAGTTTGATAGTAGAAGGCCAAAAGATTAACTGCACTGAAACACATAAAATATCTATTTCCAAATCAGTTAAGTGCTGAACAGTCCCTCAGGGACAAGCATATCTGTGAAGAGATTTGGGGACAACCCATTAAGGTGTCCCAAGGCCACCTGCCATTTTTACTTATTTATTTGCTAGTTATAAATCCCACCTTTTCTCTAGGACCACACTGTGCTCCCTTGCCCCTTTTGCGCCCCACAGCAATCACCCTATGAGGTAGCTTGGGATGGTTATTTATTTTATCAAATTTATGCACCGCCCAACTTCACTGTGATTAAGGTATGACAGACCCAAAGTCACCAAACAAGCTTCCGCAGCCGAGGGCGGGCTTGACCGGGGGTCTCCAACACCCTGACGACGAGACCACGCTGACTTTTACAAAACACCTTGCTAATCCTAAAATCATGTTTAGGGACCTCCAGAACAAAAACATCTGGTCACCTCTGGCCTTCAGAGGCGCAGAGCTGTTTCCAGAGATGTCTAGGCAAAATGATGAAAGCAGAAAAAGGATTCATTTATATTCCAGAAGCTATTACTACAAGGAAGAAATCTTGTGGTAAGAGTTAAGGGGTACATGCCTGTGTTTTACTTTATTGATATATTTCATACATATAAAATGTACATCTAAAGTTTTAATTATATATATCAAGCTATTCAGTGAAGCATTACCCATTTCCTTTAAATAAGTCATTCTAAACCTTCAATTATCCGTACATATTTAATAATATACTGATGCTGATTAATTCACTTGTTATTGCACCTTTCTAAAAGAATTCTAGGGGGGGGAAGGACTTTTACAAAGAAATGTTGTCCCTCCAAACCCCACCTTTCTCCAATCCACCCTAGACACCAGCACTGACCCTCTTTGTCTCTGCAACTCCTTTTCCAGGCAATACCAAAGGAAGGAGCTAAAAGGAGAAGGCAATGAAAGAAGGGAGGAAGGAGCTGGCAGGGCCTGCGGGTCAAAGGATCCAGGAGAGCCAAAGGCTCATCTGAATCAGCAAGAGCCTGAACCATTTCATGTTCATCAGTCATGAACCATCAGTCATTTATTGACTGATCTGCTCCAATTATATCCTGCCATTCTGTCTGGGTTAAACATTCAAAGCGACGTCTCTGCTTGTGCTTCATTTGGTTTGCAGCATTTGTAACTTTCTCGTTAGAACAACAACAAAAGGTAGAAAGTTAAAATGCTGAAAACCAAATGAAGAGCAACATCACTGACACTGAAAGACCCAGGAAAGGACGAAAAAGGGTCTGGAAAGCATTCCTGGGGATAAAGACATCCTGGTAGCTTTGCAGCGTGCAGGCTCTCTTTAATCATTCTTAAAAAGTAAAATGTTTATAAGCAACTTAAAAGGAGTGGGACAAATGGCTGAGGTGCAGCAAGAGAGCGGGGCTGTGCCCCTTTTCAGCACAACACTTTCTGTATTCCCGGCCTGCCACCGTCATGTTTACGTGTCTTGCAATCGAAGCAGCTGAACCCATTTTAGGAAACCTGGTTCCCCTGCCCTTTACTTACTTTCAGAGTCACCACTCTTGCTTTGGGATTGCGAAGAGATGGCCCCGCTGAGACATAGTCTGTTGTGCCGGTTTCAATTGGGAAGTGCTGCAAACATTTCTCATCACTATTCAAGGCCGACGGCCACTCTGTGCAGAAGTCTGAAGGGCCCACGATGGAATAAAAGCAGAGACATAATTTTAACAACGGTCATTATTACACAGAACCACAATCTACATTCACTGATACTAATTTCATCCCCAATAAACCCTAATGCAACATACAAATACCTAATGGTTCAGGGGTTATAAACAGACTGAAAAGGCAATAATATATGTTCAGAGGACATTCTCTCTGTCTGTCTCTCTCTCTATATATATATTATGCAGACCTGTAAGGTTCCCCATCGGAACCTTCCATCCAGTCATGTACGCCAGTCCATATGCACTGATCTACCAGCCATCAAAGGGCGGGGGGAAGAGCCCAGACTGCGCTTGATTGTTCACACCTCTCAGCAACAAGTACCAAGATCATTCACTGGCGAGTGAATGGAGGCGCCGGAGGAGGAGCGAGAGGGAGGAGGCGCCGATGACCTAAGCGGGGAGGGAACCCATAAAACTGAATCGTTTGGCGGGAAGGGGCATTCAGGTCTTCAACAATGTTAGGGCTTGCATATTTCCTTATTAAAGATTATTCCGCTTGACTCTGTGTGAAGAAGTCTTTATTGGGACATAGAACCCAGGATCATCACAACCACTTTCTACCAAGGAGCTGCACTACAACACTCAAAATGTGCTGTGCCAGCACAGTCTACGGCAGCTCCACATCACCACATGGAGTTTCAAACACAGGGCATGAAACTGGTAGACATCTCAACCCTGAGTGACCCTTGATCTCCATCCTGACAAAGGACACTTCGCATTTCTATCCCAAAAGACACTACTTTAAATGGAAGTGATTTATTAGGGATTCCTTTTTTAAAAATAGAAACAAAACAAAGGGGCTGTAAATGTAGTTTTTGAAGCAGCCGCACGAACTTTGCAAATGATGAGTCTCTGAATATGTTCCCATGCACCGCCAAGTACCTCTTTCGAATCCTTTGTATAAACCCTAATATATTATACCTCTAAAAATCCTGTATTTGATTTAACATAATTCGGATCTTAAGAAGACCCCAAACAGCCGGCTATTCCAGACTGGCATTTCTGCTAAGTGTCCTTCTTGAAAAAAGTTTAAAACTGACCTTTCAGAGCAGCACAGTGTTTCTTGATGGCAACTGGTGTCAGATGCAAGAAATTGGGAATCTGAAATAATTGTCTCTCATTAGAACCAGCCATATGCAACTACTTGCCATCAGGGGTGGACTGGGGGTGGTGGTGTTGAACCTGTGCCTCTCCCCAGCTGCAGGCCCAATCCCTACGGTCTTCCAGCAGACTCTGAATGAGCCCCGTTAACGTCCCTCCTCCCATTCTGTTTGTAGACCTGAATGGCCCGAGTGCCCGTCTCTGCACAATCTGGTTTCAGCTAGAGCAGGGTTCCTCAACCTCCGCCACCTTAAGATGTGTGGACTTCAGTTCCCACGACTAGCAGTCTCCTTTTGAAGCACAGAGCCTGATGTTTCCGCACACTTCCTAGGGGCTCACATTCTAAGGATATCAGCAGGATCCCTCCAGATCCTCCCAATATCCCGAGGAGCCACCTTACGGAATCAAATGAGCAGTCCTGTCAACCCAACAGTTCGAAAGCTTTGCAAGTAGATAAATGGGTACCACCTTAAGTGGGAAAATTTGCTGGCGTCCTGTCGGGAGTCGGTTCACCGGAGGAAAAAGATCGGAGGAGGATTGAATGGCGGCGGTGACGACGGACCCGGAAGTAACATCTACAGGAAGTCAGCAGCAGGCTCAAGGCATCTTGGGATATGTAGTCCGGAGCCTTAGAAGAGTCGGTTCCCTCACCCCCTCCCCTTACGCGCGGGCACTGTATATGGTGAATTGTATAATGAATTGGAAATATGTATATGTATGTAAGCCGCCTAGAGTCCTCCATTAGGGAGGGGATAGGCGGGGTATAAAATATCACAATAAATAAATAAATAAATCTACAGGTTTCCTCTGGATCCGAGGAAACTCTGCTTGCTCAGGGGGCAGGTCTACCCCCCGCTGTCGGTTAATGCTTCAATGTCGTGCCTGCACTTCACAGACACGTCTTCAGTCTGCCACATCCTCCTCTGGAAGTTTGTTTTTTAAGGATTAATTTATTGTGTTCAGATTCTATTTCTCCTACAAGGACTCTAGGATAGGGTAGCTGACTGTCCCTCTGGTCATCACAACAGAGGTTAAGCTGATTGAGTACAACGGGCCCAAAGTAACCCAGTGAGCTTCTGCAGCTGATTAGGGAATTTAAGCTGGGTCTCCAGAGAACTAGTTGAAACTCACACAATATTAAGCATTTTTTCAATGTCTATTCAAGGAGAACCAGCTTCTTAACCATCTTGCCTGAGCTCCTGTCAGAAATCCTCCAAACAATCTGAAAAAAGGAACAGCTCTCCAGCTTTCCCACCCAGGTAGAAGTACCCAGAATTCCAGATCACGGCCCAGAATGGTTAGTTACCCAAGTCAGTGCTAATCCTTAAAACAAGCTTGCAGATATCTTAGAGCCTGGAGAAAAGGGTATTGTTCACATAACTATGTGAGTTTGTTCTGCCAAGGTCCCCAGTATGCCTCCCAGAAGACTCAGGATTTTGATATCAAAGGGGTCAGGCCTGAACCTCACCTTCAGAAGTTCCAAGTTGCCTTCTTTCCCAGGAGCTGCACCTCCTCTGATTGGGTAGCCCATCCGAACAGGGAGGGGCACCGCAGAAGGTTTAAAAGGAGCTGCAGTTGGATAGACACTTGTCCAATCCTGGTCCGGCTCCATCTTCTCAGTCCTTTTAGTACTGCCCTAATGGACATTGTAGAACAAAAAACACGCTAAAACATTGATTCAAAGATCTGCCTCACCTACTTGCATATACATTAGCCATGGTTTCATTTTTAGTTGTGCTTTGAATACTATCTTCTCTTTTCCAGAAGACTGGCTAACTTTGTGATCATTATCATTCAGTGCACAAAGGACTCACATCCTTAGCGCGTCCAAGCAGGACAGCATCCTGTCTGGATTACCTGGCTGCAGCACAGGCATTTTGCGGCTTGAACGTTAGCATCCGGCACATTCCAATTGTGCTCTTGGGTCTTGTTGTTGTGATAAACTTATACTTTTTTGTAGTCAGCAGTCACCTCCACGTGTGGGTCAAAACCCTAAGGGCAACCCAGTGACTTGGCCTGGCTAACAAAGCCTCCCAAAACTGGTGCTTGATTTTGTCAAGTGCGGTGTTAGCACTCATGGGGAAAAAACCTCCGATGATTTTATTAAAATTCAAAACACAAGAAAGCCTCTTAAGAATGGAAGGAAATGTAATCTGGGTCATTGTTTCAGACCCTGCTTATCTTCAGACTGAGCCTGTTCTCCCGGAAAGCATTATTTTAAAATCTTTGATAATATTTTAATTTTAATAATATCTTTTCATGTTGATTGTTTTTTATTTATTCAGTTTTATCTCATTGTTGTACGCCGCCCAGAGTGGCTTTGCGTGAGATGAGTGGCCATATAAATATGATAGATAGATAGATAGATAGATAGATAGATAGATAGATAGATGATAGATAGATAAGATAGATAGACAGACAGAGATAGATAAGATAGATAGATAGATAAGATAGATAGATAGATAAGATAGATAGACAGACAGATAGATAAGATAGATAGATAGATAGATAGATAGATAGATAGATAGATAGATAGATGGATGCAACGTTAGAGTTCTGCACCCGGGGGTTAATCTGAATCCCTTTTCAAAAACTCCACTGTATTTCTGGGGAGGGCTTTTCGAACCGGGGTGTGTGTGTTGGAATCCAACAAATTAAAAACCCTGCAAAACTCATCTCAGCCCATTTTTCTGCGTCTGAAGGAGCATTTTGGACCACCCCTCCCCCAGGGTTTGGCCCGGGGCTCCCCAACCGCCAGCTAGGAAGGACCCCCCTCTTTAAAAGGCCAGCAACTTCCGCGTGGGGGGGGGAGTGATGACGAGGGCAGCCACCTCCGCCCCTTTGCGCCTGCGCCGTGACAGCCCAGCCACGGAAAAAAAAACCCCGCCGAGAGAGAGCCCGGGCCTACGTAGATCGTCTCCTTCTGGGCTCGGAGTTCGGCCAGGCTCTGCTTCGGGGCTCCTCTTCGCTGCGGCTGCGCTGTGCCTGAAAGACAAACGGACGGGCTGGTCAGGGCAACGGGGCTCCTTTCCCCGCCACGCGGGAGGGAGGGAAGGAAGGAGCGAGCCAGCTTCTCTGCCAGCCCGCCTGCCTGCCTACCTCCCTGGGTCGAGTATCCGGCCGGGCTCGGCCGTCGCCGCCCGAGCGCCAAGCATCCCCGCCAGGCCAGCGCCATCTTTGCTCGGCGCAGGGTGGAGACGTAACCGCGGCTCCTGCGCAAGGAGATGACGCCAGCCGCGGGCGGACGCGCGCAGAGCAGGCCATGGCGTCACGCGCTCCGCCTGCGCAGAGGCCTCGACGGGGCGTCCTCAGCCGCCATCCTGGGCAGGGAATTCTGGGAGTTGAAGTCCACACATCTTTCATTCATTCATTCATTCATATATATGTATATGTATATGTATATGTATATGTATATGTATATGTATATGTATATGTATATGTATATGTATATGTATATATGTATGTATATATGTATATGTATATATATGTATATATGTGTGTGTGTATATATATATATATATATATATATATATATATATAATATATATATATTATTTCAATTTATTCCCCGCCCATCTCCCATACAAGGGACTCTGGGCGGGTTACAATAACCAAAGGTTAAAAACTATACAATAAAAGTCTCTAAAAAATACAATATAAATAGATAAAATTCAAGGTGGATAGGGATTGTAGCGTAGATCGTATTGCTACGGGGCCAGCCAACCCCAGGAGGCACTACCGCCTCTGTCGTCCCAGGCCAGGTGGCAGAGCCAGGTCTTAAGGGCCTTCCGAAAGGCCAGGAGTGAAGGGGCCAGTCTCACCTCTGGGGGCAAGATGTTCCATAAGGCGGGCGCTATCACAGAGAAGGCACGCCTCCTGGACCCCGCTAGATGGAATTCTCTTCTTGAGGGGGTCCGGAGCATGCCCTCCCTGCATGCACGGGTGGGGCGGGCTGACGTTATCGGGACGAGACGGTTCCTCAGGTATCCTGGCCCTATGCCATTTAGGGCTTTAAAGGTAATCACCAATACCTTGAATTGGACCCGGAAGCAAACTGGTAACCAATGTAGCTCGCGAAGCAGAGGTGTTATATGAGCCGATCTCCTGGCATCTTCAAGTTGCCAAGGTTGAGAAACCCTGCACTAATACTAACATAAAAGTATATGGCACTTCCCACATTTTGCTCATTGTACCTTTTCAATCAGAATTCTGCAAACCGCTTCTTGCTTAACAAGCTAATCCTCCTGTAGGGTCTGCATTCATCCTGTTCTGTTTCCATTTGTGTAGTGGAACAGTAAAAGGTAAAGATTCCCCCCGCACATTTGTGCAGTCGTATCCGACTCTAGGGGCCGGTGCTCATCTCCGTTTGTTAGCCGAAGAGCCAGAGTTGTCCGAAGACGCTTCCACGGTCATGTGGCCGGTATGACCCGTGCGGAACGCTGTTACCTACCCACCGAAGTGGTACCTATTCATCTACTTGCATTTGCATGCTTTCAAATTGCTAGGTTGGCAAGAGCTGGTGCTCACTCAGTCACGCGGGGCTAGGGATTCGAACCTCCGAACGTGTGATCTTCCGATCGACAAGCCTGGCGTCTTACCCGCTGAGCCACCACGCCCCTATGGGAACAGTAGCTCCCTTCTAATTGTCAGGCACAGACACAACTTTCACACACTTATTAACCAGTTGCAAAGCCACTTTGTAAGCAGCTGTATCTACATTAACATTTATGCCTGCAGACTTACTGTTTGGTTTTTCCAACATTGTCACAATATTTATGACTTCCTTTTCATCAGTTTTTCTTAGATGCTACCATTTATGGCGTTCAAATTCTGGTCTGTGGCCGTAATAAATAATAATAATAATAATAATAATAATAATAATTATTATTATTATTATTATTATTATTATTATTATTATGGCATTCATTTTAATTCCACTCTTCCACATATCACAACATTTTCCAGTGCTCCTTCCTGCATCCTTCCAATCAGCTTCATCCCAAATAATTTCATCCCCTTCATTTCTAATTCTGTTCTCTCTGCTGGAGGCTCACTCTTTCAAGCTTTCCACCCACATTCAAAACCATTTTTAAAAAAAATTAATCAGTATTGCTATGCATTATCTCTGCTTCTTTTAATCTTAACCATTTCTAAGTGTCTTCGACTACATTTTTTGTAGCTGTCTTTTTCCTCCCATAGTAATGTTATGGGATATCTCTCAGCCCCAGATAGCAGCCTGGACTGGAAGCAGTTCAGAATCCCCCAAAGCAAATCTTTCTGAGTCCTGATTAGTAAAATATATTATGAAGCAGGTTAAAATAACAACACAACAATTCCACCAGGGACTCTCCTTTCACATGAGAAACATTTACTGTATATATAGTGTCGTCCACAAATTGAACTTTTGGATTCGTTACCTGGCAGGAAGCACCAGAAATCACACCGAGTCGGAGGACTGAGTTCAGATGTTTATTGTAGATCTACACTAAATATGGTCTCTCACACAAAGGGATGAGAGCCCAGATCAAAAGCAATCAACATCTTTTATGTATTCTGAAAGTCATTATCACAAATACCATCTAATAATTAGGAGCCCCTCCTTTTGGAGCTAACTTTTACTCTTTATCTTGTTCTTCCTTGCAACATTTACAGATTCCATCTCATCTGAAACGTTCTCACACTCGTATCTATGCAGGTCAATATTCTGATCCCTAATTGGGCCCAACAATAGAGAGAGAGAGAGAGAGAGAGAGACAGGAAGACCGTCAGACAAATTAAGGCAGGAAGGTTCTGGTTTTCTTCTCATGTGCTTTCCTCATCCACAGCCTCCTTCACTTACTTACTTACTTACTTACTTACTTACTTACTTACTTACTTACTTACTTTATATAGCTACCTTTCTCTAGACTGACCATGTTTCCTTGAGACAAAAACGGGACGTATGGTCAGCCTACCTTTCTCACATATGTGACTCTCCACTAGGCATCCTTTTTTATTCTTCCCATTAGCTTAATAAATTTGGTCTTATGATTCTTTTCATTCCCTCCAAAGCAGTTTCCACAGCTTCTTCCTACACACTCTTTTCTTTTTATCCTGTTGGGAGTTTAATCCATCTCCTAATCCTTTTCCTTCCATTGTGCACGTATGAATCAGTTTATGTATAAAGCATTTTTTTTAATCTCTTCAATCGTGTCCGATTCTCGGAGACTGCCTGGACAAGCCCCTGCAGTTTTCTTGGCAAGGTTTTTCAGAAGTGGTTTGCCATTGCCTTCTTCCTAGGGCTGAGAGAAAGTGACTGGCCCAAGGTCACACAGCTGGCTTCGTGCCCAAGGTGGGACTAGAACTCACCATCTCCCAGTTTCTAGCCTGATGCCTTAACCACTACACCAAACTGGCTCTCTTAAAGCATATATTAGAAACCTTTTCAAATCAGATACTCACCAATTACCATTTTCATTTTCATATTTCGTATCATTCAATTAAACTTTCATTTTCATTTATGCTTGGGTCTCCAAGCAACCCAGTCATTTTTCTGGGCTATCTCATCTTGTTGGCACCCAAAAATTAATGGCACCTAATGTATTGGATCACATTTATTCAGAACCTTACACAGTTTTCCCCAAAATTTCTGGCTAGTTCTTTCATTATCCCATTCTCTGGATGGTTCCATGCAACTCTCACCAATCTATGGATTCCTAATTTCATAGACAACTTAGATGAGATTGTTTCCAACAACATTATTTGCCAGTTTTGGTACACAAGTACAAACAAAGCCCAGGTTAGCCCAAGCATGTTCATGCTAGGGCGTAAGAAACAATTGTTAATTGAGAGTGTACCTCGCAAGCTAACATAAGATTGCCCACATCCCTGGGACTCAGAGGCACATCCGGTGTATTAGCATACACAAGAATGTAATAGATCTGAATGAAAGTGGCTTGAACGTGTCACCTGCTAAGGAACATTTTTTTGAATGGGAGGATCTCTGTCCATCTGTTCTGTCTCACCCAACTTTCAGAGGCGTTATAAATAAAAATGAGGAGAGCTAATCTCTAAAATCTCTGAAAGAATGGCAGGATGCAACTTCTTTAAAAGAAATTTTAGTGTATTTTTATGGATTTATTTTTGTTGTGCGCCACCTTGAGAAGTTGTATTGTACAGGGTGATTTATCATCTTTTATATGAATAAATAATAAATATGTTTCCTTTAATTGGAGCGTGAGATACTTGTAGTAGGAGATTTTAAAAAGGGGCTGTTGAATAGGTTTGTAAAAAAAGGTCCCTTTTCTTTCAATTCCCCTGTATAATTCATGATGACAGTTTGCATCCTTCATATCATCAAAGATTATGGGGAGCAGGATGTGTGCGTCTCTTTTCCAGCGCATTAGTAATGATTGAAACCAACCTACCAAGACCATACAAGGGCACTCAGTATAATTGGAAGGTGGAATCAAGTAACAGTTGAAGCCCAGCATACAAGAATTTATATTGTCTCATTATTTGAAACCTTTCCTACCATTGACACTGGATAGCTCTTCAATAAGAATGCACCTAATATTGCGAGCAGTAATTCTTATCTCCTTTTATCTGGTTCAATGGGGAACAAGTGTACAGTGTCTTCAATACACCAGTGTGTTTATTTATTTATTTATTTTGAGGCCTTTTGATTGACAGAATGATGAAATACAGTGTTATGTTGAATTTAGAAACTCCTTAATCAGAGGATTAGTTTTAAATTAACGTCCCATTTTGTAAGCTTGATGGTAGTAGCAAGTGATACAACCAGAAAATATTCAGATATTATTGACTTCTAATTTGGTTACTACGAGGGTGGATCAACATCGCTGAGTTCGAAATAGTCACAGTAGAGTTGTAAAAGTTAGATTGAAGGGATCCATAAGATACTGAGTTTTGAAGATGAGATTGATATCAGGGTAATTCTATGAAAGTAGATTCCTGGTGATTATGTATGTTGCACTTCCCCAATCTAGATTCTTTTTTAAATTTTATTTTATTATTAAATTTCTACGCTGCCCATCTCACCATAAAAGTGACTCTTTTTGGAGTAGTGCCAACTGTTTAGTCCATCTGAGGTTTACTAACCAGCTTCCAACAGACCACAGTCCATCTTCAGCTGCCACTAGAGCTGTTTAATCCACATTGGCCATTGTACCACCATTACTAATTTTTCCCAGAATCCTCTGCGATCTTAACATGTCCTCCTAGAAGTTTTCAAGACTTCATTTCCTTGATGCCAACTCGGTATCTTCTCTATGAGCACTCTGTCCTATGAAAAGCCAAACTGTCTTCTGCACCCATGTCTTCTCAGCAGCGTGAAGCACAAAGCTGAAAGAGAGGGTTTGTCTCGATCTTCCAACACCCACTCTGAGTTCACACAGGTATGAGTCTGTGTGATCAGCCAGCATCAAAATCATGGCGTCATGGGCGTTTTCCAGGAAATATGAGGACTGTAGGAAATGAAACCCATCCCAAATGGAGGCCATCATCAACCACTTCCATACTGTTGCCAAGAAAGCTACATGAATGTTTCCATGAAGTCATCAGGAGTAGAACTGGATTCAAGGGAGCCAGCTCAACTCCTGATGAAACAAATGTTTATGTGGAATTTCCCTTTGCATCATCTGATCCTAGCTGGAACGTACTCTGCTAGATCTGCCCTGGTATATACTGTGCTATATTGTCCCTGTAAACATTCTTGTTGAAACATGGGCAGTGGGGATGTTATGCATTCATTATATCCATGCTTGATTCCTGTCACAATCTCATTGTGGGTCTGCCTTTAAACCCAACTTGGAAACCCTCTGTGCAGCATGTAGTCACTTCTCATTGTGATTCTATCTTGGCTGTGCTGACCGGTGGGATGTCCCCATGGCCATCTCAAAGTGCTTCCTAGACTGAAATGGATTTAAGAACTGTCTACAGCATTCTTAATCTGTGGTGTGTGAGGTTCATTAGTGATAGTGGAGGCATCAGATGGTTTAGTCTTTTAACTGAAATATTATCATGTCTGCTTTTGTTCTGTTTTGATTTGGATATGGTTGTATAGATTCTTTTTTTAATGTTCTGTTTTATGATTTTATGAACATGTAATATTGAATTGCATCTAGAATAAAAGCAACTTTGGTAAGACTGTGATCTTGAAATGAAATAAATTAAAAGAATAAAAGAGAGCCAGTTTGGTCTAGTGGTTAAGGCAACGGGCTAGAAACCCGTCTGTGAGTTCTAGTCCTGCCTCAGGCATGAAAGCTGGCTGGGTGACCTTGGGCCAGTCCCTGTCTCTCAGCCCTAGGAAGGAGCCAATGGCAAACCAGGAGACAGAGTTCTAGTCCCGCCTGAGGCATGAAAGCCGGCTGGGTGACCTTGGGCCAGTCTCTCCCTCTCAGCCCAACTCACCTCACAGGGTTGTTGTTGTGGGGAAAATAGGAGGAGGAAGGAGTATTAGGTATGTTCCCCGCCTTGAGTTATATATAAAAATAATAAAGGCGGGATAGAAAATAAATAAATAAAATTTAAAAGTGCAACTGTTTCTTGACTCAAGCAAGTAGATTAACTACAACTATATTTAAATATACTTAATCGAGAATGTTCTCCAGTGATTACGTATGAATTCTGAGTTAGGGTCGTTCTCTGGACTCCTGGTGTGCTTTCTTCCAGATGTGGCTAAATGCTATTCCTTAAGAAAGTTTTCAGGAGGAAATCCATATGTTTTGGGGTTCTTTCAAATTACATCTAGTTTGCCTGGGAAACCAGAATGTCCTGGGCAGAATAAAAAATGTTGAAGGCTCATTGCTTGGAACAACCGGTGGAAAAATAGCTCCCTGCAAAACAGATAAAATGGGAGATGTTTCTCTTGGTCTGGAATGGACGGATGGACCTTCAGGGTTGCTGGCTATTGCCTTGGTGGTGTTTCTCTCACGTGCACAGGAAGCACAGAAGCAGAGATGGTTGTCCACCTAAACAAACTATAAATATGCACATGCAGATCAGTTATATCCCCCCACCTCCTGCCTCTCGCTCAAAACCAGAATGCCTGCTCCGTTTGGCTTGCTGCTGGAATGGCCAGAACTGATGGGCGAGGGGCCGTCTGCAACCCTCTCTTGCTCCTGCTGGTGTTGCTGTTACTTGTACAGCTGGAGCTCAACACATTTTCTATACAGGTAGTCCTCACTTAACAACGACAACTGGGACCAGAATTTCGGTTGCTAAGCGAAGCGGTCATTAAGTGAATCCGGCCCGATTTTACAACCTTTTTTGTGGCAGTCGTTAAGCAAATCACTGAGGGCATTAAGCGAACCATGTGGTAATTAGGCGAATCATGCGGTTCCCCACTGATTTTGCTTGCCAGAAGCTGGCCAGGAAGGTTGAAAACGGCAATCACGTGACCATGGGATGCTGCAACAGTCATAAATGTGAACCGGTTGCCAAGCGCCCAAATCGTGATCACATGACATGGAGAGACTGCGACGGTCATAAGTGTGAGGACCGGTCGTAAGTCAGTTTTTTCAGCACTGTCGTAAGTCCAAACCATCACTAAACGAATGGTTGTAAAGCGAGGACTACCTGTGCATGCGTAACAGCTGAAGTGCAGAGTGCAAAACAGTTGCTCCTGGGGAAAAAAAATCCAAACGTATGGGTCAATATCCACCAGCAGTTCTGTGGTTTTAATATTGGGGACGCCAGATATGGTCTCTAGCGCTTTAGAACATCGACGGGTGTGTTTTCCCAGATAAATTTCCTGCAACATACATTTCTCAGCCACCATGGGTGTGCCCAAGCATCCAGGGCATTTTTTGTCAAATCCTTGATTTCTTTGCTAAGACCCCAGGACTTTCCCATAACAGTTTTTGGAAATGTTCAGAAGGATCTTAGCATGGGATTTGTGATCACACTTCAACCCCAAAGCTTCCCTGGCCAGTTATTAAGGTAACCTGGAATCAATGATATTTCTGAAATAGTTTTTTGAAACCTAGTAATTCCTAATTCTGCTAATTACTGCTTTTTTTGTGTTTGTTAATAATTGTACTGATTTAGTACCTCAGCAATTGCATATGTTGCACAATCTTCTGTTTGAAGAGCATGTCCATACTGAGAGTTGGTTATCTTATCTCTTGCTTCTTAGCTGGTTAAATTTTGGTTCTGGAGAACAGATTTCCCACCCAAATGTTCTGTGGCTTATTGGGAATAGCAGCTAACACGGCAGGCTCTGTTCCTATTGCATTAGTAAGCAATTGCAGTTGATCAGTGAAAAATGTTTTTACCCCAAGCACTCCGCCAAAGACCAAAGCCGGGTGGAACAGCTTCTGAAGGAGGACTTTAGCTGGCCCAGAAGTTAAGGATTATAAAACCAAAGCATAGATTGAAGTTTCTGCTCTTTCGTTTCCCCAGCCGCGTGGAAGGCATTCATCTCTTGAACAGGAGGGGACTTAAGGATCCTAGTACTCATGGACCAGAAAAGGAATGTGCATTTTAAAGATCTATTAGCTTTTAGCACTTACAAATTCCCTTTGTTCTAATATAATACACAGTGCAATATATAACCAACTATTTCATTAATCATACCATGAAAATCCAGAATACTGAAGTATCTGTAATCGGTTAAAATTCTAACCATTCAAAGCTTAGGAAAGCAATTCCGTCCATAATTTCTGTTTTAAGCAGATGTTTTCAAGCTGTGTTAAAATGGAAAGTTATGCTTCGCTACTTGAAACCCCTAAGCAACAGAAAGCGATGGAGCCCCCACACCAGGAAGCAGTATACCTGAAAACACAGGGCTGCTAACATTTTAGGGAAGAAAATGCTCAGGATTCTTTAGTTTTCTATCTCGATGAAGGTTCTCAGTCATCCAGGTGGAACAGTCTGTAGCTTGAATCATGTCAACTGGATTTCTATTTCCACTGAGAAAATAGAAATCCAGTTGACATGATTCAAGCTACAGGCTTAGTTTTCTATCCTAAAGCAGAGAGAAAGGAACAAGAGAGGATGTTGCAAGCAAATACGCACCGCCAGCCCAGGACGAAAACAGCTCCACTTACGATTGTGCATTTGGGTCGTTCTTATTCTCAGCACAAAGGCTCCGAAACAGACGGTGCCCTCTTTGTAGCCGGTGGCTGAAGTCCAGGCACCAAACTTGGCCAAGTTCTGCCTACGTTTCAGTAGCTCTCCCTTTTAGCCCTCAGCACTCTGCCAGGCTTGGCAGGCACCACATCTGTCTTCAGAGAAGTCGGTGCCCAGTCCGCTTGTCCTGAACTTGCCAGGTTAAAAGAGGTGCCAGCAGGAACTCGGAGATAAGGCCACATTAGCGCAGGCAGACGCCCGGTGGGTTTTGAGCCAAGCAGAATCCAGCAAGGGGAACGTGGGGGAGGTCCTTGGGATGGGTGAGGGAGAGAAAGCCAGGGAGCTGTGCATCCAGCCTTGGGCGATGCCAGATGGAGCCGAGAGAGAAAAAGCAGCGTGCAACAGGAGAAGGTATGTTCTGGTTCCCAGATGGCTCGGGGCTTTGTCTGCGTTCCCATCAGAAGGATGAATTTGCAGCAGCTTGTTCTGTGAGAAGAGCAAAGTTCTGTTTGTTCCCTTGTAAATTCATCCTCCTGAAGCAATAAATATTAAGGCAGAAAACATTAGCGGCTTCTGTGTCCTCCCCTGAAGAGGAAACCTTGCCCTACAGATGTAGCTGGACCTATTTAGCACGTGCCGTGAGAACGTGTGACAAAAAGCGTAAGTCGAGTTGCAAGTCGGAACAGTTCGAAACTTCTCCAAATAATTCTGTTTCATGCAGAACAACATCTGGGAGCAAGCATGTTTTGACAAGGGATTCCAGTCTGAAATTTTGTCTCGAAATCATCCCATCCCAATTGAAGGCGGGAGAGATCGTGAGATTGAATTCAAAGTTAGTCACTCAGCAAAGATTGGATAGGTCACAGTTTAGGCACCGGTTTTAGTTGTGTTTTGAGATAAAATGTATATTTTGTCATTATAATACAAGTTAAATATTAATGGGATTGGAATATATAGGGCAAAACAATTTCCCAAAGAAAGAAAAAACATTTCTTGCACCTTTGGGGGCAGGTGAATAAAATGGGTCTGTTGGGGAAGGTGTTTGACATCCATTTAAGTTTTACTGATCTATAAAAGATTAACAGATCCTATTAGATCTGTGGATGTGGGGAAATGTTTCCTATCCTAATTGAATTGGATATAGAAAAATCTTGCTAACAAAATGAATTGCAAGTCATCAGAAGCTGCATTTCATAATATATCAGTAATGTCAATTGTTTTATAAATAGAGAGAGAGAAAAAAACTATATACCTTTGCAATAATTAATGCAGGGGGGACATGCCCAGAATATCTTGTATATGTTTAGGTATACCTAGTTATATTTATATAAATATTTACTTTTAAATTAAACATGTTATGGTTTAATTTTTCTTATAACTGTAACTAGGCGGATCTGAGCACTAGATACAGCAGCCTAAGTGCTCATATAAAATGTAAAATGAAGTAGTCGGTGTCACTGAAAGAGGTCTGAGCTGCTTTTTCAATTTTAACATTGTCTGCAGGTCACCCTGCAGCAAAACCAGGTATATCATTGAATGTACACAGAGAAGGAACAGCTGTTTCCAGCTCTGATGCCTGTTTGCTGCATGAAGTTTGCCCTTCAACCTGTGCACTTAACCATCCTAGTCGTCTACTTGAACAAGGAAATATGTGGACCATGGTCTCTGACTGAACCCTTGGGTGCATTTGGAATTAAATCCTACTGGATATTCTATCTAATATACTTCGTTGGGCCACTCTAAGCATTAAGTAATATATTAATTTGTTATGAAAGTTTGGTAGATAATGTACAGATCACAATTCTTGTTGTAAATTGCTTTGGCAACTGGGCATCAGTGCTTCTCCCTTTTTGAAGCTTTCATCTTTTCCTCCCATCTATCACTTTCACCTTCCATTATCTAAATATCTTCTTGTGTTTTACTTCCAGCCTCCTGACAGCAGGTGACAGATCTATTGGTGCTGCAGAAGACCTTGATAAGAATGCTTGGTTGGAGACCTCAAGGAGCAGCAGGGCTCTCCAATGCGTCTTGTTGTCTTCAGTATTGGTCGGGGTGACTTGTCTGACTTCGCTGCAGAATGTCCTGTGCTAATGGTGAAACAGGTGGGCAGCCAAGCTATAGAATCCAACGTTCCAGTTCTCAGGTGGGAAATCTAAATGGCCCCAGAAAGGCCTCCAATTGGCTAGAAATGCAAACCAACTTAAACAATATGCAGTATTCTTCCGTGGCTCTGGATCCAGATTCATTGGTGGCAAGTGGATCAAAGATTCTTCCAAATCCTGAGGAGGACAATTCACAGGATTCTGCTTTCCAAATAAATAGTGAATCTATAGGACACAATGAGGTTCAGCAACCCTACACTGCTAAATGCTTTTATGGCCCGTATTTAACAAAAACTAGCATGCAAGGAGATGTGTACAACTTCCTGGAGAGGCCTAGTGGGTGGAAATGCTTCATTTATCATTTTACTGTGTAAGTACCCAGTTTTTACTTTCATATGAACGTATTTTTTAATCTTGTAAACAGTTTCTTAATTGCAAAGAAAGTGAAGCATTGATCTTACCTTACAAAACATGTTTTCCTTTAAACATCAACCAAAACAAAATGTCAGCAACTGATGCATATGTGAACTCTCAATCTGTCTGGAAAATCTTAAAATCTTATCTAGAACTTTGGTTCGCCCAAATTCTTGTGCTTGAAGATGAATCTTCAAAATTGCTTGGCTTTTGCTTTATGTAAGAAATCTTACTCACTCTAGAACCTATCATCTTAATTTTTTTTTCTTTTTAAGGAGAGCTTAGTGGCTGAAAATGTGAATTATGATGGAAAAGATGCCAGATCTTCCCTCATAGATCTTTCTAAGTGATCTTATTGAAACATCTGTTCCTGTATGTTGGCATATGAACCTTGATTTATGCATACTGATAATTCTGATGTAGAAAACAGGCAGCTCTAGGGATTACTAGGAACTGTTTTGGACGCAGAAATCACGTAATAAATGCTGAGCACAGACCATAATGGTTCTGTACCAAGATACTACTTTATTGCCAGATATGATTGAGCCTTCTTTGATTAAAGTCAGTATGCTGTGATTTGGCAAAGCTCTTGTTTTTAACTTGCATCATTTTGTAAGAGTTATGGTTCTACCACTGTGGGTGTTGTGTACTTATGAAGGATAATAGTGACCTGTTCATAAACATGGGTGGATGCCAGTAGCTTCACTTTGGAAACTCAGTCTATGCCCTATATTGTGAAGTCTAATATCAGTTTTCTGCAGGTACTTATTGGACACCTATCTCATTGGCGATCACTCGTAGCCGAGTAAGATTGTCTTCCAAAGGTAAAATTTTAACGGTGGATCCGTAAGTGGCTATAAAGGCCAATTCTGGATCCGCACAACCTCCCACAATGAGGGCATAGGTTTCCGGGTGGGAGACGGTCATGATGAGGGTTTGCCTGACGTGCCTTCCTTTTAGCTCTCTTCTCCTTTTCGCCCTGTACTCGTGCTTCTTCAAAGTCCATAGCGCCATTAATAAAGGATGACCTCCAATTGAAACGCTCATGAGTTAGGGCTTCCCAGTTCTCAATGCTGATATTACATTTTTTTAAATTAGCTTTGAGAGTATCTTTGAATCTCTTTTGCTGTCCACCAATATTCCGTTTTCCATTCTTAAGTTGGGAGTAAAGTAGCTGCTTTGGAAGACGATGGTCAGGCATTCGAACAACATGACCGGTCCAGCGAAGTTGATGTTGGATGATCATTGTTTCAATGCTGGTGGTTTTCGCTTCTTCTAATACGCTAACATTAGTCTGCCTATCTTCCCAAGTAATTTGCAGAATTTTTCGGAGGCAGCATTGATGGAATCTTTCAAGAAGTTGGAGGTGGCGTTTGTAGAGGGTCCATGTTTCACAGGCGTACAGAAGGGTTGGTAGTACAATGGCTTTGTAAACAAGCATTTTGGTCTCCCTGCGAATGTCCCGATCCTCAAACACTCTACGCTTCATTCGGGAGAAAGCTACACTCGCAGAGCTCAGGCGATGCTGAATTTCAGCGTCGATGTCGGCTTTTGTAGATAGATGGCTGCCGAGATAAGAAAAGTGGTTGACATTTTCTAGTGACACACCTTTAAGCTGGATTGATGGCGCTGCAGAGGGATTGGTTCGAACTTGCTGGTAAAGCACTTTGGTTTTTTTAATGTTAATCGAGAGGCCGAGTTTTTCATATGCTTCTGCAAAGATGTTTAGGATAGTTTGAAGATCTTCCTCGGAGTGTGCACAGACTACGTTATCATCAGCATATTGAAGTTCTATAACAGAAGTTGCAATAACCTTATTTTTTGCTTTCAGCCTACTAAGATTAAAAAGCCTTCCATCTGTTCGATATATAATTTCTATACCTATCTACAATGCAGATGACTGAAGTAGTTTCAACATTCCCAGTTGAAAGGACATTTGGTACCAGATCTAGGAAAGCTCTCAGTCACAATGTTTGGAAGAGTTGTTCCTATAAGAGTAGATCAGTCTAAGACAGGGATATTGAACATACTTGGGTAGAAATGGAAACATGCCTCCCCAGTGTGCAGAATATTAGAACTGAGACCACGGTGTTTCCCCTCCATTATTAATGGATTTTAAAATATTGTTGGATCCTCTTCCAAGTGTCACTTTCCTGAAGCGTCTTATGTCGTGTGAAACAATGTAGTAAAAACAAGATAAAAGGGGCATGCAGGTTTTTCCAAAAAGCTTGACCAGGTGGGGCAGGGTGGACTCAGTGGGCAAAAGAGCCTCTGTTGCTGCCCATCAAGAACATGAGAGTGTTTGGAAGAAGGCAGTCTTTGAAGTATTTAAGCTTTTAATGATTTAAGCCACTACTTTAAGATGGGTTTGGAAGCACAGCCACTCATGAAGCTGGTTCATGATGTCACATGAACCAACTTCAGCCTGAACCTCTGAATTAATTCCCTCTTCAGATTTACATCCATGTTGAAAGAGACAAGATGGGGCCTCACGGATGTTCGTAGGCCATGAGATGGGAAAAAACATCCACTAACGGTTCCTTCAGCCATTCATCCAGGAAAGACTGAAACTGTCCTGAGCCCAACCTAGATACTGTATATAATCCAGGAAGGTCATGTTTCATGACACTGAAAGTATAAGAAAACCAATAAGTCTCTTCTATAGTGTAAGCTAGTAATCCCTACACCAATCAGTACTGTTCCCGTTCCAAAGCTAAGATTTAGACCACCATGTTAAGTGGTTTATCTCAAGTGTCCAAGCATCGTGCTCATCTTCAGGCCATGCAAGTTGAAAACAGGACTAGAAGACATTTGTTCCCATTCATATCTCTCAAGCAGTGGTGTCTAAACTGGGACAGTTATAAGTGACTTTATCTGCAAAATGTCCCTAGTAATGAGAGCAGCCTTTTAAGAGGTCAGGTGTTGCATTCCTGGGCCTGCTTCCAAGAAGTCCTTCATCGCCAGTGGGCAGCATTAAGCAGATGCAGCATGTCAGAGATGCCACGGAGTAAGATTCAGAGATTCTTCCATGTATTTGGTTTTCTTGTCCCATTGCCCCCACTTTCCTCAGAATGGTAGATTTGAGCCAGGAACCTTTTTGTGATTATATTTCCAAGGCAACTTATCTTCAGTGGGGATGAGGGTCTTGCCAGAATTGCTGGGCCAATCTGCAAAACAATCCCTGAGAGATTTGGGGAAATTGTTGGGAACAGACTTAGATTCAGAGTTGTTTCTGACTCTGCCTTCGCCTTCAAACTGTACAAGGACGCAGCTCTCGGACCTGTCATGCCACAGGTATCTCAATTTTGACTGAAGTGTACACACAAGGTATCCTGTGTTAACACATGTGTTAGCATGTGTGTTTCTTTAGAAATTAGTTTCGGTTTGTTCTACTCTGCATCTCCATCATAATGATATTCACAACACTACCACCTAAATATAATAACACCACTGGAATTAAAATCAGAACCCAAATGACTTGAAAATGGTAAAAAAGTGAAGAAGGGAAGATCTGTAAATAGCTCACTAATTCTTAAAAGATAAGAGGCCTGAAGTTCTACCTTAGGATATTTTGTATTTCAAAATAACATTTCATGATCTGACAATTTTTTATTTTTAAAAAGAGATACGATTTCTTGTTCTTTACAACAAATTGTCATAAAATGAGAAATGGAACAGAGTTGTTTTGCTGTGATTAAATGTTTTTGAAGAATTAGATCCAGGAGTTCTAATGTTGCTTATATGGGATTTAGCAATATCTTTTGGCTGTTACTCCTTGGAAGTCAGGTACAAAGCAATATGCTAAAGTTGCTTGTTACAAACAAACAAACAAACAAACCCTATTCAGTTTCAAGCTAATCTGATTTTTGTAACGTGTAGACTTGGTTTGGACTCGTTGAAGTTAATTTAATGGAATCTGAGCAAGGAGAAATATTGGGTCTGGTGGCAGATAAAGGCTTAGCTCCCTCAAATTTCATCTCAGTGTCCCGCTCAGTAGAAATTTATTAGACACTTAGAAAATGATCTGAGTAGATATTATGCCTTAGATACTTTAAGGCACCTGTCTTCCAGTGTTAGGTTACGGAAGTAAACTCAACACTGAAATTTTGAAAAAAAAGAAAAGAAAAACATAATTGACATAATACAAGGTAAGCATATACTTCTATTGTGAAATAAGCTAGGCTGAGTTTACTTCCAAATAAGATTTGCAGATTTAATGGGGCATGATTTCTGAAGAGTTTATGCACTTCTAGTCAACTCATAGAATACCGATTTAAAAAAAATCTGTTCCATCTTCTTTAAGTTTGGGAGCTGGGTGGCAAGAAAGATAATGGAAGCAGAGGGAAACACAAGGAGGGCAAGTCATATGCATCCTGGATTATAAATTAGCCTTAGCTGTAAGCCGTGCCATTTGGTTTCGTCCACAACCCGCAGCCTAAACCAATCATTAGCCTGAATGGAGCCATCTCCCCCTCCCCAGCCATCTGGGTGACAGGGTGGGCAATTGCATAACAAAAGCCTTGTCTGGAAGCCCCCCCCCCCCCCATGGGGGTTTCTGGCTGCCTGATGCCTCCTCTCCATGTGAGGGGCAGAAGAATGAATCTCAGGTCCTATCAGAGTTTGGACTCCACCTTTGCTTATTTCAAGCGCTCCTCTAAATATTGACAGCCGGAAAGCAGGCACTGTGAAAAAGAAAACTAAAGCAACAACCTTAATTAGTGGGAAGATGAATGAGGATGAACTATTCCTGTAAAATAATAGATACTTCTGATAGCGACGCCTTTCTCTACCACTATCCCTACCAAAGTTATGCTTAGAATTAGAAATAATCAATTTAGCAAGGCCGGGGGGGGGGGGTGCTGGCTGAGTTAGAAGGACAGGACGCCATTTCAGGGACTCTACTTGCCATGCACAATCTAAAGCTGAAACAGATTTCCCTTCTGTAGATTTAAATTTGTGAATAATAGCTAAACGCATTCATAGCTGGGATTTAACTGTCTCTAAAAAGCCTTTGCAATATGAAACACTTGAAAGCACTTTGAGCTTTTTGTGTTTAGCACAGAGGCATTTCACAGCAGTGTTTATAGGAGATTTAGGGGCTGAACGTTCAAGGTTTCTTGATTTTTACATAGCAAAACCTGGAACACAAGTATAAAAATAAGGCAGATGTAAAACTGCAAGCATCACAGTCTGTTCTCATTGGCTTTTGAGCATAAACATTTGCTTATGGTACTGATTCATCTCCAGACTTACTTATATCTCCCACTGAATTTAAATGAACAGGGTGGAAGAAAGCATTTAAAGAGATTATAATTTATGTGCTTTTTAGAATGATTGGTGTCTTATTGCTGGCCATTCTCTTAGCACAGTCTGACGGTTGAGGACTTATCAACCCGGAAGCAAAAGGGCAGAGGGTTCTACATTTGGACAACATAATTCAACAGTTTAGGATATTTAAGATCCTAAAGATGCAGAAGTGCACAGGTTTGTGTGTAAGAAGAAAATTCTCTTAGCATTGTTTCTGACTTAACCCAATTTTTCTCACCCAAGTACAAGAGAGAGGAATCCATAGGTTTGGAATAATCCCAATTTTTATGGAAGTCCATGAAAAAAAAAGGCTTAGGTTAAGGGGCTAAAGAAAAAAAATAACTTGATTGAGCATCCTCTCTGAGTGTGCATTGTTTGGATTTTTTTAAAAAAATCTGAATATTGTTTTTAAGAAATGGAATGGCTCTGCGCCAAAAGAGGAACCAAGAAGATAAATGTTGTGCAGAGGAAGGGACAATCATTTACGCACGTGTCCAAAAGTATTGGTGTTCCACCCTTTTCCCCAAAGGATCCCAGTTTGCCATGAAAAAAAGTTGAATTTTATTCCATGTTCCACAGAGCAGACACTTTGCTTTTGATGTATGACTTCATGTAAATAATAAAACAAACACTTGACCAGATGTATGCCATGGCCCAGAGGTTCCTCATCCTGGCTTTAAAAAAGGTAAAGGTTCCCCCCACACATTTGTGCAGTCGTGTCCGACTCTAGGGGCCGGTGCTCATCTCCATTTGTTAGCCAAAGAGCCAGCGTTGTCCGAAGACGCTTCCACAGTCATGTGGCTGGCATGACGCGCGCGGAATGCCGTTACCTACCCACTGAAGTGGTACCTATTTATCTACTTGCATTTGCATGCTTTCGAATTGCTAGGTTGGCAAGAGCTGGGGCGAGTGCGGGAGCTCACTCCGTCACGCAGGGCTAGGGATTTGAACCCCTGAACTTGCGATCTTCTGATCGACAAGCCTGGCGTCTTACCCGCTGAGCCACCACATCCTGGCTTTACCGTCTCCCAAATGCACACCTTGCTATTATAATCAATGCAAACTTCAAACTATATCAACAGGTTGCAAGGCTGCTTAGCAATATTAAGTCAAGTACCATGGCTAGAGATATAATAAAGATTTTTCCTCTTCAGCTCTCAAATGTAGCTTGTTTGCCAATAGTCCTAAAACCACAGCATCATTTAAATTTAAGATTGATAATGCAGGTGTGTCCTTTTGTACTTCAAGTTTCTGTAATTAGAGGGGAAAAATAACCCTTTAAAGCAAGTTGTCACCTTGCCCAAGATTTCAGGATTTGGAGGTCATCTCTTCATAAATGATGCTTCCTTTCCTATGTATGGGAAGAGGTCTGTAGGTAAAAAATATGCACAAAGCTTATTCAGCTGATACTACTAACTCCCATATCACCCAAATAGGATATGGCTGATCAGGTGGAAACCAATTCATTACTGGATTTTCCAATGAAAATGTGTTGTGGGGGAGAAATCCAGCTAAAAGAAGTACCTTGGTAGTCAAAACAAGTCAAGAAATTGGATGGAACATGTTACCCTAGCAACTCTAATATTTCCATCACAATTAGTCTTGTGTACTATTTAATACCTCCATATCTTAAAGTATCCTTTAAGGAAATAAGCATGATCAAATATCACACAAAGTTTCCTAGCTGATCAATTATTCAAAAGGATTTCTTTTCAGAAATCCGCAGAAGGGAGTTACACTCCTGACCTCCCCTTTCATTTTGTGTATGGATGTATGCGTGTAGATAAGGAGATGAAAATTTGTGTTGCTTCTTTCAAAGTTAAGTTCTTTATCAATCAGATTTTGAATCAGAATAAAACAGTGTTGCATGTAGGGAAATAAAATAATTTTGTTTTAGTAAAAATAAATCCGTACTTGTGTGCCCCCCCCCCCCGTAATGTCATTTCCCACTTCTAGTTCAGCAGATCTCATGATACTGTATATATCCTGAATGTAAGCTAAATGTGTACGGTGATAAGATATAACCTTGGTTTCCCAATTTTGAATGATTTTGGTGCTTCACATACCATTCCAACAGTTGCTTCCTGGTCATTATTAGGTGGTCTGATAGACCATATTTTTAAGGGTTGTGATCTACAGAATTTGAATGAATTTATATGTAGATGTAGATGTACAGTTGCAATCGAAATTATTCAACCCCCATTGCAAATCAGGTTTATTGTCAAATTTTACAGACTTTCAGCTGTTTGCAATGAACAAATCAAACAAAAGCAATTTGGGGACACCACTTGAAGCATTCGTTGTGTTGAGCTATTTCAATTGCTTTTGTTTGATTCGTTTGTTGCAAACAGCTGAAAGTCTGTACATTTTGACAATAAACCTGATTTGCAATGGGGGTTGAATAATTTTGATTACAACTGTAGACGTAGATGTATGAATATGAGAGCCAGTTGGGTGTAGTGGTGAAGGCACCAGGCTAAAAACCGGTTGATTGCGAGTTCTAGTCCCTCCTTAGGCACAAAGCCAGCTGGGTGACCTTGGGCCAGTCCCTGTCTCTCAGCCCTAGGAAGGAGGCAATGGCAAACCACTTCTGAAAAACCTTGCCCAGAAAACTGCAGGGACTTGTCCAGGCAGTCTCCAAGAATCGGACGTGATTGAACGGATTATGCACACGCACGCACGCACACACACTGCCCTTGGTGGTTGGTGGGAGGCTGAGGTGTTTTTAATTGCATTGATGTTTGAACTGGAGGATGTGGGTGCTTAATGCAACAGCTATCTTGGTCACTGATACGCAAACCATTTAGGAAGTAACTTTGTACAATATTGCTCTGAGCTATTACTAGTGCCTGCTATCTTTGGTAGCAAGATATCTTAAATTACAGCTTGAATTCTTAGAAACTCTATTAGGGGAAACCTTGACCCCAAAGTGCTATCAAAAAATACATTCTTAAAAAAATGGATCAAGAATATTAAATTGAAACTAAACCTTGTGTGTGTGTGTTTTTTAATCCATAATATCAAAGCTCAATTTCAGTAGTTCTAAAAGGACTTTAAACTAATGACATGTAAAACTATTCAGTGGTGTAGATGAGGGTATAGTCCATAGCTTTCCAAACTGTGTGTCGCGACACATTAGTGGATCTGGTGTCCGAGTCAGTTTTCCTACCTTCCCACATTAGTGTGTCGCGACAAAACCCGGGAGTGCTGATGGCGCCCTGCAGTGGTGGCGGCGGCAGTGGCGCGCCATCAGCGCTTCCGGGTTTTAGCGTGACACGCGAGGCCGCCGACGCCGCTGCTGCCATGCACACCAACGCCGCCATTGGTGTGTTGCCAATGGCGGGACTTTGGAAAGCACTGGTGTAGGCATTTGTTAGAAGCCACAATGATGTCACATGTGTCATGATGTCATTGCACAAACGTTGCTGGTGAAAATCAGATAATTTGTATCATTTGTGCAAGCCTGTCACATTGCATGTGATGTCTCTTCCCTGCACATGGACACCCAGGACCAGGCCTTGTTGTGCTCTTTCACTAGCAACCAAAAAACAAACAAACAAACAAACCACTGGTTGAAATTAGGGCTCGGTTTGAAGTTTTGAGATGGATCTGGTGTCCGAGTCAGTTTTCCTACCTTCCCACATTTATGCTGCAACTGGTGGTGGTAGACCTCTCTGTCCCTTCAGCTGGTGGCTTTGCAGTATTCTGAGATCCAGATGCACAGAATCAACACCCAGTTTTAAAAAGGAATATATCCATATATATAGGGTCCCCGTTGGGGGAGATGGGCGGTAATATAAATTTAATAAAATAAATAAATAAATATTTATATATAAATATATAATCAGCAAAGTCTTGTGGGATTTGGATAAGATTCTACAAGACTTCATCATGAAATATTTTAATTACACATCCACATGGAGAGGAGAAAGAAAAGCTCATGGGGTTGAGATGGATGGCTGTGGCAAGGGCCTCCTTGTGTCGATGAAGGTTCTCAGTCATCCAGGTGGAATTGTCCGTAGCTTGAATCGTGTCAACTGGATTTCTATTTTCTCAGTGGAAACGTTTCTCTCAGACTGAAGAAGCTTCTTGGATAAGGAGAGAAACGTTTCCACTGAGAAAATAGAAATCCAGTTGACATGATTCAAGCTACAGACAAGGGCCTCCTTGGTTTCCAACCCAGTTCCAGGGCCAGGGAGTGGTGAAGGAGAAAGTGAAAATAAAACTGTAGGCGTTCCACAAAAGGATGTTTCTGTCTGTGTCAGGGAGATAAGTGGTGAAGGAGGAGGGGGCTCCCTCCAGGGGGATCAACGCATGCGCAGTACTGAATCGCTTTGCTTTCCTCCCAAGAGGCTAAAGAAGGCCCCGCCCTAGTTTCTTGGGCCTTTTCTCTGAGCATCACTAGTTCATTTTAGTTTAGCTGGATTCTGTCTAGCAGAGTAGAACAATAAAACACTAGAGCCTGTACACCAAGTCTCGGCGTGTTTCCTTCACTCGAAGTCAGGACAGAAGGTCTTCCTTTAAAACAAGCCACCCAGAGTTGTCTAAGCAGAGACCAAAAGATTTGATCACCCTGGTGAGATGGTGTCAGGGAGATAAGTGGTGAAGGAGGAGGGGGCTCCCTCCAGGGGGATCAACGCATGCGCAGTACTGAATCGCTTTGCTTTCCTCCCAAGAGGCTAAAGAAGGCCCCGCCCTAGTTTCATGGGCCTTTTCTCTGAGCATCACTAGTTCATTTTAGTTTAGCTGGATTCTGTCTAGCAGAGTAGAACAATAAAACACTAGAGCCTGTACACCAAGTCTCAGCGTGTTCCTTCACTCGAAGTCAGGACAGAAGGTCTTCCTTTAAAACAAGCCACCCAGAGTTGTCTAGTTGTCTAGTTGTCAGGACAGTCTGCCTTGACACCATCTGCTGGGAGGAGCAGGCTGGGTTGAAACTGATGCGGAATAGCCCTGGGCCAAATGAGGTCTTTCACGGGTAGGTACACAGTGGCCAGGAAAGTACTGGCCAACCTGGTGTTATATTGGTTAGCCCACAATATAGAGGAGACCATAATTAAAAATAATCAAGTGATTGCCAAAGTATCATGCAGGAGGCTGTCCTGCTCCAAATCTCTGGCTATAAAGAGAGCTTTTGCAACTGGAAATTGAAAAATGTCTCTGTAGGATGTCCTTATAAGAGATATGTTGTACATGTGTTGACCAACACAAACCCTTCTTGAAGATGGGGCATTGTTACTGTTAGTGGAACGTAGCTTAATACCTCTTCTCAGACAGATATGTTTTTCCATCCTGTTGGTTGTGTGCATTTTGGGTGGGGCAGTTTTGTGGGTGCAGATAATTTGCATGTGAATGAAGCCTTTGGTCACGTCTTTGGAAGATGCATATGTTCAAGTCTTTATATCCATTGATTGTGGCTCGGTGCCAGACTTCTAAGCAGTTTTCAAAATTTCTACTCTTTCCCAGTTGAAGTTATGCCCTTGGTTGTCTGAGCAGAGGGAGATTAGGGATGGAGCAACATGTCTTTTGACTGCTAATTCGTGCTACATTCCCCCTAATCTTCTGCTGTCGGTAGTTGTGCTCTGGAGTTGTGCTGAGAGTAGTTGCATTTTATTTTGGATATTATTTCTGCTTTGTCTTCTTTGGGTGCTGGGTCTTTTGTCTCATTCAGACTTTGCTCAATGAATTTGATTACAACAGTCAAGAGACAAAAACAAAACAACCCCCCCCCCAAAAAAAAACCTCTCTTGAGATTTGGAATGATGTAAACTTGTAACTGGGCCATGAAAGGGGTTCTTCGTTTGTGTTATAATTCCCACTGATGGCATATTTAAGCAATTGAGGTTACAGCCTGCCATTAAGATTGGTATAGACAGCCATATTTTAAACCAATCTGTCAATACGATAACCAAATGGGGGATTAGAAATTAGGATCAAGGAAAAAGGGTCTGTTGGGTTTAATCTGGGGGCTACAGCTGTTTTACACAAAAGAGAAAACAAACCCCAGGCCACATCAAACTCAGAACGATCATTTTCACATGACAAACGTTCAAGTTTATGAAGACTGTACTGATCATTTTTAACGTTACTCCAGATTCCTATAACAATCTCTTTCTCTACAGAACAAAGACTTTTTGATTTTTTCAATATAAAACAATCAATATCGGCAAACATTAGAGAGATTATATGTGTATACACACACACACACACACACTTATGTATTATATATAGAGATAGATATATAGATATAATTTTAATAGTACACACACACACACACACACACACACATATTGCATTTATTTATTTAAATTATCTGTAGAGCTGCCCATCTCACAGCAGTGACTCTAGGTAGTGTACAAAGATTAGAACCACTACCACAACATATAACCCATGATGCCCTGGTTAAAACAACAACAGCCACAACCAAAAGCCACATGACCAGCAGAGCTCACCTTATCTTCTGGCCCATATGCCTGGGGAACAGCAAAATCTCAAGTGGGAAGTGTTAGCATAGATTTTTTTTACCAGTGTTAGCATAGATTTTTTTAAAAAATCATGAAAAAGGGATGGAAATAGCACATCATCCACATCTCCCATTTTGTTGTTGTTGTTGTTCAGTCGTTTAGTCGTGTCCGACTCCTCGTGACCTCATGGACCATAGCATGCCAGGCCTTCCTGTCCTCCACTGTCTCTCGGAGTTTGCTCAAGTTCAAGTTCGTTACATCGGTGATGCTATCTAACCATCTCATCCTCTGCCGTCCCCTTCTCCTTTTTCCTTCAGTCTTTCCCAGCATCAGGGTCTTTTCCAGTGAGTCCTCTCTTCGCATTAGGTGGCCAAAGTATTTCAGCTTCAGCTTCAGCATCTGTCCTTCCAATTAGCAGTCAGGGTTGATTTCCTTTAGGATTGACTGATTTGACCTCTTTGCAGTCCAAGGGACTCTCAAGAGTCTTCTCCAGGACCACAGTTCGAAAGCATCAATTCTTCGACGCTCAGCCTTCCTTATGGTCCAACTCTCACAGCCATACATTACATTTACATCTCCCATTTAGGTGCCTACATTTCTGCAGAGGAGGTATACAGCAAGGTGGAGAGATTAAGATTTAGAAACATTTTCTCTGCAGTAATGCTTCTCCTCTCTCAAACAAATATCTATGTATTTATTTATATGTATTTATTTATATGTATATGTATTTAAGATTTAGAAACATTTACTCTGCAGTAATGCTTTTCCTCTCTCAAACAGATATCTATGTATTTATTTATATGTATTTATTTATATGTATATGTATTTAAGATTTAGAAACATTTACTCTGCAGTAATGCTTCTCCTCTCTCAAACAAATATCTATGTATTTGGCTTAAGGCTATAGAATTCACTCTTTTTTTTAAAAAAAATCCTGTTTTCCTTGGTGAAAAGCCATTCAGCTGCCGAGTTCTAGTATCCTCAGTTGAAAAAAAGAGGGGAGGGTACAAGATGCCCGTTTTTTAAACATTTTTCAACCGTCCCGTCATTTTGATAAAAATCTCAATTTTGTCCCGTTTTTTAAACCCGGCGGGAATGGTGTGGAAGGAGGATCCGAGCCGGAGCTGCCAATTGGAGGCAGCCCGAAAGAGGAAGCCCTCCCGCCTATCAGAGCGTGGCAAAGGAGTGCGGATAGGCGGAGAGGAGGGCAGACCGGGGGGCAGGGTTTGCAGGTGGGAGCCAATCATGCGGACCAGGGGTGGGGACCCATCTTTTTCATGAATACAGAATATTACATAAGACCCCTTCCCGTTTTGCCATCCCAATGTCCCGTTTTTGTCTCAAGGAAATATGGTCAGCCTACCCTTTAACACGATTGCGTCCAAGTCTCCAGAGCTGAAGCAGGACATGGTCTGATAATCAGCATTCAAAAGCACTGCCTCTTTCTGCAAATTCTCTAAAATGCTGAGAAATTAGTTGGCTACTGCAGGGAGACATGAGAGAAATCGAAGATACACTAGAGAGCATACATAGCTCAGGGTGGGTGGGTGGTGTTGTGAGATTCTCTAAACCAGGTTTTGGGGTTGCAAAGATTTCATTACCATGCTAGGTAACTTCATCAGTGAAAGGGATGCGGGGAAGTGAGGTCTGTTGGTGCATAAGGGTTAGATAAACGGCTCAGTCTGCTATGGCTTAAAATACGTTTATTGCTTAAAAGAGTAGAACACTTCATATTTTTGAAGTAAACTACTGCTTTTTGGTCATCCCTTCTTTTTGTTTTGTTCCTATAGATTTCTATTGGTGCTGGTTTGTTTAATTTTCAGTGTTCTGTCTACTATAGAACATTATGCGGAATTTGCCACTGGAACGCTGTTTTGGATGGTAAGTGAAATCAGTGGAAATTATCATAAGATTTCTCTGTAAAGTTGGAGTCTTATATACTATTGTTGGGATAAGACCCTTTGAATTGTGTGTGCTAATTTATATTTCAGTCTGGACCACAGTCTCAAAAACAAAGTCTATGAGATTATTAATATCAATGTCATGTGTCCTCTCCCTACACCAGCGTTTCTCAACCTTGCAACTTTAAGATTGGTGGACTTCAACTCCCAGAATTCCCCAGCCAGCTATGTTGAAGTCCACCTATCTTAAAGTTGCCAAGGTTGAGAAACGCTAGCCTATACCACAAGAGAAGAAGACAACTTTATCCCCAGTTGAGCCTTCTGTTTTTGTCAAAAATCACTCTTGTCCATACTTTTCTGGATTAGCATCCAGTTTTTCATATTTTTACATTTACATTAGCTTTAAAGATAAAGGTAAAGGTTCCCCCTGCATATTTGTGCAGTCATGTCCGACTCCAGGGGCCGGTGCTCATCTCTGTTTGTTAGCCGAAGAGCCAGCGTTGTCCGAAGACGCTTCCACGGTCATGTGGCCGGCATGACATGCGTGGAACGCTGTTACCATCCCACCGAAGTGGTACCTATTCATCTACTTGCATTTGCATGCTTTTGAATTGCTAGGTTGGCAAGAGCTGGGGCGAGTGCGGGAGCTCACTCCGTCACGCGGGGCTAGGGATTCGAACCTCCGAACTTGCAATCTTCCGATCGACAAGCCTGGCGTCTTACCCGCTGAGCCACCACGCCTCTTATTAGCTTTACCCCCCACCAAAATAATTACTTTTATAAACTTTTATATTTACAGTTGTTTCACATTGTGGTACTGTTGATCACTCATTATAATTTTTAATGTATTTGAATTACAACCTCAAATGTTCTAAATAGGATATCAAAGAAATTTCATTCAAGCAAAATTTATTTATTATCCACATTCGGATTTTAACAGCTCAGTGCTGGCACACTGGATGCCCTCAGAGGAACAATGCAATTACGCACTTTTATCATTACATAATTATCAGAAGAGAGAAAAAGAAACACACCAAGTGTATTGTCAAAGGCTTTCACGGCCGGAGTTCGATGGCTGTTGTGGGTCTTCCGGGCTGTGTGGCCGTGTTCTGGAAGTTGTGGTTCCTAACGTTTCGCCAGCATCTGTGGCCGGAAGACCCACAACAGCCATTAAACACACCAAGGATCTCAGTGTGCCAAATGCTCCTGTTTTATTATTATATTCCTTGATGCACTTCTCCTTGGTGAGAAACTCCCCTCAGGGCCTTCTGAGATGTCCACCATTTTGTCAGGATGGCTGGTGTGGCTCTAGGAATTATGGGGAGAAACGTGTGCGACGTTGGGGGCTTGGGGCTAGCAAGGAGGGAAGGGGCTGTTCCTGCATTGTACCACTTTTTAATAGAAAATGTTTTCTTAATGGCTGACGTAAATGCCACGTGTAAAAAAAAATAAGCATTATTGTTTCCGATTTTAGGAAATTGTCCTGGTAGTGTTTTTTGGAGCTGAATATGTGGTGAGGCTCTGGTCTGCAGGTTGCCGAAGCAAATATGTTGGTATTAAAGGAAGAATACGTTTTGCCAGGAAGCCAATATCGATAATAGGTGAGCGTTTCTTTAAAATAACCTTCCAGTTGTCTAGTGCAGTGTTTCTCAACCTCGGCAACTTTAAGATGTGTGGACTTCAACTCCCAGAATTCCCCAGCCAGCCATGCTGCCTGGGGAATTCTGGGAGTTGAAGTCCACACATCTTAAAGTTGCCGAGGTTGAGAAACACTGGTCTTGTGTATTAAGAACAAGAAGTTCATTCAGATTTGAGGGTTGTTATTACTAGTCATAATGCATTCCTGCTTCACCTCTGTCCATGATTATGAATTTTCCAGGAGGCCTAAGAAAATTGCCCTCTTTTCCCCATCAGTTCTCCCTCCCTTGTGCAATATGGAGATAATCGCGCTGCCCAGTCTTTAATGCTATTGCTTTTTTACCAAGCGGTGCAGAACGTTTGTAAAGTCAGATGCTTCGTGAAGGCCACGTCCTGGGCAAAGTGCAGAGCGGGTTCTACAGGTGGTGCAGCAGAAACAACTTTTAAAACATTCAGTCCAGGAACTACATAAATCTCTCCTTGTGGGGGAGATGGGCGGGATATAAATGTGACGAATAAATAAAATTAAATAAATAAATAAATAAATAAATAAATAAAGCAGAGCGTAACAATGTTCACCTTAAGAGATTGTAGAATTGAAAAAGAATATTAAATACATTTTAACATGATTTTCCCACTGTGCAAATACGTCAAGACCGAGGCTACACCATGTATTTTGTTGGATTCTTGATGGAATCAGAACACAAAAAGTGCCTGTAAAGTGGTGGTAGAAATTAAAGGGCAGAATTGTATTGATGAGCTAAACCCTTCCTCACTGGCTCTTCCTTCCTAGTAAAACCATTTTTGGTTAATCCAGATCCTTTCCCCAGTGAATTAATTTCAACCTCAAACTCTTCTTGAAATAAAAGGTAAGAGGCAGGTGTGTCTACAGGGTATGATCAAAAAAGTCAAGATGGTGGCCACAACATACAATCAAAACTCTGCCTGTTTTTTATGTACATCACTTATGACAAATGGGCAAAGCTTAACTCGCACCATCACAGCTGCCATCCTGACTTTCCCCCCCACATCCTGTGATAAATGTTTAGAGGAGGAAAGGAGCATAGATGGTGTCTACTCAAGGCTGCATCAGCAGAGAGAGTGAAATCATGCAAGCTTGATGGGGAACCTAAGTCACTGTGGAGGCTTGCTCAGGGTAGCATAGTAGGTACAGTCTAAGAAGAAGATAAACTGAGGACAAGAAAGATCATATGACAGGTTCAAAGGGGACTGATGCAGAGGGCTGTTGAGGCACAGACGTCAAAGAGTTCAGGTGAGCGAAACTCGGGGTTCTGAGCAATTCGTTGTCCCCAAACTCATCCCCATCATTCTGCTGTCATCTGCCTGAGGCTTTTATACCATAATGGACTGGTCATTGACTAAGGTCATCACTGAAGTCTGACAAGCCATTGTTCTGGCCACATAGACTTGTAGTCCTGTGACATTCTGTTTGCCGGTCCCCAGCCCTACACCAATGACCATGTCATGGATCTGGAAGTTACAAGGGTAGCTCAACATCAGAGTGTTGAGTTAGTCTCAAGGGGTCCCGGGGACATGCTCTGCATTTGACTCTCCCCTGAGATTTGGTCTTTTGGACAGAGGCTGAATAATAGATCTATGTTCTCAGCAGACACTTTTCCTTCTCTGAGAAGGACTCATCTAACAGATCCATCCATCCATCCATCCATCCATCCATCCATCCATCCATCCAGAATAGGAAATCAGTCCTCTCCCATGATACAATTTTGTCTTCTTCACAATTAGTTTCTTTTTCTTGCAACTTACTAATAGTTAAATGTTTGACTACAACTTTTCAGAGTATTTCAAAGCCTTAAATATATTATCTTGTAATCCTTACTACCACCCTATAAGGTGGACCAATATTTATTTATTTCTTTGTTTCTTCATTAGATGTACACTCACCACTATCCACAAACTCTCAGCAGTTAGCACTAGCTACATGACAATCAACAGTGCAATAAAAGAACAATAAAATACTCATACCTGAGTAGCTGAGATAGTAGCTCTAAGCTAGGATGACTATTCAAAGAACATGTAAAAATTCCTTCATAATACTAATTTAAAGCTCTTGTAAGAAGATAGCTTTACATAGAATTAATATAAAATATGATTATTTCTCAGAAATAATCAAAGCTTGTTTTATAGGTTTTATTTTCATGAATGGTGCTTTAAGCATATAAACTGTTTTAATATCCGTTTATCAATAGATCTCATCGTTGTGATAGCTTCAATTATTGTTCTGAGTGTGGGATCAAACGGACAAGTGTTTGCTACATCTGCAATAAGGTATGTAATACAGTTTCGGTAGATTATTTAAAAATATCCTGCTGCTCAACTTTGAATTGATTTAAATCCTACCTTTATGCATACATTCTTATTGCTTTATCATGGTTGTTGTGATTTTCTATGAATAAAGAACTATCAAAGGACAGATTTGTGGTGCCTTAGAATCCAGTAGAATAAAAAGTAGACACAGATTTTTTTTAAATAGGAAAACTATATGATTCTTTCCATGGTATTTACTTTGGCCTAGTTACACATATTCTTCCTTTCTCAATCAGGGTTCCGTGGAGCCCTAGGGTTCTGCGAGAGGTCACCAGGGGTTCCCTGGGAGATCACAATTTATTTAAAAAATTATTTCAAATTAGGGCAACTTCACATTAAAGTGATAACTTTCATTCTTTAATTTTAGTGTAAGTTCATGCATCTATACAGGCCTACCCATGAAACAAATATAATAATTTTGTGAGTTCTGGCCTCTATTTAAGCCTGAATGTGCAGGGGTTCCCCGAGGCCTGGAAAATATTTCAAGGGTTCCTCCAGGGTCAGAAGGCTGATAAAGGCTACAGTAGGGTCTTCAGGCATAAAGGCTTTCCAGACATAAGAATTTTGTGTCGTGATTTGAAATAAATAAATGAAAATGGGGGACAGGAGCAGAAGAGGAGAAGGAGTAGAATTGCTTGAAAAGGTGCCCTTTGATTATCTCCTTTTATTATATTTGCCATTCTCTTGTAATCCATACCAAGGATTCAGAAGTCAGTGAGTATATATAAAATGAAGTGAGAGATGTGCATAAGGTTTTCAGCTGGACCATTTACTATCCGAAACACTCCATTTCAAACTTA